>OX418218.1:25809251-27009251 GCA_948455865.1 Conomelus anceps | reverse complement strand
GTCCGCCTAGTTGGGTAAGTGTAATTTGTCGATTTGTATTTGTGAATTCTTTAATTTACTTAATATGTCCTTTTAATGCTCTTTTAGCTGCGATTTACTCTAAAGAATACTACGTAGTAACTGGAGACAAAACTATTTACTTTGTATTCTTGAATGTGAGTCTTAATTTTTCTCTAAATAACGTATCTTATCTTGTTGACTCTTGTTCGTTTATGAGCACGTTGAGTATAATATTTCACTTTTAGATTTTCCATTTATTCATCCATTCTTAATTACTATTGATTTATAATGTATCTTTTACTTATTATTTTTGGCTGTTTCAATATTCTGTAATTTAATTAAGTCCTTTTTTTAAGGACAGTTAGGTAACGCTACTTGCCAAGTTTTGTCTAAACGTGCTTTAGGCCGAACTATTTCCTATCGTTAGCATCATCTTATTTTGTTAGTAATACTTCATTTTTAGTAATGTCTCAAATTTAAATATCTTTTCCTTGACCTGAGTCACGTAATTAATTATGTCTATTCTATCTATTTTTTGTTTGGTATTCTCAAAACGTTTCATTGTTAATCTTTGGGAGTGAACTTGACTTGTCTGTTTGTCAATTTTTCGAAACCTATTAAGTTGGAATTATTTTTATGAGTTACTATTTTCTATTCGTTTTTATTGGGACTCTTTTCAGCGGTCGAAGAACCAGAGTAACGCAGAATCACAGTATCGATGTACTTATGAATCGAAGAAGTTCAGGATCTATGAATTGACGAATAGGACGAATGAAAAGTATGTCTCATGTTCGTTCAAGATATTTTCACAACATGCTTCAACTGTGATCGTCGACCCAGAACGTTATGAATTGAATTTTGGAATATGAATACCGCTTACGACCAAATCATCGTAGAGGTTTGATGTTTGTGTGATTCAAAATTAGAGTAACTCCGAGATGAAGGTAACATTTTATATTTCGTACTAAATTATCTGCAAATTATTCAACGCCAGGAACTTTCTATCTTTTGCCGCCAACATTCTAAATTATCAACTGGACTTTCTTTTTAAAACTTAAATCTCTAAATCTTCGTAAATTCAAATTTTATTCTACTACATGAAAACCTTTTTTAATGTTAAGTTTAACTTCGATTATAATCGTATATTTTGCTCCTTAAGAATTTGGAAGTGTGCACACAATAGTGATAGTATTTGTATGTGTGCGTATTTATGTATGTATGTGTATATACATATATACATATGTACATGAATGTACTCACATATGGAAGCTCTGAAAACGCTGTTGCTTTTTTTTTAATAATATAAGATCTGATCAGATTTAACTTGAAGTTTCTAGTTTTTATAAGTTTTATGGATTTCTTGCTCTGTAAAATTTTGACATTCAATATAGCGAAAAGTGGAATTGTTTGGAAGATCTGGCTATTCTTTTGAATCCTGTCCTAGTATTTTATGAAGGTGACATTATTTAGGTTCTTTGCCGACAAGAGTATTTGCTCAGGCCTGACCAGTTAGTACTCTTACTTCTGGGCTGACCTGTTACACATTTTACCAACTATACCTCTGCTCGTTTTCTTTAATAAGTTGGTACATCTCCTAGGCACTCTTTGTAAGGGTGACCGATTAGATTGGTCAGCAAAAAAGACACTGTTCTCTGCTGTAAAATCACTTCCCGGTGGTTTGAAACCCACCTAAAACTGTAGGTCCAACTCATCAATCACCATCATCCAACTCATTACCCACGCACAGGTCTCAGACCTATGTGGGCTTCATCCTAAAAAAAACTTGCTTGTTGACGAACGGTTGTGGCATTGAAATCGGATTTAAACTGAATGTTCTGATCAGCTGATGTGACTGATAATACTCATTACAACACTGATCGAACAATTTCTAGATTCTCATTGGTTTACAGCCCCTTGTATTAAGTAAGAAAGATTATGTAAAAGCTTCATTAAACGACTGGTTTGATAACCATGAATAGAGTTAGTGGTTGTGATATTACTTCCTTTGATATCACTCATGCTACTTTATAACGTAGTCGAAGATAGAACATTTAAGAGGATTGGTAGCCTATTAGCAGCCATTGTCATTAAGCTTGAAATCCTACTCAAGTGGAAATAGATTGCATATTGATGCATTGATGAGGATCTAATAATAAAACTCTTTACACTTTTTCCAATATTAGTTATTACAGAATAACAATCATTCTTACCAGGCTAAATAAAAACCTCAACTCTCACAACATTATTTGCGAAATACACAATGAAAAAACTTGATGCCTGAACATACTCGTAAATACAGAGCTGTTAAGGTCGGATACAGGCTGCAACCTGAATAACTAGACCTCTATAAATTACATTACTGAAGCTTTGTGCCTTCGTCAATGAGTTTGCACAAGTTTTGTGAATGGTTTTGAGCAGACCAAGTACACTACAGAACACTAGGAGTACGGAATGCAGAGAATAACACATTCAATAACATTTGTTTACGTCGGGTCATAATAATGTTGCGAAATTCACATTTACAGTGCATGGGGTGGAGTATATTGTGGGTGAAGTAGTGGGGAGGGGGTATTTTGTGTGCTGATGAAATACCAATATGCAGTAGAAGGAGAAGCTTTGGAGGGGAATGGAAGGGGGTTTTGGATACACGACGAGGCTGATGTTGCCGAGCTAAACGAGCCAGTACGACAGCAATGATCATGAACATAACGAAGTAGCAGCAGCCGGCAACGGTGTAGCATGGTGTGGCATGGCTTCACAGTGGCAAGCACGTCGCCAATTAAACGTTACTGCACAAATTTAGGTCGACGAATATTCGATCTCAAACGATTCAACAAGCGCGCCCTGACTTCTCAACTGTCCAAACTCACTTTTTCTTCCCGATATGTCGCACAAACTATCTAATCCCCTCTTCCGTTGAAAACTTATTCCCGGGGCACAAAGTGGACAACAAACACGACGACAAACACTCTTCGTAATTAGTTTTCTACTTTCTTTGTCACAATTTTTCACCCTCTTTCCACCGATGGAACTGTGAAGACAGCGTAAAACTTCTCAAACTCAGTTGCATACACTTTTTCATCTCTCATGTTTCCATCAATTTCGCTCATACCTCAACATCCTTTCGGGAAGGCAAGCGGCCAAAAGACACTTCTTCCGCAGTGGTGACGATTAAGGACAGCAGAGGGGACAGTTCCCTCACCCAACTTCTTGAAAAACCTTACAAGAAACACCAAGTTTGATTCACTAGTTTGTTTGATTTCTAATATTTCCCCTTCTCTTTCTCCGACTAATGTCAGTCACTGTCGCTGCTCTCTAGCCTACTGTTGCAAAGTAAGATATGTTGCATAATACAAATTTGATATCAAGATTAGAGAGCTGAATCCGATGACACATTAGTATGATATGCATTTAATATCAAATATTATTACTGTTGGACATTTTTTGTAAGTTGTTAATGGAAATAAATTTTCTTCATAAATGGTATACATATGACTATAATGGAGCCTTTGTTTCATGATAAAAGAATAAAATTCAAATTGAATGAATTGATAGCAATGCAATTTCTTTTAGGGTTTTAGCTATTTATTTGGATTAAATATGAAATTTAAATTTCTAACATCACTTCTCTGAAATTTCCTATCATTAATGAAACCTGGGGAAGCATTATCAAAATCTAAATCAACCTAGACCGATTCCAAAGAAAAATTTGATTTTCTAATCCACCCGAACATTTTAATCACTCAAGTTTATGAGATAGATATTCATGAGAATACAAGTCTACTAATAAATAAGTACTACAATGAAATAAAGTTACGATTTTCAACTCTTAAAATATTTTAACCTGAATATTAAATTCAGTTTAATATTAGTAATGTAGAGAATTTCATTTTAATAACATTTTGGAGAACAAATCAAAATCAATTTTATTTCCTCTTCATTAAAAATGAGAAAAAAACCATATTATAAGAAAGGAAATTAATACCCACAAATAACGCAAATGGCGTCATATTAGGCATACTGTGTTCCAAAAGGGACTATTCACATGTAATTGTTGCTGAGCAACTGATTCAATCCGCCTTCAGACATTGAATTTTGTTTTATTGGTTCCATATTAGTTGTGTGCATTTACTACTGCCTTTTGATCTTTTATGTCTGCATTTGTTTTTATGATTATTTTATTGCTAAGAATTCGAATATTAATTATTATGTGATCAGTTATTATATTCTCCTTGTACTTGTTGGTTATACTGTTCAATTTTACAAATACTGTATTTATCCGTAACATGAACTCATTCTCCACACTCAGACTTCTGTCTTTGTAGGGAATATTCACAGTATGTTTTGGAAATCTTCATTGTACATGGATGTGTATTTTGTGAATAAAACTTTATTTGAATTTGAATTGTGATAATATGATTAATTTGAAACCAATATTCTTAAACTTCAGAAACATATTTATGACAGGTAAGTTACCACATCAGTGATCCTCATTACAAAGCAAGTTGCAATGAGATGTAACGGTTGAATTTGAATGAAATAATTTCTGGCTTCCTTTTATTTCATAGAAACTAGAACTTCAAGCGTACGTCTCCTACTTAGATGGTTTCGTAACTTTACAACTCCGTCATTATCTAATTCTTTCTCTTCTACTAGTTGATGGCATGGTGAGCAATACCCGGCCAGCATTTCCATATATATTCACGTCTTCTATGGTTCTTTCTCTTTTTAGTGACAGATGGACGCCCGCGTCTGCGTTTGCTTCTTCAAATTCATTCCTTCTTTCCTTCCTCATCCAAACTGACGAGCGAGCACCATACGAGCACAAAGCATCCCATCTTTTATACGCTGCAGAATGGGGAATAGCAATATTAAATTGTTCTCCACGACAACGAATAGCTACTGAACAATATAGCTTACCAAAACGAGGAACATCCGCGTTTTTACACGTTTCTCCTAACGAATATTATTCGCTTCGTCTTCAACAATATTTTTAATATAGTTTGCTTTTGGAAGATTCTAAAAAATATCAATTCCAAATCAAAATTTTCAGCTTATCGATTTTCCTCCTTCGTTGGCGCTTTTCTTTCTTTGTCATCGTACTCAATTTCGTTCATACTACCAAAGACGATAACATTCAAAGACAAATGCTTCGTCTATGCTACTACCCACTGCTCCTTTTCATAACCTTGAAAACATTTTTTTCACCCTTCAGTTTCATCAACTTTCCTTCTCATCTTACTCCTTCTCCTCCCCCGCCAACACACCTTCCACCAACTCCTCTTCCAACAGCTTAACCTCCTCCTCCTCCTCCTCCTGTTCAGCCATATTTCCTTTAGCGCTCTATCATCGTCATCCTATTCTTTTGCATCCTTCAAGTCTCCTACATTCGTGGGTTTTCCAATATTCTCACATTATCATCCATTAGAACATATATTATTCTAATTAACAAAGTTTTCAAATTTATTGTAAAAATCCATAACACAATAAAAAGTTGATTTTTTCTATTTTATCGTAGAAATTTGAAAATCTAACGATAAAAAGACAAACCATAATGTAGTATATATGCTTATAAGCTTATTGCCATAGTAACCCTACAGAAATCGAACAAAGGTAGTGTGAAAAACGTTCAACAGTCAATCCAAAAAAGCAGTGTAAATAGCTTTCATAGCTACCGAATTACTCGCAGTTATTAAAATTTATGATCGGATAGCCACTACGAACATGTGGAATATACAGTTTGGCTACTGTTGGTGAAGTTTGATGAAAAAAACGACGTGGATTGGGCGAATCGCGAATGTGCCATTAGAGCTTGTAATAAAAAGTCTTATTTGGTCGTAGGCAATCTAGTGCTGATGATAGAGGCGGCGCGGTGCGGTGTGATCAGCATTTGCACTTTTATCCAATGTTCGAACGTCCGTAAATTTCAATTTGTGTCGCTCATTTAATTACACGACGATGTACAGGAAACATTAGTAGCCAACATGTGGAACAGAGTAATAATTGCATCGTCTCATTTTCACAATGATTGCAGCTTCAATTATTACTGTAACAATTGATGAATTCTGCGGGCGGGCACTATTCGCATGTCGAATTGCTACAAATGAACTGAAAACTGAATCCAACAATCGATTCGAATCCAGTTTCTATTGATTTTGTACTTACTATCAGGGGATTTTATTATGATCGCCCAACAGGTGTGAAAACTCGCTTTGTTGCAAAACCGCATTCAAAAATATTTTGGATATCCTGATTGTATGCATGTAAAGTACCATAGCCAACTTCGACTAAAAGTACTCTTCCGACTTCAACATTATGCTTTAGTCCAAGGACCATACTCCTTAAACGAGGAGGATTGAGGAGTGCGATTCCTCACTGAGCTAAAAGATTTGTAACTATTATGTCAAGCCCACCCAAACAAATTCTGAAGCTCTATGATTAACAGTTCACTCCTACCTTTACACTTTACACAGTGTCTGGCTGCACAGGTGAGTAGAGTGTATAAACTAGCTAGCACACCTCTTCCTGCGTCCAAGCCAACATTGATAGAAACGTTTAGAAAGCAACAAAATTGATCCTTTTTTTGTATTTGAGATGAATAAAACTTCATTCACCTCAAGCCACAATACGGCTATACTGATTGCGAATTCTTATTACTGAATATTTTTTATTATCTCTCGTTCCTAAACAAGAAAACTGTCTCTTTAGGATGGTTATTTATACAAAATAAAGGAACAAAATGCATGAAGTACACTACCAGGAGCTCTTAGACTCTTAAATATTAGCGTTCATGATTTAAAGTTCAAGCAATTTATAAAATGCCATTCTTTATCAGACAATTTGAAGTTTATCACATTTTTAATGAACGATATTTGAAAAAATGATAATACACAATTTGTTCAAATTGAAACTAGTGAAAGCTGCGTAATCGGATGCTGAAAGATCGTTCGTGATGTCCGACTTTAATCAAAATGACAGTTTTGACCCAATGATGCTATTACGATGATTGTAGAGCAGTAATATGTCGGAGATTTTCCGCTAGAAATGTAATTCTGCGTACGACACCGAAGAAGTAAGCGAGTTGTTTAGTTGTCTGTCTTGTGGCAATACAATGGCGCGAAATTCAAATGAGGATCCGACACAATGCCTCTGTGCTCTGAGACCGGCCGGCATTTGCATTTGATGGCGGCAGATAGGATGCGAGCGGACGCGCACGCGCAAGAGCAATTGGAACAGGAGAGCGGTATTGTTGATATTCAAGAAAGCAATTTCAGAGAAGTTTATTCGAGTCAGAATAGTGTGGGGGGGGGGTCGAGGAGATGAAGACGAAGAAGAATTAGGAGAAGAAGACGAAAAAGAAGGGGCGGATAGTTGGCATTAGTAGTGAACGTGAACAGGTTGAGTGGCCGGTAAGAGATGCGTTGTGGATGAGTGGTGAGAGGCTTGAATCAGGCAGATTCGGATTAGCGGGGTGAGACGAGGTCAGGCAGGCCAGGACGACCTCGCAGCCTCACTACCAAAGCGCACTAAGACGCTGGTCATGAATTATGTAGAAGGGATGATATTATTTCTCAAGTGCTTCCTCTGTTGCTAGACACCCGACTACTATTCGATCAGCATGCAGCTCCGCTGCTTCCAACCAATAGAAGGCGACGATGACGAAAACATTCAGATTTACTGATTCACTGTTTGCCCCTCATCAACAAACTCCAGTTCTGGAAAATTTCGATTGATCTTAATTTAAATGTCGGCGTTATTCCGTACTAAGGTATCTGTACTTCCTTGCACATGCTAGCAATGTCCTTCAATAAGTTGCAGCTCTTTGGAGCTGAACTTTAGTACGTCAAATGGTATTATCAATCTAGTTAGAATCTGTTCTCTGATCGACTGAAATTGTTCTCTGTATAAAATATTTTATTTGAGAAATTTATCGTTAGAGAATAAGTTGGTGGTTTCTTGTGTGTTCTCTTCAAAAAAGACGCAATATAAATCAACTCTAGATAACAACAACAACATTGAAAACAACTCTTGTAGTAGTTATCAATGAAATACATGGTTGTAAGAATCTCCCCATATAAACCCAAACCCAGTGTAGTCTGAAACAACAACTAGTACTCCGTATTTCCTTTGTAGTGTTTTAAACATTTTTGTTCAAACAAATTGCTTTCTATCTTTTTACAGATTTAACATCTAGTGAGAACGAACTCTCCCGAGTATATAGCCTACTTTTTTTATAATTTCCTTCAAACTCTACCTTCACTAGCATTTTAAATATATTTAAATTTTATACTATGTCCTTCATCTTCCCATGTCAGGTTGGGACGGTGAGGAATAAATCTTATGTGGAATTGTCATTGATTTTATTGCCGGATTATCTTTCAGCCACCAACCCTTAGCCGACTGGCTATGAAATATGTTTTAACAATATTGAAAATTGATATGCAAAGATAATTTAATAATCAAATACTATCACAGTTCTTCTGATTTAAGTCTTGAAAGGTATAGGAGTGACCTCAAAGTTCTCGCTTATTTGCACTAATGAATTTATTGGATGAAAAGTGAGTGGATGTCACTGAGCGGGGGGGGGGGGGGGAGGGAGCGAGTTTTCAAACTCAATGGGAAATTCGTAGTTGGAATGAAGAAGAGAGTTAAGCAGAAATGGGGATGGAGGAGGAGGCAGGAGGCTGGAGAATGAGTTCTAGGATTGGTGGCGCAGTAGGCTTGGGATCGGCGTGCAGATGACTTGTGTCAAAAGAAGGTGAGTCGAAGGCACTTGCCAACTTTTCTCGGCTCCAGAGTCCTGGTGCCAAGTTTCTTTCCACGCCGGCAATGGCCACTGCTCTTCCCACTCCTTCTTCTTCTACTTCTCCTCCACCTCCTCCTCCACACTCAATCTTCTTCTCCTCCCTTTTCTCTTCCGCTCCCACTCATCATCCATCCTCCACTTTCCGCTTTCCTCCGCCGATTTATAGGCTACTCCAGCGATAAAACACTTTCTAGACTCTGAGAGGTGTGTGTATGAAGAGAGGGCTGGTAGCTGATATCAAATATCCAGAGGGCCCAATGAAAATCGCAACAAAAACTATCAACAGAAACAATGGTTGGTACTTTTAATTCGCTATTGTTTTTAAAAACTTGCGTCAACAAGTATGGAGAGTCGAGAAAAATCTTTCAAAATGGGTTTTTATCAACTATAATTACCATACGACCCGATTTTAAATTAAAAATAGAGTTTTACTCTGAATTTTGAAACTTTTCTCTCAGGTAGGTATTCTTGTGATCCCCATCATGACGATATACATGTCTTCTTTTCTGAGTTTATCTGGTTCCGTTCTTTTTTTATTCTGTTTTTTATGAAAATGTTTATTTTTGTTCATAGTCTTCTCAAAACTGATATTATTTAACTTGAATCATAAAGGAAGACGATGAGCTACTGTAGATATTCTGAAGAATTGAACTCCATGAATAATTATTAAACTAAATCTTTATTTCAATTATAATTTTGATATTTTAAGAAATAGGATTAACATATAATCTATTATAACATAATTATAATATAATGTTACCATACTAGTTCACACAAACATAAATAAATTTCACTTACAATAATTGACTTCCTTGATGTCCAAAGAGTACCTTATTTCGTTTCTCCTAATCAGAGTGTTGAAAAGTGAACTCACCTGTGAATTGTAAAAAAATATTTCAAACATTGATTAACTCGAAAAATAAAATTTAAAAAGTTTGTTTTATAAATGATATCAATAAGAAAACAAGTACCGACCGTACTTCCTATTTTCCTTATTTACTAGCAATTATTTCTTTTTTATCAGCTTGTTATAAGAGATCAACGTTTTCTTTCTCCATTAATTCATAAATTTTTTAAATATTATAGTTATCATGGTGATACAAAAATGTACATCAGTTTAGCTTCTATTTAGAACGCAATGATTTTTATGTAATGATCAAATAAACGTCAAGTATAAATGGGATTGCTATTTGCTCAAATTTGAGCGATGAAAATTCAATTCTATGGATTCGTCTTCTGTACCAAAACTTTGCAATGGCGACAAACTTCCAACTGATCACTAGACTGAACAAACAATAGTGAAATGCTGGGATAGACTTTGATCACACAATTAGTGGAAGCAATCAAAAGAGAATCCATTCAACAGACCAACTTGAAAGTGGTTGAAACCCTTCTATTTGATAGCAAAAACAAATTCTGTATGGCTGCGTTTCAGAGCCGCAAATAATTGGATTCTTGAGAGTGAACTGCAAATAAATGCTAGACTGAAAGAAAGTGCTCTCAATTTATAATGTAAGTCTTTTAACGATTCTTACATCTTACTTTTAACAGAACTACAATTAGTAGAATAATAAATTTATGAGCATCTGATCAGATTAGAAGACGCGTGCTTCAAGATAAGCCATATTATTCTAAAATCAAGTTTGGGCGATTAGAGTGGTTTTTCTTTAAACATAAGCAATAAAATAATAATTTAATATTCCAGTTCTATTAAATTTCTTTGAAAATTCATCTTAGTAGAAAAAGCATAAAAACAAGAGTGATGTTTGGTGTAACATTTTTCAAGTCTCAAATACAAAATTAATATTTGATCGGAGTAATGAGCTCTCCTATAAACCTGATAATGAAATATATACACACAATAATACATAAAACAGATAAGTAATTCATTTTCCCGGGGATTAGTTTTTTTGAAATCTCCGAATTTTGAAATATTAGAGAACTTAGACTACTGTTTCTGAATCTCAATTATGATGTGATGGATGAATATGTTTGGGAAATTCAATGATCCAAGCGAATAACCAATAGGAACTGTGTAAACGTGTTGCAGCACGCACACCTACAAAATAACTAATGCACTTATCCTATTGTGGGACTAATTCTGGCGGAAAGCAAACATCGATTTCGCAATGTTCAAAAATACATTGCAATGCAAATTTGAAAAACGATTCCTGCTTGTGTTATGCGTTTACTAAAACTGAATTACCCGGTTCCCGGAATCCAAAAACGATGGGGGCACTGTCAATTAAACAATCAAAACGGTAATGGACAAAACATGATATCCACTGTCCAATCACATTCCAGGCTTGATTGAATTATGAGCAATCAAGAAACGATATTCTGGTTTAAATGTAGGTGAAGGCCTATTAATTTTATTATTACTACGTGTACTATTATTATTTATTCAAACTATATTATAATTTACTATATTATTAAAAAACTGAGTGACAAAATTTAAATTGAAACTCAAATAATAGCTCATTTATACATAAAAATAGCTCATTTATGTACAGTAGTGGTCTGACGAGTTGATCCCTGGCCGATTCTTCCTCTTCTCCTCCAACTCTCTGCTACTGTGCGTTGCAATGACATATGCAGGCTAGTTGAACGCAGAAAACCTGTTTGTCTCTGGCCGTAGTTTTCAAATTAAAATGTTTTCGAACAAAGCATGAACATGCGCAGTTGGCTTCCTACTACCGCCGCCCGCTCCCGCACCGAAAAACCAGCGATCATCTCGTCAGACCACAACAGTATACAAATTGTATACATGTCTCTTGTTGGCCTCGCATTTCCCATAGATAGATTATCCTCCTCAAATAATTAAGCCTTTTTTTCACTTTTTTGTATTTTTTCCCTCTTTTTTTTACTGTAATTTCTTTTTTCTTCATTTTTTTTTAATTTGTCTTTTTTCTTCTATATAAAATCCTACCGATTCAGACTTCTTTGCACACAGGCATTGTAGCCCATGTGAAGAATATTTTCAACTCTAACTTATTGTCATTACCTATGTACTTGTTTTTTAAAGAGGAAATAGAGAAAAATTCATAAAAAGCACAAAAGTTGAATTTCAATCACAAATACAATATTCCAATTGAAAAGCAAAAAGTAGATAGAATGATGAAATAAGGAAAATCGTACTGTTTGTGTATGAAAGTGTAATTAATTTCCAAGATACTACTGTACTTTGAAAGTTCACTTTATTCTGAATTTATCCAGTTCAAAAATGAGTTTTCAGATAATAGAGACTGCATTTTCAAAGTACACACAGTGCTCATCCTGAAGCACTTGGCGCAACATTGAGAAAAGCGCTTCAATTGGTATTTAAACTGGATTTTTTAATGAAATTGGACCAGCAGATAGTCTACGTTCAGTAACTCATTTCTCAGCAATAAGTCAAAATAAATCTCATGCGAAAATAGTGCAGAAAACTGTCAGTCTGCTGGAGATGAGTGAGATATACTGGTCCGCTAATATTCAAGATGGAGAAAGAAAGAGCCAGAATAGCTGGAAGCTACCCGTGAACAGAAAAAATGCAATTAACTTTGTAGCGAAAACTCTCCTTCAATTAAAACACTGACTCATAAGAAGAAGAACACTACTGCGTTCTTTACATTCTTCCCTTCTTTGTCTTTTCTGTATTGCTCTGCTTTATTCCGTCTTTTTCTTCTTCAATCGCCTTCACAGCTGTCTTCAATTTTTTTCTTGCATATCCCACTCGCTTTCCTCGGCTTGAATGGTGAGGAAGATTCATAATATTTAAATAATTATTGTTCCATTTACAGAATACATGGAGAAAGTTGGTGAAAACTAAGAATGGTTAACATTCAAAGCATTGCAAGAAATGATATCCGAATCACAATTCAAGATATAGCATACGCGTTTATACATTATCCTAATTTTTTTTTTCAATTTATAGATTAATATAGGAAGTTAGTTTTATTTATTTAATTGGGGTAGAATAAATTAAATTTTCTTTCTTGGTTTTAATTGTTTCAAAAATTTAAAAAAAGGAAATTAAGATTCGAAATGAAAATCGTTTATTATAAATGCAAACTAGCCTAATACTATGGACAACATCGCTTCTCCAGTTCCTAACTTTTCAACATAAAAACTTCATAAAAAATCCAAAGAACAGTTCAATGGCTTTCCTATCACTGGTTCAGTAGTAGTGAGTGGAGATGCTTCCTTATCAGGTGATCAACGAGTGTAAAAATAATGTAATATCAGTAAATGAAAATATTCAGGCCATTATTGAAATAGAAAAAATTATATTAGGCAGAATTGAGACATATAGTCTTTCCTTCCACAATTGTAACTATTATTTTCCACTTCCAAAATATTCATGAATTCTTTATTCTTCAAAAAGTTTATATTATCAGTATTAACTAGGCAATTTTCGTTTTCATCGATGAGGACATATTCACGAAAGAAATGTTGGAAACTTGATTAACGAAAAAAATGTATAGAGTAACTAAACGATGAGGTTAACAATAAATATAATAGAAAATAACCACAGCCCGGTGATTTTTTTGTAGATTACGTCTTGGAGACTGCAGTTTATAAGGAGTATAAGACAAGTCAGATCAACAATTATACAATCTTTTACATTAGTTACCACAATTACTATATCAATTGAGGTGAGGCTTAATTTTGATATGAAAGGAACTCTTGTACACTATAAAAAGCTTCATCAACTAAATATTTTTCAATTGTTTTTTAAATATTTCTATGTTTTCAACTCTTTAAAAACTACTTTGTTGTAGTTTCCTACCAATATAACAAGGTGCTAATTATACCCAGTGATTGCTGCTACTGATTGAATTATAATAAACAGAATTTTTATTAATTTCGAATTCCTTTAATTGCTATTACTTTCCCATTCATCGATTCCCATCAGCTGTTCAATGCTGTTGTCAATATCCGCCATTGCGGAAGTCTTCAGTATAAAGTAATAGCAATTAAAGGAATTCGAAATTAATAAAAATTCTGTTTATGTATATTTGTCAGTTTATTCAATTGTCAGTCACTTCAAACTAACTTGTGAATTATAATGTTGTGATTGAACTGGACAAGACAAGAAATGCAGGACGAGCAAAACACTGGAGAAACTATTGCCTCAATGTAACATGATAGCAAAACAGATATTTGAATAAATACAAGAAATTTATGTTACAATTTTGGTCGCAATACTTGATTATACATTATTATTAGTTATTAGGCGCTAACTCAATTGATTATTTTTTAATTTAACAAAAAAAAGCAGTATCTATACCAAAATGAGTTGTAGTAGAGAATTTGGACGAATAAAAGATTTTGAATTTATCTACAGTGAAATGCTCCGATAAAAGACAAAGGACAGAAATGCCTACTCCCAGCGCAATGTTTCTCAGGAATGAAGCAACAGGGAAGTTTCGATTTCATGTAGCCAGGAACCCTCTCAGTCACTTTTAAAAGGAAATAGGATGTCATTATATATTTCCGTTTGAACAGGTACAAATCGTTGAGTCAAACATTCTCTTAAATTTGCAGAGAGATGCTTCATGTCTGAATAAATATTCAGCATTTGGTGCGAGCAAGATTTCAACGCAGTAATGACTGTGGAAATTAGAAACATAGATCAAGTAGTATTTTTTCTTCCTACCCTTGACTAGAGGAGTAGCTGCAGGGCGGAATGCCTTATAGACTTATAGCCATATGGTGTAATAACGTAGGAGAATCAATAAGTTTATAGCTTGTAGAAAAATAATGAGATTGGATTTTGATATCAGAAAAAGCTACGGTATTTTAGAGTGAAAATAACATCGTTTAGTTCAGCAAGCTGCTATGGTAGCGAATCTCTGATAAAAAATGTGATTTAGAGATAGAGATCAAAGATGTGAGAGAGGATAAAGTGGAAAATTAGGAAAAACTGAAAAATCTATAATATCTACTTAGAGTGATTGATGTTTTATGCTCTTTCATAAAAAACGTTATTGCGAATAAAGGCAATAACGGATTTTATAAAGTAATGAGAGCATATTTTTTTAAATCTCTTCAGCGAGAAAGTCTTCAAGAGTCAACTCTATCACAACTTTAAAAAAATAATTACTGTATCAAAAATAATAATAATAATCACAAGTTGAGGGTGTTTAAATATTCACTTTCAAATAAATATACAATCACTGAATTATAGGTGGCCATTTATTAAAGGTACAGAATCAAAACTAAAAACTGAATAATAAGTAGCATGGCAACGTGAATATTAAAAATGTCATGTGTTTGTGACCATGTGATCATGACATCCAAACATCTCCCTCTTTTGTCAAATAATTTGTAATGCTGAAAAAACGCCTACTTTCTTTTCCGTAGGAAACGTTCGTTTCTTCTCAATACTCTTCCGCTATGTGTTTTAACTAAATATGAACGTGGGGCATCAACAGTATCAAGAACTGTACCAGGCTCCCAATATTTTGTTTTATCATCTTGAATATAAACTTGTTGATCTTCTTCAAAGGTAATTACTCTTTTTCGGGACTGTCTGTCATATTGTTTTTTTTTTTTGTTTGATCTGGTTATTTTTCATTTGTACTGGTATAACTTCTTGTGGCACTGAATGGAGTTTAATAAGCCAGACCCCTTAAACTGCAATGCGGATGTCGCAAGAAATTTCGAAACGTTTAAAGATGAGGTAGAAAATTATTTCATAGCAACCGAAACGAATAAAAAATCGAACTTAATTCAAGTTGCTCGGCTTAAGAATCTAATGGGGAAAGAAGCTTTATCGCTATATAAAGCTTTAAAGGGAAATGATGAACCTGAAAGTGTTCAATCCATAATGACAACATTAGAAAATTACTGCCTGCCTAAAAAGAATGAAATAATGAATGTGTATAAGAGGGTACCAACATAACTGTGAAAATGTAAATAATACTATTAGTTGCAAGAAAGCACCTGCATGAAATCGAAAACTAAATTATGTAATTCTATTAAGTAATCTCACAATATTTGAGACTGATTTCAGGTTGAATATTTTTTCTACTCGAAAATTGGATGCTTTCAATTTTAGCCAATTTTAGAATCAAAATGAAATTTTCTAGTCTGCAAAAATAAATGCATCATGTCAATAGGTTGTGACATACGAAGACAGTAGACCTTCATATATTTCAATGAATAACGATAATTTATTAGGGTTCCTTACTAGGATTATATATAGGACAAGCACGGTTAGAAAAGCTCAACTTATTGTTTGTAATTTTCATGTGATATTCACATGAATATTATAAACAATAAGTTGAGCTTGTCGAACAACCGTAGTAATAAAAATCCTAGTAAGAAAGAGTAAATGTTATATCTAACATCACATCAATATTACATACAATAGGTTGAACTCTTTCAAAAACGGTAGTAATAAAAATCATATTGAGGAACCGCAATATAAATTTCCACCATTCACTGTCCAGTTTTTTTAAATCAATATGCTTCTGGAATAATAAAATATTAATATACCCATAAAATATTCCATCCCTATTTAACAATAGTGAGAAAGCATACATAGGCTACAGTACATTACATAAGGCCGGTGTCAGACGAGACGACCCAGGTGGCGCTACCCAGGACGCGCCACCCAGTCATCAAGTATTTTCTAATTGCGAGTTCACACGGCGTGGCGCGATTTCTCAGGTCGCGCCAACCGGTCGACCATCGGCGACTCAGCTGACCACCTCTGAGGGGTGCCACCCAGTCAGCAGTGGTAACTGGTAACGTTATGAGAACGCTTGTCAGTCTGTCATACGCTGCAGCGAGAAGCGCGGACATCAAACATGGATTCGCTAGATGTGGAAACATTCATCATTGAAATTCAAGGTCGCCCTGCTAAATGGGAAAAAATTGCAGTGATTACTCAAATCGGGAGAAGAAATTGTCAATATTTTTATGAGTAAAAAAGATGCAACAGTTGAAGAAAAAAGGATATTTGGCAATTAAAAATTGGAAAATAATTGAAGAATTGAAAAATTAATCAGAATCTTCTCGGAGTTGTGGATACAATGTATAACAAACTAGTTTTAATAAGGGATGGACCCAAAACCGTCGTTTCTTTTCTTTTTTCCGTCTCATAAAATGTAGGTAAGTTATCGACAACTTCCATATTTTTCAACTGTGAAGAGTAGTCGTCGCGAGTAGTGATCTCATTACTTATTGTTAGTAGTGATCTCATAGTTGTTGTTGTTGCGAGTAGCGCTTTCCAGATCGCGCATCAAGTAGCGTTGAAATTAGGTGGCGCCTCCCGGGTCGCGCCACCTAGGAAGCCTCGTCTGACAGAGCCCTAATCTTTCAATAATATTCATAATATTGAAGCACAGCTGAAAGTCAATTTATTAAATTGGAACTAGAAATAGAGCTGGTCCAGCTAGCTGCTTTCAATCCCCACTCGAAAAATTACTGGAATTCTATAGCATAGTCCTCCATGATGCAATCATGCTAGTTGTTTACTAAATCGGACAAGCAATCGATAGCCTTCGTGTGTGTCAAACATCATACGTGCTGTTCTCTATTAGTGCAGATAAATTTGCTGCATCACAATTACAATCGTAGATGGAAATCTGTGTTTAGATTTCTGCAGTGCTACAAAAGGTTAGCTTAAATCGCCGTATATTTTAAAGCTACCTATAAATTTGGGTGGCGCTCACTTCGGAACCTGGCCAGTTATAGATAACGCAGTGCTATCAGTCCTGATCGCAACCCAGCCTGTGACACCCTTCCCCCTCCACCCATTCCCTTCACACACAACCACCGATGATGGACGTATTTAATCTGATTTGAATGCGCTGTCACAGAAAAGAGATCTACCTCCCACCTTCCCATCCCAGAAATTTGGATGGAGTGAGAGGGTGGGACAAGCTTTGCACCGAGTATCCAGCAGTCAGTCACTCAGCCCTTCGCCATCACCATCCTATCCCTGGCCCTGGTCCTATCCCTAATCCCCGTCGGCCGACTCTGTATCGCGCGGATTAAATGATGTATGATTCTTCCGTTTCCGAACATGAATAAACATTGAAAAAATTTGCATAATCAATAGCGAACACCGAACGTATTGAGCGGCCCCACACCTCTGGCTGACTTGAAGTACGGCTAGTTCGTCTCTTAAATTCCAGCACAGTAATATACGATTGCACACCAATCCCAACTAAATATGTCAGCCACAGATAACTACCATAATGTACACTTATCACTTATAGATACCGTGCTCTTAATTACTAGTGGATGCTGTCCATAATGAATTTGAATCAATATCATTATTACGTTGGCAAATGTTATAGTGAAATAATAAGATTTTGGGTGATCTTTGTTCATTAATAGTCTAGTTTTGGTTGATACTACATTGAGTCTGTTCAAATCGATTTCTCTTAATAAATAGACAATAATGATCATAGTTATGTTATTATTACTTTCCACTTTTGTCAGGCTGGCAAATTACTCTATTTCAATAACTGAATAAAGAATTTCCTTTCTAAGTGAATTCAACGACTTTTAGTGAAATTTAAAAATATTTTTTAAAATTAAGAATAAGTAGAATTTACTTACTCTGTAGGCCGAACGTTTTCGAATCTTGGAGATCCATTTTCAGAAGCGTAATCAATAATCAATCAATTGGCCTCTGAAAAGTTTATTCTACTTATTCTTAATAAAAATTTGACTGCAAGACGTTGATTTCACTTAAAAAGTTAATATTAACAACGCAGTTCGTCATGGAACAAGAAATCCAGAAACAATTCCCATCAACTTTTTTGCGTACCTCAAACGAAAACGTGGAATTGAAAGATCGCTCTGTCTCCAAAATCCAAAATATTAATTTTTCTAAGAATAATTTAATTTCCTAATAAATAATAAGACGAAGTTGTTATAACCACATTTATTGAAAACGGTGAGATACTAGTTCCGGTTGTTTTGGCCAGCAAAAAAGACTCTGTTCTCTGCTGTAAAATCACTTCCCGGTGGTTCGGAACCCACCTAAATCTGTAGGTTCAACTTATCATTCACCATCATTTAATTCATTACCCACGCACAGGTCTCAGACCTATGAGGGCTTCATCCTCCGAAAAAAATAAATAAAAAAAATATCGGAAAAAAGGAGAAGTGGAGCGTGATATTATACGAGTCTTCCCTGATCCCCGATATGAATGATTAATGTGGTGCTAATTAAAAGCCTCCTGTATAATTAAAAAAAAATATATTGATGATTTATTCTCCATAAATTAATTAAGAAGCTGACTTGAGAGAATAATGTTAGTTGTATCCCGAAATCGAACTTGAGATCAACCGAAACAGGATAAAAGACGATAAACAACTTCTTGAAAAAAAAAAATGGAACACAGTGTAAGTATTGTTTGAAACTTGATTTTCACATTTTTCATAAATTCTTGGTCAACAACTGTATAGAAAAGCAGTTAATAACAGGATAAAGCTGCAGAAGAAATAATTGAATACTTGAATAAAGGGTCTTTTGAAGATGAATTTGTATGAAAAGAATATCAAGCAAGACTGGAAAATGATTGTCGGATTAAGATAGGTGAGTGAGTGGCGTGGAAGAGTGCAACAGACAAACGTAGTGTTGTTTGACAAGGAAGGAATGATATAAAGAGGGAGGATAAGAGAGAAAGAAATATGAAGGACTAAAACACCATACAACTGGAGCATAGTCCAAGGCCGTGATCTGCCTGAGGGCTCTACGATCAGTCCACGCCCCGATAGACCAAGTTTCTAGAGAAGAGAGAAGAGAATAGAGAACTCTAACAATGAAAGAGGAATGAAGAACAGAGAGGAAAATGGAGGCTAGCCACAAGAGTTGAACGTCTCTAATAGAAATTATTATGAAAGAGGCCAAGAGCAACCGACTACCGCCGAAAGATCTTTACGGTCTGGAACTATAGTTAGACCAAACTACATCGTCTAATCATAATAACCCCACTATACATGCACTTGGTTGCATTTGACAGAACAACGATCATATAAGTATGATAACCTGAACTGAATAACTGATTTAGCCGATAGTATTATTTATTTAGGTGTAGCAAAAAAGGTGTATTCTTGGACATATTTGCAAGAACATGGATAACGCATCAGATATGTAGTAGTTGATGTGTGCATAATCATGGGAATTTGTAATTCACTACCCAATAAGCAAATAAAGTAGACCTGCTCACTGTAGGACATTTTTTGAGATTTGGATTTCCTTTGGAATATATTTTTATAGCAATTTATAAAGTGGGAATGGTATTCAACGAAGTTGATGTTTATAAATGTTTATTTGGAAGTCTGAAGATTTGGAAGTTTTATATTAGTATAATAGTTTCCTATTAGTTAAGGCATGGGGGTGATTTTAATAAGGGTTGTTAACAAAATACATTCATTTCATGCTGTTATTCTTATAATTTCACGTATTCCCAGGTGGAATGAAGCTATAGTGTAGTTGTAATGTGATGCATCCTAGTAGTAGGAATATTTTATTACAAAACAACGAACAGAAAACTTTTTTTTAAATAAATTTGGTATTACAGTATGAAAAGTTCAATTGACTTGTTGAATTGTGGAATATGGAAGTCTTATAGCTGTATAATATGAAGTTCGTTTTCAAATACAATGCACTGTTTTTGCAAAAAGCGGTACTTAATGATAAGTTACATACCCATATATCCTTGAAAAGTGAGTGTACATTTTTCATATTCCCCATTAGAATGAAGATACATACCTATAAACAGAATAATCGAATTAGTGATCAAGAACTATCATTCAAATGTAAAAATTATGTTGATATAAAACGAAATAGTTAGATTTAACATTTTTTTAATGTAAAAAGCAAGTGTAAAATTTTAATAAGTGTAAAAATAAAAATGATGACGGAAGTATTTGGAATTACACAGAAAAAGCGGGTGACTGGAAAACATCAGTTTAGAAAAACATGGTTCGACAATAATTTGATAAATATAATTACATGTTATATATTTTTTTGATAAACAATAATACATTTTCCAGAAAATTCAGAGAACTCCACTCACGGATGCAATTTTAATTTCTATAATTAATACTAGATATCGAACTCCTATTTTATTGTTCAAATTATTCCAAACTCACATAGGAACTCAAACTCAACAAGAAACTGAGGAAAACTCATTGCATTTTCCTTATACATCCATTCAAAACGAAATGCGATGAGCTTTTATTCCTTTCACAATAAGCTGTGCGAAGCAATCAAAAACACGTTTCAAATTCAGATTTCAGAGATGGGATTACACTTCAACAACTTAGTATGTGATTGTATAATGATTTACAAAGTTCGAATTTCGGTCATAATGATTTGAGTAACACTGAATGGTAGTGGAACAGATTTGTTCCAGTTTCATCATTTTCTCAATCTATGCGTCCAGATTGAAAATAATTTCTGTATGCTGTAAGTGAGCGATAAGCGCATTATTCTCATTATAACTCTAGGTACTCTATTGTAAGTTCTAGGTACTATATTGACATTCGAATCATCAACTCACTCATGTTCATCCATGCACTACGTTTTAAACCTAGCTTAACTAATCAACAAGCCAAATTTGAATAGGAAATAGTCAAACATTGAATCAGGAATAGTTCGAACGAGGAAAATTGGGCAAAAGCTTTATAACAGCAACGAGACTCGATCAATGTTATCAGTGACTCACATCGAAACCAAAATAGCTGAATATTTGGAATTTCAGTATAGATTCGTATCCAAAACAATAATTAATTATTCATTTATCATTCAGTACACAATAAGTGGGAAATACATTAGTAAATTTGATTGACGTAATAAAATGGAATTTAATGATAGTGTTCCGTACAACCATCGTACAATTTTGATGATGCAGTAATATTATCGACGTATTATATAAATTTATTGATGTAGGGTGCACTATTATTGATGTAGCATTACATTAATATACATCATTCATTAGTTAACTGAACAGATGTGTATGACTGTGCCTCCTTGGAGAATGTAACTCGTAACATTTTATTGAAAGTTAGTACTCCAGTCTCTCTTTTAATGACTAATATTAAGAATGATCATTATTTCTTAATCAGTAGACATATTTCTACCATTTATTGAAAAATTAATCAAATCAAGAATGTGATGTGGTGCGTTGAGGAGGGTAGACTCTCGACAATCACCATCTACAGGGAAACAGGGAAGAGTCCCCTAACAATTTATGAAGATAATTTAGATTATGCATGACTAATTAATTTTAAAAGGGGGGTTATGGGTCCTCCCTTGGAATCTTTTTTTTGTAAAATTATCAATCTAAAATCACATTTTAAGCGCATTGACGGTTTACGTTTCGTGAGGGTGACCGATGATCCACCTCCAGGATCCGCACTTGCTCTTGAGATAGATATTCTCATGCATAAATATATTTTTATTTAGAACAATCTGATTATAATTGAGACTGATATTCGAATGAATAAATTCTATATTCAAAATAATCGATAATGAATCTAGAAAAATGTCCCTGATCTCCTTCTTTATAATTATGAATAATTTTCTACAATTGTTACGGTTTCTACTCCAAACAGGAAGGTAAGTGAAACAGGTTCGGTTTAGGGAAGTGATAGCCGTGAACCGTAGCAGGTTCAATCAGATAGAGATAAGCTGCGTTCTCCTAGGCACTCTTTGTGAGGGTTACCGATTAGATTGGCACTGTTCTCAAACAAGACACTGTTCTCTGCTGTAAAATCCCTTCCCGGTGGTTCGGAACCCACCTAAAGCCGTAGATCCAGCTCATCAATCACCATCATCCAACTCATTACCCACGCACAGGTCTCAGACCTATGTGGGCTTCATCCTCAAAAAAAAAAAAACAATTCCAAACGGATGAGCGTAGTATAGATCGTAACATAAAAATAACAAAATCTATCATTCAGTAACATAAATTGTTGATGAGTGAAAATTTGCAATTATTCCACAGTTACGGAATGAAGAGTGACAACAGTGCTGCGACATGTTTTCCAGCGCATGTTTGGGGAATTGATGCAACCGAACGTGAAATGGAACAACAGCCGCAGACCAGGTCTAAAAGATGGAATGCTCGGGTCTTTTGAAAACAATCATCTCCTTTTTCGAAAACATTATTTTGATTGCTGAGCGATACAGTGGCAGCAGCAGTAGTGGCACGACAGAATATGCGATGCACACTTCCCCAATGGGAAACGGGCAATTTACATGACAGTGGACTGTCACAGGGGACACCCAACCCAGACCCGAACCGAATACGCCGGCGAGAAGTTGTGAATGGATGAGCAAACGCCACACAGCGCCAGCAAAAGATAGAGAAACCATTACAAAAAATAAAAAAATAAACGGCAAACTGGAATTCATCCTCCGCTAGCAAGATAACGGCTGCCACCGATCGTTGGTGCCCTTCATCCAGTACTATTCCCTCTGCGAGCACACGTTTTTCCCATTTTTCCCGCTTCCAAAATGAATCGCTGCGAGTATTTTTGAAACTGAAAATCCTGCTCAGCCTGTCAGAACTCAACATCCTGTCAGTTGTACTGTATCTCTTTTCTAGACTCTGACAATAGAAAAAAACGAAAAAATATTCCTGGAAGAATTTCCGGACAAAGCTTGCAGCGAGCTTCAACAGGAAAGATTAGCTATGACGCAAAAATTCTCAACGATTCAGATGAAAGGGAAAAGTTGAACGAAACTCTTCCACCGAATTGAAATATTGGATCTTTCGTGAGTTTCAATCAATTCAAATGTCAATCAGAGGGGAGTCGGAACATTAGGTAGTCAGGGGGGGAGTATATTAAAGCCTACTATTGCAACCAATGAGAATTTAAAAATAAAAAACAAGTACTTTTAGGACTTTCAACACTGAGAGCAGATCAAATTAAAATGAATGACTACTATAAAGATAGTTTATTCCAAAAAATCTTTCCTGAAATGGATTTCCAGAAAAATATTATTTTAAAGCTACTATTGATTGTTATAGATTTTTTACTTTATTATATAATATAATGCTATAACCATATGTTGTATTATAACAAATAACTGTTGCTATTTTATAATAGAGTGCGAAGCAAAAATGAGTGCCAGTGAAATACCACATTTTTTCATTATTTTTATTCATTAATACAGTACAATACTATGTAAAATATGCAATAATCACTATAAAATCTGAAGTATATTCCCTAATAATGCTCAAAAAATCATTTTCTTCGATTGTTTAAGAATTTGTACAGATTATCCCCAATTTTCCATTCACAACATGAGCTAGAAGGCTATATATATATATATATATATATATATATAGTTCAAAGTTACAAATAGAATTAGGAGAACAAAGCAAAATTGGGTGAATCGAAAAAATCAGAATTCTGTTTCCACTTGACCAGCTAACCTGGTACGGACCATTATTTTGAGTGGAAAAGTAATTTTCTGATGACATGTTGGCTTGACAGCTTTCAACAGGGCACTCGATAACATGAACGTCCATGGTAGTGCTATTGAAAATGAGTAGCAGAAGATATCGACGATGGAACGCATTTTGACAACGAGAGTAAAGTTTCTAGGAACAACACTACAGGGAGAAATCTGCAGCATGGCTTGGGGTAGATTTACAGTGCGTGTACACTAAGGCCCCGCTAGAAACGAGTGCTACTGGGGCAACTCTGACTTCCCACAGAGAAACTCTGAATTTCCGGCTGACAAAGCTCCAACATTTATTTCGCCCGAATCGTGCAGCCTCCGTCTATATACATAGATATACACGCTAAAAGTAGAGGTGACCAACTTTCGTAAAATGGGACGAACGTTGAACATTTAGGCAACTACAGACTGGAGGGGGAAAACTTCCAGACCCCTGCTTTTTATATACAACTAAAACTGCCGGGACGAAATTTTAAAATGCAGTTTCCTCTTCAGTCATAACTGTTGGCTCCCCGGGAAAAAACTAGAATGATGAGAAGGAAAGCTCCTAAAATTTAAACTGCGAGTGGGATAAGAGAACAAAAAGGTTTTTATCAAAAATACTTTTGTAACATGGGTTTAATCACAGAATAATTATTATAATTATTGCGCATGGAGAACACAAATTTGTTTATGTCTTCCAAACATAGTAAAAAATGAATTGGATGGAGGGGTTGCAGGTTTATCAATGAAGTTTATAAATTGTGTATGTAGCTTCATTACTAATATTTATCAACAGGTAATTCTTATAATCGTACTGAATGTAAAATTCGGTAATAATTATTGTAATTATTGCGCATGGAGAAGAACACAAATTTTTTTATGTCTTCCAAACATAGTAAAACTTGAATTGGATGGAAGGGTTGCAGGTTTATCAATGAAGTTTAGAAATTGTGTATGTAGCTTCATTACTAATATTAATCAACAGGTAATTCTTATAATTGTACTGATTGTGAAATTCATCAATCTGAGCTAAATATCTTTTTACATTTCAAGCTAAGTTTGTAATGAAATTTTCATGAGAATTCCTATATATGACATGTACAGCAAATCTTTAAATAATTCCATTTCCAATATAAAAAATAATTAGAAGAAAAATTTTATATTGTTTAAATAAGGTTTTATAAACTGTAAAGTTGCAACATTGGAAGACGCAATTTTTTATAAACCGCTCATTATAACAATAATGCCACAGCGACAGGAGGTAATATAATCCTGAAGCATAGGAAAATACTAAAAAATGTGTGAATGTGCAATAGGCAAATATGTGGTATTTTACACATGCATACATAATACTATATTACAGCGAATGGAGCAGGAATAAGACTGAAATATCCCCTCGTAATCCCTTTTTTCAATAATTGTTTCTTTACATGAGTCAATTCCAAGGACATTTTCCGATAGAGCAACTAAAAAGAGTGGCGCTTTAAAATTATACACCCGTGACCGTCAAATCGCAAAACTTTTCTCGGCTGCGTTCTAAAACCGGAGTAACTGCTGTTCTGGTAACGCCCTTTGAGTTTCAGCAAAAGTCCACGATGGAGCATTTGCATACATTAAAAAGTAAGATCCATCTCTTCCATATTCTCATGGCACGGGATTCAGCCTGCAAGTCGTTCAAGTTTCGAACAATAATACATCTAGAAATTATTATTCCTGGTTATAATAATACAGCTATGACGCAAGAAAACAAAAATATTGGAACGGTGTCTTCGTTGGGATATACTTACATAATTATTTACATACTAAGTGATAACATAGGCATTGCAAATTGATTGATAACATTATACAAACGAGCACTCTTGGAGAAGCATGTTTAACAAATTATTGAACAGGAATACACTATTGAAATTATTCAATACACTCACTACACAAACACAAGGCTTCCCTTATTTTCCATTCATGATTCGATGCTAATCATTACTTTTTCACATGATGTGGCTTCTAGTTAAAGGGTGGATGTATTTATCTGTTATTTATCATGTTATACTTTGTTAAATTTGTTCTGCCAAGCTAATTTTTATATTTTTCATTTAGTTAGTTGACTAGACCACTAAAATTTAGTTTTAATGTTTAAATAGTTATAGTCAATGATCATTTTTGTTATACTTGATTGCTTTAGTTATTTGTCATATTATAATCTCAAAGTTTGTTCTGTGAAGTTAATTGTAATCGAATTTTTCGTCATTGGAAAATAATAACTTTTTACAAACCTCGTTATTGAAAGAATAGTAGTCAAAATATAGCTTGAATCACTTGAACTCATCTTCAGATCAATGAGCATCATTCAATTTTCAAGTCAGCGCCAAATTATCCATGATTTTGTTGAAATATGTCTGCCTATTATTCATGTAAACATAGTCTATTTTTGAAACGATATGATTCCCGTAGAAAGTCTCCCTAATATATACTCAATATTATATATATTTCCAAAATTGTTCCCTGGAACAGAATATAAGCTCTCTAATTGATGTATTTGAGCTATTCATTACATGGAAAGTGTAATTAAAAACTCCTGCAGCAGGTACATTCAAATATCAGATTCTTCTTTTCTTGAAAAATATTTTCCCGCTCCACTTCTTTCAAGCGTTAACGGTTCAGTCTTTAATTTGTTTATATCTGCGGAAAAACAACGAAGTTATCCAATCAAATAAGCTGTTCTGTCGTGGAGTTGGAAGTATGCATTTTCGTCTTTCTTGCCTGAGGCCTCAACGCTGACGGAAGAGGATAAGCTGAAGAGAGAAGACTGGAGAGAAAGAGAAAGAGTGAGTGAGAAAGAGAATGCTCGTTCTCATTACGATGGCGCAGCTAAATCTCTGTAAGAATGTTTTTGCAGCTTGATCCTGCTTGCCTGTACAGGGAAGTGGGTACTCTGCTGCAGAAACCCTAAAAGGTAAGGAGAACAGATCTCTTCCCTTCTCTACCTGGTTCATCATAACAGTGAAAATACTCAGCAGATTTTGAGTAATACAGCTCAACAAAGATAAGAGATTCTACAAACTTCAATTTCGGCCATGAAATACGAAAATAATTTTGTTTAGAGTTCGCAACAGAAATCTCGAGCTTCAGGCCATTTGTACATTAGCCTAGCCTATCTAATATGAACTTTAAATAACGTAAATCAATGTTAATAAAAATATAACGATGTTCTCACATTCCGATAAATAGACTATGCATGATGAAATTCTTATCCCTGATTATGTCCACATGAGTTGGAGACCTGTGCTTGAGTAGTGAGGAGAATGAAGTTATGAATGGTGAATGTACAGTTTTATGTGAGTTCTGAACCATCCCGTAACTGATAAAGCAGTTAATGTCATATTGTAACTGCTAGTCACCCTCACAACGCAGTCTCAAGCGCTTGTGGCTCAACATGATATAAATGTTGAAAGAAATTAACCAGTACGGTACTTCATTGATGAATCACATTGAAATAATATTAATTACTTGACCGCAATCAGTTGAATGTTGTATTATGAAAATAATCTATACAGTTACGATCAAGATATAAATACATTTTTTATCGTTAATTCTATAGCAAGTACAAAGTGATTTCTATAGCAGGGAGATTTGGAGAAACGGGAGATTTAAAAAGTTTTGTTGGTGGCCATTGGCGTCTGGTACCAGTGCATAACTTATGCCAGCCTGTCAGCAATACCCTGCCATTTAGTTATCATAGGTTCTTGGAGTGGTGCGCAATGTATTTGCGGTCAAAGCAGTTTACACAAACAATGACAATGTGGAGGGAGCGCGTAGAGAGTTTTGCATTATTTTCATGAAATGAAACTTTATTTCCACAGAAAAAACAAATACAAATGTTTGATTAGATACAAAAAATAAAAGAGTGGAATATCCCACAAAGACTTGAGTCTGAGCGTGGGATAGAGTTAAAATAAAAATAAAATAAAATGAAACGACTTCATTTTTAGTTACACAGCATAGATTAGAATATTTCTTTCTCAACTGAGGCGAGCGCATAAACCTCATACTCAAGCAAGCTTTTGTCTCATAAAAGATAGGCTTATGGGTTTACATTAATCTATCACTGTGAACATTTTTTTAAGTCTATTAATAATGAAGATGAAAAATTATTGTACATTGTATTAAGAACGAACAAATTTTGATTATAGGAACAGTGCAGGTGTAGCTAAAGCAGTTCATACAGAAGTTTCATTTCATTTTTACTCATTATTGTTGCAATCTATTACAGTGCATTAATAACTTCCACGTGTTATTGAAGGTAAGATACTATATTTCAAAGTATACCGTTTCAATTGTTAACTAGTCGATTGCAGACGCACGCGGCGCGGTGTTAAACGGAAGATATCCGATAGATTTACGAGGGTCATTTGGCAGCGATTCTATAAAAGATTCGTTGGAAAACAAACGGCTAGTGAATGCCGTTAAAGCCGAAAAATGAATAATCACAGGCTGGTGAGCTGTGCCAGTGGCGGGAGCTTGGCAATTGTGGATAGAAGAATGATAATTGAGGGTTCGGAAGGCTGTGGGTGCGAGAGAGATGGAAGATCGGTTAACCTTTGAACTCTTCCCAAGCCGCAGGTTGCAGTCTGCTGCCTGCCTTTCATGCGCTTCATTTTGACGCATATGACGCACCGCCACTGTAGTCGTGCACCAGATGCTCAACTCCATTAAAACCAGCAAAAGACATTGATCACGACTACACCGACGTTTGTACGCAGTGAGGTACTATTTTAACTGTAGTAATGTTGAGATGAGGAAGTTTGAGCTGTACTTATCATATGTTTATATTATTGATTCAAGATGAAGAAGACTACGTAGAAGAACACGTTGCGATCAAACACACTAACAAACATTTTAGCACAATAATTCTGATTTCACGGTGTGAGTAAATTTTCATGCATCCCCTCAATCCAAAACATTTTATATCATTGTTGAGAGTGTATCATTAGAGCGTTTGGGCAAAACTATGTAAACGTTAACTCTTATGCTAACCTGAATACTCTTACATCTAAATGCAAGTTGCTAAAGAAAAGATAGGTGCAATGTGTCAATATAGAATGTTCAGATTAACATAAGCGTTACATTTAAAGTAGTTTTGCCAAAACTCCCTATTGCGTATGACCCCAAATTAGCCTGTTATAGAAGAACCAAAAACTTAAACAGTGTTAATTATAGTCCCATGCCATTTTCTGCTTGATACATAAGAACAACGTTCCTCTTCTTCACCAAACATTATAACACAAATTATTTTATTTCTTAATACCCTAATGAAGACCGTAATTACCCACCATGTTCCGCTAAAACTACACAAAAAGAGTGAATTCATTTATGAATAAGTATTGAATTCATTTGGTACTTGAGTTGTAGAGTTTGACTTCCACTTCTATGAGCATTTCTTATAAAGAGAGAAAAATAAACTCTTTTTAAAAAAATATGAGTTCGCTCACCAAGTAACGATGAAATTTTTTCGCTATTGAAAATGTTTATTTGAATTTTTAGTTGTAGATTAGTTTTTCAATTTTTTACCTTTAAGACTACTTCTTCATGGATTTTGTGACGTATTCAGTAAAGCTTCGGTTTCCAAATACATGGATTTGCACCAAATGGACAGCTGACCGGACCGGAACATATTACAATATTGATGCTTATGGTATAGGAACCTATTGTTACGGAAGCAAACAAGCAGTTAATCACGCACTTGTTCTATTTATATCATTCCATTGTTTTCATGGACAGACGCAACTGCAATCTGATATTTCTCATTCTCTCTCGTTAGATGTCTTTGTCACCCTTATTCTTCAAGTCTGCAACTCTCTCAATCAATTGATCTTCTCGTGAATTCTACATTCTTCTTGAACAATTGAGATCTATATTCTTGAAGCTTCGAGAAGCCGCCGATTCTTGGAATTATGACAACTATCTCGTATATAAAGGAGCTCACGTGAACCATTGAGTGAGTCTTACAAAAGCTTGTGACAGTTACTTTTTACAAACCTGCGTGACAGATTGTATTACAGATCTCGTGAGAGAGTCAATCCAGTGCCAGTGGAGTAAACAGTGCTTTATTCAGTCTTTAGACAGTGTCAAGTACAGAGACAAGTGTTTACTGTTTATGCAGCTTACTAATAGTTTAAAGACGTTGTGATATTATTTGGGACTGTCAAATAACGAATTGGACTGTGTTTTTGTAAGTGATTAGTTGCTCTTTTTATAATTTCTTTCTGCATTATTGTACAGTTTATTGGACTCTTGTTTCTTTTATTATTGATAAGCCTGTAATTACTTATTCATTAATTCTTGTAAATAATTACTGAAAATAAGTATTAGCTCGTCATTTGATGATCTGTTTTAATTTAATTATTTGAACTTACAATTAATTTGTGTAAATAGACTAATTCGTGTAAATAGACTAATTCGTGTAAATAAAGTGCAAGTGTTAACTTTATTGTTGCCAGCCTTATTTTAGACATTAGAACCCGTAACACTATATTGAACGCATCAATTGCAGTAAATTCCGGCTCTGTCCGCTGTCTATTTAGTCTGAATCCGCGAGTTGGAAACCAAGACTCCAGCCTGTCAATTATAAAAAAAATATGCGGAATTTTATAACCTGTATGTTAATGGAGTTCACGAAACCAACATAATATTATTGAAATGCTTGATGAGAAAACGTCTACTATATGAGAGAATAAATTAATTGGCAACACAAACCATGTTGTTATCAATGTAATATGATGAAGTAGGCTACTAATTAATTGTGGGCTTCATACATTCATGATTTGCCTCATGTAATGTACACGTGGAAACCCATGCATGTAGCCTATTCTTTGAGGATGAAATCAGGTACATCAAAAAACAGACATTCGTTTGTGAATATATATATTCAGTATATAGTATAGAAAATTTAATGAGCGGACTTGGAGAGCATGAGGATTTCATTCTGATACAGGTGTAGCATGTAGGCAGGAGCAGGGCTACATGTGAAACAAAAGAATACTTCAAAGCATATTCCAACCTTAATTGACGATATGGCAATTTGAAAAGGCATTTTCTGGAAAACTGCGGGCGCTGCGGTTTCCTTCTGTGTAGCCTAGAGCATGGCTAAAAAAGTCGGAAAGCTCTTTTGTCGGGCTGGGCCATGCGTTCCAGCGTTTTTCCATGAAGTAAATATTCATAATACAAAGTAGAAAATGCTTGCGCACTCTTGTATGCGCGCGCGCGGGCGCCTCTACAAAGCCGAAACCCATTTACAGTATGAGTCGGAGTCGAAGCTTAAAAATTGAAAATCGCTGAGTTCATCATTTTGGAATTTCAAGGCGAATAATTCATTACTGGCGAAGAACTATTACACGACGCTGCTCAAATTCAATGCATTTTTCATCTAACTGCTGTATGAATATTCTTTCAAGGAATATCGTAATACTGTCATAAATTTATTAGCAAAAGTAGGATGTTCGCATTTCAATACGGTAGCAGAGAAGGCAAAAATTGAGAATTGCTAAACACATAGTATAATTAACCAGTAGATTCCTGGTTGAATAAAAAACATCAAAAAGAACCGTCTTTAAAACAATTCATCCACAACTCCATTCATATATTTCATAATTATTATTATTATTATAAAGCCGCGTCTCCACCAACCGAACATGCTCGGCGAACAGTGTTCGCTGGAATCAGCTGATGTCGCCGAACATTTTTTGGAGTTGGTTTGGTGTGGACGCCTTCTCGAACATTATGATCGGTGTGGCGGGAACCTGTTGTTGGTCGTCACTGTTCGCTCACAGACCGAACATTTCAATTGAACTCACGAACATGTTTGGTGACCCATATGTTTAATTTTTGCTCGTTTTTTGTAATAGCCAACAATGTTCGGCAGACATGTTCGGTTGGTGGAGACGCGGCTTAAGAGTTCAAAAATAATGTGATAACAGTTGACCTTATTCATGCCTAATTAAAACCGTTACATGATGAAGCTATTATAACACTGGTGTCACTTTCCAATACAGGCTTTAGACCTAATTAAAACCGTTACATGATGAAGCTATTATAACACTGGTGTCACTTTCCAATACAGGCTTTAGACCAATTAAAACTTAGCATTTCTCCCATTCAGGGTCGAAATGAATATCGTTCGAATATAGGTTTGAGTAAGTTATCCAAGTAATTGGTAAGTAAAACATTTTTTAGTCTGATTGAGATTGACAATGGTGTAACAAACGAAACTAGTTTCTCCAAGTTTTAATAAATGTGGTTGTGACAATTTCGTCTTTTATTCATCATGGATACAATATCACCTTCGCCACTACAAAGAAAGTTTAAGTAAAATTGATTATTGGTAACCGTAGATAAAATAGTGCATGCAATGCTTCGATCGTGCCCTAAATAGCATCTCGCTTGTGGCCAGTCATAATACAATAATTGCATAAATTACTATATTGAAGGCGAATTTAGGACTGTAAAGAACTTCTTCTAGAATTATATAGAATAATTGTTTTTGTGAAAGCTATAGTTGACATGAAAAAACCACTTCTTCAATTCATATTTATTCTAATTTTAGATATTATTTCAAAGTACAGAATTTGAAGTGAAAATTCAGGCACAATAGAACTGAGTACATTTATTGTAAATGAAAAAAGCAAAATTTTATAAATTTGACGAATGTGGAAGATATTTACAGAAAAATCACAAATAAAAGCCGCCCAATAAAAGTAGTTTTTCTGTAGCTATGTAGTGCGAAAGATTGATTTTGAGCCATGTGTGCGTACACCCACACTTGCCTGAAAAAAGTCAACTTATCAGCTTGCAGATCGGAGCTCAGTAATCCAAGCAATTCCACAGGTGTGGCACAGTAGAAGGCCACCCTATTACAGAACGACGGCTCACTCCATACCCAGGAAATCCCATTTGAATCCTGATATTCAATATCAAATCACAACTGTTACATTCAATTAGAACGAGGGGATATGTGAAATGTCATCAGCAGACGCATCGATAGCTGATAAGAATACCAACTTGGATAATTCAATTAGCAGGGATTCCAAGCATATATTGCAGAATCTTCCAATTACTACGTCAGATTGAATATTTGAAATTATTATGATCGAAGTACAGGGGCTGAATTCGGAAGTATTAAGGGCATCTGTAGCAAAGGATGAGATAAGTTAAAGATATTCCTAAAGTCGTGAAGCATTTGAGTATTATATTCGTATTCGAATACAGTTAAACTTCTACACATACGGAATTTTCATATGACGGAATGCACTACTAAAAGAATTTTTATGATTCCCCTTGAAATTTTAATTTGTCAAGACGACTTCTCATAACAAATACTTTTCTAGAACGAACTTTTGCCTGGATGATCGATCTCGTTATGCAGATTTTGAATGAATTGTTCATGTAAAGGAATTGTAAAAGTTGGAAATGAATAACCGAGCAGCACTTACTCTCACTAGAAATCATCTGATTTATCACCAGCCTAGCCTATAGCTCGGAATCCACCTAAAACTAGACTCACTATGTTCTCAATATTATGGCTCAAACTGTGAGCTCTGAGCTGGAATTACCCCCTGATTGTTATCCGACCAATAAGAGCTTATCGCTTTCATTAAAAGGTTTAAGCCTAGTTGAAGTTTCCCCACGCCATTCAAAAGCAGGTTGGTAAATCTCAACCAATATTTTTTGATTAGTTATCAGTTACTGCTTACAGTGGACGCAGGCTACTAAGAACTTCTCTGAAAAATTTTGTGATTTTTTAAAGTTTTTGCTTAAAAACAGGTGCAGTTAGGACAGCACTTATTTATTGATGTTGCATGTTGTTCTGCACAGGTTTATTTTCTCAAAAAAAAAAAAAAAAAAAAAAAAAAAATGGTATTTCAACCAGTTGTGAGCTGGGATGTCCCGCTTCAAAGGAGAATAATAAAGGATGAGTAGAGTTTCTGAAGAGCAATTCTTGATTCAATTACTCAGGCAATAGCATCTTTATTCAAAATCCGATAGTATCTTCCACTTATCAACACTATATTCCATACAAAACAGCCGTGGATAATACGATGAGCACACAAATGGCTTGAAGGCACAAACATTGAGCATTCGCCATCGTAAATTGAGCGAGGTGCAGTCTTGTCAACAATGAATGTCATTTACTAGTGATGCGTGATAAGTGAATTTGATTTGTCGATTGTCCAAGGGAAATGTAGTTTCCCAGCCTAAAATCATCACCTAATAGGTTCTGTTCAATTTGACGGACACGGCTTAGTTCTTCTTATTCAATAAACAACCCCTAATTTACATTTGGACTAGGCTTCCATCTTGTGATTTGTTACGCTTTCTAGTCAATTGAAAAGATGTACCTGGTTGAATAGTCAATATGATTGATACCTGCTCACATTTTCCATGCTTCAATGATCCTCAATTTGGAATTATTCATGGGTTAAGCCAATATTGAAATAATAAAACTTGATATTGTGTGTTGATATTATTATTATTTTTTTCTTTTTTTATATCGTCCCTATAGCTTGGGCGCTTTCTAGTCTTTCATCTATCCTGACATTTTTTTTTTGTTAACATTTTCATATTTTTTCTATTTTGATAACGTCCATAACATCCATAGAGCAAAGATGCTTTCTATTCTTTTATCCCAAATCTTTTATCGGTTCTATATTTTTTAATGTTTTCCTCACATGCATATTATCATGAATTATCCTACGATTTTCATCTTTTTTTGTCTTCATTTGAGGAGGTTTCCCTCAACGACTGCAACTTAACATTATTTTAGCAAAAATATGGAAATGACTAAAAAGTGATATTATATTATGGTATTCATATTATTTTGGATTAGCTTACGATTATCATATTTTCTATCTTTTTTCAAGGAGGTTTTCCTCAACGACAGCAATTTAACATTCTTTTAGCATAAATATGGAAATTGTATGAAAATTCTACGAACATAGTCTAGTAGTATTATTTTTGGGATTAACATAAATAATGGATTTTGTAACTGTCATTATCCATCCATGAACAATAAAAGTTCAAAATCAATTTGATTAAAGTATAAATATACTACAAATATAGTGTATGAATATATAATCATATTAATTTTTGGGTTATACATTAACAAATTCGTGGAGAAAGCAGTTTTAAGGATTCAAGCCTGTTGCATCTTTGAACTTTATTATAATTTTGTCTTAAAATGGATAATTATTTTTTTAATCTTACCCAAACTCTTACAATCAAATGTTATAGTGCAGAGTATTATACAAAGGGAAATTCTGTATCATTATTATAGGTGGAATACATTTATTTTTTTGGCTCATCGAGTTCTCATGATTGTACCTGTTTCGAATTTTTGAATAAGAACGCTCCCAATCGACAGGAGAACAGCGTACAAAACTCATATTCAATATTGCCGTTTAAAAGCCGAGGAATGCACGCACTCACACATTCACATAACAGGCACGGCAAAGCCGGTAGAGGTTGGCCGTAGCCATAGTGGGTTAGTCTGACCGCACTTGAATTGGTCCACCGAGTCCGTTTGCAGCGAGCGACACAAGATTTAGTTCTGTTCGTTTTATCCAGTCATCTGTATTTTAATTTGTCAAAGGGCTCAATTTCACCCAGCCTAAGCTACAATATGCTATGTGCACTAATTGGAAATTGATTCCGTAGTCGGCTGTAACCGATATGGCATTCACAACTGAACAACAGTCCGCATAGCCACAGATAGTTACGTCAAAAAATTTCTATCAATGTCGACGATTGGTTCCAAAACGCTAGCAATTCAACTATTTCACTCACCATTCACCGCTATAAAAACCATTGATGCATATTTTAATCCTAGTTGAAAAATGATTGGAATTGAGTATTGAATTATTGAACATTGTTTGTTATTATTCAAAATGTTCATTTGCGGGGATGAATAATCAAAGTTGGATTCACATTGAAATTTTGAAAATATGATAAAATCTTGGCAGTTTTTCAAATTTTTTTCTCTTTTTGTCTAAAATGTATTAATCTACATCTTGTGGTACAGCTGACGTCCTGTGTACATCGGTGTACAAAGGGCGTATATTTTAAATTAATCTTTAACGAATCAAAAATAAGCGTGTTCCATTTTCAAGTTGAAATTATTATCAGTGACAGTTCAATATGTGCACGTAATCGTAAGCTTCAAGATTTGAAATCATATGAAGGAAGCAGTGTTTGGGCTGTGAAGCTTGTTGTTTCCCCTCAATTTGATAGTTTCCAGCCTAGAATAATCCGAATGTTGAGTTGTGAGCTACAAACCCGAACAACCCAAAAAATAACGATAAAAACCGAATTTTCTGTCAACTAGTCTTTTTCCAGCCTTCAATATGATGTGCAGTAGCTCAATTAAAATAATATTATAGCAATTCGCCAAAGGAGTTTATCATTGGATGACTTGTGCAAACATGAAAGATGTTTTTGTGGAGTGATAGCTAGCAAAGAGACGGAAGTTGAGAGGGGAAAGTGTGGAGAATGAGGAGACGCTGAGATGAGCATGTTTGTTCTGCTCCTTGGTTAGGAGTCTGCTGCTCTGCTGCTCTGCTGTCCCAGGGGCGAATCCGACCTGGCTCGTTAATTGATCTGTACGGTACAGAATTTATTCTGCAAGCTGCTCATTGCTAGCTATAGACTCCAGACCAACGAACACCGACATTTTCTCTCGACAAAAAAGAAAAAACTTGCTACGTCCATTGCGGGTTCATTCTACCGATAAATTATCTGCCTCGGGCATTGTAGCATTGTTCTCAACGTTCGACTTGACATTATCATCAGAATTGATTTTTCACTTGAGAGTTCGACAGATGACGAACTCGGAAAAATAAATGACTGTATCAATGTTTTAGTACTGGAACTGACTAATATAAACTGTACTAATTACTACTGGCTATAGAGGTGTCCAAAATCTAGATAACATTTTTGTAACTTCTAGCATATTGCGATATTTTCCAGAGCATCATGTACAATTGAGAAATAGGTTGTGATTCAAATATGATCGACTATCCATTAATGGATTCATATAAATTTTGCTTTCATTACACTGAAATGTAGACACTTGCAATTCTCACATTTCTGTATAGTGAAGTGCAAAAACTAGGTTGTTTGTAAGAGGAAATTTATCTCCTTCTGGGATGATGCAATAGACTGCAGAAGTAACAAGACTAGTCTAGTCAAAGATGTATTCTAGTAGAAACACTTTGATGCCTAGTTAACGTTTCGTAGATTAAACATTGGATTTTATTTCTAGCCAATTGTATCTAAAAAAAACTCAGCCCACAAATGGAAGACTTGATGGATAGTAAGTAAAATAAAGTGTAGAATAGTAGAAGTGCAATAAAAATGAACATTTGTTTCATTTCATCCCAGTAATAATTAATAAATTCTCATGTACAACTAGATTTAATCAGATCTCTAGTACTCGAAATCCTGTATGCAAGTGGAGTTGTTCAAATGTATGAGTTCCAAGATCCTACACAGTGTTTTGAGCATTAATTATATTAATCCAGGTAAGGTCAATGGAGGCGCAGACTGGAAGCAGCAGAACGGTTCATTAGATGCTGGTGACGTAGGCGGGAGGGGGGTTTCTAATATTTGGCGGTTTGGGGTGGAGGGTGTAGGTGTAAGGGTGAGGAATGGAGGCGCAATGGATCGAGTGCCTTGTTCGAGTGGTGTAATGGAGGCGGGTACTACCACATATAGGCTACGATAGCTGCAGCATTCTCTACTACACTCCAGCCTATTATACGCTGCGTATGGTAGAACACGATATTTGTATGGATATAGAAGAGTATGTGTATGTTTAAATGCGTGCTTGTGAGGGGTGAACACGAGCACAGGCACTCGTGGAGGGCAAATACGTCGGCGTTTGAAGGGCTTTGGTGCTGTGTTGGTGTTGGTGGTGGTGGTGGTGCTGGTGCTGGTGGAATGAGGCAGGTTACACCAGGTGTGTTTATTACGGTAGCTGCCAAGAGGTTGGTAAGCTGCTTACACCAAGCGAGAATACGGCCCGGACACTAAACTAATCTATCTCGAATTCATTTGTAACCGGCAGTTTGTATTTCATCTCTCACTCACACTCTCTTTCTCTCATTCATTTACTCCCTCATGCACCTCCTTCTCCCACACAAATACAGTTTTCCAGACGGCTGGCTAATATGCTCTGCCTTCCCAGCTCACGCCGAGCAAAAATTGGATGTCGATCTGATAATTCCACATTCACTTAAATTGTCCGCGATTACTCATTTATCAAATGAATCACTGAACTGGCTGCGGAAACTGAAATAGGAAAGGTTGGAATTCCACTACTGATTTTTTCGAACCCCATGTAGGCCAATATAATGAGCAGTAGCTTTCAAAGAACTCATCGAACCCTTTTTTCGAAATGCCATTCTAACAAACAATAATTGGCACTTGTTTTTGAAAAACTGTAAATCACGTTATAAAATGCAAAAAAATCAAACCATGCAAGTTGGAACGTTCATTATAATAAGTAATAAGTCGAATTACTAATATAGAGTTGTACATGAGTAATATAGAATGAGTATAATGGGTAGAACAAGAAAAAAATTGGAAAGATCAATAATTCAAAGTTAGAATTTTAATCCCTTTAACTCAGCATCAATTCCTATTTCAGAGAGCCTACTGTAACGAGAATTAATACCAAATTTACTTCAATGTACTGTAATGATGGATATGTTTATTGAACAAATTTCAATTTCCTGTAAATACACAATTTTATTAGTAGATTTTTAAAAACAAAAACAGAAAATTCAAATCAAATCTTCATTTTTCTCTTATTTTTATAATGATTAGGAAATTATAAACCAAATTTTCAAAAATATGAAGTAATGAGTTTCCTAAGCTTTATTTTGATGGACAGTCGCCATCAACCCCACACAAAAGTGAAAATGGAACTTCACGTGAATAAAAATGATAATGTTATGAGATTGATGTATTTTATTATTGTTGACACAACCCATTACAAATGACAGTCAATTTTTATTTCTTTCAACATACAGTTAAATCCTGCTGATGTTTCATACACTGCGGTACATTGTGGAATTAAATTCAATGTGATCCTGATTGAATCTGTCACTTGTATCGGAGATCCTTGTCCGTATATTTATGACCTACCTACCTTGAGACTTGAAGGCTAAACTGAAAAGAGACTTGTAGGGTATTCACTCAGTGGGCTTTCAAAGTTTCCTTGAGATAAGGCTTTCTCAACTAAAGGGAGACTGGAAAAGCATTCTCTTTCCTGGCCTCCCTTTAGCCTTGAGATCGATTCATGAATACGGGCTGATATGGGTTCATGAATACACGAATAAGTGCTTCAATAAACTTTCAGTGTTCTCCCATTCATGTAATTATAATTAGCTATTCAATCCGTATACAAACTTAGCCTTCTGTGTAATACCTCATTAGGAATCGATTTCCGTCCTAGAAGTTCCTCAAGAAACGCGCGTATTTGCACGAGAAAAAGCTTTAAAGCATCCTCTGCTCCTCTGCTTTTCCAAGCGCAAAGGAATAATGACAGACACAGGCTGGGTGCCTCCTCGCTCGAGTCTGTGGGGGTTTTATTACAAGTCGCAGCGATACGAGATATAAAAGTCGTATGGGACAGATGATCTTACTCAGATTCCTCCTACATGTGACAGTCTACTATTAAATAAAGGTTATATTTGATAATAAAACCTGAAATATGAACGTTACGCGAACGATATTATGGAAATGGTGGTTTTGACCGACCTTTCTATGGGTAATTCGTACGCATCTTCGTTCCTCCAGGACATTAGACTCTGGATCGAGTTTTATATTGGCCTGATATAATATGCTGCAGCAAATACTAAGTGCATATGTTATAATGGTGGGAATTCAAATGCCCAGTAATCAGGTATCTACTCAATTAGATTATCACACTATTGAAATCAAAGCAATAATTAGAACTAAGACAACCAAAAAAATTATATATCCACACATCAGAATAATTTATTATATAAGTAATAAAAACTTAAAAAATACTTCTAAGTGGAAATTGTGACTCACGTTATGGCGTGATGGCCGTTTCACTTTGTTGTTAAGAGCATCGTCAGATGCTTATTATATCAGGAACTTCATTATAGTTTCAGACTGTATTACATAATGTGTAAATGAATAAATATCTGACACCAATAAATCACTGTTATCCAATCAAAATTCGAATATTTTATGTTACAGAAAAAACTTTTCCCATACAACTTGGTTTGCCGAAAAGATTAACTGGGCTTGAAGGGAACTGGTGAAAGCCACATTATCTACAAACATTGGTATTATATTAGATTATTTTATTCATGGTAAATTTACAACATTTTTCAAATGTGTATTTACATACAATATTTTATCATCACATAGAAAGTAGACCTGGTTGATACTATTCACATTTTGTTGGAAATATTAAAAGTGATCTAATGGGTAGTGCTAATGAAATGAAATTCTAAGTGATGCATTTACATGATAAGGCGAAGATTGGACAAAAATTCGACCATTCGAGGACTAAGCTCAAGTGTAAGGGGGGATAGAGAAGAAAAACCTATGATATACAAAATTGGTAATATGATCCAACAATGTAGTTATGATCTTGATTTGAAGGTATTCAAAAGCTTCTACCAGTTAGGTCCGTTATTTCAAACGAGTATTCTTCAAAGTAGTGCCCCAATTTAACTGTGAGTAGGAGTTTGCAAATGGGAATACGCCTCTATTGATATTGCCCGAATAGATGAGCTTAGGGATGGATACTTCAACTAGCGGACATAATAATGACTCCGTTTCGTTGAATAATTCATGATCGATAAGTATTGAAATTATTTTCTTTTTTTTGAGGATGAAGCCCACATAGGTCTTAGACCTGTGCGTGGTTAATGAGTTGGATGATGGTGATTGATGAGTTGGACCTTCAGTTTTAGGTGGGTTCCGAACCACCGGGAAGTGATTTTAAAGCAGAGAACAGTGTCTTTTTGCTGTCCAATCTAATCGGTCACCGTTACAAACAGGTCCTACGAGAACGCAGCTTATCTCTATCTGATTAAACAGATACGGAAAGCGGCTATCATTTTGATATCCATAATGGAATTGTATGGTGATACACAATCTCAATTACTTTTAGCAGGAGTTATAATTTGAAAAAGTTGAAACACGAGTTAAAGCATAGATAAAACTAAACTATATGTACGCACTTTGATACATAAACCACGAACAAGGAAAGCCTCCGTTACATGGAAGGATAGAAGAGGATTGTTGAAGGAAAAGTGTAAGTGCGAACCACAGTTGTGAAAATCCATTGCAGTTCCAACTCCTGACTCAAGCCTACTGCAGGTACAACTTACAGTAATCTCCCCCTGTACACAACTGTTTTATTCTTATCAGGCCGTCAATTGTTACACACAGAGGAAACAAAACACAAAAAATAAACAGGAGGGTGTGTCTTTTATTCTCCCCTTCATAATTTCCACATTATATTATTCTTTCACATGTATATATCGTTATTACTAGCTACAGCATTCACCATAACGACACAATGCATTTGTCATAACTACTTCAACTTCGTTGACAAGCTATAAGAATGGTTGGGAAACGAGTAATGATTAATTTTGTTTGTGAATGAACCCCTGTGAGTAGGAAAAGTATTAATAATTTCACAAAGGGAATATTTGATATATATAACCTTATCAAGAAACAAAGTGAATGGGGACCTCAACAATCAAGACTCGAAATCCATAGCTGATATTTTTAAAAGTAATGGAATGATTAAAAAGAGACTAGTCTACCATGTTACATTGAATAAAAAGTCAGCAAAGTAAAGCAACGAAAGTTAAGTAAGTAATTGATACCGCAATACCTTGAGTGGTCTAGAAATAGGTTTTTGTTACCACAATACCTTGAATTTAATCAATCAGTTTTTGAAATATCATGGCATGAAACTTATGAGTAATAATTCATAAGTACATGTTAAATGTTAATACAGCAATCAGTGGCGTGGCCAGGATTAGATTTAGGGGGGGGGGGGGGCTCACAATGGTGGGTGGGGGGTGTGTGTCTGGGGATAGGAGGGTCCGGAATTTTTTTTAATTTAGTGGTGTAAAATGCTAATTGAGACAACTTCTGGGCTCTAAAGTTCAAAAGAAATTTTTGAAAAATTACTATCCAAGAACCCAGGTGGCCAGGTTTTGAAATGATTAGGTTTGATTCACTAATACCTGTGGCTATTGTGACTTATGCACTGAATCTCAAAATTAATAGAATGATAATAAATTGCATTTCAAGTTTATAAAAATACAATTCAAATAAACATGAAGAAAACAGGGAAAAAATAGGGAAGTAATAGCCGCGAGCCTTAGCAGGTATCTGTTCAATCAGATAGATAAGCTGCGTTCTCGCAGGTCCTGTTTGTAACGGTGACCGATTAGATTGGCCAGCAAAAAATACAATGTTCTCTGCTGAAAATAACTTCCCGGTGGTTCGGAACCCACCTAAAACTGTAGGTCCAACTCATCAGTCACCATCACCCAACTCATTACCCACGCACAGGTCTCAGACCCATGTGGGCTTCATCCTCAAAAAAAAAAAACATACCTTTTTATAAGTTTCATATAATATTATGCCATTAGCCTAAAACGCACCCAACCCAAAGTTCATGAAATCGGAATTTTTTTATCATAACAGACAGATTTTACACGTTTGCATAGAACTTGTATTTACTTGTGTGTTTTCATTTATAAAATCCTGATTTCATCAACTTTGGGTGCGTTTAGACTAGTGGGTTATACGGAATTTTAACTTCAAAACTAAATTTCCTCAAGATTAGTTTATTCAAAAAGGTGATTTATCAATAATTAACAAAGTTGAACCACTTCAAACTTGAAAGATTGCGTTTTATTTAATGTAATATCTCAATAATTATGATAGTTAAAGTTTTCTAACATGTTTTATTCGTTTTCGTAGCTCATTTTAAATCAAAATTATCCATTTGAGCACCTAAATAAATATTCTAGAAGTTTCTATATGAGTAAATATTTGAACAATACATTAATCTGACTATAACTGTATTCTGTTCGTTATAATACAACAATACAGATAGAACCCTTCGGCTTTAATAAGTCCTTATCTATTAGTTATTTGAGAATTTTTCATTTCTGAAATTTCGGGGGGGGGGGCCTGGTCCCATGGGGCCCCCCTGGCTACGCCACTGAAGTAATTAAGATAGTCTAGCGTTCAATTTACTTTGAAAAGCAATCAAGGAGGGAGGGAAAAGTTGTGTAGTATTTACAGTAGTACGTTGTAAGTAGTATTAAAACTACATTACTTTCAAGTTATATCAGTTTTAATACAATTTTTGACCATGTGTAAAAATGCACTGGATAATCAGCTTTATACAACTGGAAAGTCATTAGTATATGGTTTAAATCATTTACATTAGTCTGTCAATCAAATGAAGAGAATGTTGTTTTCAAAAAAGTATTGAGATGTTAAAGTATTGAGTTGTATAAATTATAGAAAAGCAATCGTCATGGTCGCTTTAAGTGTAACCACATATGCAAATGCCCGCCTAAGCTGTACCACAACTACAGCCAATCAGCATGCCAGAGTTTACTTGTTGGCAAATTTAAGCTTGGAGATTAGAGAAGCCCTTTTAAACAATTCCACTGGTCAAACAATTTGACTCATTACAGTCACCCGGTGAGTAAATTTTGGATTGTATATACCTCACATCTAGCTTAATTCAATTACTGAATTAATTACATTAATTAATTAATTTTGGTCACCCGTATTCGAATTACAACTCTCATCGATTTCTCGTAGCTATTTCGGATGTTTTCAAAATGTTAAGTAATTCTTCAGTATTAATCAAGCTAATGCAATAAAGTTTTCCAGCAGCCGATCGTAGAATTTTTCTGGTCAGAATCCTTTCTAACACTTCAGAGCTGTAATGTATGCAGTTTTCACTGAGATGCTCTTCTTAAAGGTACTCACTGTTCGTCGCATCTGTAAGATTTTATCAGCCTTTCTTTTAAAACACACATTTCACTACTCTCTTACACAATTATCATGTAATTAAATACTAAATTAAGATATTTATGTCAACACCTGAGATTAGAAACTTGAAAGAACATTATCGTCGACTGCATATTATTGATTCAACTGCATTACTACTAATGTGAAGTCTGAAATTGCGCTCAGTGAGCGATCCAGGTTACTCCCCAGCATTTCCTCAACATAATAAGTACATGTACTTCACCTCAATTTGTGATTTATACAGATAACCAACTCATAATATGTTTCAAGCTCATGAATTTTAGATGTTAACATCGTTTTGCAGACCATAAATTATATTTTTTATTCTTTCCTCTACTTCTATATCTACTTTCTATTTTGTTTCTAGCTATTCTATTATTTATTTGTTTAGAGTTAACTAATGCTTGGGGTTATTTTTCTTTATAATGTTATTTTATGCAATTTTCTAGCGATTTTGGTATTTCTCTTTGTTTAAATTTAACTTTATGTTTAAATTTAACTTTTTGTTTATGTTTAGGGTTATTTTTCTTTATACTGTTATTTCATGCCATTTTCTAGCTATTTTGGTATTCCTTTGTTTGAATTTAACTCATGTTTAGGGTTATTTTTCTTTATGCTTTTTCTTTATGCGTTTTCTTATTGTAAGTATTTTGACTTTATTTCTTTGTTAGTATAGCATTTCAAATTTTGTTTTGTGATTTCCTTGTTTGAGACAATCTAATGCATTCAATGAGGTTTGTTTTGGCATTAGCTGTAAGCCTCTATTATTTGTAATTTTCATGTATCTATTTGAAATAAATAAATTCCTGGATTTCTTGTTCCATGACGAACTGCGTTGTTAATATCAACTTTTTAAGTGAATTCAACGACTTGCTGTCAAATTTTCATTAAGAATAAGTAGAATTTACTTACTCTGTAGGCCGAACGTTTTCGAATCTGCAAGTCGTTGAATTCACTTAAAAAGTTAATAAATAAATAATATGCTCCAAATCTGATCAACTGAGAAATTATTATAGTCGGACGTGGAAAAATGTGTAAATTACACCAATTTTTTTCAATCAAACGTTTACAGGATCAGTGCCAGAATGACAAGAACGGTGCTTGCGTCACGGGCTGATGACACCACGGGGGAAGACAGCGGTGGGCTGCCGCTACTACTGGAAACGGATGCCGGAAAAAAGTTGACAAAAAGAGGAGCAATCGGTTGGCAAACAGAATGATAGCGAAGCGATTGGGCGAATCATGTTGATGAGTAAGCGAAATTATGCTAGCATTGTCTTTGCGGCACGTTTTTCAATCACCTTGCTGATCCGACACACACCGGCAGACTAGCCTATTAATTTCTGCATTGCCAGTCAGTCGAGGTTGCCCCAGGCAACGGATCTTCTGCTCTTCTTTAAGCAACACAACGGTGCAATGGACTCGGTCACTCAGCTCCACAACCTTCTCAGAATAAATAGACCTGGACCATTAAACAAACTTCTTAACCCCAACTCCGGTAACTCCGTTATCCGCGAGACTTATCTCGTGACATTTGTATCCATCGCTCACTATCGGTGTCTTCTTGTCCTTATTTTCTCAATGGCTCATTAGTCGCACTTGCGAAATGCCCCACTGATTTCGATCTGTCAAGCCCACTTTCAGGTTCATGACGATGTGAAAAGATTAACGATCCAGATAGATGTTTCACCTAGAAATTAGGCTGATCTCCTTTTTTTTCTAGATTTAGTTTTTGTTTGATCCATGACTGTGTGAAAAGATCAATGATGCAGATAGGAAGATGTTTCGCCACAACATAATGAAACAAATTTTCTGCTTCCATTCTAGATTTCAGACATGTTTCAGCATTTATCTGATTTAGGCCGCATCTCTCTCAAATCTAGAGTTTTATGTTTTGGAGAGTGTTCGGTGGAAGTATGTCCCACTAACTATTCCTTATCCACAGTATCTATCTTTAATCACTTTAACGAAAACTAAAATCCCATAAGTAAAAGGAAAAAATGATCTTCTGAGACTTCCTCACAAATTTTTATCAAGTTAAAATTCTCCTAGAAACTTTGATTTCTAGCTTAAAAATTAAGTAGTTTGTACTTCCAAGTCTAGTCTACATTTTTAGAGATTAAGCTCAGTAGCGTTTCTTATTCATGACAATAACATGATAGGAAAAATATGAATTAGATTTATTATGTAATTATTGTTCATGCAAATTTCTTGCTATTTAGACGTTCCCTCATATCAGTTGTTGAGCCCGCTTAGCTAACTTTGTCACAATCATTTTGAGTCTTATTAGGGTTGGATTTCTTTAACAAAAGCGTTTTTGAAATTCAAGAATTGGCCTTCTTTTGAAAAATTATAAATTCAAAATCTGTTACAATCTGTAATAAATATTATTCGATGTTTTCTCCTTCACGTTAAATGATTCAATCTTCACTCAACACACGCCAAATATCACCGTCCAATCCACTCATAAAAAGTTAATCTCAATTGGAATTGTTTCGAAAGAAATTCTAAGTTAATTTTCCAAGACTGCAGCGATCTAGTCGGATCCGCACTCAATTGAGGAAGTAATTTCCCGACGGAGGTTGGTCGAAACACAACAAAGTTCCTCAGTAAATCTTCCTCATGTTACATGCTAACTCTAGCAATTTGATGAGCTCCAAGTCATTAACATCAAGTAATCAGTTGAGACAAATCAAGTCAAGTTTCAAAGCAGGTTCAAGTCGTCATCTATAGAGGCTGCAGCTCAAACGCTAGGTTTAATTACAATTTTGCAATTTTCAATAGATGATATTTCTCATCGCCTTTATCATGTGGATGCAAAGAGAAGCCAGTAGAAGCTGAGAAACTCCACACTACTCCTATTTTACAATGAATATTCGAATTAATAATAAAAAATTCGTGTACCTTAGAGCGCACACAAATACAAGAAAGTAATAATTATTGTTATAAATAAACAAACGTAGAAAACAAAATAATAACTGTTAATGTTTTTTTTTTTAAATAATTTTCCAAATTGCTAAAAATTAAAGCGTAAAATAAGGGAGTAAAATAAATAATCTTCTAGGGATAGAATAAAAGAGTAAAATAAATAAGCTTAAACAGGTTGGCTGTGATATGTTGTTTTTATTTATTTTTGGTAGATTACGTCTTGGAGACTCCAAGGAGTAAGACAAGTCACAATTATACTCTTATACACTAGTTACCTTAATTACTATATCAATTAATAAATAAATAAATTAATTTGAGTACCTTAGGGGCTGCCATATTAGACAATAGGCATGTATTATATACAGTTAGCAACTATGTTTATTTTTATGAATCAATTTGAAAGTGTTCAAGTATTGTATGTGCTATTGGTCGAATAAATTATTATTAGATATGATTACAAAACTGGCTAATGGGAAAAATTAGTTGGGGTGAGGCTTAATTTTGATGTGAAACAAACTCTTGTACACTATAAAAAGCTTATCAACTAAATATTTTTTCAATTGTTTTGAAAATATTTCTAAATATTTTAAATATTTTTCTAAATATTAAAATATATTATTATTATAAATATTATATTATATTATTAATATATTTATCATATTATAAAATATTATATTTAAATATTAGTTTTTTAAATATTTTTAGACTCTAAAAACTGCGATAGCTTGTTTTAGAGTTTCCTACCAATATAACTAGGTTTTTGTTTAAATAAGCTACTATTGTGACTCTCCAAGTGATTCTCTCTTTCGTTGTCTCTCGAATGGTGACTGACTGATGAGAAATAACATGATTGAAACAGCTTCTACAATATTTGTGATCAATGAAATTGTTTTCAAGATCATCACTACATGACGCAACAAAGATATTTCGAACAGGTCTGCTGAATTTGATTACAACAATATTACAAGCAATCAGTGAAATGACAAATCAAGTAGTGCACAATTCATAATTATCTCATGTTCAATTGAATCAAGAAGCAATTATCTGTCGAACTGAACGCTCTGTATGCTATAGGCCTACGCGCCATAATTAAAGAGTTCCAGCAGCATCCCCTAATGAACGCCCTTGCAACTGTCATCAGCAAAATTATTCAATGATTCACGCCCTCTCGTGTACGACAACGGTGCTCACTGCTGACCATCGTCCATTTTGGAAATACTGGCAGCTACCAGTCACTTTCTCTACCAGTCCCTATCTGACACTTTTTATTTTAAAGAACAATGCTGTATAAGGAATTCAAATTAAAAATTGATTGCATTGTGAATAATTATACAAACTTATTTACAACAAACATAGCACGATTATTGTCATCAGATAAAATTCCAAGTTGAAAATATTAAGTTTCAATATTGGAATACATATATACATACATAATTGTACACGTATATAAACGCCATCTCTATTTTATTTATTTTTGCATACTTACATTTTACATCTGTATCTATAAATAAATTCTACCAGTATTTTTATCAAACGCATTCCAATTCTATTTCGTGATTGTTGGGAACTAGGCTATCCTATTTACATAAGTGCTTGTAGAAATATAAATTGTCTTTTAGAGTTTTCAATTTTGCATTGGTTTATAAAACTACGTTTTATTTTGAGAAAAACCCTGAGCAATCAAATTAGCAACAAAGTTTCGAAAAATCATTCAACATAAGCAGATGAGTTTTTGTATCTAATCATTAATTGTTTTCTGTCAAAACATGTTTTCAGCTTTCTTGTACAACGACGGTCTTGTAGTCAGTAATACAACATAAAAAGACAATTTTTCATGCCTTAGGAGTATTATTTTAATAAAAAAGACAATTTATTATGCCTTATGAGTATTATTTTAATACTCTTTATACAAGTTGTGCTTCTCTCACACATCAATGCAGTTGTGAACAATATTCGTTAATGATTACAACAGGTTCTAGAGGCATAGATATGACTTCTCTAAGAGGCATGGATAAGAACCGGCTTGTAGATCATTGAATCCACTTCTTTAACAAATTTACCACGACTTCTCAATCAAAAACTCATAAAAACCTTCAAGAAAATTGGACAATAATAGCTATTCTGGGTCAAAAGTTTCATTCAAATCATTTACCGTTCGGTTCACAGTAACTCCGAAAATTACTTGATGTCATTTACGTAGCTGTTTCAAGTGAGGCAATGTTTTTCTTTCATCATGATATTCAGTAGCCGACAAAGAATTTGTAGCGGAGATTCAAACATACTGTGGGAAGTAGTCGCTATTGTTGTTGATGATCGTTGAACTCGAACTAGAACAATTGACGCGTTTGACAGCGTTTCAAGCAGTAGAAGCGATTGACCGTCATCGACATAAGTATGGAGGAGCAGGTTGATCAAAATAAGGGTACAACATTCAAAAAGAAGAGCACAATAATCAAAATGAACTAATCTGCATGAGGGAACATGGTTTAAAACTAAACTTACTAGTGAATTTTATGTTGTATGTGAATCAAACGAAGAGACAATACTTGCCATCAAATCTGAATATTTCGGGAATGACGGGCATGCGCGAATTATCTTACAGGTTTGTGCTTCAAGGCTCGATGTTTGGCCTTTGATGTCAACTACTGATGACTGTATCATGCGATGGGGAACAAAAGTTGTCCTGCCAAAGTTCGTGTAAAACAACAGCAGTTGTACAGTTCGTTCTCTTCCTAATCCTCCTCCATCTTTTTCTGTCCTCCTTCTACTCTTTCTTCTCCTTTCCCTCCTCCACCACCTACTTCTACTCCTCTTTTCATCATCTCCTCTACTTCCTATTGTTTTCCACTTCATCATTCTCTTCCCCTTTACTCACGGCTGTATAAGACGAACTTTTAAAGCTGTATCTAAAAGTTGGCTATGGCTGTATGCCTGTCTCTTTTCGTTACAAGGAAATAAATAAATAAGGGCTGCAGGAGTTAGGTTAGTCTGGTTCGGTGAGTTTCTGAATGAACGTAAACAATGTTTCACTTGACCTAGCAATGTTGTGAGTCTTGTGACATTCAGTAGTCGATCAACTGGTTGTGACAGTGCTTAAGCACTCAATATTTTTTTCTGTCACCGGAAATAATTGCCAAAATATGAAATTTGGCCACCATCTTGGAAAGATCTCATGAAAAGAGTTTTTTCTGGTTTCCAAACTTCATAATCAGAATCACCACCTAGAAATTCTTGACAATCATTTGGGGGGAAAAGTTACTGTATGTTTTTCCTCACCAAAATACTTCGGTACTGGAATATTTAAAGCAACAAAGAAATAAACTGTCAAAATTCTATTACTCCATCAGTTGTCGTATGAATTTCAAGTATGTAACATAAACTAGCCACTACAATCCGTGCATGAAGTTAAGCTTAATTTGTTTGATTTCCAAATAATGCAAGTCAATCGAGATTGAATTGAAGTGTATATAATTTAAAGAATAGCTGCTCTGGAACTTGAAAATAGTTATAGAACACATACTTCGCCAACGACATCAAGGCGGAAGTTACTTGCGAAGTTACTAGGAGAGATATTCAGCTTTCACATAGGCTTTAGAGCGGTAATCACTCATTAGAATACTGTAGACACTCGTGAAACTGAGAGTAAATCTTTAGGGAACATGCCAAACAGTTTCAACGGTAGACAGATAATGAAATTTGCCTCATTCGTAGCAAGAACATAGTTTCTCGCTCGACTAAGTTCCTTTTCTCTTATCTTCATCAATTTTGTCGTTTCAAAAGCTTCTACATTTCAGACGGAAAGTAGCATTTCTTGACTATAATGTTTCGTTTTCATCTCTGTCTGTTGAACAGGTAGACTGTTTTGGAGGATCAAGCCCACATAGGTCTGAGACCTGTGCGTGGGAAATGAGTTAGATGATGGTGATTGATGAGTTGGACGTACAGTTTTAGGTGGGTTCCGAACCACCAGGAAGTGATTTTACAGCAGAGAACAGTGTCTTTTTTGCTGACCAATCTAATCGGTCACCATTACGAACAGGACCTACGAGAACGCAGCTTATCTCTATCTGATTGAACAGATACATCGCGGCTATCACTTTCTTTAATATATTTTATATTTACAATCGTTGCCAAGCTATTGCAACAAATGAACATGGTACAGTACATCAATTTTCTTTCAAAATATATGCAAGGTAACAAGTTAGTGCATAATAAAAAGCTTAATTAATACATAATAATAAGTTATTAATAAAATTGTTTATGAAAATGAATTTTAGTAAGATAGAAAATAATAGGATGGGCAAATGCAGAGGAAAGATTGATTATTATTGTTTTCACATTTTGAATGAACAATGAAGCAGAAAGTTTCAATGCAGACGAACAAAAAAGGACACGTGAAATATGTATCGATGCGGAAATAGAGAAAAAAAAACTGTTGGTTGCGGAAGGAAGGTTGCTGTAGGTAGGTCACGTGACCATGTGGTCCATCTTGGCCTCACCGAGTGTTGTCTCGCGAGCGAAACTGTCTCTCTGGGGTTGGACAGCACAGACGTCCTGCGTTCTGCGTTCACCGGACTAAATTAAACAAGCCTGTCCTCTCGTTTTGTTGTCGTCCATTAAATAATTAATCGCGGTCGTGAAGGAGCAGGACAAGCTCACCTCGGCTCTGCTCCACTCGACCAGTAGACCCCCAAACACAGCACAGACCTATAAATCCCCATGTGCCATATTACGCCATGTCCCAGTCGCAGTAAATCCCTGTCCTTTCTTTCCGATTGTCTCCCAGCGTCGCTTTATTCTTCATTCCTTCTTTACTCCTTTCCTTTTCACTTACTAAATTCTCTCTCTATCCCAAGAATTCCAAACTTTTCCCAAGCCACTGCACAACATCTCAATATTTCATCAGCTGAATAAAATCATACAACATTGTCCTTGACTTGAAATTCCATTACTGTACACATCTTTAATCGAAGAATTTCCAGTGGATCTTGAGTGAAATTTATCGCTCTGGTATAAACTAAACAAAATATATTGTTTCTAATGTCAGGAAGTTCAACCTTTTTCAAGAAGAAAGATTCTCTTGTTTAAAATTAATCCATCATAATAATTACTTTATAAAATATTGAACAACACTATTCTTGCATTGCAAGATCGTCAGGATGTCGGCAAAAAAAATTTCTGATTCCAACATGTGTTTTAAATGATATGTTCTATGTTCTGGCTCGAAAATCCAATCGAAATTCATAATTATGTCTACGTTCTTTGGACTAGAATTGGAAAGAGTTGGTCATTGTTATTCAAAGTGGAATTCCTTGTAAAAAAATTTCATAATCTAACATTTGGATTCTTCAGAGTTATTAATTTGAGAAGAAAGCAGTTTATATTTGCAGTATATTTGCTTTATTGTACTTTTGTCATGAATAAATAAATTTTAAATTCTTCAAGTTCTTTTATTTACGATAATAGGAGACAAATTAGTTATGATCTAATATTACTATTATTTTGCGGAGTCGGCGTAGCCGAGTTGGCTTATCGCTGGTCTGATAAGCCAAAGGTCCTGGGTTCGATCCCAGTTGAGTACAAGATATTTTTCTCGAGCCACTCCCGTGTTTCGGAGGACACGTTAAGCCGTCGGTCCCGGTTGCATATAAAAAAAAGCAGTCGTTAAAAAAAACGGCGAGGTGGAACTACCCGTAAGGGTCTCCCCACCACGAAAAGCCATACGAATTTACTACTATTATTTGCAATATGTCTTTCCAGAAGACATTTTTAAATTGTACTTTTTTTTATTGCGGATGATGCCCACATGAGTCCGGAAACTTGTGCGTGGGTAATGTGGTGAATGGGTGAATGATGAGGAACATCCATGACTGAATTAAATTCGAACCTAAGGCTGTAGGAAAAGAAGCCAGCCAGGGCCCCTTATCTTATCACAGACGAGCGCTCCAATCAACTGCGCTCCCAGAGTCGCCATATATAACATTATAACAGCTTAGTAATTTTTACTCATTTCCACAATCTTTATCTTATTGAGTGATGCTATATCATAGTGAGCTGCAATTTTAAAGAAATGTGAAGAATTAATTAGAAGTTAAATCCCTTAAGTTAAATCCCTTCAGTTATTTACCTCATTCACCTACTCACAGAATTAGAGCATTCTTTTGTGCGTTTTAAATCGCCTAGTACTGCACTGTATTTGAAAAGCCTAAATGTTATTCCAATAGATTTTTTAATCACTTTTTAAAATAATTTTATTGTTAAGTAAACTATTTTACGTAACACAAGTAATCGATTATTCATTAAATAATTGTGCTTCAGAGTGAAATTTCCAGTGAAACTTGGACCTAACCTAAAATTTGGATTCATTAGGTTTCAAAAATATTATAAATAATAGTTGTAAATATCAATAAATCAATCAAAAATCTAACGAAGATGAATAATATAATCACAAAGATTATCAACCAAAATTTGATGTTATTTTTATTTTTTGTTATTTAAACCAGTTTTAATGTTTATTTCCATTGTCATAGGTAACAATTTAGTCAAGTTTTATTCAGCAGCTGTTACTAGAGTCAGAATGGAGATTGGTTGCCTTTGTAGGAGGCCGGTTCAGGCAATTTCATTCCAATTTCGTTGCAATCAAAAGACAGAAAGTTAAAATACGCTGTCAAGTTGACAGTGCAGAGCAGAGAGCAGAGGGCAGTGTGCAAAACAGCCGACCAACCATTGTTGAACTCTGACTCGAGCACCAAAACGTCCGTTCTATCCGTTCTCCTGAGCCTGAGCCTGAGCTGTATACGCTAATGGCGTTTCACAGTTTGCGGTCTTTGTACATCATTGTTTCTAGCATTGTTCCATCTTGCGTGAGCATATGCTGCAAATTTCGCTATAAAAGTAAATGGGCGCAGCTGTTGTCGGCTCTAAACGCGTTTGAATTTTCACATGTCCTAAAGGCCCTTGTGTACCCCTACCCTTTCCTCCCACCGCTCGTAAGCCTCAACTACTAAACAATAGAAATAATACGATGTACACACACCCGTTTGCCAGCTTCCGTTTACTCACAAGACCTGAGTTTACTGCTTTTCAACTCATGATAATGTCATCAAAAGTCAAACGAGAATTTGTCCATCTCCAATTTATTCATGAATGATTGAAAACGATAAGATGAGGATCATTGCACGTTAAACAACACAATGAAGACCTCCTAATATCCAGCATTGACAGGCAAGGTCTCCTTTACATTCACATTTCAGAAAATTAAGAGCAAAGAAAAACAAATTGAAAAAATGAAAGTTCGGCTACAGCCTGATTCTTGATCAGATGTCAATATACTCACAAATGAGTTTTTGGTTCCAGTATTTTTTTTTCAGCATTATTCACACTCACCTGCAAACAAAAGAAAAACAATATTGAGATATTTCAAGTTTGAAGGACATATATTTTGAAATTTTTCATTCTTAAATTCTCGGGAATTAACAATCTGAGTAACTTTGAAACTCATCAACATAAAGAAGTCATAAGGCTCCATGCTACAGTTCATGCTAGGTCAACAGACCTAGATATGACTATAAATTTAGGTTCATGAATTAAGAGCTACGTCTTTCGTATTCACACACGTGGACTATGTAAATTTAGGATTATTGCACATTTGCACTCATGTAAATGTACATTGTACAGTATGACAAAATGTACAATATAGCAAAACAATATAAACATTTTCATATTACAAAAGTTATACTACAAAATAAACCTTTTTATATTACAAATGTTGCTACTACAAAAATCATGGAAAACCGTTTTAGTTCTATTTGTAACAAATACTGTGTTACGTCTGTAGATTACGTCTTGGAGACTCCAGTTAAGGAGTATGAAACAAGTCAGAAGATACTTATGCAAGTAACGTAGCGTTTTCAGACCAATCAATTGTGAGTCCCAAAGGCATAGATACTTTTGCATCTGAAAATCTGAACAAAATTTCTCACAGATCAGATAAATCGTGAATTCCCAAATCTACAAAGTTCAACAGAAATATGAATAGAATTTTACAAGGATAACAAATAGCCAAAAAAGAATGCAATGTCGTCACTTGTAAAAGGGGCCACTTGAGTGCAGAAGAAAGTTGACTACTTTCAAAGAACTATTCACAGAATACTTGGGTACTACAAACTTTAAAAGTTCTATCAAAATGGCACGTGAAGTTCGTGAAGTACTGTAATACGAGAAATGCCGAAGGTTGGGAATGCAGTAGGATAGGATGCAGTTCAGGAATAAAAGCGAAGCTGCTGAGAACAAAATAAGCTCGGACAGCATAAGAAAGAGTGGAATGAGAGAGAAAAAAGAGAGTGGTGGCTCATCTCTGGGCTTATTATTCCAGGCTAGCCACACAATGTGTTGTCAGTAGAGTGGATACATTCGCCACGGGAAAATGCTCTGGAACCAATAGATTTTTCGGTTGTTACTACTCTGTTTGCCTTTTAGTTCGTATCTGCTCCTCACACCAAGTTCATGCTGTACCCTAAGATTGCTGTATACCCCACGATAATCATTTATCAGTCTACACAAAAGAATTTTTTTCATCAGCAATGGACGATTTGTGATAACTAGAAATGATACGAACCCAAGCAAATATTTTTCTTTTGAAATTAATTATTAGTTTCTCACATAATACGAGTTGATGTCAGTTGAACTTTCAGAGCCCAAAGTAGTAGAGCAATAAATAGCCAATTCAGAAATTAGGCATTAATAACCTGAACTAGTTGAAAGTATGAACGCTGTAAAAAAAATCCAGAAATTTACACAATTTGTATTACAACAAAAATGACATTAATTTTTACGCTAATTAATTCATTGTTGTCAAAAACACGGTAGTATTGTTGTTCAGGTTCGTGCTGATTCTTGGATCCTGTTGCATAAAAATTATTAATTACAACTACAAACTACCACATAAAACTTCCATTATATTTTGCAAATACTGTACAAGTGAAAAGAAAAATTCCATGCAACAGGCCCCTGGTCACCAAAGACCACCGCCATTAAATTGTCCAGTTTTATCTCTCCTTACTGCTGCTTTTTTTCAAATCCAAATCACAAAAGGCCTTTATTTGATAATTTGATGAACTTATCTATTACTTTTTCATAATTTTGACCATTTGACGTCACTAACTATAGGTTTACTATTGCATATTAGGCTGATGAACCAATACCAAGTTTACTATAAGCCGTGTTATTGTCTACGAATCTATCATCTCTTAATTTTATTTATCAAGATGAGAAATTCTCCTTTCTTACAGCCCAACCTCAATAAATTGTAAAGATTCTTGCTAATATTCCCTTTATCATAATTTAATTGTTAAGTTTATGATCAATCAATTCCACGCTTGAACAAGAATATTACTACTTAAATGTCTCTGAAATTCGATAACATTGAAGTGGTTCATTAATTAAAGCAACAATATTTGGAGTTATGTTGCTGAGTGATGAGAAGATCATAAATGGAGAAGGTACAAGTTCACAATGGAGATTACTTATTTCGTGAGAGTTATAGAGAAGAAGCCTTATAAACCAACTCGTTGAAAACCAACTTGGGTCGGTCTCCCTTCACTTTCTCACTTGTTAACGAAATTTGGGAACAAAACGGCATCTTCCATAACCTCCACCCCACCCTTACCAGTGCCTCATCAAACAATCCGCAACTGTAGACCTACCATCGGCTGGCATCAAGACCGTAATAATCGCACAATAAAATTCATCCACCGTTAAGACTTGACACTTGTGCACCACACCGTTCTCAAGTTTGTTCACTTACGTCCTCAACTCTGTTTCTGCTCTGCTATAAATATTAAATTCTCGCTTCATGTTACGACCAAACTTACCTAACTTATAATGCTGACTAACCGAAATTCATTGTCTCTAAATTAAACCACCAACATTCCCACAACGACAAAAATGTTTGCAGATCTGCTCGGCGCTTCTTGATGAAAAGTTATTTCCCATTTTCTGAAACGACAGAAGATACAAACATTTTACGAGTCTCCCAAGAGCTTCCAGCTAACTCACGGACTCACGAAGTCACTGCAAATCCAAGCATAGAAGCACCTGCTAGCAGAAAACAATAAAATTTGAATTTTGAAAAATTCGAATCTATAACGTACAGAAGCACATATGGAAACGTTCACGACCTAGTTAGAAATAGACAAAGTATTGGTATAAATTTATGATCCCAAACATGTAGACTCCATTCTATACGTGTTTCTTTTTCAAAAACTATCTCGTGTTTTGTATTCGTGAGTACTCCTGCTCATAATACTACCAATGATGTATTCGCTAATTTCCCCACTGTACAAAAATGCCTTTGGTTCAAAACAATGAAAACAACTGGTAAAAATTTTAAAACTCATGTAATAATATAAAAAATAGTGGAAATCAAGACAAAAATATCAACAACAATTATGGAAAAATGGAAAAAGTGGTAATGATGGAAATCATGATAAAATACACGATAAAAATCTTATTTCTAGAGTTCAAGAGTGCACGATAAATTGGCAAGATGGAATACAAAAAGGATAATAATCAATTACATTCATAAACGTGTTTATATGATCACAGGAAAAGAAGTTTCCTGTTTGATAAGAAGAGCGTGAATGTGAATAAACTATATTGATTGATTTGAAAAACTAACATTCTTTAAATTGAATTGAAAAACAATGATTGGTTGGGCCAGACGGCGTTTGAGAATTCATCAGCTTGCACACTTACAAAACACTTGAAAATAGAAGAATGAAGTTTTCAAAAACGAAGGGGATGGAAATCCACTTAGAATAAGCACAAGCGGCGCGGGGTTTTCATTCAAAGAAAGAACGGTTTGAAAAGGAGAGAGTGAAGAATTGTGCTCGTCTTCGTTCGTCTCGATTCGAAGAAGGAATAGCGATTCAACAATAGAAGGAGAAAAATGGGAAAACAGCAGCCAATAAGAATCCTATTCCTATCTCGATAACAGGGCTTCCGCTCTTTATAAACAGACAGGAGAATGGGGAATCGATATGCATCACTCAGAGATTAAAAACAGCACATGAACGCAGAAGATTCGATGGAAAAGCGATAACCGCCTCCAAAATCGAAGATCCACCCGCCAGAAAACCTAAAAAGAATCATCCCGTCAACCAAGAATACTGGATAGATTTTATTCATGGATTCGTGTCTAGACTACGACGACCGTGCTGAGGTTTAAAAATATTCAACCAACATTATTATAAACAAGAGTAGGATAGCAGGATATAGTGGATAGATATGACAAAGAGAGTAGAATACATTATTTAGTGAATTATTCCTCCTGACGAATAACAAAGATCAAGAATGAAACTGTCAAGGTTATCGAAAGCACTCTTGTTTACTTCGGTGAATCAATATTACTATATTTTTACTGAATATCATCCACAAAATCGTGCTCAGACTCAATATATATATATACATACTGTATACTAAATATCACAGTAAACCAATGAACCAACTGAACTCACAACTCTCTTGCGACGAGATCTTTTGTATAATGTAAACGATACAATCAGCTACAATCTGCCAATTATTGACCAATATCTATGCATTTTTCCAACACAATAGAGTACAGTACTCAGTATTCTTATTCTGTATTCTACAGTATTCAAATTTCCTGGCTGGAATAGACTGACGATTTCCTAGAGCTGGAACGAGAATCACAGTGGAAAGTGTCAGACATTTGAGAATATTGCAACGTAGAATGTTATCACGTAGTACTGCAGGCTGGCTATAAGATGCAACATTACGAAATTGGTACAGTATCAATATAATATTATGATTTTCAGAATAATGTTTTCTTTGTCATGCGTTAGTCGCATATTGTAACTGATGTGGCTTTCTCAACTACAAGTACATATACCTATTACTCAAGTAGGGTGTAGACAGGTAAACATAAATACAGGTGTGGGAAATTCTGGATCCTACTCACAGTGAGGACTCACCTATCAGAAATTTTAATAGATTGTAGGTATCCTTAGTTCAGCGAAAATTCATCATAATTAAAAATGCCAGTACTAAAGAGAATAAAGACCAAAAATAATTTATTTTGATCCAGTGGGACACATGCTGAGCCAGTACCTTGGAACTGGGATGAGACAAAAGTGAAAATGTGCTTGTTTTTTATACGACAAAGTAATGAAAAATTTTTAGATGAGAGTAAACTGAAGTTTTTGTTGATAAGCAGAAGGCGTAATGAATGAGACCTACCATAATATGAGAATTAGAACATCATTGAGACCTTTGTAAAAAACTCAGGACAAGGATGTGACTGAAAGCTCATTCCTGGTCATCCATTTAATCAAGAATTAAAAATCAATAAGTTACACATCAACAATAAAAAAAAGTAAAAAATTATTGTTTCCATTTTATTTATAATCAAGATACATTTGAAGAATATAGAAGCAACTGATTAGAGGCCTGATAAATATTAAGAACTACGTTGCACAATATCCGCTGGATCTTATGACAATCAAAGTGTGCTATTGGAATCAAGAGTGATTACATAACATGTACAACTGAAACTGCAAAAAAGGACAATGTAAAAATCTGAATAAATTTAGCTTTCCACTTGCTTGCTAGTTAGACAAGATAAGTAATCATTGTTTCCCTCTAATTGCGAGCTCAAAAATCCCACTCTCCAGTTTCACTGGCCTTTTGATATCACACGTTACGCTCATCAGTGGGACGCGAGAGGATGACAAACATAAAACTGGATGAAAATAATAATAATAATAATAATAAAACAAGCGGTGGTGTGGAGAGAGATGGATGAGAGGATGAATACTGATGAGGCGACAGCGGTACGCGCAGGAGCGCGTGGTTGTTCTGCATGTCTGCATCGAGAGATAGTATTTTCTACCAGTGCTACGGTTCTACATGTTCTTTGCTGACTATTTGGTGAGAGGGGTCTGACGACTCTCGTTAACGGGTCCACCTGTCGGACCTTAAGACACCACAGCCACACCGTAGTAGTTGGGTTCCACTTGTTACGCAACGTGGCCAAACTCCTCTCACGGGAAAGGCCAAGCTGGAGCACTGCTCCATTCAGAAACCGGACCCGATGGTGATACACGTTCAATGACCACACGTCATCTCAATCCCCCTCGAAACATCTAATCTTCTTCATCTCGTTACACCTATCCTCCAAATCCCTAACCTCTAAACCACTCCCTTCTCATTAAATGTCTCGGCCGCCATTCAAACATTTCATCAGCTTTTTGTATGTTTTACTCATTTCCTCTACCAATCTTCTTTATTCTTTATTATCTGGATTCAAATAAGTTCTGAAATATCCTGAGCGACAGCTTCCTCTTTTAAAGAGACTTCGTGACTTTGGCAATTAAGAGCGTTCAGATACTACTTACTTGTTACAGGCTCTCATGTAAGAAGGTTTACGAGTACAACTGTCTAGATGTGTTCAATGAAATAAGGCCATTTCCTGCGAGGGAATAGCGAGAAGTGATAACCATAAATTCTGGTATAATCTGGAATATCAATGTATGACGGCCAGTGGGAGGTAAATACACCATGTGGTATTGAATAAGTCGAGTAAACTGAAGAAAAACTAATTAAACGATTACTGAGGATACTTGATTAACGGAGAATTCATTGATGATAATCACCATCGATGACAATCACCATTAAACATCAACAAAATTAAACAAATGCTATGAATGGTTTGTGACAGATTGATTCCACATCCTTTTGATTTTGCGATGGTGATTATTTTCGAGTATCAGATGTCTTAGATTAAAATATCTGCCTGCGCCCGACGTCCATGTCGTCCAAGTAGTATCTCCGTAGTAGAATCAGGCTCAAGATGAGCTTTTGCATTTTTTTGGCTATTGAACGAGTTTTTTAGCTCCTTGATCACTTGTACAAACGAAGGTCAGATCTGAAGAGCAAGTGGAACAGTAGGGTTGGGTTAAATCCGATGGAATTCTATAGTTCGATTCTTCTTGTAGTTACGTTAATACTAACGATAATCACGATACGAGCGGACAAAATAGTGGAGCACTGTGCTAGAACTTTATATTTTGCTTGAGAGATTTATTTTTGAAGAAATTTTATTTGGGATTTTCTAGTTTTTGAACTAGAAAATACATAAAACTACTAATTTGGCGATTTCCATGTCACGAGTTATAGGAAAATTTTATTCAGAGGGAGCGAGAAGCAGCATCAGCTCGTCAGCTCCTGAGGAGATATAGTGACTTACACTTGAACTGATAGCTAACACTTGAACTTGATTTTTCGTTCACTTGTCGGCCCTTCCTCCCCCCAACCTCCTTCCATACTTTTCTGGATTAGGCCCGTTGGAAACTAGTTTGGAACTAGTAGCTAATAGTTACTCGAGTATACGAGTAGAAAATGACTTAGGCCGTGTGTATAGTGAAGCGTCCGAGAGCAAAGAGCCTAGAGCATAGAGCAAAGCCTCGAATTCAAACACATGCTATAGTAATGTAGCTGTGCATAGTGGAGCAGTGCGTCAAGGTCACGCGAGGAGGTCTTGAAAGAGCAGAGCTGCGAATTCAAACAAGTTTGATTTCTCTGCTTTGCTCGCTTATCGATGCCAGCCGGTCCTGCCATTTTTCTGTGTTCCGTACCGCATTCAGTAGCATACGTTCGCTTTTAAAAACTTTTTAGAATCGGGTTCCATCGGTTTTCAAAATGAATGTTGATTTGCTGATAAGTGGAGTGTTCAAGAGGCAACTTTTGTGGGACCAAAGGAATAGGAATTACCACAATCGCTTCATTCATAAAATATTTCTGTTCGTTATAAATGATAGAACCTGTATAGCCTACTAGAAATGATAAATTAATTTCTTGGATTTCTTGTTCCATAACGATCTGCGTTGAAAAATAACTTTTTATTGGAAATTCATTACACGACTTGCAGTCAATTTTAATTGTGAATAAATAATGTACTCACATTTTCCCGAACGTTTTAGAGTTATTGAATCTCATTTTCAAGGCCTTGATAAAAAATTCACAATTTGAAGCTGAGTGCAAGTCGTTAAATTTACAACAAAAAGTTGAGATAAATTAATATTAACTTTTCGTTGTCTAAATCTAACGGCTTTCAGTCAATTTTAATTGTGAATAAATAATATTTGTACCCATTAGTTTATGGATTTTATTATTCACAATTTTTTTCATTATTTATTAGTTGATTTATTTTATTATTATTATTATTAGTCATTTTATTATTTATTCACAAAAAAATTGACTGCAAGTCTTAAAATTATAATAAAAAGTTAATATTAACAACGCAGATCGTTATGGAACAAGAAATCCAAGATAAATTTAAAACAAAATATTATCTATGCCCATAAACGTATCAGGAACACAAACCATCTGTGCTATTGATACATTAGTTTATTAACTGTCTGTATCGTTAATAAATTTGTCATTCGAAATATTTTTTTTTTTCATTTATTAGATAAATATAACTATTGTAATGCAGAGGATATTCCCAATAATCAATAAAATAGGCTTTTAATTAATAAATTTCACGATACATTTCGGCATGTAGTTGTGAACGAACTGGACAGTGGGGAGATGAACGGCCTTGATGCTCGCTGCTTCAACTCCTCACTATGAACACAGTAGTTCTTTGCTCTTTTATCGCGGACTCTAGGCTCTTTACTCTTGGCTCTTTTACGCTTTGCTCTCAGCTCCACTATGCACGTAGCCTTACAATCATAATTATATTATCACTTTGGTCGTTGACTGTGTCCAACATGTATTCTATTTTTTTCTTCCTCTATCATTATCATTGGTTTTGAGGATTATTTAGGTAAGTGAAAAAACCTGCATAGGTTACACTTCATAGCTTAATGATGCTGGTACAGTAATGGATTTATCGAACTCGAATAATGCTACAAACTGTGCATATTGTCAGAAATTTAATCGGAGGCGAAAGGATTTCAATCCTACTACCATAAAAAATCTAATAAGCTCACGAGAAGGCACAAAAGAATCAACTCCCTAGACGTAATATTCAATAAGGATTTAGATTATACTAAGTAACATTAATTGAGTGGGACCAGTTTTTTTACAACCAGCACCGTCATAGAGTATGATATAGAAATTGAATTACAGACCGTATTATGAGTGGAAACGGCGGAGAACCCCCAGAGATTGCCGAAGAACGAAGGAGAGAAGTTCCCAAAACAAGAAAGGAATCATTCGAAAAAAATGAAATGCTATTAAAAATTCCGCCGGAAGAATATCCAATTAGCTATTGGAGTGAGAAAGATTATATCAGGCATCCCTCAGGATTCTATAATACCCGAAAGCACCAAGAATTGCAAAGAATAAAGTAGAAAGAAGTAAGAAGAAATTTTCAACAACGGAGAAGAAGTCGGCCAACGGGCCTAATCCAGAAAGGTATGGAAGGTGGTTGGGGGAGGAAGGGCCGACAAGTGAACGAAAAATCAAAATTACTTCCTCACTCGTTCTCTTTTCTTCTCCCTCACAAACCAGTACCCACCCTTCTCCCATAAGCTAAATCACACTTTCGTTCTGCAACTCTTTTTCCCCTACCATCTCATACACTTGTTCGTTGAATAAGTAGCTTTGCATCCGGCCAGAGAACTTATGTAGCTCAACTTGCCGCATTGCAACACATAAAAATCCAACTATTAAAGTCTTCAACTTGTAATTCCAAAGAAAATATTATTTCCGCTGGGCATTCATCCTACGAAGAGAAATCAACACCCAGTCCCATTTGGCTCCATTGCTTCCCACGCCTCAGACCTAGTTTCCATTCGAAATCATTCGCATTACTGAATATAGCCTATACACAAAAATAGTACAGAAAAATCAACATCAACTATGTGGGAGACTACAGGTCAAAGTAATATACATGACAGTAGAATATTATTATATTATTTCACCCCAGGTGAATACAGTAGTTTATTTGAGGTGAATTGAACTAGACCAGTAGGGAATGGTATGGGTGAGTATAGGTAATATTACACATAGCATAATTATAATAGCATAATATGAGACTTGAACGATTTTATACTGTGAAGTACTAGAAGAAACCCATGAAGTCTTCCATGTAATGGTGGGAACAGTATGAGGTATGACTCGTAATGAGGAAACTATTGTGGGTTTATAAAACAGTATATTATTAGACGTTATGTTCATAAATGAAAACATTTTCCAAGATATCATACATGCATCCTGATAAGGTTAATATCTTGGAATAGCTGAGTACGTGGTACGGTATTTAAAATAGCAAATATTAATTTATCAAGCTAATTAACTAGCTCTTAATGAGAAATTGATAATCTACGAACACATAACCAATTATAGATCGATTTTTGAAAGTCAAACTCCTCTTTGCCGAGTATAACAAATCAAAACCAACAATTATTATTCAATTTCGAATGCTGACCGAAGTCAGATTTCTCAAGACTGAGTAATTTCGTAATAATGCCGTCTGCTTTGGTGCGAGCTTTGTACAAAATGGGCATTGGAATGCCTGCGAACGAGCGTGTTTACACAGCACAGCACATCTTTTCCTGTTCAATGATGAAAGTAGCCTTCCAGCTATATTTAGGGGAGGTTCGTTTTTCGTAAATCAGGCCCAAACGCGAACGCAGCTCGCAAAGAACAAAACAGCTGGGGTGGAAAGGAGCGCGGGACGTCTTTGTGAATTGACAAGCAGACGACGTAATTAAAGCAACAGTCGTTGCCGTTGTAGTTGTTCTCTACAGCGACTTGGAGTGAAAGATCAAAGGTGCAAGAAACACGAGCTGGAATCGGTCTCGACAATAAACTGGCAGTCGATACATACATATACGAGGACACACTCGCTGACGCTGACACAGCAACAGTCGCAGACGTGTGTCACATCACCCCCCCCCCCCCCCCACCCAATTTCAACTCCTCTCAACCACTATTCCATCACATCAAACTCTACAACACTCCGATCAACGACATTTCACCGATCAGGTTTATTATTGGTTGCCTTCGACAAAGGACTTGTACGCTTCAACGAGAAATGCCTCGGTATGGAAATCGACAAAATATAAACAGTTTTCCACAGCAGCAATGAAGAAGAATCTCCTTGCCGCTGTTGAACTTGAACACATCGATTTTCTTTGTAAACATCCATTACTTTGTGCATGTACAAGCCCCGTATGAATTTATTGGAAGAATTTTCAATTACAGTATAAACTGTTTATTCAGTATGATAACGTCATAGTAAACACAGGCAAGGTTTACAAGACTCACAACACTATGAATCAATACTCTGAGTTTAAACTTGCTTTCATTGTGATACTTTATTGATATTCGAATGAAAAACAAATACACTATAAAAGGAATTTGGTAGAAATAGAGTTTTTTATAGCAAAGCACAGACCCACGCACTTTTAACCCAAGCAAGTTTCAAAAGAATCACAATACTATGAAGCAATATTTGAGGTTGAACTTGTTTTTTTATTGTGAAACAACGTTAGAATTAAAATTGGAATTAAATACTATAGAGAAAATTTGATAGAGATTTAGTTTTTATCTAAAAATATGTAACAATCTGTTTCGCTCTATCTCGGAGTAAAAACTGGCAAAAATCTAGTCCTAGAGACAGTGTCTTAGAAACTGATAATGCCTCAAATGAATGTATTATGGAAGCAGAGATTAGGAGTTCAGTCGTAATTCTAACTATTACAAAGTTCACTATTTATTAGATGTACAGTTTTTTTAATGGATTGACCAGACTGGCAACGAAGCTAACAATGAGACTACCTGTAAGCCGGTCTGGTCTGTTTCAATATTAGAACGGATCTAATTATAGAGAATAGTGTAATATCATATCCTTAACAAATATTAGAAATCAGAAATGACTGGAGTGTTATGAAAAACAACATTAAAAAATATTATTTATTGCAACAAGGTTTGTATGTGGTATCCTCTAAGACGATAGGAATAGTGAAGGTGATGAGAATCACAGATATTTCTTCAATATATACAATATTGTCAGTCTTTCAGGAGTACAGAGGTTGGGAATTGTATTAATCTGTAGCACACGTACTGGTGAATGTGGTCTGCTTAATTTCCAAGTTTATGTTCAAATGCTTTGTGCTGTATTTCTGAAACGGGAATAAATTTATTTTTCATTTAAAAATAATTCACAACAAAAGAAGAGACGATAATATTGAAAATCATCAACAACATTAATACAGGTAAACCTTAAAAACTACATACATTTAGTATCTAGAAACTTGATGAATATATGCATGGACAATAAAAAGTTACTACAATATAGTCATAGGATCCAGATTCCAGAGTCAGCAGTTCCGATGCCGAGTGAGAAGGTGTGAGGGGGGTTCTCTGGTGGATCGTGAAACCACACCAGCCGCCTCTAAACCAGATTTATGCTCACCGTTGCAGTAGCCGCAGCACACAGCACACATCGGTACAAGGTACAGAGTACAGGGCCAGCGGCCCAACTAAACGCCACTCGGCTCAACATGGAGAAAACCAAAAACCGTGTGCATGTAAACGCGCTGACTAGATGGCCGCAGTGATCAGAGCAAAGGCCGCACCCTGAGCCCTGCGTCACACTGGTGAACCCAGCAGTGCGGTCGCTACAATCCAATTGACCGCCAGTCTGCTACCTGGTCCTGATCAGTTCGGTTCAAACTCAAACTAGCTCACAACTGGCTCCTTGCTAGTAGAACCGGAATCGCTCAAGACCGCCCCCAACATACAGAAGATATAACCGATGAGCGGGCTTTTATTTTTAAGCGTTCAATCAACAAAATTACAGTGCATGACCTTATAAGATTGGTTTGTTTGATTATGGACAAAGCATTTTCTAGTTTTTTCTTTTGTTTTTTCTTTAGGATATTATACAAGTGAAATTTCATTTGTACACTTAATAGTTAGTTTCATGACGGAGTATGGAATGTTACTACTCTACTCTGGGACTCACCAGGGACTCTTTGGCTGTTTCAACTTGTCTATAGCACTTCATTTTTGTAAAGTGCAAAAAATGACCCGTAAGGGTATCATAAATTTGTTATAGGTACAGTTTTTTACTAACATTTCTTTTAAATACGGTACATTGTTTCCTGATGTTAACATATTGTTGTTTTCTATTTGTGTATTTTTTATGATGTGACAGAAAAATATGTTAGATAGCTTATTTGTTTACTCGAAGATGTTTTCGGAAGTTATTTGTTTGATTTGTGAAACTATGTACAAATTGATTGTAATAAATAATATTAGGTAATATAAACATTTTGGAAACCCTTCCGTAAAACATTGTTTTGCTTGATGTATTTGAAATTTTTACTGATTGCAGTTTCAAAGTAGGAGCTTGTTCTTCCCATGCTTGCAGAGATTGAAAATTGAAGCATGATGTCTACGAGCGTGAAGCTGGCCCCACCTCATTGAGCACAAGACTTGAAACCTATACCAACATTTTGTGCATATTTTGTGCTTTCAGAATATACAAAGGAAATATTTTGTACTCAACTGGAAGTATGACTTTTAAGCAATTCCTTTTTGGCGGGCCAGCTTCACGCTCAGCCCGCCACCATAAGCAATCAGATTTTAAACAGTGTCAATACTTAGTGCATAATTTGTGCTTTCAGAATATAACACTTTCATATTTTGTGCTTATGAAATAAACGCTGAAAAAATAAATAGTTCAACTTTTTTGGCGGGCCAGCGTCACGCTCAGCCCGCCACCACTGACGATTTAATTTTGAAAAGTGTCAATATATAGCGCATAATTTTTGCTTTCAGAATATACCACTTTTGTATTTTGTGCTTGTCAATTGAGCTAATGAAAAAAAAATAAATAGCGCTGAGGGCTAAGCGTGAAGCTGGCCTGCCACCACTGACGATTTAAATTAAAACTGTGTCAATATATAGGGCATAATTTGTGCTTTCAGAATATACCACTTTTGCATTTTGTGCTCATCTAAAAAGTTGCAAAAAAATTAAATAGTTTCAAATTTTTGCGGGCTACCTTCACGCTTAGCTACCAATTTCGGACGGTGTAATAGTGCATGATTGTGCTTTCTGGATATACTACTTTAATATTTTGTACTTATCAAAGAAGTTGCAAAAAAATTAAATAGTCTCAAATTTTTGCGGGCTACCCTTACTCTTACCCGCCACAATTGACTATTGATTTTCAACAGTGTAATAGTGCATAGTTTATGCTTTCAGAATATACCACTTTCATATTTTGTTCTGACCAAATGAGATGTAAAAAAATTTAATAGTTTCAAATTTTTGCGGGCCACACTCACGCTTACCCCACCGCAATTGACGATTGAATTTAGACAGTGTTATAGTGCATTATTTATGCTTTCTAAATATACCACTTTCATATTTTGTACTCATCAAATAAGTTGCAAAAAAATTAAATAGTCTCACATTTTTGCAGGCTACCCTCACGCTTACCCCACCGCAATTGATGATTGAATTTAGACAGTGTTATAGTGCATGATTTATGCTTTCTAAATATACCATTTTCATATTTTGTACTCATCAAATAAGTTGCAAAAAAAATAAATAGTCTCAAATTTAGTGCAACCCAACTTCAACCGCAGCAAGATTTGTAAAGTCCTCCCAATAACAGGCAAACACACTCCCAGCTCTTCTGGTGTGAAATCATTACACACTATTCAATCTTTCAATCTTTCACCTGACAAATTCTATTTCTGATAACTGTATGTTACAATATTCACATGACATGGAAATAAAAATCTCATAGATGATCCATGACAATTTCATACATGAAATTTCGAACATATACCAACATCTAAATACTAGTCTACAAATACAATTCAATACAATTATAAATAGTAGTCTACAAAATAAATGCAAAATATTTCTTTTTGAATGAGCGTTGCGAGTTCTTAGCTCTGATTTAATGAAGCACTGCAGCTTAAAGCGTTTGTCTGTACGTATGTAAATTATATATTGAAAAAATATAAAATAAGGAAATTCTGATAGCAAACCTTGCATTTTTCTCGGAACTTATTAATTTTCATGCTCGGCTCACGCCGGGTCTAACCCCAGGTTGCATGGTCGTGCAAGTTTTAAAATCACGACTGTAAAGTTACACCTATTCAGAGTACTCCAGCGTTCGCTCTTTACCGACAGCTTGGCGGCATAAAATGACCGACATCTTGGAGTGACGGCTGATTTGAAGTTGGAATTATTGTCGGAACGCAGAAGCCTTGTTATTAGGTACGTACTATTGTCTGCTGTTTGATTTTAAAGTTATTAGAAAATATATTGATAAGTAAGTTGTTACATAATATTAAACACACTGACTACATAACTACAGAACCATACTTTAAACTTAATCAACCTATAGAATAGGAATGTCCTTTAAATTCTTGCCGCAATTAGAAAACCATTGCCAGCATAACCAACGAAAATTTGTTATCTCTAGTGCATTGGAATGTACTAGAATATGTAAATACATTTATGTCCATGAATGTGAATTATATGAACCCCATCAATCTAAGTGAGATGACTTATTCAAAAAGTCAATATGCACTTTCAACTTAATTTTAATTGCTCAGTCAAACCTCACTAACAAATTTTACGAAAATTATCATCTCCTGGAAACTATTCCTTTGATTGGAAAAGATTGCAATGCTTCCAAACATAAGCCTCAGACTACCCTTCTAAACACTGATGATGTGGGTCGGGTAAATACCCAGTGGGCTGGCAGAAAGTTCAATGTTAAATAAGCATAGTTAGTTAGCCATGTACCCGTACTTCACCATATACGAAACTTTAACAACTTCAAAACACCCCTAACATTTCGAATTTGGAAAAATTATTTCTTATTGCACGGTGAAATCCTATGAGGATTTTTCATGAGAAATTTCACGTATATAGGCCTAGAAGGCCTATATAGCCACAACTGGCCTGCTCAAAATGCTTCTTTAAAGTGCTCAATTTTCAAAAAATGTCCGGGGAGCCCCCCTTACGCTATTTTAAGAAGGAGATTGTGGCGGCGGGGGGGGGGGGGGTGTAGATTACGTGGATATGGTTATGCATACGGTTATTGAATACAAGTAGTTTTCGACTAAAGAAGATTCTGTGAAACACACAAGTAAAACGAAATGTTCATCAAACTCTAAAAACAAAAATAGTTATTAAAAATGTTTGGTTGTAGTAAGTTATATGCCTAAGAATATACTAATGACAAAATGAACCCTTCTTACTTCTAAGTAATGATTTTTATACTACTAAATAATTTACATTTTGCATTATAAGGTTGAGGTACACGACAACCTTAAATTGTAAATATGATAACGCTTATATTTACATCTACGCTACCGTCAATTAAGCCAGACTTTTCTCTCAGATCGTCATAGATCTCCCATGAAAAGTCTTTTCGTAAACAAAATGCTCTGTAGTGGCCTGCATTGGCGTCGCGTTCAGCAGGTGTGAAACCAACTACACCCCGTAGATTAAATAACTTATTTTTGAATGATATTTTTCGGGGTAAATTGTTCAGAGTACACATCAGAGTTTCTTGGACACCGTACTCTGGTTTGTCGCTGTGGACCCGTTCTTGCTCGATGATAGGTTCCACAATCAGATGAGGACCAGCTAATGATTTCTTAGCTTTCGTTCCGCTACATAAAGGTCCCTGAAAAATACGATGATTGTTTGGTATTGGAACACCATTATTATTCACTTTACTACCCAGAAAGCATCATTTTTCCCATCTGAGAAAAAAAAGAAAGTGAAACTGAAATTTTAATTTCTTCTTCAATAATTAATTTATGTTGGCGAAGGATCTATCTGCAATCGGAGTGAGGTATATAATCTATAATAAGGTGATTGTGATGCTTGCTATCTGACTGAAATTGCTTGCTATAATAAGGTGATTGTGATGCTTGCTATCTAACTGAAATGCTTGCTATCTAACTGAAATTTTAATTTCTTCTTCAATAATTAATTTGTATTGGCGAAGGATCTATCTGCAATCGGAGTGGGGTATATAATCTATAATAAGGTGATTGACATGCTTGCTATAAACGTCAGATTGGTAGAAGCTTCAAATGTAGAATGCATGAACAAGTTACAGCCTGGATGAATAAAAATGGGGATACTGAACATATCGAATATCTCATTATCAATAACTACCAAGTTCAAGGTGAAGAAAATATTCAGTTCCTGAATTTGAATGGAAAATTCATTCCGTTTCAGGAGTGCATCAAACCATATTAACCAGTTCAATATTAGAGGCTCCTATTTTGTCAGTCATTAGTATCTTCTGTGTAGACTATAATAATGAAGCTACTCTGTTCTTTTACTGTGAGTTCAACGTCAGACACAGTATCTGGTTATTTATAATAAATTTCGTTGTGACAACATTGAGTTTTTTTTTTCATGTGGAATAACTCAAAATGTCATTGAAGGAAGAAAGTATGAAGAATAATTGAAAATATGTTTCTCATAAGATATGATGGAATGTTGAAAATTATAATAATAATATAATAACACTATAATAGTACACTATAATACTATATAATAATACTACCCGACAGACGTCTTTTTGTTGAAACCCATTGAAATGTGTCAGCCCGCAATATTTTTAAAGTAAAATTAAAGAATAAAATAGCAATCATTAATAATTATTATATGTTATAACAATTATTGTTAATTAAGCTATTCTCAGAAACTAAATGAAATATAAAATATATTTACGGTACTGGGATAAAATTGATGGCGGCTGTATGGCAAAATAATGTTGGTTGGACTTTGCTAATCTGCTAATCGGCATCACACAGTGAAATATTTGGTTCTAATATTGGATCTGATCTAACTTCAAGATTCAGTACTCTCTTTATTTACTTTATAAAGTGTAACACAGAACATAATGTTTTATTAAATTTCATAAAAAATTAATTTTAACGAATAACGAAATAAATACTTTATGGAATATTGCAAGACAATTGATATGACAGCAGTTTATGATAAATAAATTAAATATCGTGTGACCTGGGGCCCATTCCATAACAAAGTACAAACTAATATTATTAGTTGTATTTTGTACCTTCTTGCAAAACCTTATGGGAGTTTTACTTGTAGTTTGTATTTGTAATTTGTACTTTGTTATGGAATAGGCCCCTGGCTGGTTCAGGTCTGGTGTCAGAGTTTTCAATGGCCAGAACCGACGGCTTAACGTGTCCTCCGAAATTGGTAGCTAAGCGTGAAGGTAGCCCGCAAAAATTTGAAACTAGTTAATTTTTTTGCAACTTTTTAGATGAGCATAAAATACAAAAGTGGTATATTCTGAAAGCACAAATTATGCGCTATATATTGACACTTTTCAAAATTAAATCGTCAGTGGTGGCGGGCTGAGCGTGAAGTTGGCCCGCCAAAAAAGTTGAGCTATTTATTTTTTTCAGCGTTTATTTGATAAGCACAAAATATGAAAGTGTTATATTCTGAAAGCACAAATTATGCACTAAGTATTGACACTGTTTAAAATCTAATTGCTTATGGTGGCGGGCTGAGCGTGAAGCTGGCCCGCCAAAAAGGAATTGCTTAAAAGTCATACTTCCAGATGAGTACAAAATATTTCCTTTGTATATTCTGAAAGCACAAAATATGCACAAAATGTTGGTATAGGTTTCAAGTCTTGTGCTCAATGAGGTGGGGCCAGCTTCACGTACGTATGAGGTCTACCAGTACAGAATATGATACATACAGTATCGATTTACTTTGCCGGATGCACAAGGAAACTCTGGGTATATCATTCACCACTTTCATTCACCTTTATTATAGCTCGTAAAACAGAATTCGATTCCACCTAATCTTGTTCATCATGGAGGTGCTCAGCTCGTCTAATCAACAGAAGTTAGTCACACCTCACATAAAGTTCAACCACATATTTTCTATGCAATCTTGAGGTTTTTATACGTCGCTTGGAAAACTTGTTGAACTTGAAGCATAGAAACAATTCTTCTTTTTGTTTACTTCCTTTCCACAATAATTACCTACAGTATTTGATTTCTCTTTTTTTAATAGGAAGGAGTATTAAGTAGAGTATTAAATTGCTATTTTAAAAAAAGGATTAGTATTATTTAATAAATAATAGTAATGACTTTAGTGGAAGATCTGTTAAAAATGTTATAATAAAAGGGTTGAAAATGGCAAACACAAGTTGTTAATGTACTGTAAAAAGCTTTTCTTAATTGGTTGTTAATGTACTGTGAAAAACTTTTTCAATTGGTCAACATAGAGTGAAAACGATAACTATCTTTGGAGGACCTGGATTTGCTACCCATGAATAGAAAGATCCTCTGTACCCTGCACCTCATCCCTCAATCCAAAAACTACAATACATCCTTTACATTCGTCGATCACGATGATTCTGACCCTATACCTCATAGTATGTGCATATAGTGAGTAGTTAAAAACAACTTTTTTTATTAACAAATTTTTTTATTTAACGACTTGCAATCAATTTTTATTATAAATAACTAATCTTTTACTTACTCTCTTGGCCGAACGTTTTCGAATCGTTGAGATTCATTTTCAAAGGCCTAAAACGTTCGGCCAAGAGAGTAAGTGAAATATTACTTATTCTTAATAAAAATTCACTGCAAGTCGTTTGAATTCACCGAAAAAGTTAATATTAACAATGCAGTTCGTCATGGAACAAGAAATCCAGGAACTTTTTTACTTTCAACAAGTTTTTTATAAAAACAAACTACAAATTTTAATTACTTAAATACAAATGATACGCTTCAATATTTCACTATTCGGCTTTGAGATTCATGATTTTTGAATTAAGAAAATATATAGTTCAACTCAAACAATTCACAAAGTTATCAAGTAAAGATGTCCTACTTCGTAAGCCAACAGGAGGACTTTTAATAAAATATTCCAAATTGATCAATCTCAGCATATTTTGACCGATAAAGTTCAAAAGCTTAACGGCATTATCTGTATGGAGTGAAGTAAAACATGGAGTAGAATGTTACAGGGTAATGTGCACAGGGTCAGAATTATTGTAGTCAACTGATAGGATGTTGAGGACTAAGGGCTGAAGTACAGAGTGGAGAGGCAGAGGCAGAGGCAGAGGATCTTGCACCTCTTTTACTCAGGACGGCGCCATAATCCCGGTTTCCATTTCTGCAGATCCTTCCAATCTTCTCCCTTCAATCCTTCCTTTCACTCGTTGCCTGTTCTTACTTTTCTCTTGTTTCGCGACCTGAGAAGATGGTATTTTATAAACCGTTCTGCGCGAACATTTTATGCTCTCCCAACTAGAAAAGCAATTTCGTTTTACTTTAATGCGAAACTCGATACGTTTATTCCTTACAAAATGGACCGACACTCTATGAATGTCATTCCCAGGCATGAAATCTCCAGCGTCTTCCTTCATTCGTGTTCCCTGTTGTTCGAGAGCTATGACTCGTATTTAAAACGTATCTAGGGTTGTAGTAGCATTCCTCTTTAAAAATCAATGATAGTCAGAAATAACATTATTTTTCAAGAAGTACAATTATACATATGAGTAGAACAAGAGAATCGAAAAAGATTGGAAATCTATTCATTATGGATTTACCATCTTCCTCACGCCTTTTTTTCGCCCGACTTCGATAATAAATTTAATTTGTTTGTTCATAGGAATGAATAGTGTGTATGAATTGCAGTAATGACCAATAGGTTTGAAAAATAATATTCTTATTTCAAACACTTTGAGAGCTATGATTCGCATTTAAAACGTATCTAGGAGTAGAGATGATTTGACACCTCGTGATGTAAAAGTGGACTTCCACTTAAAAAATCCATGTTAACCATAAATAACATAATATTTCAAAACAATTTTTAAATTGAAATAAATTTTTATTATTAATAATAATATGATAATAATGAAAATATTGTAATAAATACTAAAATGTTCATTAATACATGTTTGATTGATAAAAACTGTTAATAATAATGTTGCTGTTCTCACCCTCCTAATTAAAAATTGTTTTCCGTTGGAATGGTAAGACATTCTCACAAACTTAAAAAATATTCATTCCACTTAAAAAATCCATGTTAACCATAAATAACATAATATTTCAAAACAATTTTTAAATTGAAATAAATTTTTATTATTAATAATAATATGATAATAATGAAAATATTGTAATAAATACTAAAATGTTCATTAATACATGTTTGATTGATAAAAACTGTTAATAATAATGTTGCTGTTCTCACCCTCCTAATTAAAAATTGTTTTCCGTTGGAATGGTAAGACATTCTCACAAACTTAAAAAATATTCATTCCACTTAAAAAATCCATGTTAACCATAAATAACATAATATTTCAAAACAATTTTTAAATTGAAATAAATTTTTATTATTAATAATAATATGATAATAATGAAATTATTGTAATAAATACTAAAATGTTCATTAATACATGTTTGATTGATAAAAACCGTTAATAATAATAATGTTGCTGTTCTCACTCTCCTAATTAAATATTGTTTTCCGTTGGAATGGTAAGACATTCTCACAAACTGATTATGCTATAGATCATTATTTTTTATAGCATCAAATTCAGTTGGTGAATGGTTTTCTTAATGAAGAATTACTTGGAATAGTAGTTGACTAGAATTTTTTTAGACACCTAGCATATTATTATAAAAAAATATTATTAAGGAAGTCAAAAAAGCTGAATATCCTTACTGAGTAACCGTACTTCTTAAATTGAATTATGATACTGGATAAATAAAGACATTCCCTATTATGCTAATATCCACAAACTGACGCCTAAGTCATTAATTAACTCGTTATTCATCCACGCATTCAAATGAATGCGAAACTGTTGCACGAAATATTGCTTTAGAATGCATGCATGCTTTCTATAGAGGCAGCACAAGCTTAGCATGACTAATCTATGATTTTAGCATGAACGGTAAACCTAACTTTTTGCCTGCACGCTCTTTCATGTCTGATGTTCTGACAGTTCCAATTCACACTATACTAGACAATATTCGACATTGAATATTGAAATTAAAAATATGTTATTCCAAAATAATACAAACGTCCAATTTCGTCACAAGTTCAAATAAGAGTACAGATCCTAATGAATCTTAAATTATTGCAATTAATTAATTAATTGGGAACTAGCCTATTTAGAATATCTGTGAGTCGGAGAAATAACAGAGAATAAGTCGAACAATAATAACAAATAATAATAATAATAATAATAATAATAATAAAAATAATAATAATAATAAATAATTATAATATATGAAATATATGGTGAACAATAATTAAATAACGAATAATACAGTCGATATGGATATCTATGACAAGTTCATCATCACCAATAATTATATGGCCTATATAATCAATATCGTATACTATTAGGTGATTTCTCACTCTTTTGAAGGTTATACACTTGATTATGTTCATTCATGGGACAAAAGAGATTGAGCGACTTGAACATTGAATAGTGCTAAATTTATAATTTACAGTTTGTATCACTGAACAATCTTTTCGAAAGTGAATATCGTTTTAATGAACTTATGTTAGTAGCTGAGTTATTTGAATTTGAAGGTTATGCACTTGACTTTGTTTATTCAGGTTGGAATGTATGCAATGTTTATTCAGATTCAATGCTAAATGATGAGAATGTTATCAAGTATTGTTAGATGACTTTCATCACTATCATTAAGTAATTTCCAATTTTATTATTTATTTTTTATTATTTTATATTAATTTCTGTAACCGGACAAAAGAGATTACAAGGCATGAACATTTTTAACGAATTCCAACAAATTTTTGAGTTTCGTTTCCCTATCACTACTGGTCTGGAGGCTAAGGGTTGGCGTCAGGAAAGGCATCCGGCAGTGAAAAACAATGCTTATTCCCGCATGGGAGTCACTTCCCACCGACCACACTTAATAAATAGAATGTGATGAAGTGAAGAAAGGATAATGTGATAGTGTGATAAAATGATTAAGGATCAATGATCAAGTAATGGCTATCAAGGATTGTTAAATGACTTTCATTTTATAGTTATTATTTTTTATTATTTCATTATTGGTTCTCCCATATGAATCAATTTTTGAAGTGTAGATGCTGCTGTTGTTGGGTTTATAAACATTTACCACAACAGAAAAAAACTTTTCTTTACATCGCATTGATGTAATTTATTATTGATTGTAATCAGTACGATATAAATTATTTCACAATAGATGTAATTATTGATTGAGTAAATTGTTTACGAGAGAATAAAGAGTTTAAAAAAACTCTATATTAAAGTAATAGTTATAATAAATTGTCAAATATTTGAAACGGTTTGACAACAGGTGCTCAAATGTGACAATTTTGTGATTCTGAATTTGATGAATTTCAAAGTGAAATTTACTCATTTTATGGAATATTTCATTGTTAAATAATTCACAATCTGCCCACTATGGTTAATTTCTTTATGTAATGAAAAGATACAACAGCAGATACTCAACCAATTTTCTGTAGAGACTCTTCTCTGCATTATTGAGTAGCAGAGAAGTAAATTGAGTTTGAAGCGTTGCGTTTTAAGCAGGGAGATTTTATCTTCTAACAGAATATTTGAGCAGGAAATCTCAATTAACGTGCTTGGCCTTTTTGCTGGACAAAAGTGAAGGCCATTACAATTTCAAGAGCAAAGTATGAATGAGTTAATGTTTTATGAATGCTTCTCCTGAAAGGTGGAATTGGAAATTGTGTTTAAAAAATTCAAGTGAACTACAAAGTATTCGTATTTTGAAATACTTAATTTCATTAGTTATAATAATGATTTCATTGAATGAGTACCAATCAATTTTCTAGATAACTTTTGATACCTCACTGTAGCCAAAATGTGCATTCCTGACATCAAAATCACAAAAACCTCTCTCTATAGGGCATCAGAAGTTGGCTGAAGAATCAACTTACGCGATCTCTGGTGACAGAAATTGGAACCCAGAGTGTATAAACAAAGCGTTCTTCATAATGGCAAGCATAGCTAGTGTTGTCATTAATACTGGTTTTAAATCAATTTATTGTAATTTTTTAAGAGATTGCACTCTTAGTAAAGGGAATAGTATCTTAGAAAGTCACCATGTATTTGATGTGGAGGAATGTGAAGGTGTAATAAAAGGAAAAGTGATTCTACAGACCAGTGTCTGTCGAAGCCTATAGGCTACGTTTTATTAAACAGGCCCCATTTTATGTGAATTAGTTATAATTATCATTTACATTGAAATTTAAGCTATTTTGATATTCCTAATACTCAAGTTGTCATTTCATCTTACAATCACTAAAAATGTTAATGATAATTATATTTTAAATGTTTATGGTGGAGTGCATGTTGATTTCTGAAACATCAATATTACCGTTATTATTGCCAACAATTGTTCATAATAATAAATAAATAAGTAAACTTACGGTAAACAATATTAAAACATAACCCAAATATCTGTTTCTACAAAACGTTATCTTTGCAGGTTATCTGTTATCTGTAGGTAATATTTTGCAAAGATTAGCCTATTTTTGATTCATCAAATACATAGGTCAAAGCTTGGCAATATGGTTTTAATAATAGTCTCTCAACTAATAAGCATCTGATTAAAAATAATATAACTTACTTGATCCTTCTAATACTAGAAATCCACTTTTCTATCCTTCTCGTAAGGTCTCCCAGGAGAAGAATAAAATATAATACCTTTTAATTCAGTATTGTGATAGGAGTTACTGCAACCAACTAAACAAAATATCCTTAAGCTTATAGGCATTTTTAGTTTTTTCAAAGATTAATAATTTTTAAAATAAATACATTGAAAGTAAGGTTATTTCGCATTTAAATATAAGGCACTCCACCAATGTTATACACTTAGAGTACACGTTTTCTCCACGGGAGCGCTGGCGGTCGATCTCCTGATGCCCTATAGAGCTAAGTACTTATTTTTACCGTAGCTGAATGAGTGTAATTCACCTCTACACATACAGGAACTGTACAGAGTATGAAATGAAACACAGAATTGCTATTTCATTTATCTGTGCCAGTGTAGAAATAACAAAAAACCAACGTACACACATGTGAGTTGTCTTCAAAAAGTGTTGAATAATCTTGATAACTTGAAATCTTGATGATAACTGCATTTTATTCTGCTCAGTATCATGAAACGTTAATAGAAAGAGATGCTTTTATTAATCATGGTTTTGTAAATGTATTTAATTATTTTTTATCAAAGAATTTTAATAACAAGCCATAGGTTGCTTTTAATTAAGTTCATGGGCAATCTTCCCTTTTAAAGCTTATTATAACAAGGAGATAAGTAATATAGAAAAAATATATCTGCTAGAATTTCTAGATATGTTTTTCCAGGATACTTTCATAACGAAAACAAGAAATATTCCCCGAAAATCTTCTTTTTTTAATGGGGAAAAGTACCCAAATATTGATTTTGGAACTCAGTATGTAATTTTCTATAAGAAATAAAAAATCCGAATGAAAAGAAAATAAGGGATTCTAATTCTTGAAAAACAACAATTCAATTTCATTTGGATAAAAAGTTGGTCTTTCCTCTGGATTCGGATAACACGTGACAATTCTGGATTAGGTTGAGCCTTGATCAGCAGTAAATCATGGAGGGATGCAAGAGCCTTTTTAATTGTCTAAAAGTTTCTGATGTATTTCGTTGGGCAGTCTTCTTCTCAATTTACGTCCATTCTTGATCGTAAATAAACAATCTAGGATTGTCGTTTCAATCGTTGATGCTCTCTGTTTCACACACCTCTCCTTCTTTCCCTCTCCAATCATCCATCCTTTAATTACCGTCACTCTTCATCACTCTTAAAAAACTTTTTAAAAAACACTTTTGAGTGGAAATTGTGACTCACGTTATGGCGAGAAGGTAATTGTTTTATGTTTTTCAAGTTTTTATTATATATACTAGTGGAAACAAGATTGATCTTCAACATCCTAACTTTTTTCTTTTTCCGACTCCCTTATTTTTCATTCAAGATAAACAGGTGAAAAACTGAGAAATACAGTTTAGTGCGTACAGACGTTATGCACAACCCTTCATTGTATTTCAACCAATACCCTGATCATGACAGTCATTCCTCAATCAGCTTCTTTACACTACAATATCACGGAAACTAGCATATAATAATAATAATAATAATAATAATAATAATAAGGCACTGACACAAATAGAAATTTACTACTAATTCACTAGCATACTGTACTACTACATGATTGTAGTATATTTCTATGTCAAACACTGAAAAATACATACATAATCCCACATGTAACTCTGAGTACAGTATAAAACGTACTGTATTAAGTAGTAAGTTCACTATAAAAATAACTTCATATTTCACAGGGATTTATAACAGGAACTTTTAGAAATTGATAAAATTGATAAAATTTAGGTAAAAATTAATGGCACTTCCTATTCAGATGCAACAACCATCCATTGATGTAAAAATGGCCGTCAAACAAATAATATTTTCAAACAGGAGTAAAAACGGTTTTGAATACTGAACGCATTTGAATATTATAATGATTTTGGTAACATAGTAACAAGAAACCATACATTGGTTATACCTTTTGATGATCTGATGGTCTATATTTAATAATCATAACATTTATAATTCTATTATAAGTATGCTATTATTGAACTCAACTACTCGATACCTATGAAGAGATGTTAAATCTACTAATTCAATGTAATGAATTACAGATGTAGGGTGTTCAATATAAAAATTAGATTGCGAAATGATATGAAGTAAACTATTCATTTTTGATTCGTTAATAATCTAATATCTGTATGGGGTCAGGGCATGAGCCAAAAGTTACAAATTCGACAGGCCTGGTTCAATTATCAAATGAATAATAAATGGTGAAATGTCGATTGACCCTGAACTCTCTCGATTATAGCATGACATCGTCCATACCGTCTTTTATCACATCGATCAACTTTTTTTTATAAATTATTTAGTTTCGCACTGAATCTACGAGAATTTATTGCGGGAAAATACTAGTTTTCAAATAGTATGAAATCAACGTTTTTGAAAAATAATTGATGACATGGGGATATAGAGGTATGTTCGTGTTTATTGCGACTTGTAATTTTACTATATTACAAGTCGGCCAATATTTCATTACAATCACGGGTCAATCATGCTTATGCACATGAATTCACAAATCGTCGCAGCATTATAACGTATGATATTGCCACTCAACAATATGGATTATCAAACTCATGCGCAGAAAGCCAGTAGGGTCATGCTACGATAGTTAAGTATTGTAACTGTGAATAAAAGCTTCCTATAACCAACTTAACATTGATGTACAGTAATATTTATAACATGAATTTACACATTATTCACGATTATGATTTCTTATCAAATTTACAATTTTTGTTCGATATTTCTTTGTGAAACAATCACTTAATTAGCGGCTACTGAGATATTAGAGTTTTAGTATAGTGTATTGCAATGTTCTACACTAGTTAATCTTGATCACACTATCTTAGCAGACTTAGCTTACTTGATCTTTAAAAGCGCAAAAATGAAGAACTGGATAATATTTATTTATTACATTTGTCACAAAACATCATTTTTTGGGAATTTCTCATCTAACAGGTGACTAGTCAACTTAACTTAACATCACATTTCGTCAATAAGTATTACAATATTATATCTTGTCAACTACATTTTATCTTAATATAATACAATTACATTTTGTGAATTACATGTCATTTTAATATAATACAATTTCCAGTAAATTGGAACTAGAACTAGAAAAAGAAAATGAGAAAAAAAAATGGGTGCATTCTACTAAATCTTTTTTTTTTTTTTTTTTAGAAGGATGAAGCCCACATAGGTCTGAGACCTGTGCGTGAGTTGGATGATTGATGAGTTGGACCTACAGTTTTAGGTGGGTTCCGAACCACCGGGAAGTGATTTTACAGCAGAGAACAGAGTCTTTTTTGCTGGCCAATCCAATCGGTCACCGTTACAAAGTGCCGCAAATCTGTATTAAGCTTTCTTACAGTCTACAAAAAACGCAATTTTAAAAATTCATCAGTAAAAAGTAGGCTAAGTTCTTAGTTCTGAATTATTTAGAAAGGGTGATGAAGATGAAAAATATTAGCGCCACTAATTTGGTTTAAACAAAAAGTTATTCTGACCCAAGGTAAATTATTCTGGCTTGTAAATTATATAAGACGAGAGAGAGAACTCTGGCGTCCGGGATTATCAACGTTAAAGCAGTAAACAACATTGAATAATTAACAAAGCGGCTACCTAAGACAAAGCCACAAACATGGACCTCTACAATTTATCAGTTTCGTTCTGGGTAAACAGGTGGTGTGAGATAGTAATTACCTGTATAAGGCTGGTTTAAAATTTTAAAACAGCGAGAAGCTCTTAGAAACTGTAGGCTGAACATTGTTTTATGAATGAGTTACAAATTAATCGTGGCCAAATTCCGAAGTGGTCGTTCATGGCACAAGCACAGATTCCAATATGGCGATGCTACCGCCCTCTTGATGGGGCCAATTAATTGCAGGGGTGGGTGCTCGCCAAGGTGCGACAACTCCTGCGTCTAATTACACAGAATACATTTCCATACATTATTGAGCTGTGAAATGCGAGCCAGCAGTAACAGCTCTGCCTACGACCAAGTCTCCTATCCTCAAATACCTTGAGCCTGAGTTCGTGCAAACCAATATAATATGCTTGTGAGACGGGAACAAGTGCCAGACAAAGGAAAGGTGCATTGCCTCGTTCTAGTTGTTCGAATGAGTTGTATTAGTTTGTATTTGAATAGCTTGAACCATTGACTTGAATTAGGGATGTTATCTTGAATTGGAATATCAAAGGAATACTTTAAAGCTTCATTGGATATGGAAAATACAGAAAAAACTATTTGAAAAGAAAAGTACCCAAAAGATTATTTTATATCAGCTTTAGCCCTTATTTCTTCAGCTTTTTCTTTTCTTAATAGAAGCTACAGTCTATCTTTCTTTATAACTTTATAATATGAGGAGAATTACAGAAAAGAAAAGATTCCGTGAAGAAAAGTAAAAAATAAATTTCTTAAAAATCTCCTTCACCTCTTCGTCAGTTTTTTTCTTTTCTATGAAAAGCCAGTTTATCTTTCACAGTATATTTTTAAGCCTTTCCACTTCAATCTATTTTCTCTCTAGCTTCTTCTTTCTATTACACGGGGATATGATTACTTACTGAAAATAATCTATGTAGAACATTTATAATGAATGGCATTTTGTTGTCTTCCAAAATTATTTGGGACTCCTAATAGTAAATTGGCTATAGGTTCCGAACTTCATCATATAATGAAAATGCTAGGAATTCATCATTTCACAAGCTCCATTTCTTTGAATAAAAGAGAGAAAACATAAGGTTGTAATCAACCATCCACAGAGAGGCTTGAAGTTAATAAGATTTTCGAAATGGAATAAATTTTTCATCGCGGTAAATCGGCCGACATTTGAAGGAGCTTTACTGGAAATTTAACAAGCGTGGCACCCCTACAAGGAAAATCCAGCAGTTCCGAGACGTGTAGGGACTAGACGGCGCATATAAAGGGAACGCAGTAATCGGATTCAAAAGCAGAAATGTGCGAGACTACCATAAACAGAACGTGGGGAGTATAAAAATGTAATTCGTACGTCTTTCCGGGAAATTCTATTACGAGTCGGGCCTATTAACGTCCGATACACAAAAGGGTTAATATACGATAGCAGACGGATTCTGGTAAATCAAAGACGGGGGGTGGGGGTGGATCGCGGCCGCCACTGGCAAAAATCCAAAGCTGTTTTGTTCCCGCAGCGCAGTTAGTGCCAGACTCCAGGGGCGGCACGACTCCTCCAGATTGAGACCCATTGTGCCCCCCTACCGCCCCCGTCATCAATTTGGGCGCCATTCAAAGACCGGAGGCCAAGCCTTGAATTTGAAATTCGGCTCCCCAAAGCGACTTCATCCGGATGCCCCGGTATGACACGCCACGGTACGCCACGTAGCAACGCTGGCAACGCGGAAACACATTCAGCCAGTGAATCGCGCTACCGTTGCTCGCTAGCTAGTTGCTTTTCTATTCCTTCCATCTGGATGTGCCAGCTCCATTCTAAAAGTGGGTTACACCAACAAGTTCTCCTTGTGACAAAGATAATTTTCAGCCTATTTTTCAAATTCCTGACCCTAATGAAACCGGGCTTGCAGCCTGGCATATGGATGTAATGACCTATTTGTATTAAAAATTATGATATTTTGTGGTTGTGTTCAACTTGAGTTGAACCTAGTGTTCTCCTAGTGTTTAAGTAATAAAATATAACAGATAAAAAATGTTTTAAACGAACAATTATTACGAACATTATTACGATTATAAACGAACATTATGACATATTTTGACATTGTATAAAGAAATGAGAAATCATTAACGTTGAAGCTCTATCTTCTCATTTTTTTTCTCGCACATAAGATATTACTAAGAATACGAACTAATAAATATAAAATCCTCAAAAGCGGTAGCTTCTCTTTGCTCCTGGTACTCAATGAGAATGTTCCCCATAACATGGTACCAACCCTAACTACCCGTGAGGGTCTCCCCACCAATAAAAGCCACTCTTGCTATTTATTATTCAATGAGAGATAATGTGTGGCGCTGGTGGGTGCACCCGCAAAATGCTGTTGTACTGGTTGATGAGTCACCTTTATCCTAATCAACTGGCATCTTACCAAATGTAAAAACACTATTGCAACTGATATAAGCACGATTTTATCAATAATAGCTCTACCAGATAAGTTAGGTACGCTAGGTGGTCAAGACAAGTTTCATTTCTCAAATCTGATAATAATTCAAATCTTCATCTCCGACTTTATTATGCAGCGTTCTACATTCATTTATATTTGAGTAATGGGTTATAAGTTGTGGGTTGAAGAAAGACTTGGAAGAAAATTCTTGTTCACTGGTCAGCTCAAGTCTGGTGGGTAATTTTCAAGTCGCATCAACTCAAGTCTATCTATAGGCAGTGAAGTGACCATTTTTGACAGCTGTGACAAAAGAGCTAACGTGTCCTCGGGAAGGGAACGAGTGAAAATCATCTAGTTTAAACTATCCTTACACAAATGAACAACGAGAGAGAGCCAACTTGTTTTTATGAACTCAGCTATGGTCAAGCCCAAAACCGGAGGGGGAATATAGACGAAGTATTCTGTATCCCCCCCCCCATTTTCAAACACTTGAAAAAATCATAAAATCAACGTTAAATCCACAATTGTGTGTTTTTAGGTGGTCCCACACTTCCGAAAAAAATCTTGGTTCGCCCCTGTCTATGGTCACTTCAATATTACTAATCAATGAAAATATTAAAATTTAAAATTTTTGTAGGGGAAGAAGTGTTATTTTATTGTTCAGAGATCTATCACCAATACTAATACTGTTTGTGCTGACAGCATTCCAATTACTAGAACAGCCATGTTAAACTAAAGTAAAAATAAGGAGAGGCAATGCGATGCATTAGGGAGCACGCTGCAACTTCGGAAAGTAATAGAAACATTATTTGTTACGACCAAGCCACTCGGACTTGTACGTTTTGTTTTCATCGCTGCCCATTCCATCAGAATGTTCTCTCAATGGTTTCCCTTTCACATCTCGACCAATAAGATTCCGGCACCCGAGGAGCCATGTGGCGAGCCTTACTATGAGAGAACAAGAATGAAAAATCTACGGACAATGGAAGAAAAGAAAAGTGTGAAACGACTGATTCGTGAACGAAAAATGAAGGATAACTTTGTACAACGAAGGCTTGGTGATAGAACATGACCCTTATAATATTATATAACACTATACAAAGAAAACCAAGTACAATTATTGTTTTAATGTGAGTTTATTACTTCATCATTATACATACTGAATAATTTTTGAACAAATTCAACTTTATTTAGTAAGCTATATTGTTCAAAATTGATTGTAGATTGGAATATCAGTTGATTCTCACCAACATAACAACAGTATTACAAAAGTAGAATACTTAAAATTGATTACTTATTTTGTTCAATTCATTTACAAAAGCAAGAATATATGAGCTATGCTTCGACTAAACAGCTTGAAGCGCTCGCCAGAAAAAGCATTCATCAGATGCAATACTAACAAATTAATGTTCTTTCTATATTGTAGAAGATTAAAAAGGTTACATGGGGAAATTGATAGCGCTGATTAGTAGAACGCAAACTCATCTTATATTTCATCGGATATAAATGCGTATATATCATATTCTATTTCGTCTAATAATTTATTATAATGAAATTATTCGAATAATTAAAAAAATAATTAGGGCCTTCGGTAAGATCATACAAGAGCAATTAATCTGTAGCGTACGTACTCAATTTTCATTCAATGAAACGCAGAAACCATCTTTCCATCTTTATTCGAATTTGAATTTAATTTCTTTGCATTACAATATACAGTAGTAGGCATATTTTGCAATCGAAATTACTGTACATACGAAGTTCTACATCAAGAGATATTTCAACTACAAATAAAATACATTATTGTTCAATATTTTTATACAGCATTAATATAACTTATACCAGAGTTATTTTTAATTAAGTCTTCCTTTTTTCACATTTATTCTCAACATATAATTCATTTTTTTTATTCTACCCTTTTTATGGGTTCATCCTATTGAAAAATGATAGTAACTAGATCAGCATCGACTATAATACGTACTTGTTGGACGCGGTCTTAGACTAGGTCCACTAAGTGTTGAGCAATTGAAGCAGATTCAAGAATGAATCCTCTTGTTGACAAAACAAAGAAAAGATTCGTAAACTTGTTTGGCTTTCTCGAGGTGGAGAACAAGACAGTTAGGCTAATGGCGGTGGCGGGGGGATCTGCGGGGAGGCTACGCCCTTCCTTTCAGGATTAGCACCTCTGAGCAATTTGCCGTAATCGGTGACTGCAGAGTTACATTAAACGCACGAACTGCCATTACTCTGGATTTTTCTTGGTCTAACTGGTCCCAGTGCGTTTGGCTCCATTACCAGGCACCTCAACTGACAAAAACAGGCCGGCGCAATAATCGTTCTATTCAAATTATTCCGCTTTTTAAGGATGAACGGTATTGACTTCTTATAACTGACAACATCTCTTGATACAACTCGAATAACCTTATTCTTTTACAATTTCATTATGTTTATTATTTAACAGCAGTGCACAGGAGAAATAATTTTTTCATCCCATACAGCTATGGTAAGATGCAAAGAAATGTTTACCCTAAAAGTAGTTTTGTTGAATTAAATAAATAAATGAGTTAGCGGGATTTCCCTGGCTAGAGTAGCTCAGCAGTTGGAGCACAGTTTAACTAGTTGTCATGATCGAGGTTAATAGATTAGAATAGATTACATTGGTCAATTAAATTGCTTTTATAACAGTTAATCATAAAAAATCGTTTAATATTGATTTTATTTTTAATTAATAAATGTTCAGGTTTATAATGAAAGTGAAAGTTGATAATAATAAGAGTAACTTAAATTATAAAAGTAACTAAATTTAAAACAATTTGAAAAATCTAGCACAAAATTCTTGTGTTAAAGCATAGACCAATCATTGAACCACTGAATGAGCAATTGGTTAAGTAAGTACAGTACTTAAAATAAATTGTAGAGAAAATTTCAATTGAATTTGAAATTCAACTACATTATTATAACTGATGCAAAGTATTAATAGACTACTATCAAAACTAATGTAATGATAAACAATTTTTACAGCAATAAAGATGAATGCAGAAAATATGTGTTTTACGGGTCTCAAATTGAAGTTCAATTCAAGAAACAATTCAAACAATTCAAGAAATACTTATTTTCAAATTTCAAATTTTATTTCGATTTATTATGTATAATGCTCCAGCTCGGCTAAATTTTTCATTATTTTTGGCTTTTTTCAAGTTTAAAAAGATGCAAGGGTTCTTCAAACAGGACCAGTTTTCACGAGGTACTTGAAATGATTTATTCGACGGTTGATGTGGATAAGTTTTCGATAATTTTCATTTTTGTGCGTGTTTAACATTTTTAAGGAGTGGGTCGACCTATAAAGTATTCGAATCACACACAAATTAAGCACCAGTCCAGAAAGTTTAGTATCTTAATTTTGTTATTACAATTTTCAAAGTAGAATTTTTTTTTAAATTTAGTGAGGAACATAAAATTTTAAATTGTTATTAGACAGAAAAGCACAGACACATAATCACACTCGTCACTCGAGAATGAGGGCAAACGTTTTTCAGAATTTAATTATAGGAAAAACTCGGAAGCAATCTTTGAATTTTGGTTAGTAAAGGCTCAGAAGAATAGAGGTTTAGCGCTTTTTTTAACACGGGTGAGGATATCGAACGCCGAATATCGGTTGGCGGGAATGGGTCAAAAGCGAGTGAGTGTGTGAGTGAGTGAGTGTGTGAGTGCGTGCGTGTGTGAGTGTGTTTGAACACCAATACTTGGATAACACGAGGGTCCAAGCAATGACGCCCAAAGTCCAGAGGGCAAACCCGAATCAGCGGCGTTAATTATTGGACGATGTCGATTTCCAATTTGGAGGCGACTTCCAAGGAATGTTACTTGCGATTCTTGACGTCCAAACTCCAGTTGAGAAATAGCGTTAACATTGTTGACGTCCATGCCTTCAATGGAATTCGCTACGCTACCAATTATTGCACTGGGCCGTTATAGGAGAACAGGAACGTTTTGTGATGCTTTAAAAAACATACCAGATCCATATTTCTATAAGTTTACTAACAATAACACAATTATCAAGCATAAATGGAACACCTGTTAATGTGTTACTATATTTAATTACTAATTGATTTACTATCAGAAACACATTGTGAAGTAGACGTGAGCAAATAAGAGCAAAAACTTATACTTTAATCACATCTATTACAACCAGCTAACTTAACTTACTTTTTTTAGAAAAATGCCAGCAAGATATGAGTTTTGATTCTGAGAAATTCAGTTATGAATAGAAATTGCATTTGCAGTTATAATCAAGGTTCTTTACAAAGGTTTTCAAGAACACATTAAAACCCCTATAATATAGGTCTAACTAGCAACTTCGATTGTATTGCAATACCTCAATAAGATGAATATTAATTTTCTGGAACCTCTGTTAAAAAATTCAGAAGTATAATATATTTATTCGTATTCTAAAAGTATAATCAATCAGTAAATTATTATAGTGTTTGCGAAGGTTTTGATTGAAACATTCGGTGAAGAGCAAAGTGACCTCGGCTAATAATCTTTAGCAGTCAATTTAAAAATTTCAAGACAGCTACTTATGTAAGGAGCTTTCCCCTGTTTTCTGCCGATTGAAAAATAACAGAAAGTTAAGTTAAGAAAACTTCAAGGAGAGTATTCTCCATTGTTTTTTTAGCTGTAGTAGAGTAGAAACTTTCAAACTATATAAGTTTCCACTTTTTACATATTCATATCCCACTCCATATACTTGTTGAAGTTGTCTCCACTACTCCTCATCAAGTTTACCTGTTAGGATAGTGTGAATTAACGGGAATATGTTGGCAGCATGTAAACCTAATGGAGTACACAGTTGCGGCCATGTCCGAGCTTTAAAGTGTTAAGTAAATAGATTTTCATCACGCTTGACCTCCTAGAAAAAGTTGAACGGTTTTGAAGACAATAAGACGAGGAGTCGAAGAGGCCTCTCAGACCTTGGTCACGATGAGTCACACACAGTGCAGGCTACAGGCCATCCGGTAGAAAATGAATCCGAAAAGCGATCAAGAAGAACTGCTTCCTGCCATGATTGAACAGAACACTTCCTTCGACGGTAATTGCGCCCTGCAAGCTCATTCGCATTCGTTACAGACTTTCCCATACACAACCATAGCGGCCACTCCATATTGCTTGCCTTTTATTCAGACCAACGCACTCGATCATAATCTTTCATATTCTGATTGCATAGATATTGTTGTGATATTTGTTGAGAATTTGTTTTTAATGACACCTACATGAGTCTTAGACTGCGAGGGTGACGTGAATGACTACACAAAATATCTAAAAATGAACGAGAATAGAACTCTCGTTTAAATAGTTGTGTAGTTCAGTTGTAAATAGTAAACATTAATGATTGTCGTTATTATTTGCATCGACATTTATTATTTCATGGAATTATTTGCTATTCCACTATTTTCAAAAAATGATTCCTAGTAGATTCTTCTTCAAGTGTATTTGAAATACAATACGATTCGGCCACAGAAAGCAATAACCTACCATTTGAAGATTCATTTTGTTATTTTTCGATTGAAGGTTTTTAGCAAAACTTAAATTTTTAGTCTGTGTTAACCTCAATGTTTTGGACGATGTAACATATCCAAAATTTATGAAGGGAACAGTTTTGGACTTGAGTCTGTTGAGCCTTCATATTCGTTGTAAATTTGTCACGATAAATAAATAAATTTAAGGATTTTGCTAAGAAATACATAGGTGGTCAATCATCAAGTTGTTAGTATGAGAAATACATTATTGGACATTGTAGATTAGCTGAGAAAATAAGTGGGTTTTCTTCATGTTGATAGTATTAGCGGAATTGTGGGCAATTCAAAGTACTAATAAGCTAGACACATGGACCAGAATTTCAAGTTTCATTCCATAAGAGGATGAAGAGATTTTTCCAAAGACAGGCGTTTTATAACGTAAACCTATGACGAGGTTTTTCGCAAATCCGAAAAGAATTTGAATGCTTGGATGCTCAGTGCCTCTACATTATGACAAAGTGGAATGCTCCATCTTATTTCGCAAGAGAATTATGACGAGATTGGAAAACTCATCATGGCACTACGAGGAGAATTGAGCGAATCTGAGAAATCCGATTTAAAAAAGCAAAACTTTTGAAGGAAGAACTTATGAAGGATAGGACACTGAAGCACAAGAGCAGAAAGCGTTCAAGAGAGCAGAACGAAAAACGGGCTTTCTTTGTGCAATTCTACATTCACTTGGGCATTTCCATGAGCTCTGCGATCCTTGAGGCATATCTTGTAAGACAGTTTTCCCCTTTTTGTGTCTTTGTGTCTCTCATAGCATGATTTTGCAGAACCAACTCTCATATCACTAGCATCTTTAAAAATATACATCTTTCAAATCGATTTACTCTTAGCATTTTTCAACTAGAAAGGGGGGGGGGGGTGCTGACTAAACTTATGAACCTACACTCTCACACAAAACCAAATATTTCCGATTTCATCATTGCGTTTATCTGTTTCTGTATTTTTTTAACATTCGTTTAAATTCAATTCAAACCTGATTTGTTTCAAAATAAATTGGTTTATTCTTCTCTCCTTTATCTCTTTTATCCTTTTATGTACTACAATCTTGAGTTAATAATATATACTGCAATAGACTCTCACAATACAATCTTGTATGAATCCTAGACAATTATAAATGTGAAGCAAATCCAGCTATTATTATTATTATTTTCGTGATTGGTCACTTAGGACCGCGATTCAACAATTTAGACATTTTTAATCTTTGATGATAATCTCGCAGCACTTGACCCCGTCTTTTCCGTTCTTGTTCAGACAAGTTCATTGTTCTTATCTCCTGCAAAAACTCTCGTGAAGTATCAATCTTGAGTCTGAAGCAGTTCCTATTCTGAATTTCTTCAAACGGTATGTTGAGCGTTCTAAGGTCCTTGTGACAGCCATCAAACCATGGATTATTTTTCTTTGAATCAAAATATTTGAAAATCTTGGGTGTAAGTCGAGAGGGGTCCATTCTATAGAGATGTACATAGAATTTTAGTCTTCTTTTCTTGATTTCTGAGTAGATGGGATTCATGTTTTTGTAGATTTCTTCAGAACTTTTAAGGCGGTATCCATCTTGTGTAATTTTAGGTCCATAGATCTCTCTAAGAATTCTTTTTTCAATTTTAGTAATTTCATTACAGCTTTATTACATTAAATAATACACAAAAAAGTGCAATCAGAGTGTTTTACGTTTTTCAATTACTTCCTTGAAATATTTGGAAGGTTATGAAATTTGAATAGACCTACTATAAATATTATATTTAAATATTTTTTAAGTTGAATAATTTTCAATTTTTTTTATTATTTTAAGATGTTTTTGTCTGTGAGTTGTTGCAACTGAAAATAAGACAACGGGGAACACTATCAGATTCCTCATAAAATTGGAATTGGTAGACAGTTACGGGAGAAATGAGATGAGAGAATCATACAAAAGAACATTTAAGGGAAGGCTAACTCGAACAGAGAAATTCAAGCCGGAACATTCTGAGCTATGAGAAATCTTGTTTGATCGTGTTAACGTATCTTATCTTGAAAAAGGAAGAGGTCAAGAGGAATAAGTTTCTAAAGGTTGAGAAGCCTCGAAACCTTAGCGGGGACGTGAAGATGCTACGGAATTTCTCAAGAATAAAGACTATCCTTTTTAGAAAGCTCTCTGATAGTGAGGCATCCTATACTATTGGACGAATACTATCTTTAAGAGAAGTTTTAGGAATTTGAAGAATTTTGAAGACAATGAGAACGAATTGTACGAACCAGATTGTTTCACAGAGGATAAACTGTTCGTTGTTCCAGATCAAGAACAAAGTCACCAATTTAATTATTGTATGACTCCTAGAGTTAATGGAAGACTCTAGTCGACTCGATAGACTAGGAAAACATTCCTGGACAATCCGAGTTCAATTTACTTTTCATTAACGGAAATGCCAGCAATCTCAAGGTAAAATATTTCCTCCATTCAGTGATCAATAGGCTACTTCAATATTATTCTCAAAGTCAAACCTAACCTATATATATATTTATATGAAGTCTAACTACCTATTTAGCAGTATATACTGAGTGGAAATACTTATTCAGATTGGTATTTTCTTATTCAGTTTCCAATCCATCACTACCATAATTTTATTTGTTTACACCAACTAATTTTGTATAAACAAAAAACTGATAACTTGTAGAAGTGAATTGAGGAAGTAATTCATTTCGTGCAGAACTGTAGAAACTCTAAATCAGACTAAAAAAAAACTCCAAATAAGCTCTTAATAAACTGTTAAATGAGGTATGATGTTGAAGATCCATCTTGTTTCCAGAGTGTACTGTGTGTCGTCTGACGACGCTCTTAACATCAGAGTGAAACGGCCGTCACGCCATAACGTGAGTCACAATTTCCACTTGAAAGTGTTTTTTAAGTTTTTATTGTAAAATGAGACTTATTTTCCAATCATTTTCAATTTTACAAGTGCGTAATCATTTATACTGATGCACTCGATACTTGGAAGACCCATACATCTACATAATCTTTGAAGTTGAAAACAACACAACAAAATATCAGCCTGGATGAGTCAGGTAATAGCTTCCAAGAGTCCGATACTGGAATGAAACCGGAAGCTGCAACGAATCACAAGAAGCATGCGAATAATATTCGTGCCAAAAATTTCACTACACTCAACTATAATTTATATCTTTATATTTTGTGTACAATGTATAATGTGTATCTATATTGTATTGTAACAATGATTCAGAATACCAGATTCTGATTTAGAATGAGATGAAAGACTAATAGGATAGCGTGTCCGACGCTATTTCGGAAATCGAGTTCGACGGTGAGAAACGTTCATATTACTGACTTCATATTCAGAACTTGAAGACGTATTTATTATTTCACGCGATTCCCGGAAACGGCTGGGATGGACGGCTTCCGGAAAGAGAGTGCGCGAAAAAGAGAGATCGAGTGAGAGAGGATGAGAGAGAGGCAGACAAGTACTGTACGTGATTTGAACAGGATGCAGCCAATATAATCTGACTGGAGATCTGAATTTTTGCCGCTCAACGCCGCATAATTCGCGTTCAGTACGCGATCGGTGTTCATCGAGAATCCAGAACTCGACGAATAGAGCCAGAGCACAGATCAGAGTACTCGAGTATGATGAAGAGCAAGACTGACTCAAACAACAATCGCTGCAGGGCAAAGGCTAAAATTGTAGTCATCCATGTTTCGAACGACAGGCACGCAGACCCTACACCTCTCCATCTATACGCGAAAAAGAGGGTAGTGAAAGGGCAGAAGAGTAAGAAATAGAGAGAAAGAGTGTGAAAAGAAAGACAAAGTGAGAGAGACAGAGATTGTAAGAGTGTGCGAACGAGTGGGAGAAAATACAGGCAACCCCGTTTACAATCACCTCTGTCAGCCTTCCGGCAACAGATAGTTCCACTAAAGAAAATGTCAATTGCTCAACGTTAAAAGCAGAATAATGCTGTCACGCAATTTGTATTTCTTCTATTTACACGCAGGTGGCTGTGAAAAGTGCGTGCAAATTTAGGTTACAACTTTGCTCACTTTCACCCAGAAAGATTTTGCCATGGAAAACTTCCGCAGTACACGGAAATAGTATTGACACCACCTTAGATAAACCACTGGATAGGATTTGGATTATAATCTAGATCCTGGGTATGATTGGTTCATCTATCTATGATACCACTAACAACAGTAAGTGCATTGTGGAAGTCAGGTGGACTGTCTGTCTCACACATATACTGTCTGCATGTTACACAGAGAAAGATATAAAAAATATTTATTTACTTCCTTATTTCAAACATGGCTTCCTTACTGACATGGCATCTGAATGTAATTTGCATATGGTCTTTGCATACTAGCTGATATAAAACAAACACTGCAATGTGATCGGGGGACATCTTTATACTCCATCATTAATACTAAATATATCACTGATATTTTCTGATAAGTTCACAGATTACTACAATTGGAAGTATTGAGAGCATTCTCACAACTATTCCAGTACTGAGTGTTTCCAGAAAAAATAATTTTGGGAGCTGGAAATCGAGTAATTTGGAAATTAAAATAGATATAATTTTTTGGCAATAGATAACAGACTAGAACTGGATGAATTATGAATTTTGATAACCGGGAAAGAATAAAGCAAATACATCGATATATTACGATCAGTAGAAGAAATATTTTGATACGTACTGTTTTTGACTGCTTTATATCACATTATTGTATGTGGCACTCACCTGGAAGAAAAAATTAAATTGTTAGTTACACATAAAAAGAATGATAATAAATAAATATTGAATTCATACTTGGAAAAAATCAATCAGCAATAATTAATTTTAGACATGCCACTATCTTGGACCTGTTGCATGTGAAAATACATGCTAGTAGTACTAGTCCTCACCTGGTAATTTTATTCAATTTTCCAGATTAGATTATATTTGGATGACAAAATAACCTTGAATATTTGGATAATTGCCTCCATAATCTAAAATTTGATCAGTTGACTGGTGATTTTCGAAATTTAACTGTAACTTAACTGTAGCAGGTATCTGTTGAGTCAGAGATAAGCAACGAAACTCCTGGGCGCTCTTTGTAAGGGTGACTGATTGGATTAGCCAGAAAAAAGACTCTGTTCTCTGCTGTGAAATCAACGAAACTCCTGGGTGCTAATTGTAAGGGTGACCGATTGGATTGGCCAGCAAAAAATACTCTGTTCTCTGCTGTAAAATCACTTCCAGGTGGTTCTTAACCCACCTTAAACTGTAGGTCGAATTCATCAATCACCATTGTACAATTCATTAATTCATTACCCACGCACAGGTCTCAGACCTATGTGGGCTTCATTCTCCGATAAAAAAAAACTTCAGTACTATAAAATAAAATAACACAGGTACCGTATTCTAACAGCAGTTTTTTGATGCAACATGAATTACCAAGGATTGGAAGGTTTGAAATTTCAGCCATTAAAATAGACTAGCATAGAAGTATAGTAGAGAAATAATAGTTTTACTAGTCCATTCTCGCAATAGGCCAATTTAATGGTCAATCTACGCTTCATCATTAGTCTACCATAATGTTCATTCTTGCAATTGGCCAATCTAATGGTAAATCTATGCTTTATCATTAGTCTACCATAATGTTCCCATTTTAATTCCTTCAGTCCGAAATTGAAGTCGAGCTCCATCACTAATTTCATCACGTCGAGTAGGATCTTTTTCACTGAGTGATCCAGCTGGTAAGCACGGAACAAACGTTTGAGAAAAGTCAACAGAGTGAAGAGCTGCTACAGGAAGGGATATTCATTTGGCTTGGAGGTGCTGAGAGGCGTCTGAAGAGGACACGGCCACGCCGGGCAGGATAAATGCAAACGGAAAACTGGAGGAGCAGCATTTGGATGAAGAGGAAGGAGGTGGAGAGCAGAGAGCTTCGAAGATGAAGAGCGACTGGATCTGAGAGCAGCTGAAAAGGACACCGCGAGATTGAGTAATTATTTGGTGAATACGGTGTGGATGTGAATGTGCCGATGTCTAGAACCGTCGGCGATCCTTGTGTACAGTAGTCGCCACATAGCTGTGCCCGCCGGCAGAGGGCCAGGAGAGTACGACACTACCCGCGCTGAAAACATTTGACCATTTTCCAAAAAGTTCGAATATTGTTTTGGAACAAAGTTCTTTCTATTAAACTAACCGATGTGCATCATTTTTGTCTATTGCACTTTCAATGAGAACCTACTCATTACAAAGATATTTAGAATTTAATAAAAACCAGACTTCATTCAAAAAATGTGTTCACATTTCATTCCCAACATAGCTACTGTCGAATCATTCATTAGAAATCGATGAAACTTTGGTAATATAATAAAAACAGTTCGAGAACGACATAACCATCGATTAAATCCCATTTCAATCAAAGACTTTCCGAGCACAAGACAATTAATACAGAAAATTTACAAATCGAAATTTTCATGACATTGAAAAGTTATGTATTGAGAAACTTTTTTGTCTTCGATAATTTTCATATACATTCAGCGTATGAAATGTAGAGAATAAATTGAATTTAATTTCTGTGAAAGAATCATCTGACTAGACCTATTTGGTGAGATTTTGCAAAGATTCTAAATACGCGTATCTATGCTCCCTTTAGGCACTTCCAACAATACAACAAAGCAACTTGTCTTCGCCTTTGCAGCAGACTGACTGATCTAGTTTGTTCAATTCAGTGAATGAAGTTGAACTCTAAGGTTCCAATATACATTTTTTTACGAATTCCATTTTATTCAATTTGAATAACAATGAAGAGGAGAAACACTTGACCGAAAAGTAAACCCGAATGCAAGCAATCTGAACGCAGTGTCAAGTGCACTGACAGTAGCGTTCAATGTTCAGCAGCAGACAGCAGACGTATGTAGAAAGGCATTGATATCACCCCGCGAACCTTACTTCATCTACAAGGTATTTCAAGGACACGCGGGCACAGCTATATGGCGCTTACTGTACAAGAAGAAGAAGAAAAAGAAGAAAGAGAAATAGATAGAGAAATTTGATGTTTGCTATAAAAACCATAACAAAAGGAATTATATCAGATGATATGTTACAAAAGCAAGCAGTTGTTTACGCACATAGAACTACGTTATTCTACATAGATCATTCCATTCATGAACGTAGGTGACTTGAAACGCAATATGCGTTCTCTTGCTCTCTTGCGTTCTCTTTTCACATGTCTTTGTCACTCTCATTATTCAAGACTGCAACTCTCTCACTCAATTGATTTTTCGAGATTTCTACATTCTTCCTGAACAATCGAGGTCTATATTCCAAGCATTCCGTGGCCTACGCGATGCATCTAGTGATTTCAATTCTTGGAATTATACAACTACAACAGCTATATAAAGGAGTCCACATGAACCAGACAATCAGTTTTACAAAAGCTTGCATGACAGTTATGTTTACAAACCTGTGTGACAGATTGTATGCAGATCTCGGGAGAGAGACAATCCAGTGCCAGTGGAGTAAACGGTGCTTTATTCAGTCTTTAGACAGCGTCAAGTGCAGAGACAAGTGTTTACTGTTTATGCAGCTTACTAATAGTTTAAAGACGATGTGTTGAGTGATATTATTTGGGACTCTCAAATAACGAATTGAACTGTAAGTAAATTCGTATGGCTTTTCATGGTGGGGAGACCCTTACGGGTAGTTCCACCTCGCCGCTTTTTTTTATATGCAACCGGGACCGACGGCTCAACGTGTCCTCCGAAACACGGGAGTGGCTCGAGAAAAATATCTTGTACTCAACTGGGATTGAACCCAGGACCTTTGGCTTATCAGACCAGCGATAAGCCAACTCGGCTACGCCGACTCCCAATTGAACTGTGTTTTTGTAAGTGATAATTTGCTCTTTTTATAAATTCTTTCTGCATTATTGTACAGTTTATTGGACTCTTGTTTCTTTATTTATTGATCAGCCTGTAATTACTTATTCGTTAATTCTTGTAAATAATTACTGAAAATAAGTATTAGCTTGTCATTTGATGATCTGTTTTTATTTAATTGATTGAACTTACAATTAATTTGTGTAAATAGACTAATTTGTGTAAATAAAGTGCAAGTGTGAACTTTAGTGTTGCCAGCCTTATTTTAGCAATTAGAACCCGTAACAATAATAATTGAATAATAAATCTGAACCCAGCAAAAACAGAAGCAATCAACAAACGGTTAATAACATATATATTATATCAATTTGTTTTGGATTTTCTTTAATTTCTTCTTTATCTCCTCCTCCTCCTCCTCCTCCTCCTCCTCCTCCTCCTCCTCCTCCACCACCTCCTCCTGCTGTTTTCCTTGCATTCATATTTTCCTATCCCACTTAGCCCTTCCATCATCATGTTCATTATTTTCATTTTTCTCATAATAGTTCAGCAATTTATTTAATAAGAACTTCTCAATAACGTTTTTTTCATTATATTTGTATTTAGTACACTTTTTTCTCAATTTCTTCAAGTTTACTTGTGGTTTACTCTATTTAGAATGTTGTATTATTTATGTTAAGGAAGTAGTTTTGGGTATATTACCTGCTGCCTCCAAAGAATGTTTGTATAAAATAAATAAATAAGAAATAAAGAGTAATAAATGAGATAATAAAGAACGGATTAGTAAATATAGAAAAAATATAATAATTATATACACAAAAATATATAGAGAAAGAGGTAGAGAGTGAGACAGTTATAGACAATCGTACACCATATATTTATTAAGAGTTTGACTCTTTATCACATCTGTGAATTTCTATACAACTTCTTTCATTCGTAGTATCAACCAAACCTTCAATATTGTTATCTAATTGATTTTGCATTGCAAGAAACATTTCTATTGATTTTTTATATGATAGGTAGGTATTTATAAATTGGGTATTTACCTGGATATTTATCCCAGGCCTGGGTAAATACCAAGGTCCTGGTTATTTATGATTTTCTTCGTTTTTTTGTGGGGATTTTATTAAAAATGACAAAAAGAGTTTTCAAAGGTAATAATTACTATTGAGAGAGATGAAAATTTGACCTAGAGTATGTGTTAACTAACCCAAGAAAATAATAAAAACTCAGTCTCTAGGATGGTAAGATTCAAAAAGAATTTCAAAAGAATTTTTGGTCAAGATCTTTCTCAGTATTAAAATAAAACACTTATAAACTCTATGACACAAAAAAATAAAATTAGACCAAACGACAGAAGGAATTTTTCAAAATAGGTTTATCCAGATTGAAGTTAACAGGCAACACTGAATACCTGCTTATTTATATACATTGAAAGATTTATTACTTTTAATATTATCCAAAACACCCGGGTATTTCTGAATTTTGGGTATACCCAGGATATTTACCCCAAGTTTTAAATACCCGGGTATTTTACATCACTAGATACATTCATTCAATTTATGAAAAATCATCTCCTATGCAAGCCCCCTCCCCCCACCAATATCCCAAAAAGAATCTTGTGCATAGGATCTGCGACGGTTCTAGACATCAGTATGTGAATGTGGATGGAGCGGGTGGGCGATCTAGTAGAATGGTCTCCCCTGTCAGGCAAATCATTCATGCCTTCTGCGGACAGAACCTGCTCTGGGAAGCAGCCAAGTTTGGTACCTGCGTCATACGGTCTCAATCTGCCTACCTGTTCACTGTTCAGCAATCAGTCTCGCCCACAAAACTCATTCTGTACTACTCGGTCTCTTTTCTCTCTCTTACCAATTCCTCTCTCCCACCGTCAATGTTGTCTCTTCTTCTTTTCTGTCTGCAAAAATAGTGTGCTACAGAAAGCAGTAGGACTCTCGTTCAATCACAGAGTAGCCTATAGAGTGAGCCGAATGATTATCCAATTCCATAGATAAAAATTACTTCATGAAGCGAAAAGATGCATTGATTGAAACACTCCAGAAACATCAGATTTTTTCCAATAGATTTGAATATTTGTATAAAAAATTGATTATTCAGGGGAAAATAGTTCTAGAGAAATATTTGTTAATGAGAAGTCGTATTACCAAGATTGTAATGACAGGGACACAATAATATCAATTAAGTACAGTATTTCGTTATTTTGAAGTTTGTTATATATAAGTTTGACAGTAACTACTCAATGTGAGCTCTAAATGCTTCATTATATTAATGGTGGAATTAATTTTTTTTCGGTATTACAATTGGTAATCATTACTAATTGAGTTTAATACGTATTTTGTAATAAATTCCAAGACAGATCTTATATTCAAGGTTGAGTGGTAGAGGGGACTCTCAAGTCCCAACTCCGCCTAATAAAGCATATTTTCATTTAATTTCATTTCATATATTCAATGTTTACTTTTTCGGGTTCAAAAAAATTCGGGATCACAAGATCACTGAGAGTGCCGGACATCACAGCACTGACATTTCTGGTTGTTATTCCACAAAATTAATCAAGCAGCCTTATACTAACTTATAGTAATGTTAAAAATTTTGTTTTTGTTTTCAATATTGTTGAAACCAAAAAATGTTCGTTTGACTCGGAAATAATTATTGTTAGAGTACATTTAATTTTTGTTATCACAGGTTAAATAAAAAGCTTGATCGATAATTTGGCTGTTTGATTCAGCCAATGAATCACGTGAATTCAAACTAAGCACTTGAAATCAGCAACTGTATAAAAAATTCAACATCTTCAATCCCCTGAAAAGTAAACCTTTACTCTTTCAGCTTCAATGATTCGCTCGAATCAAATTCTATTAGAGCAATAATTTCCGCAAAATAAAAAAAGGAATTTGCACAAATTGACGGAAAATTCAGTGCAGATTTGTTAATTTATATTAATGAACTAATTAAAATGTATGAGTAAACTTCTTGTAAACACGAGTTTACAAGTTTAGCTTACTTGCATAGGCTTGACCCTTGCTTTATCGCTGTATAATTCAAATAATTCTGCAAAAGCTCCCAACGTTTCCATAATTAGTTATTACCGGGAGCACAAATTAATTTCATATTGTATGCAGGTGTTTACATATATGTTCAATTATGCCGAAATAACATGTAAATTACACATCTCTAGAATTACAAAACAGGCTTCAAAGCTGAATGTCGTGGAATTATCATTGTAATGAATTTATCATCGTGTCATCATTCACAAGCGGTAATACTGTAATTTAAAACTGAAGCCTTGAAATCAAAGGCTATAAAAAAGAAATGTATTGATTCATTACCCATTACCCATTCATGGGTAACGACTGAAATAGAAAAAATTAAATAAAGAGGTTCCTAGATTCTTGTGATGAATTCACAATGTTTTGAACTTCGCGCTCAGGTACACTCTTTTGTTGGCAGTTGCTAGGCACACTATTTTAAAATTTGTGGAAACCATTTGAAGTTTTGTGTTTATAAATTTCTGTGAAATAGAATTAATTATTAACTTTGATAGTTGATTTGCCTTTAGTGTATTAAAATAAATAAATATAAACCAATGTAAATCCTGCACTTAATGAGAGATGTTTGATTTAGAAGTCTGCCTAGCTATAGGATCACGTGATGTGGCGTGATCTCCAGTTCTCATTTTTTATTGGTTAAGTCAAGAAAAAATGAGAGGGTTTTTTGTTAGAACTTGCATCTCAGCGGGTAGCGTATTTTTTGGGAGGCTTGGCTTGGCTTGGGTACTTCTTGATGACTTGAGCTTAAAAAGGGAAGACAAGCAATGAAGTGGAAATTAATTTTTTTTGATTGGCGATGATGTGAAGTTATTAATTTTTTCATTTTTAGATGTAGAATAATAATTACAGTTTGACCTTCCAGTTTTTTTATTTATCTTTTGAAGGGATTGAGTTTGGTTAGTCTTCATAAATGTAATTGAACTAAATATCACCACCAAATTTTGGGTAAGTTTTTCAAGTTTCTAATGTCAGTAAATTATCAATTCCTATTGTATCTTAAAATTGAATTCTAAGATAAATATGTCAGTAATGCAAAGATTCAACCTATAATTACTATTTAGTTTGATTTCAAAGAATCTTATTTTTAAGAACACTTCAGGTTTCGTTTGAGAAACTTATTTGTCTAAGTTTCTCTATGAAGGATCTAAAGGATACAGTAGATGGACCATGAAATTTGTTTCTCTGTTAGTAATTTCGAATGTAATGTTTTCCTTTTGAGAAAGCCTTTACTAGTTTGTTGTGATTAAGTATTCTTGGCATAATGCTAAAATTCAGTGATAGGTAAACTCTATTTAAAAAATTATAGAAGTTTGGACTTTTCTTTGGATAGGAATTAATTATGTACTATAAAGGATTAGGTAGATGAGATAACCTATGAGTGTCTTATTTCTGAAACGTTTTACAAGAAATAACTTGAAGTATTTAATGAAAGTAGCAGAGGTATCTCTATTTTTTATTGAATGATTTTGTAATCAAGAACTTTATGTCTCTTTAAAATCTGAGTTTTATGTCTTTAAAATCTGAGTTAGAAAATCAAAATTTAATGAGAACGAATATTCGACCCATAGAGTAAATTGTTGTATTCTTTTATTTTTTTGTAAATTGTGAAATTGATTTTAGTTTGTAGTCAATAGAGTAAAGAGCAAATTGTAGGACAAATTGATTAATTTCAGTGGTCCCAGTTGGAGGTACGAGTTCTGGATCAATTTGGCATCACTAATTACCAGTTAGAAATTTCAACCTGATTTGGGATAACCAGATGAATTCTTAAGCCTGCTCATGGAGGGCAGAGACAGGAATATGGACTGGTAACTGTAGGATGAGTGTTCTGTGGACCAAATCAAGGTAACATAACAATAATTTCTAGAATTAGAAACTCGTCGATAGTGCGATCGATTATATGGACTGACTTGAGGACATTTGGGGGGAAAATTTAATAGTTGAAAATATATCAGAAAAAAGGTTTAGTAGTTAAAAGTTTAAAGTATGCAAGTGATGTTTGCCTCAGGAAGAATATGATTAGTAACAAATTGTGACCTTTTATTATTTGATTGATATTATTTAGTTGAGATAAATTTCTGTGATATTGTGTTGTATGTTTTTTGAATATGTTTTGTTTAGACAACGAATTAGCTTTATTTTGTTAAAAAAGAGTTATAAATCTGGAAGGTCATTACTGAAGCTGTGTTTAATTTATTGTCTCTTCCGTTTCTTGTTGATTAGAGTGATTGGTCAGTCAAGCAAACAGTAAAAATGACTTTGTCATTTTTCCTATTTGGGTAATTTATTTTATGTTGTCCGTTCAAAATTCAAAATTTACAATTAAAATCAATAAAGGACGGCATATTCTTCACTGTTAAACTTTAAGTTTTTGCCGCGAGAGCACAGGACAATTTTTATTCCAAACACATCTTTGCCCTGCAAACGATGCTAGTAAGGTGCATGTCCGGTGATAATAGATGGAAACAAGCTTCACAATGGACAGCATTGAATATGGCCAGTAAAAAAGAAACCACTGCATTGAGCTTACACGCGTAGCTACACTCGACGAATATCTCACAGGGCAACAAACAGCTTTTACCAGAAGATAGGCCGGATATTGCACCAGCGCAAACTCGCTACTTCCTCTGCAGAGTGTTCTCTACAACCCAGACGCTGGCAATCATCTGTCCTCGTACTAGCAACAGCAAGTACAGAGATGATGCATGGGAAGTGATAGCCGCGAGCCGTAGCAGGTATCTGTTCAATCAGATAGAGATAAGCTGCGTTCTCGTAGGTCCTGTTTGAAACGGTGACCGATTAGATTGGCAAGCAAAAAATACACTGTTCTCTGCTGTAAAATCACTTCCCGGTGGTTCAGAACCCACCTAAAACTGTAGGTCCAACTCATCAATCACCATCATCCAACTCATTACGCACGCACAGGTGTGGGCTTCATCCTCAAAAAAAAATAAAGCAATTGGACATACTTACTGGTTTGAAAACTATCTCTGAATACAAAGTAACAAATGGTTGTTGGTGGTAGCTACCAGAGAAATAAACACAATCAATCAGAAATAGGAATGTTATCTACCCAAAAGGAAGAACATGCTGCATTCATCGTTGAATAAGTTTATCAATATAATTCATAATAAAATTCATGGTCGAATATTAAGCACACAAAACAAGTTCATGTTCAGCAAGCAAAGAAAGTACATACCTTTGCTTCTTTTCAACAGAATATTTTCGATTGGTTTCCTTCAAGTTTTCCTTTTATATTTCTCTGAATGTTGCTGCTATCATATTGGTATTGCTATTATATTATACAGTATAGTCTCTAAATGATCTGAACACATGTGAATCCGAAAATATCGTTAATCCGTACTTGATCTGTGCCTTGAGATAAGAAACACACGTTTATAAAGCTGAATTTAAATGCATAGTTGTATATTTACAAGAAATAAATTGCAGTTATGGTTGAATAATAAGTGTAGTTATGGTTTATGGATAGTCCTAAATTACTGTACTGCCTTAGTTGTTACTACTTCATATGGTACCATTATGATTTATTTGAAAAATCGGTTGGTTCTATTTTGAAGCAAGAATAAATCATTAGTATACATTTCGGTTAGTCCGAAAATCTACTAGTTCGAGTTATCGCTACTGTACTGTAATGAAATAGATTATTAGTTTATTAGATTATTCAATGGATTATTATTTAGTCAATGGTCTAAACTCACTGTTCAGTATTCTTTATTCAATTGTTTGTCAATTATGAAATGAAGTGTTGATCTTTAGCAATGATAACAGGAAATTCAAGCTAAAATCCAGGTTTATATTGCGTTCCCATTTTAATCAATCAAAAGTTATGTTATTACATTAATCACAAGGGCTACTAAACTGATTATTAATTATTAATTTTTGTTATTAATAATTACACTGCTAATTATTGTCAGTGTAATTACACATATTATTAAATCACGAGTTAACTACCGTATCTAAAACAGGCATTGCCCTATTAGGTGAAGCATAAGAATATAATAAGATGTTTCAAGTTGCGATCAAAGGTGGAGAAATACAGTAGTAGGAGCAGAAACAGAAAACGGTGGCCTTTGTGAGTCGGGGCGAATCGAAACAATGCGATACGATCCAAGTTTTATGTTAGCAGTGTGTTGCACATAACAGATGTATCGCCTAAATTTGGAATTCATAAGTGACATCACTGGAGAGGGGTTGGCGCGTTAAAACAGCGGACCATGTACTGTGAGGGAGATGGTGAGGGGATTGGATGGGGGGGGGGGGGGGGTGATGGTACTGCGGTGCGTTACGGCGTAGGCTCGGAATCAATAATGTGATGCTGTGGCGGGGTTACTTGGGCGGCCTAACCTCATTCCCTCGCGCTCACACTCCCGAACTCATTCTTACTCAAACTAGTTTCCTCTTGGCAAGATCTCTCTCTAGTCTGTACTCGTAGCAGAGCAGGTTGCTGCTGATACGCTTGGGTCTGACGTCTGTGATGACCGGTACAAATACACACGGCTCGGTCAAACAAATCTCAACACCGGGCACCAGTTACGTGATTCGGTCGGTGCGGCTCAATAATTCCGCAGCCCTTCCGATTTCCGATAAACTTCTTTTTGCATTTGAAAACATGTGCCGCGCATGGAATAACAACTTGCCCCCCCCCCCCCTCATCCACCATTTCACACCTCCCACCGACCCCTCTACGACGCAACACTTGCTTGCCCTTCTCAAGAGACTGCTCCACATCCTCGAAAGCCGTCCTTGCCCATGGCAGGCGAACGTGAAGAGCAAAAATATAGTAGCAAATGGAATTCGCCTCCCGATCTCAATTTGATCACGCAAATTCAATATTTCACTCTTACAAACATTGCGCGACAAATTATCTTTAAAGAGTTTTTCTACCAGGATATTATTTCCACTACCGAACTAGATAACATATTCATTTTAAAAGCCATGTCCATCTCCATAGACATGTTCTGATTGAAGTTATGATTTAATTGGACTTTGATTGGAAATAAGAGTAATTGGATGATGATGATGATGGCGATAATCTTGCTGAAACTTTACTTATGAAAATTATGTTTACTACCAGACTAGATATTTACAACATTGATTTTAAAACATTGATGTTATCTGTCTTAGAGCTCGAATCATAACCCTTGGTTATGATAGAAGTCATGATTCAATCAAACTGTGATTATAAATAACGGTAATTGATAGTTCTGTAAAATAATGTTGCTGATACTTGACTGAACTACTTCTACTTGAAGTGAATGTAGAGAAATAAATTAGGCACGGTGATATCATAGACCTTTATACTTTTTAAAATTGTGATGTTCTGATTTTCTTATTTATATGCTTTGTATTGCTTTATAAATTTGTATACTCGTGTGTTGTATCGGAATCAAATAAATTCAATTCAAATTCAATAGCAGTCATGGGAAACTGTTATCCTAATGGAATTGGGTGGTGTGAATAGTTCCATTAATAAATTGAATAATATTACATTAGTGTACAAATAGTACATCTCTAGTATCATATATTTATTACTAATACCTTGCTTTGAAGCTCACAACATCCGATCTACTTCGTGAAATACAACTACATACTTAAATTAACTGATTAACTTTGATAGCCTATATTGATTTACCTTTTGTATTACCGTTGGCATTCTCTTCGAGTCAGGAGCTGTTTATGCAATATGCAGAACATATTAGAGTCAACGTTTTTATTATCCAATTACGATTGCAATAGCAAGTAGGCTTCAGCTTATCCATGCAGGCTACCGAAACTATTTATTGAAACTAATTAAATTATTTCAAATTATCAAACGTGAAGTCTATAATGACATATAATTCTTCCTCAACAGAGGACAACAAAATTTACCGTTGGTGATTCTATGACTTCACATCAAGATGAGAAGAGTTCTATTTGTTATTAATTACTAAGAGTTTTCAGATGAGTGGAGTGGAGCCATACTGAGTTAATATTTACTGTTTTCATGAAAAATCGAAATTTCAATGACCGTTTTACTAGCGACAGAACCACGCAGCGGAACGCAGAAAACATCAAAAGTTAAATCACAGACAATTTACTCTGTTGTTTGTGAATGGATGTGGTACTTTTCTATGATGAATAATAAAACTTGGACGTTGTCAAACCACTTTATTTTGACTAAATTATAGAAAAATTACAGTACCATGGTTTTGTGGCTTAGCCTGCCACATCCTCAGCTGTTCTGTTGACTTGAGAGAAGAGCCACGAAACCATGGTACTGTAATTTTTCTATAGTTTATTCAAAATAAAGTGGTTTGACAACATCCAAGAATTACTCATTTTAGTAGTTCAAATGAGAGAAGAGCAGTAAAAGAGTCATGCTCACGATAGGCCTAGTGCCTCGTTCAGTAGCTGTAAATTAATCAGGCGCCGTCTAATTAATTTTTGCGAATTGTAGAAGCAGTCCAGTGGGTTTCCTTGCGTAGTTCATGGCCGTTCCCTGGAGCATCGTAGACCACAGCAGTCTCCAGTCTTCAATGATGACTACGACTGAGCCTAATTAAACGGGGACACTTGAAGCATACGCTCAATGAAACCGAACACCCGGTGTAAATTTACTCGCAAAGCGTTCCGATATTGTTTAGTTGCTTGTGTATGTGCGTATTCACTCACATTTTCAATCTCTCTCACTCACTCCCTCATTCTCATACTCTCTCTCCCCCTCACCCTCTAACTCACTAACTCTTTCTTACTCTCTCGCCCACTCTATCTCTCTCTATCCACGATTTGAATCAGCTCTCGCCATTCCTAATGGCTCCATTTCTCATCGCCGCTCCTCTTGGATTATCAGCTCCGAGTTAATAATCATCATCATCATCATCATCACCATCTAATTCAGAATAGCTATAATGCTTGTAATCTAATATGTCTCAGCAGAGCTGCGTGTATCCGAGTCCGGATAATCCTCCGTTTGAGACAATAACAGCAACAACGTTATCTAGCCAGGAATGTTCTTCTACACCAGTCATGAGTATGGAAATGGTATCCATTTCATCATGTGAAAATATAACATATCACATAACTTGCATACTCGTAACGTAGGCACATGAATTGATTGATAGTATGCTGAAACATTACTCGTTGATGACTTCTTAATTGTGTCTTAAGTTTTGTTGGATGCAAACAAATCGAGGAACAGGTTCGAACTCGTAATAAACCGAGCTAAGTCATGGTCAGTACGGTTGTCAGACTCTGAATGTCGTACCATTGGCCAAGTTGAAAATCTTAATAAATGTAACTTCGTAGAATTAGAAAAATTAAATAAAAAACGAAACTGTTCCGGGGGCCAAAGAATCCAATATGAGAATCTGTTTCACAATAATTGTATTTTGACAATAACAAAATAAATACTAGCTTCGTTCATAGATGGGATTCAACATTATTAACATGTACACGATTAAAATAAGGGTATTGTTGTAGTTAATCATAATAATAGGATTTAACTTACTATAACATTAAGAAAATTACCTATTTCTTCTTCAATAAAATAGGAAAAAAATAATTCAGAAGACTAATTAAATCACAATAATTGTATTTTGACAATAACAAAATAAATACTAGCTTCGTTCATAGATGGGATTCAACATTATTAACATGAACACGATTAAAATACGGGTATTGTTGTAGTTAATCATAATAATAGGATTTAACCAACTATTACATTAAGAAAATTACCTATTTCTTCTTCAATAAAATAGAAAAAATTCAATTCAGAAGACTAATTAAATCTGTGATGTTTTCCATGACGAAATACTTAATGAACAATCTAATATTAAAACTGACACTGTATTTAACTTTTAAATATTGTTTTACTCACTTATATTGGAGATGCTTGAGCCCTGATTACAAAGCATGACCCCTGGCGGCAGGCTGACGAAGCTTCTTTTCAGAAGTGAAATGCATCCCTCAAGCATCTCCAATAAATTAAGTAAAACAAAAGTGAAATACAGTGTCAGTTTAAATATTAAGACTAATTAAATGTAAAAATAGGGGAGATTCAACATTGTAAAAAGAGTAATGAATGAATTATGAACCTGATTTCTCATTAAAAAATTGGAAAATTATTTTTATCCATGTAATATTGACATAATGTAGACGATAATTTCTTTCCGGTTTTAGACGAATAATTACAAAGTTCAATGTTTGAATGTGCAGTATTCTGGGCTTTTTATGCTCATAATATTACCTTGAAATTGAAATACCATTGACAGGGATCAAGAAAACATTTCAATGTAATTTGAGATTATCTGCGTCACATGGAGCATATTTATGGCTGCTGGAGAATAAAAGCTAAGCTACAAAATGAAATATTTCGACAAAAGGTAAATCCTTTGAGAGGACCAGATGGATGTAGGCTGTGGAATCACTGCACACTGCACATAAGTTACTTCACAAATCTCCATTATTCTATGAGAGACAATGTAGGCCTACCTATCGCTCAGTGTCTGTTTCATTCCAAACCTCCATTTATGTAGCATTAATACAAGCACTCAATCTGTTCCATATAGAGCGGAATGGTAAAATATTGGAAATGTTGATATATGACAGCAGGCACAGAGTCTAAACGAGTATCTGACGGTCAGCAAGCTATATAATCAGCTACATTCACTATATTATAGGCCTGATAGTCAATTATTGATAGTTGACTATGAAAGTAGTCCTACTTAATATTGAGCTATAATATTACTATAATATTGAGCTGTTGAGGCTGTTGCGGTAAAGAAGCAAGTGTACTTAAAATATATGATTAATATGAGAGAAACAGATTACTTATTTCTAGATATCCATGCAATCTCAGATTTTGACCTGCAGTCAAAAATAGAAGTAAGCCATCACTTTGGAAAAGCGAACCGGTTTCAAATAGAGCAATACATCATTTGTGTATTTTGAATGTCAATGAAACAATGAATACATTGAAAAATAATAATGATTACTGATGATAACCAATGTACTCATTATACATGTTTATTGATAGATTATCTATCTTCATAATTCATTATTTTAAAAATTATTAAAATTACAGTATTTTTAAATCATAAATGACATTTTTAAATACACTATACATCAGGAAAGCTATAAACATTAGTCAGAAGCTAATATTTAAAAGACATAAAAAAAGTAAATAAGTAAATGCACATACAATTTTTTTATTGAGCAACGTATTAAGGAGTCAACAACACAAAAACACGTGACCCTGGGGGAGATGAGCTGGCCTAACTACTATGAAGTAGGAATAGGGGATGGAGGAGTATGACAGAGTGAAGTGCTGAAGACTCTGTGTAGTTAGTGTCAAGAGACAAAGAGCGGCAAGGAGGAGGGGGATATACAGTGTGTTATATCTTAGCAGGCGAAAAGCATCATCATCCATTGTTTCGTCTGTTGCCATGGTAATGTAGTCGCTTCCTTTCCACACTCGGCACTCTTTTAATTACCGACGTCAGGCCGGTCATATCTCAGCCCATGAATAGTAATGCTGCCGGCTGCTGAAACCTATTTATGTTTCGCATCAGGCTGCTCCGTGACCTAGCCCCTCCTCATCTCCCCAAAAATCACCCCCCACCAAGCATCACGAAATCCAAAGCATCCAACATTGCCATCCGACTGCCGCGCGCTGTCATCCCTTAAATTAGAATCCGCCCTCGCGAGTCGACCCATTTAGATCGCTAACTTCCCGCTCTATTCCCTTAAATCCTTCCAAGACAATTTCGTTTATCCCCGGATGGCTTATAAATTTCTGTTTACGTTTTGTCTCTGTAAGATGCTGCTCTTCTCTATATTCAGGCGGGAAGTTCAGTAGATCATCAACTACAGAACTGACGTTTTGGACGTCGATCTTCCTTTCGATTGCCACAGCAGTTGGAGAATTTTTTTTTTTTTCTGAGGATGAAGCCCACATAGGTCTGAGACCCGTGCGTGGGCAATGAGTTGGATGATGGATGAGTTGGACCTACAGTTTTAGGTGGGTTCCGAACCATCTAATGCTAATTCAAACTAAATCACAGTCCACATTGGACATGATTGAATTATCAGATTCTACTACACGCAATAATCTGCGTGGGCCATGGATGATAGTATGAAACTGTAGAATGCAAAGCACTTACACGCTAAGTTGCTATATCAGTACTGAGAAAAAGTTTTTTAAAAAAAGTACTAATTATTATTGAATTGCTATTGTGAGTGCTTCTTATCATCAATTCTCATCTCAGTGTAATCAGTGAAGCCTTATTTTTAGCATCTTTTAAGCAAACCAGTCTGAGAAATTGGTTTTCAGAAAGCCAGATTAGATCGGATGCAGGAAAAACTAATTTTTAATTGAAATTTTTCTACAACCTCAATACTGTTACGGAAATATTGGATACCCTCTTAAAATGTCTTAGGGTGCTTCAAGGATGAAACTACCAATGTCAGACGACAGGGGCAAACCCAGGTGTTGATAAAAACAATAAAAGCAGGAGATAGTCCAGAAACTTTCAAAAATTAATGTTTATTCATAACGTGTGTCAAACATTTTTTATCTTGGGAAATTTTGTTTTTCTCGCTAGGAGATATGATAAAATATTCCAGATATTGCCTGATTTGTATCGCAATTTTTTATCAGTTTAATCAAATTTTAAAAGAGCGTTTTCAACCCATAATTTATCATTGGAATTATAGTGACAGAAATTTCGAAAGAATTAGACAACGCGCTTTTTACTGATCAATAACCATTGAGAATTAGAGTACAAAAGGGTCAGATGATGTTACGAAAGGTTTTATCAACAGTCAACGGGGAATACACAGCTTAGAACATAACAGGCCTGCAATGCTTATCATGCTACATTGTTATAAGGAGAGTAATCAGAGACTGGAGCGATTTTCCGCGCGCCAACACAACACAAACGAAGAGAAAAAACCGGGCGAGAGAAGAGAACGTTTTCAAGCAAATAAAGGGGAAATTAACGAAACTGTATTAGAAAAATCTGCCAAGTGTAAATGCCTTTCTACCCTTTTATTCATCATTCTTTTGCCAGTTCACTTTCTCTTTTCGACTTTGGCCCTTGTGGAGATTTCATCTCGTTTTTCCTACTCTTTTTCTACTTCGATTGTGTTCAACCTCCTTCCCCTCACACCGTCACCTTCGCTCTTCTTTTATTTGCCATTTTCTTGTTTGAAGGCATTCTGCCGACACGCACAGAGAAAGAGGAGAGTGGGAATGGAAGATAGAAAGAGAGAGCGATAGTCAAAGAGCAGAGAAAACAAGAGGCAAGGGCAAACTGCGTCACGATTGATCCCTATCCCCTGAGGGATCGTCCCAACCCCGTCCCACCAATGCAGAGACGGCATGGCATTGTGTTAAGGAGACCGTGTACTATAGCACTGGTGTGTCCCAACCAACGTTGCAGGGGCGTAGTAACGACTTGAGTAATTAAAACGCACTCCGCACTCCGTTCAAGCCGATTCCTGCTCTGCTCCGCCAACCTTCCCCCCACGCTCACCAGCACTCTTCACAACCCTCCTCGCGGATCGCTGCTCTCAGACATTTTTTCGCCAAGAAGGGGCCGAACACGCTCAAGAGGGTCGTGGCGATGACAAATACGCACGACAGCCTCAGCCTCAGCCTCTGAGACGCCCAGCCCAGATTCTTCCATTCCGCATTGCTGCTACGTTTATATTCATTATAATAATAAACAGCGTGATGCTTCCTTCCTTCCTCTGCTCAACATTTATTGCCAGCTTCCTTGCCGAGATAGCCAACGACATGGAAACTGGAGATATTACAATACTCGCATTAAGATATTACGCAGAAGTTGATAAGTGGAGTCGACCCTTAAATAAATTAGCAAATATTAGCATAGCTAACTTCTTATTGAAGCCAATACATTTGTATGTGAATATTACAAAAATATTTATTCAAATGACCTGATTGTATGAGATGAAAACTAATGATGGATAAATATTACAATAGTATACTTTGGAATAACGTTTGATTTGAGAAACAAAATGGATATGTTTAATTTTAGTTTTACAGAAGTGTTTTCCAATAAGACATTTTGCTACTTGTGGAATCGTGACCTGCAAGTGTATAATTTCGGATGCGATGGTGATATTTCATGATATTTATCTGTGACTTAATCTGCATTTAGAATGGAAGTGTGGCATTTGAATTGAAGTATACAATATCTTCTGTGAATTCCATTAGATTTATTTCAGTGATTTTTATACGTGTTTCTGAATGATGAAATACTATATTTTACATAATAATGTTTGCTGACTGGACATTTTTTAATTTTAATTAATTTTGTTTACGGTACAAATGAATAAATTGTGAACAACATATTGATATTATAGAATTTATTCACCATCTATAATCTTCCATAATTACCTGGTCGTTTTTCGTTACGTAACAGATTGACGAAGATAATGCATTAAAAATGTCCGTAAAACTTATCATTTAACCTCATAATGAACAACAGTTCAGATACAAGCGCTGACTCACACTTTATCAAATCAATTGTTGAAATGTTGCAAGGAAATAAGAATAGTTTGTCAACTTATTCATGGCAGTTGTATGAATTTGGCTCGTGCATATTGGCTCTCTACTAACACTACTCTATGCTGTGATATGCTCTTTCATATTTCGTCATATGAAGACTTGCCAGTTCTACGTACAGCTGCTTGAAACCAGGAGAGTGAAGTTTTATACACTGCGTAGACAAAACAAAATGAGTTTCTGCGCACTGAAAAATATGAATTGACAGACTCAAACATTAACGTGATTTCTGTAATAATTTATGTTCCACAGGAAGGAATTTTCAGTAATTGGAATAAAATGAATGCTGTCATGTGTTGAAATACAACTGGAAACTGGTTCTCAATATCACAATTTGTGATTGAAAAATTCTTAGCATCGTCAACAACTCAAATTTAATAAAAGTCTCTTTTGTAAGTCAAGTTTCCGTACAAAGTTACCACCGTTCGTTTACTGGAGACTTCCTGCAAAAGTATATTGACAAATCTCTCAACTGAAATTTTATAGACGACTTTTGAAGTAATAGTAAACTCCTGAAGGCAATGTGATTTTGAAATGTGTCGCAAGAGATGAATGTGTTGATACTTTATGACTTGGAGGGAGATTCTACCAAATCTATTCATTCTTTTTCCAGTGAGAAGGAATTTGAATGTGGAGTATTCAGGTTCACTTCACTTTTAGAGAAGTGGTGATCGAACGAATATAAACTTTTCTTTCATCTCTTTTCATTTTCAGTACTTCTCTTTTCGAATACTAAGCGAAAAGTTGGAATATTGTCTTGGTATAAAACTGGGAAAGCTTCTTTGAAATAAAGAAGATATTGAAATAACTGGAGCTACAGAATTTGCAACTTTGAAGCGATCAATAATTAAAAAAAAAGCTATTTGTAAACTGAGCAATACCGATAGAGAGGGCATTGCAAGGAACAAATTAAAATTTCAAAATATGTTTTAGTAAGCAATTTTATTTAGAAAGATGTTCAAGATTATATTTTTCAATGAAAACCACGGTTAATTGTTAACTAATAAGGAGGTTTTGCCCGTTTCTTTTTATCAGAGAAAGAATTTAAATTTATTTAATAGAAAGCAAATAAACTACTGTATTGACAAGAGTGTTGAGTGTAATTGAGTTTGGAATGATGTTTGAAATGTGCATAGTGTGAAGTTTTATTGAAATTTATATTAAAAATAAATATTGATATTACTCGTCAATTTTTCAGAAAAAATCGTCACGGCATCACAAGCTTTCCCCATTCTATTAATACTATTGACGCCATTTCCACAGCAGTTTATCTGTTGTTGTCAATTAAAATACAGATAATGTGATAATTGATTCATTTATTCATCTCAAAAACATATTTTCATTGCATACAGTGTAATTTGAACCCTCCAGCTAATAGCTAGTTCAGGGAGATTGAGACAGATGATATAGATAAGCATATCTGTATTAATATTAATTTGATTCAGATATTAAAATAATAATATTAATTATTCCAGTTTTCCAAATAGGATTTACAAATACTTTGATCTCTTTCAAATTACCAATATCCATGAATAATGCTGCGACAAGAATTATTATAAATTGAATTGCTAATATCAATCTTATTCGTCACTTATACGCCAGCGTTTTTATAACATTTTCAAAGAGAACAAGTTTAAAAAACCAATTACGGATCATTCAAAAACTTTAGTTACTTTCCACTCAGAATAATTATTGTATAAATGAAATAAAAGTGACGTTCATTGCAGTAGGAAATAAAAACTTTTCAATCACGGCCTTTTTGAGTTTCCCAGAGCATGGAGGGGATGGAAGTCCAAACAAAAGGAAGACGGTTACGATCTGAAACACAAGCGAAGAAGTCGCTTCGGTCGATATTCGCTTGTAACTTTCGCCTTCGGAGCGCATCTAGAGTAAGTAACTGAGGGCAGGCGAGCTAATTAGAGAAAAAGTGTCGGATTATAAGAAGCGAGCTGAACGCGGGAACGCGGGAACCGTTCTCACGGCAGAACAATAAACGAATTGGAGGTAGTCTGTTGTCGTGGGAGACGACTCGACGACCGGGCATTAGCGGCAATTACATCCTTGTCTTCTTCCGCCCAGGGACCTGAGTGCACTCTTGCACCTGCCCCAAGTCCAACACTGACTTCCGTCCCCCCACCCCCCTGTCCAGCCCTCTACCATCCCCCACCACCCACACGAACGATCCAAGAAACCTTAGCGCGTACCCTGCTTATTATTTTATTCAGCAGAAAGGGCTCGTTACGGTAAAGTAACTCTGCGAAACTAGTTGTCCTTTCATTACAACCAACGACTGACTCACTCCAAGTTCTTCAGAGACTCGATGGAGCTGAACTGGTTCTTTTGCCGTCGTTATCGGCTAAACAACTTCTCAGAACAAGGATGTCAAAAAAACTGTTATTTATTCTCTGTCTAGTTTAATCTTTTTCAAATGATGACTTCTTTCATGAGAAGATACTTCTTATAAATGTAAGTGGAGATAGAGGCCTGAACTCAGACTTCAAGCAGAAAACTTGAGACTGGGATATTCATTGGAAGAGGATTATACTATTATTTATTCATTAATAATTGCAGGATATTCACTAGTTGACGTGGATTCTTTACCTAATTGACCCATGAACCGAAGTCTTCATTCTTATTCTAATGGGTCCTTATTCTAATGTGGCATCATATCCTGATAAAACAAATATGTTTTCTTGCATAAAAGAAAGTACAATAGTAGGTCTCGTTCCCTAGTTTGTTAAGAAACGCATTGATATCTTGAAAAGGCTAGATTAGAAGTTCTAAGAGTTCATTCACGTGTATTAGGTAAGAAACTGGTTTGACAGGTATTTTTCTCAATTCATAAAAAGTAATAATTCCATTGATTGAGATATTCACCGAAGGAAGCTTATATGTAACCGGGAGAAACTCATAGATGTATAACTCAATGTATAATATTTAAATCTACACATTAGAGAGAAATTACTATTAAAAATTAATTATTAATTAATTTTAATTCCTATCAAGAAATTCCATCAAAGGAAATATGTGAAAGTATAGAAATACTTTTGATACAATAGAGAATAGAGAATAACGAACAAAAAACATGATATAAGTGATAACGTATAACAAGGTTAGAGTTGTTGCAGTGACATGCTGCTTAAAATCTAGAAACCTTTCCAATTCTCTAACTTTCCTTCCCTCTCCAATGAACCAATAAACTAAATTCTGACTGAAATTTAGAAATTATGCCTACCTTTCATTGAATACAATAGCTCGAAATAATACTCCACATTGCAACAGAAACCAGTCATCAGCTAACTTATTGAACAGTAGCCACCTACCCATCACATGTTGGGTAACCAGAAAAGCTGAATAGAATACAATAAATCCCACACTATAATGCAAATAATATGATGTTGAAGATCCATCTTGTTTCCACTAATATGTATTATAAACTTAAAAAACACTTTTAAATGGAAATTGACTCACGTTATGGCGTGACGGCCGTTTCGCTCTGTTGTCTAGAGCATCATCAGACGACCCACAGTACACTGATTCGAGGCATGAGTTTGAGGGTTATGTATGTTGGAATGGTGAAGGGGTGGGGGGATGAGTAGGCGGGAGGTTTGAAATTGGGATTATTTTGTCAAATAGAGTATGTGAGAAGAAGTTAAGTTGATCAAATAATATGTTAGCTTCGACAGACTCATAGAACGGTATTCGTTACCTACACGCGTTTTTTAAGTAGGCTCTATATTATTTTCAATATAGAATAGTGGTAGTTCTAAACCTGCATACTTAACGCACATACTATCGAAAAAAGTAGTACAAAAAAATAAGGTATTCAAGTAAAACTCAGATTAAAGTTTAATTCAAAATGGTCTAATTAGAATAAAAATAATTGCAAACCAAATAGTGTGTATCCACGCAATTAGAAAATGTTGGCTTCGCAAATTAAACTATAGTTATCATCCCTTTAATTGTGATAATTATTGTCAAATTGGAGCAAATCATGTTTTTCAATTTTTAATTCTAATTAATCTAGGTTTCATTTGAATATTCAATTTTTTGTTATAATTTTAATATTCTTGTTGAGAAATTATGTATTATGAATGAATATACGGTTCTATTACACCCTGATAGCTTGAATAAATTTAAGTAAGAATTTAATATTGGATAGAAGAAGCTCGAGGAATTTTACATTTAATGTAAATGGTCAACGTGCTCATTGACTAGTATTAGCTAACAATCTACCAATAATTGTTCTGTGTAGAATCGGAGAAAATAATTTTCTAAAAATGTACATAAGTCAGTTATAAACGAGAAGGGAAGGGTAGATAATCGATCCGACATGTGTGATCAGCAGTTGGTTAGCTAAGGGGCGACTGTAGTGCAGTGCAGTAGAGAGCGCGTGGGTCGTGACTCTTGAGCGTCTCCCCGGGCGTGATGCTGAAGCGATTCCTGGCGGAAAATTAGTTGTCCCGGATGAGCATCACTTGACAGCGTTAGTAGCATCACTCCCCTGTACTGCTGTGCTGGAGAGAGATGGAACAGCAGAAAAGAAGGATAGGAGCACACTCAGCGCTACTATTCTGCAATTCTGGCTCTGTCTGTCAGTCAGTCTAGCAGTGAAACCCGACAGGCCACCAACACAACTTATTGACTACTTTGAATGGCAACCGAAGCAGTGTTCAGCACCCCATCTCACATAACACAGCAATGAAAGCTTCAAAGATGCTTCAAAATTGTCAATAGAAGACAAGCTTGTAGACAATGCTGTAGGTGTGGTGTGAGAGATGGATGATCGAAAATTCTTTTGTGGTTTTATCTAAATTTTAACACCTTTTTTATAAAATGAATATGCTACTCTATATTCACTGGTACAAGTGATATATTATTGATTTCCTATTTGTAACTACTGTCCTACTGATGCAAAGTAAAGTAGGCCTAATTTACTACTAGATTTTATACTCGATTAATGATTATGTATACAACGATCACATTGTTATTTTCTACTGTGCTATTAAACTCTGTAGGCTACTATAGTTCTCATTGCTTAGACAAAAACCAAACCCTGAAATTGTCCGAAGACGGAGATTTCAAGCATGGTGTCAACTCATTGTAAATGGCTGTCTGTCATTGGTTGAGGGTCACAGCCAAACTCCGTCAAAGTGAATGCTATTTATTTGGGGCGTGGAGTCGACTCTACGCTTGGCAAACGCTTTAATTGCGAACTGCCGTATTGTTGAGTGATAACAATTGGATGTTATAATTGCATATTCAGTGCGAAATAAATGAATTTAATATAATATGGGATAGAGCGCACTTCAATTTAAATCATTGGTGACATTGGCTGGAAGCCATAATGACTCCGCTAAATAACAACTCCTCCTACCTTAACGCTTGTCTCTTATAGGACTGACTGGCTGCTACTCCTGCGGTTACGAGTAAGATTCTCGTTTAGCCTTAGATATTTTGCGTAATAATTCACTCCATTACCCAAGTTTCAAACTTGGGCATCAACCGAATAAAAAAAATAATTGACTTTACAAGAAACGTTTGAGACTTACTTTGAATTTGACTTTATGCTATATGCTGAATAAATAATCAAATATTGATTCAACTATGAATGTGTGAAAAATAACAAAAGTAGCCAAAATCCCAAACATTTTTTAAATTCCATTCTGTTATATGAAAGAACGATTACAATATACAACTAAAGGTGGTTAGAAGCAACATACTTGTAAAACAAGCATGCAAATAGATACTGAGCATGTTTTTGAAAAACACATGAAAATTGTCCAATAAAGGTAATGTATTTCTTGTAAAGAAATATGCTAATGGACTAAAGGGCCTGAAGGATAACATATTAATAGAATATTTCTAGACACAATTTTTTCGGAATATCTACGGATGGGAATTCGTTCGGCACTAGTAGAATATTGAGTATAACACGGAGGTGGGAGTGGTATCTCTACAATACCATTTCACAGCTGAAACATTCGGCTGAAATCAGTGAAAACTGAGGCGAAGCTGTTTTCAGCTTGAAATGAGAGGCGGACGCCGTTCGAAAGCCGATTATAGAGCGAAGAATCTGTTGAGGTGCACGAGAAGGTGAAGAGATCTGTGGAATTAGAGCGGCATTGCATTGCCATTCATATATAATGGTGATAGAAGGCAACTGAGACTGAGACACTCGTGCGCAAATTCTAAATCCTATTAGCAAGTGATGCGTTTCTATGGGGCGCATGGACTCATCCAGGCCGTGTGCGCGCGTCCGACAATGAAGAACGACGTCCTCACTATTATTCGCAGCGAAAGTAGAGTGCAGAAATCAATCTCAATGTCCAACCTGACTTGCTCCAATCACACGACAGTATTTCAGAATTACGATGTAAATTATTCATTTCGAATTATTGGAAACTGGAGGACGAGTTCAAGGATTTTTGACTTCGATTTTATACTGATATTTGATGTATAGTTCCAAGTTTTTTGGGTTGGAATATTTCGCTAGAACTGACCTTTCAGCTCAACATTTTGTAGAAGAGTATGAAACTTTTTCTAAAATATTATGAATTAAAATAACGGGTGTTTCAAAAATCACGCAGCCATGAGATCAAATGGATGAATTTTCTGAGCCCCAAATTGATATTTAAGCAACATTCAATTTCAACTATCTAAATCTGAAATGTACCAGTCAAGCATTAGTTCAGTCACAGCAGTCGTTCCATTAAATTGAATCAAATCTATTTTTTTCAAGATGATTATTTTCTTGAGAGACTTGGAACTTATCCTGGCTGATGTTTTAAGGTTACTGGGCATAAAACAACATCTAACTTCCTAACATTTGTACAAGATTGAATTTTAATCTTCAGAATGTTGAATATGTCCAATATTATACGTCATTTTTGAAACACTCTGCATTTGTACTAAATTGTCTTATTGTGGCTTGAGGTGAGCTCAGTTTTGTTCATATCGGATACAAAAACGGCTACATTGATTTATTATGTTGCTTTCCAAATGTCTCTATCAAATAATGGCTTGGACTCAGAAAGTAACTCAGAGGTGTGCTTGATATACCGAGCTATTATAATAGCATAGCTGTTGGCATAATGATGAAAAAGCCGAACTCAATCAGCTGTTTTCTATTCCTAAGCTGTTGGGATGAAAGACTGAGTGCTCATTCCTTAAAATGTCCGGTTCCACCAATGCAGCTAGACCCTATGTAGTGTTGGGAGTAAAATATTGAGCATTATGAAAGCGTAAGACTTTGTTTCAGTGTGCTCCGTAAAATCAGTTGGTTAACAACCCCTGTTTCTCCATAATAGACAACCTTAAATTTCCACCATCTGGCCACAGAAAGAATAGCAGCATTCTCTAGAAAACTATAGTTGATTCTGCAGTTATACAAACATAATTTTTTGTATGAATTGGCATCAGAGTTTCCAAACACAGGATAAGGTGCGTTCTAATACGGCAACAAACAAGGCATCAAGATAGTTGCTTGCAATAATAGACGTTTCAAGGTACAGTACTGTAATTTTCAGCTGTTAGATAAGGGAACAGCAACAGCCGTGTAGAAGAATTGGCCTAAGAGGACTGCTAAAATGTCGAGGAACACGCGAAAACGGCGACTAAATTGGCCTCAACCCTAATTCGATTAGGAAACGCTGCTAAATCACACAAATAACTTAATCTGAAAAACACATGACTGAGGAAAATTTCTAGGAACAATGCAAGACTTGGTATGAACCAAGACAGATTGCAGCGACAAGATTTATTTACATTATTTTGTGAGTATTTATTATTCAAGTACTCCATTTATACCTTTCATATATCTATTTCCATTTATACTTCAATTTATCAATTTTTACCACTAAATTAGAATTTAAAACTGTACCGGGAACAGAAGAAATTCAAATGAGGACATTCTAGGTATAGGTCTTATGAGTAAACAACACATCGAATTTAGTTTTTCACATAAGAATAATTCTTATGATTCAAGTGAATCCGATAAAAAATCTGACATATGATCATCAATATCACATTTTAACTTTACATCTTAATTACTTGATTCACATACACCATTGAACTACATCTTTCTTAATGCAACGAAATCTAATGTACCTAACATTCAATTTCGCAGCAAGATTGGCAAACATTGAATGATGATTGGATTGGAAGCGCTTGATCCAGTGATAAGAACCACAATATCTTGGCAGCTCAAGTAAGATTGTGTGGTACGTTGACAAAATTATTGGATTTCAAATACTTGATTCAGTAATGAGATGGAGCTATAAAATCGTGGCAACTCAAGTATGTAAGTAGCCAGAGGTTTCTTGTTACGTAAACCCCCCCTTTTGATTATCTAAGAATTTCTTGTCGAGACCCAACAACCAGAACGTATTCATCAAGTAGATTTACAATCAGCATTGCAAAGTTCTAAAACACATGAATTCACAATCATCCATGGCATTACATGGCAAAGGACTTGTATACCCACTACACAACACTAAACTAAGAGAATAAATTTATATTAAGACGACCGACCCTTGTGCTGGTGACAATAAGTTTGGGATTGTCAAGTTTTCGAAACACAATGGAGCGTGCGCGACTCAAGAAACGAGATGCACAGAGGTCCATGTCAGGGGAGGGAATAAACGCGTTTTGTCAACGGAATTAATTCCGCGCGTTATTAGTGCGTGAGCGGGCCGACACGTTTTGTTTTCAATCGTGAGAGAGGGTGAAATGTGAGGGGGTATTTTTGCTCGGTAGCTAAACGGCCAAACAAGTAAGCGAGCTTGGTGGGCGGACGAGAAGATCATATATATTCCCGGATCTCAGGGAAGCTCCTGTAGGAAAGTGAGGGGGCACGGGGATGAGAGATGAAGAGGCGATATTTTAGAACGATTCACGCTCAATTGCCCCCACCCACACCTTACTCAACCCTTGCCTTCAACTAGTGTGAGCACCTTAAGCCTCCCCGCGCACAGGTCATAAGTCCCCGACGATTATTTGCCCGCTGCCATGACGGAATCTGCCTCCTTCCAGCAACATTGCTTCAGACAAGGCACAGAAAAATTATTCCGCAAGATGGAAATGTACGATCTAATAATACAAAGCGATTCCACAACTCCTTTCTTACTCCATCCAACAAACAACCTTCACTATGCGTTACAATGCAACACAACAATTTCTGCTCAGGGAAAAATGTCTACTCTTATTTTTCACAGAGTACGTGAGCAAGCTCAAACTTCCCTTGGATATAACCACAGATGCTTAGCATTTTTTTTCAACTGAATGAAGAAAAATCTTCATAATATATCCAAAATTTGTAAATATTATAAATTTTACAATGATATTTCGGCTATTAATGAAATGAGAAAATTAAAGAAGGAACAAAGAATATAATTCACTCGGATTTTCAACCTAGAAACATTTGAATTATAAAGTTAGCAGGAAAAAGACGATTCCCCAATCATTTGATAATTTTGATAAAATTTTCGCATTTCCCAATTTTAAAGCAACATTTGATTCCAGAAAAAATTGTAGGGCTTTCTCACAATTTCCCAGTTTTATGAAAATCGCAATTCTGCTGAAACTACCAAGCGGACTAGTATTTGATAGGAAAAAGACATCAGGAGCCAAATTTAACAAACTGATCCAAAGTTCAATTTTAACATTTTTTATAAGTTCAGATATGAGATTTAGGTAATGTAGAGCTAGAGAATATAGCAACTTGGCTGGTGATACGATCAATTTAAAGTATTTTAATGATTGATAACCAGAAGATGAATGGAATATAAATGTTTAATATATATAGTAACAAACTTCGAAATCCAAAAACATTTTCATTTCAATCTCCAAAATGAGTTTTTCTTTGACTGCATTAGTCCATCATTTTAGTACATTCAAGAATCTGTTAGAATGGGTACACACAAACCTAGTGTAGAATATTTACATCAGACTTCATCTTTCCAACCTAATAGTGAAAACTTATGTTAATTTTCTGTTAATTCATGAATGCATACGAAAAGCACAGATCCAACAATCACATTATTATTTCGACCATTAATTATTCGCATGTTGACTCATGTAAATGAGGCCCCTTCTGCGCAGAAGCGAGCAGAATAAACGCAATCCGCAGTAACGCTACTAATACAAATGTCGACTGGTTACCGCGTTCACATTAGCCCGAAATACAGTAGCCGGGCGGGCCCCGGCTACATTAGTCAGCAATAACTATAATTATTAACTAACTCAGATCCGGCACTGTGTTAACACGGCTAGCAAACCTCCTTAATGGTTTGCATATCGATCAGACGCGCACAATTTATAATGCATTACAAGTTTAAATTCATGCTTCATTATGCATTGTTTACAATTAGCCTGCTGCCTGTAGCCCGACAGCGTTTTGGCAGTGCGCACTAAAACAATCTATTAGTAGATACAGTGTCCGCCATCCATAAGTCACTCCGTTACATCGGCGAGTACGGTAATGTACTCATAAATAGATGAACGAATTACATGAAATCGATTGCAACAAAAACGTCTTGTTGTGTCCGATAACGGGTGTTTCCGAACAAGAGAATTCAACCTAACAAAAGAGAAATAATTTAAAAAATCACTTATCTGAATTTTATCCTAATGTAATCCAATTTTCTGGATCTCTAACAATTTATTGATGGATTTTTTCTTGTTAAATAAATCCTGTCTCATAAATAAATCAGTACGATGTATATATTGATCTTATTTCACGCATCATTCTTCTGTTTCATCATTCTCATACACGGTATTGTTCTTATCATCATTATCATTATATCCACCAGATTCACGCCCACACACAGGCAAGAGTAGTTGGGTTTCTCAATGAAAATCATTATGATGTAATATTATTCTCAAACATAATATTTTATATTACTTTATTCTAGTATGGATAGTATAGTGTCTATTATTATTTTGAATTTTTTTAGTCATTGATACATAATTAATGAGAATAAATTGAATTGCTTTTTTTTATTCTGCTACTGCTCACTTTTTTAAGGTTTCAAAGTTGATTATGGATTATAGTATGGTCATCATGCTAAGAATTGGAACGTGATAAGATTTCCAAGAAGGATGTAATTCTCTAATAGAAAATGACATTTTTACATTGTCATTTAAACATTGTTTAGCTGGACATATTACATTGCCAATAAGAGTATGTGTTAAGTAGTAATTTTTAAAGATTTCCCTTATATTTTCAATTTATTACTAATCATTTAAGAATAATAAGTTTCTATATTAATTTATGCAACTTCTCACTTAAACTTCATATATATTCCATTTTCGACTTCTTTTTTCCATCTCACTTTAATAGAGACACTGATTTGGTTTGAATCAATTTGATTATGAATCAATCATTAGTGATTATGATATTTCTCATGAAACATTAAGTAGACGCAGCAAAGGCATTAAGCATTGTACAAAACATAATTTTTTGCTTATGTTGAAGTAAAATGCACATGAATAAAATAACAACAACATGATTTAAAAAAAATTAGATGATAGTCTGTAGACAACTTATAGTGAAAAGTGTGTAAAATTGAAGTAAATTCTATTCAGAGATAATTTCTAAAAAGCAACGGTAACGACGAACTCAAACATTAGTCATAGTGGAAAAGTACAAATTGAAAAAAAATGTGAAAAATAGATGCAGTAAAGTAAATGGAAGTTGGTTTTGCATGGTGTTTTTAATCACTTAAAATTATTGTGAGTGAGAGTGATACTTTTCAAAGTGATGAATGTGTTTGGCGTTCCACAATAATTATTGTTTCTAGGCTAACAAACAGCTTTTAGTGAGCCGCAATTTAGTGTTTGTCAATTACGCTCTTGAAGTCAGTATTAGCAATTAACTGAAATGAATTAAGGCGGAAAACCTCGACTTGTTTCACACCCACTCATCCTTGCCTAAAAGGCAAAAAAAGCAATTAATGAGTGAAGTGCTCCTGTTGAGTGGATAAGGATGAATAGGACTCTACGTGATTAATAAAAGATTTATTTCAACTTGAAATGATTGCTCTTATGCTTTTAAAAATTAAACACTGCTGGTTGGTTATACTGAATTTTTGAGGCCCTATTCACAATTCAGAAGGATCACAAACAGTAATGCGACAACCACTTGTAAATTTATTAGTTTCACTGTGATGGTGTCGTCATTTATAAATTGGATATTCTGGATCTCATATGACATTTAATTTTTTTGAAAATACACAATTTGTTTGATTTCATACCTTTCATCGTGAAAGATTCCTACAGTATGAAATAAACGACAAATTCCCTGTACTGAAGAATATAATTTTACTGGAAATTGAATAATTCGAGAAACAACATTCCTTGAAATAAGAGAAAAAGGATTTTCGAAGCATGATGTGGATTTGAACCTATCTGATTGATGATTTAATTCCAAAAAAGTTAAAAGATAATTTTTTAAGTGAATTCAACGACTTGCAGTCAACGTTTTCAAATGTTTTTTCGTTCGACCTACAGAGTAAGTAAATTCTACTTATTCTTAATAAAAATTTGACTGCAAGTAGTTGAATTCACTTAAAAAGTTAATATTAACAACTCAGTTCGTTATGGAACAAGAAACCAGGAATTTAAAAGATAAAATCATTTATAGAAAAAAAAAACATTTCAACACCTGGTGAACATAAATAATTAATCAATTAATGTATCATAATATTATAAATATCTCATTAATTATCTCAAAAAACAGAGCTTTATAAATCTCAATAATCTTATATAAAGATATAAATACAGTACATAGGAATGCTGTATATGAAACAAAAAATAAAATACATTACTTTCTATAATTCGTATTTTCTTCAACTAACTATCTTCCGTAATTCGAAGCTTAGATAATTTGTTATCTGCTGTAGATTTATTCAGACTTCTTCTATAAAAGAATCCATTTGAATCCACTTGTTGAGGTTCATTCCAAAATTATGAAAAATCAAAAAAAGTAGTGTAGCCTACTCTTCACGATTGAAGAGTTTTTCTTTCAATAGTCTACTAATAATAATAATAATAATAATATCGTGTGACCTGGCTGGCTCAGGTCTGGTGTCAGAGTTATCAGGTCGCACCTGAATAAGTTCAGGGCCTCTGACGTGACTTAACGACTGTTTTTTAGGCAGCCGGGACCGACAGCTCAATAGTCTACTGAATAGGGTCATTACATGCTTAAGGGATAATATTCATAACATCAATGTATCATAATTCACCTTATTACTCACGCACAAGTCTCGATTCACGTGGGCTTCATCAGCAAGAAAACAAAACAAATGGAAAAAACAAAACCTTAAATGGAAAGCTTTATGCATGACATTTTAGTCCTGAGGGTTACTAGGTCCCTTGTTACCTTGATTACTAGGCCAATTTAAGCATGTCTTTCTGAAGCCAGTTGACGATGAGTCTCAGATGGAACACGAACCACCAGGATGACACTGTTAGCTAACAGTGATAAGAATAGAGTATATTCTTGCTTATTATTCAAATGAGCACAGTTTTAGTCAGGTAAAAACATTTTGAAAAAGTGTGAAAAAGTTGGATAGGAAATAAACTGACTTTAAAATTTAAACGCAGGACACAGATACTGAAGACAAGTGGTGATCTGAGATCATGGTCAAATTATTCTCATGTGGAATTAGCATGAAACGTATATTCGCATACCTGAAGGTGGTTAATAGGATGATGGTATAACCTTCCTTGGACTATCCAGCATTCCAACATCTATTATGCAGTCAAAAACCAATCTAACCGGTACACATTGCAGCCGGCATAATATTCGAAATATGAACAACTGGTGACTTGGCGTTTTATCTTTGTTATTAAAGTATTCTTCGTCTCCAACAGGTTCTGGAGCAGGAAAACAGTTACGAAATTTTCTAATAAAAATCACTCTCACTAGTTCCAGGTGAATGAGTTCTGTCTGCAGTCTGAAGATATCTTCATTCATTACGTTCTACTTGCACCGATCAGAGTTTGTATTGATAGGTGAATGCTAGGTATGCGATCATCGAGCATTGAGCTGAAATTAAAGGCAGAAGACTGCAATTTCAGTGATTGAAAAGCTATTTGCAGACTTGATTATTAACTGAAGTGAATCTTTGTCCAACAACTACGATAGAAATTTGATCAAGCTCACATTTGAAAAACCTCATCTCACCTCTTGTAATTTAACTCTGATAGTATTTTTGAATTGGATATCTAGATATCTTTATTATAAATTATTATAAAACTTTCGAAAGGACGTAAAATCAATTTTCAGAACAGAAATAATCAGGACGGAAAGAGGATTTTTTACAATTATTTTCAATCTACTTGAAAACATTTCTCAATTTCAATTATCAATTATTATTAAAAAACTTGACAATTATTATCTTTAATATACCTACAAACTTTTCTTATTTCCTTTTAATAATATAACTGATTTAATAATATATTTATTGCTGGGAAATAATTATAGTAAATATTTTATAATCCTGATTTTGCATTAATTATCTTATGATTAATATAAAAATCTATTTGCAGACTTGATTATTAAGTAAAGTGAGTCTTTGTCCAACAGTGAAGTTGGACAAAAACTGAAGCGAATCTTTGTGGGTTTTTATATGACTTTGTTTTATTGTTTCTCTTTTACCGATACATCCATAGATCCACTCTGATCAGAAATCAATATTATTTACTAAAATAGTTGAAGACATAATGACAAAAAAACTATTGAAATAACCATTAGTTTCTGTTAATCTTAGTTGATTTGTTGAAACTAAGAAAGTTGAGAACTGTATTCACTAATATTGTATATTGCTTAGCAGCCTGAAAAGAGCATACAGAGCTAGAATCAGCACACTATCCTCGAGCAGTGATGTTTATGAACGTGAAATCACTTTTGAGAACAGAAATAATCATGACGGAAAGAGGACTAATATCAGAAATCGAGATCTTCAATAACGATACTTGATTCGAATATCAAACGCAATCGACTTGCGGAAGCACTCGCATTTCAAATTTAAATCAGGTTTCTCCAACAATAAATTACTTTTCAATGAAAGCATTAAGAAGAACAATCTGATCTTCTATTGCCAATCGTTCTCTGTGATGTTCCGACTGTTTGCTTCCAGAATCATTTCCATCCGAGTTCATTGGCTGAATTAGATTACAGTGTAATGTGAGAGAAGGCTAGGCCTAAGGTATCGTTCCTACTGGAGCATACAATTTTCATAGTGAATTGGAAATAATTCAATAGCAGGAATATGAGTGGTTAGCTGAAACTGATTTCAGCACACCCAGTTCCACGGTGTAACGATAGATGGATCGTGTAATTTGAAGAATTACTCTTTTTCCAGGCCGGAATGAAATATTCTCTTATCTTCCATCTCTTTCCTCCACTCATTTCTCACCTTCTCCATCTTCAACCTTACAGAATTTCTCCTTTATCAACTCAGATTTCCTTAGTTATAAGTTACAGAAGCCATACTTCATCGCTATCGTTCTCCTTTTTCTCAACCACGATTCGATGAAATAAAAGTCTAAGAAGTGGCAACTTATTACAAGTGATACAATATATTTTCAAGTGGTCTCTTGATACTTGATTGAATATAACAACGAACACCAGAACCATTCTAGAAGCAATTACATCATTAGATACTAGGCAGGAGATCCAAGTGTAGTGAGATATTTTGAGAAGTGAATGAAGATCTTCTACATAATCACAATGATAATAACATTACTTTTATAAAATTGAATCATTTATTTATCATGCTTTGTAAATTTTTTAATGAGTAGTACATAAAGAAAAAAATCCGATATCATAAACCTAGATTGATTGATTGATTTTCTTGGCTGCCATTATTTTTTCTTCTGAGGATGAAGTTGTGGCATAATCGGCACTCTCTCCCACTTACGATAATAAAATCTAGAAAGAGTAAACTGAGGAAGACTGGATAGATTTTGCGAATTTGGAGAATTTAAATTGTGAAACAAGACTTCATTATTGAAATACAAGTTAGGTGGATAATGAATAGATTCATACACTAAGGTTGTCAAGACAAGATATTAAAGTGGAAAGCCTCAATTACACAATAGCAATTGGGTAATTCAAAGGGAAGGGCACATTCCCAGCCGTTTTATTAATGTTCAGAAATTGTTTTTTGAGAAGAGAGATTCTATAGATATTTTTTATTAGGATATATAGCGTGAAAGAGACAGAAATTTAGAAAAGGAACGGGTATAGAGTGTAAGAGAAGAAAGAGAAAGATATATAGAGTGAAAAAGTGTAATGTTTCGTAGATAAGTGAAAAGAAACATTCACGCCTAGTTAGGGGTGTGAAAAAACATATCCTTCGTAATTAAATAATTAGCTGTCAAGCTCCCTCAGCAATTTGTAGATCGCATGTTAAGACTACATTGTAGCCTGCATGATTTGTTCTTGTAATATACTAGCACAATAATGCATTATAAAATCATTGAGCGGCACAACGAGGGAGGGCTGATGTAATAAAGGTTGGGGCCAACCTCAAACAAGCACTGAATGCCACCGACGGGGAGGGGGTGCGAGAATCGGAAGAAATAGTGAGTAGAATCAGATGTATGAGTTATGGGAATCGTTGTTCATTCTTTCCGCCGAAAGTGCCTGTAGAAGTATTAAAGTACCGCTATCATGACAAGCGTAAAAAAAATGTTTGTGCAGGCATTACCCGGTGAGAAGGCAGTACATCGGAGCGGAAACGTTCTGTTTACCGAAGAGATAAAATATGAAAGGAAATTTGAGCGAAAGGGGGAAAGAGAGACTTCGCCAAGTTTCGGCCGGGCTGCTTAGTAGGTGAAGAAATCGAAGTTCCAACTTTGCTTAGTGCCACTACTTCGTCTCGTCAGAGCAGCTCTTCCGCCCTTCAAACAACGCCCTTAACGACACTGTGTCAGCGTCCGAGATTTTATTCAAATGGAAATGAGCGCCACACGACGAGAAGGTCATGCTACAGCTCGCGTTGTAATGGCAAGGCGGGTGGCCCTAAAATATAATATAACAGCGCCCTGTCGATTTACATCTGATGATTCACTGCGCCCCTTTTGTCAGCCACTTAGGCAGCCAGCTCATCACCGCACTTATTACAGTATCTGCAGTCACCACTTCCACGCCTCACGCCTTCACTAATAGCAATTAACCTTCTGTAAATTAATAACAAACTTTGCTACCATCATTCTAAAGACACATGCTATGAAAAATGTATTTGTAGGGGTTGATTTACGGAAAGTGTGTTACATAGAAATCAATCAAACAATTTATTATCCTCAAAATGATACAAATTCACTTTTAACAAAATCAAAATTACAAATTCAATAACAATATATACATGAAGAAAACAAACAAAGTACTGTAGAGGAAAATTATAATACTTGAAAAGGTTTCCCTGAGTGCAGGTATGAGTCCGTTAGAATGACAATGATTTACTCTAATGAAACAAAGATGAAAATTAGAGTTTTTTGAAGAACAGAATGAAAAGTAAGGAAGAAAATGTAGAAGTACCTCAGAATTAGAAGATTTTTTCAATTATATTTTCATAAATGATCCATTAATCAACCGTTTTACCAAATGATTTATTTTTCTTATTGTGAGTTAAGAAATGAACAGGGATAAGATTTGCCACTTTTCCAGTAATATAAGTGAACTGTCTTCTACATAAATTTAAAAGAGTTCTTCCTATTGAAAATCTTGAATGAGGAGGTCGTGAATTATGAATTAATTCACGATGTTCAATTATATTAATCAAGAACGAAATAACAAAATCTTTGTTATTGATTACACAATGAAAATGGGACTCGAATCATGAGACCACATTGATTTCCGTCTTCTAAATAAAAATATTTTACTTTTCAGTACAGTATAGACAAATCAAGAAACAGGAAGGTAAATACATTTTCTTATCTATTGATTGATTGATCTATTGATTGAATTGCTACTTGGCCTTTTCATTCAATACCTATAAAATATTGCAATTTTTTGTAGTAGTCCAATGGTCAAAGTTATCATTTATTTTCACTATATATACTCAACTCACAAACAGAAAGAATAGTTCAGAAATATGATATAGCATTCCCAAAAACGTATTAAAAAGCTTTTCAAGTTCCAGAAAAAATAAGAAGTTGAGCGTGAGAATGCATTTCTACGCTTCTAAAAGTACTGAATGGGAGAGATAAGTAAAAGCTGAAATATTTTTGTGAGATGTATCAAGTCTGTAAATCCGGACAGAACAAATAATGAAAGTTGGAACTAGTGTAAAGCAATAAAATACAGTAAAAAACAAATAACATAAAAGAAAGGACTGTAAATAATACGCAGATAGTGTAAAGTAAGCATTTGTGAGAGCGCAAATGAGAAGGAGCTTTGAGACTACGTATCTTTATCAAATCATATCATTATACATATATTTATCTTCTTCCTTGTTATTCTGAGTGTTGGGTTACAATTTTTTATGAAGCACATAAATGTTTCTCAATAGGTCTCAGACGTATGTGGGTTTCATTCTCAAAAAAATGATTTGTTTTTGTAACTTGTAATTCTTTAAAACACACCAACAAGCCTTACAAGTGAATTATTTCAGCGGATATGAATTCGAATGGACTGCAAAATGTTATGAGTATTATCAATTTTCTCAATATTAAGAACATTTTCTTTACAACTACATACTTTAATATACTCAACTCTAGCTAACTTATAACTGAATACGCATATGCTATAAGATTTTCTTAACAACTAGTACATGGAAAATGTGTATTCTAATCGAATAAAATGCAGGAGAATTATTCTACGCAATATTTTGCATGATAAAGTAAAGTAGTAGAAAGCAATTTGAATCAAGCTGCTCTAGTTATTTGTTATCCTTCTTTGAATATCAACTTGTCTTAGTTTTTTCTGACTCACTTTAAAAACACAGAAGAATAGTTTGCACTAACCTTCTGCCTACTATAGACTATGGAGCAATTTGAATCAAGCTGCTCTAGTTATTTGTTATCCTTCTTTAAATATCATCTCGTCTTGGTTTTTTCTGACTCACTTTAAAAACACAGAAGAATTGTTTACACTAATCTTCTGCCTACTATAGACTATGGAGCAAAAACCGAATGCATCCATAAATATTGAATGGAACAGCCGTGTCACAGGAAGAATCTTAGCAGAGTAGACCCGACAAAGGTGAATAATCCGGCTGCTGAGAATGAGTGCATGACAACGGAAATCGATGACATGAATGAGAAGTTTAACGTGATTAGGAGAAGTGGACACCAGTTTTTCCCCCGATTTATAAAAGTTCATTCAATCTTCTTTTATGCTTCTATCCAATTTCCTCACTTTGAAGGTCAGCTGCTCGTCTGATCTGTGATCGAAGATCGTCATCAATGGTGGACGTGAGTATTATTTATAAGACGACAAAGAAAAAGAAGAAGAAGACGACGACGACGACGACAAGATCAGCAGAGTCCACATCCGTCCAACCGGACTGCCGGCCAGATGATGGACTTCCGGCCATCGAAGATTTATGCAGGAGGCGCCCGGCACTCAATTAAAAGGCAGCCGGATATCGCCCAAAACAAAAAAAGTGTCCTGTTAATTATAACCTACCTGGCCGAAAATGGATAAATTGCCTGTGAATTGAAATTTTAATTGAAAATGTCAGCAACAAAAGATGCTAAATTACTAAATCGAATTGTAATAATATTGAGTTTCGTTTTAGTTCTAAGATAATTATATTTTTCATATTGAACAAAATAAGACATGGGTTTTACTCGTTTCCTGGTGGAGTGAGTAATATAGTATAAATATGGGAAGTGATAGCCGAGTGCCGTAGCAGGTAACTGTTCAATCAGAGATAAGCTACGAAACTCCTAGGCGCTCTAGTAAGGGTGACCGATTGGATTGGCCAGCAAAAAAGACTGTTCTCTGCTGTAGAATCACTTCCCGGTGGTTCAGAACCCACTTAAAACTGTGGGTCTAACTCATCAATCACCATCATCCAATTCATTACCCACGCACAGGTTTCAGACCTATGTGGGCTTCATCCTCAAAAAAAACCTATATTTTCTATTTTGGCGAAAAACAGAATATGGGCTTTCTCGTTTTCTGGTATATGGGAAGAAAGCATGTTTCTATACAGCCTCGACGACGTGGCGCGTTAAAAGATGAAAGGGTGAAAGGTGGTTACAACGCGTGAAAGGATATTATTATCAGTGGTGAGGAAGTGGAGAATGTGACTTCCAAATAATTTTTGTTAAAGTTTTGTTCATTGAAGTATTCATATGATGTAGTTTTAAATTAAATGGTTATTAATAGGCTATAGTGTAAGTATTGATTAATTCATACATATTTCTGAAGTACGCTCCTCCTTCGTTTAGCAGAAGTACGGTACGGAACAGTCATCGTGAAATTCTAGTTTCCATTTTGAAAATCGATTTCATACCTCATTTTTTGCAGTTTCTACATCACAGTGTTCTAAAAACTGTTGAGAGATAGATAAGCTGCGTTCTCGTAGGTCCTGTTCGTAACGGTGACCGATTAGATTGGCCAGCAAAAAAGACATTGATCTCTGCTGTAAAATTACTTCCCGGTGGTTCGGAACCCACCTAAAACTAAAGGTCCAACTCATCAATCACCATCATCCAACTCATTACCCACGCACTGGTCTCAGACCTATGTGGGCTTCATCCTCAGAAAAAAAAGTCTACAGGGTTTTGATTTTGATTGAACAATATAATCAGGGTTGAATCATTTTCAGTTTATTTAAACTCTTTCTATGGAGAACTGCGCTCCTACTAAGGACTTTTCCTGGAATGATATTATCGAGGAAAAACATAGAGGTTGGTCGCCAACAAATCACAAAGCGCATTGTTCGAATAATGCCCGGAAAATATAACACCCGGGAAAAGGAGAGTTGAATTTGAGTGCCTCGTCTATGCGAATGCATGAAAGAGATTTTGACCGACGGCTGAAATTTATTTGCGAGTTTTGCTGGGGGCGCGCCGTAAATATTTTAAGCTGTTTACAACTCGACAACAACTTTTTCCACGTGATGATAATAAAAGGGGAGGTGACTTACGGCTTTTTTCGGCCGTTTAATAGCCAAAGTCGGAGGCGGCACGAGTGGCCTGCCTTATCGTGAGACACATTTCCTGTTTATAAGGTTATTCTTCCCCGCGATGCCAGTGCCTGCCAGCCGCATTGTAAGCAGCGTCTGTTTATTTGTCTTTCCCTTCATGGAAATTGCCTCCGCCAATGTCATTCCGGTTGCCTTCTCATCTCATCCTACACAGATCTTCCTCCATTCTTGCCCTCCTCATCCTCATTCCTCATCACTTCCACCCTTTCGCCTTATTTTCGCCTTCCATTCCAAGCCCTTCTCTTCTTATTTTCGCAGCACCAGCAAAGAGTTTCTAAGCAAGACACAAAGTCGGAAAACGAAACGAGACACCCGACGAGTTTTTGATTCGAAGCGGGAAATTGATATTCCACTGACGTAATAAAGACATGTACGTTTTTATGCATCACTGAACGTAATATCCGGCAGAGCGTATGAATTAATTCATAAATTTCGATTTCAAAGAAAAAAAAACAAATAATGTGTAGAACTACAAGAAACCCTGAAATCCAATACTATGGAAATGGAAGAGAGATGTAATGCTTGAAGAAACGAAGGAAAAGAAAAAGAAGAAAAGAAGAAGAAAAAGAGGGAAAAAAAGTTGGCATCATTGATATACATGTAATAAATATATCATGTAAACTGGAACTGTAACTTACTTGAAAATTGTTTCATAGGCTACAGACTACGTATTACGATAGTATTATGATTAGATTGAAGGTTAAGTGGGAGAGAGGGCCGGTTGCGCCCTAACTTCATAGGCTACAGACTACGTATTACGATAGTATTATGATTAGATTGAAGGTTAAGTGGGAGAGAGGGCCGGTTGCGCCCTAACTTCTCCCTCCCAGGATAAAATAAAGGCAGCCATTCTATTCTATTACAGAAAAACCTGAAAGAACTGTAAAACCGTAGTCCAACTCATCAATCACCATCATCCAACTCATTACCCACGCACAGGTCTCAGACCCATGTGGGCTTCATCCTCCAAAAAAAAATATATATATCTCAATATTCATTAACTAAATTCTTCTACACACAACAATATCAATGCGCTCAGTCCATTCTCGTTAGCATCATTTCAAAATTACACTGCTTTAACAGCCTTACAAGTGAAACTCGTGTCAGCGTTCAAAAACCTGATGATTTCAACGATTGCTACAAATGAATTGAGGAGTAGGAGGATGAGCAAATTAATATTTACTCTTGTACAATCAATTTTCTGGTTCACCAGCCCCACAAATTTCCCCCAAGCAAATCAAGTATTAATGAAAAGCTTCTCAGCGCTTCCCTCCAGAAAAGGTACTCCGCTATTTGTTGGCTGACTGTTGGTTATGAAGGGGGGTGGGGGTAAACAGTGAAAGAGAATAAAAGAGACAGAGAAACAGTGTGTGGGTATGAGAGAGGGAGTGAGAAAGTTATGGATAGGAAAAAAGGGCTCCTGGCAAGTTGCAGGCGAGAGGCAGCAAGCAGTCCAAGGACGATGATTCTTTCCAGTTAATTTACTGGAGATTTTTCAATTTCGAGTCGATTTGAAGACGGGACGATGGAAGAACGACGGAGATGGTTCATGGCAGAGTATTGTGCGTGATAGGTGTAGGGGGTAGGGGTGGAAGTGTGTGATGAGAGGGTGGTAGGGGGCAGCCATTATGCGCGTTATATCTTGTACCGCTTTATTACTTGGGTAGTAATACAAGGCGAAGAGAGACGGTGTTAGCGGAGTAGGCACTGGCACCCTACATCTCAATCTGGTGCACAATGGAATAGACGATTATCATCATTTATCATGACTCTTCGCCTCCTACAAACAATTATTCAACCGTCGCAGGCTAATCCCTCGTCCCTCGTCCCTTGCCGCCTGCTCAGCTCATTCCCGACCAAAGAACGAAGGAGATCTCCTCTATTCCTTCTCCATGGATCGCTTCGATCGGATGAAAAATGCATGCAGCCGGTCTAGGGTCCATTATTCGAAGCAGGCCGCACTCCGCATGCCACACCCGCCGCACCGTGTCGACGCCTGCTGCCATCAATCTCAACTATCTGACACACCGGCTTCGATTGTTTTAATGAAGTGCTGCTGTTCCATTGCCGGCCGACTACTGCTCTGTTGCCATCACACCTCATTCTGCACGCAAATTTAGTGCATTACCGCCAACGATGTGGTGTTGAATGTGAATAGCTCAACAACCGTACTGCAACAGCATTTTGAACACCAGATCGGAGAAACTGTTTTGCAGAGAGTTGTGTGCCAGGCATACTTTCTTCTAATGTTCTCTCATACAATCTTCCTAAACATCACTCAGTGCTTTGGCATCATTCAGACATTTTGTATTTATAACAGTAGATGAGTAAGTTGTACTTCCCATTACTTTGAGCCAGAAATATGTTTCTCAAGCTGGGTTTTCCTAGCTCCGCACTTTTTGCAGAGCTCACTGTGCACCAGTGTTGCCAGACGCAAACTTAAGAACTGTAGATGATCTGGCTCGAATCACCGTAAGTTTAATTGTTTCGTACGGTACTTACCGTATGTTTAATTATTACGTACGGTAACTACCGTATTTTTAAGGTAATTTCGAGCCAAATCCCACAATGTTTTAGCTTTTGTCCACAGCACTGGTTTGCAGTGCACTCTGCAGAAAGGGCGGAGCTAAGAAAACCCAGCATTAGAAAATACATCCCAAGATGTATTTAGGTTCTGAGTTGTTATGATATGTTCAGTTTATATATATGATTATGAGTTCTTTTTGAAAGCTGGGAACCAAAAACATCTCGAAATTACCAAGTGAAGGCTTTTGCCGCAAAAATTTATGAACTATCAATCCTAAATTTTATCCATTCATATGTGATCACAGGTGTCTATTGTTAAATTTTACTATTTCCTACTTTTCAATCCTTACAATGTTCTACGAGAATAATTCGAAAGATACTGGAGAAAACGTTGATAGTAATATTAATACAAATCGTAATACTTAATCGTTGAGATGTCATCAGGAATCGTAACTGTGACTGACATGTTTCCAAGAGCGAGAAACTAGCCTGTGTTTGTTTTTAGAAATACACCATTTGCAGAGATATTTTTTCGCATTTTGATTGCAATTTGAGAGATTTCAACATACTCAACAACTCCTACACGAGAAACTAACAAGTCAATTAATTAGCACGTCCAACTCCTACCCTTAGTAATGGAATAAATAAACGATTGCATCCACTAATAAGAGAACCTGTTGAACGCGAAAGAATAATATCTCATAAATTCAAACCTGTTTGCTCGATTGTCAGTTTGTTATTACAAATCCGTTACTTACTGTTACAGAAATAATGATTAGCGTAGGAAGAATCTCGTTCGGTTTTCAGCAAAAAGAAGTTTTAAACACTGCTCCACTTTCTCAATCGATAATTTGCTCGAAATTCGAAATAGTATTAATGATACACTAATAGAGAAAACAAAACTGAGCCAACCGAATGTCGCTGATAAGCCCACATGATTGTAACATGCAGCCCGTAATTCGATGAGAAAAGTAAAGCTGCACTAGTAGAGTGGGTGGAGGAAATAGGAGGAACAAGTGAGTAGGCAGATAAATGGTCGAGTGAAAATCCAGCAGCAGCCGCCTAGTGTACGCTTTCATCATTTTTGAGAGCCGAGAAAAATTGTGGGAAGCTCACATCTTCAGCCTTTATTCACGGTCTTGCTCAAAGAGCCTACTGTAACCCATTCAAGAGGTTGAGCCTTATTTTCGAGAGCTTTCAATGCGATGAAAAATTAACTGTGCAACCACTCTTGGCTTCTCACCACTTGAATCTGCTGTTGAGAGCCAAACAGCTTTTCAATACCGATAGCAGCCAAGATTTGCTGTGAGAAACCTACACAGTGCATCACTTGAACAGATTGTGCCTCCAAATTATGCCTCTCTTTGTGGGTTGTAGACATTAACCATTTTTCCATTTAAGATTAAATTTTTTTTCGGAGGATGAAGCCTACATAGGTCTGAGACCTGCGCGTGGGTGATGAATTGGATGATGGTGATTGATGAGTTGGACCTACAGTTTTAGGTCGGTTCCGAACCACCGGGAAGTGATTTTACAGCAGAGAACAGTCGTTTTTGCTGGCCAATCCAATCGGTCACCGTTACAGAGATGACCAGGAGTTTTGTAGCTTATCTCTGATTGAACAGATACCTGCTACGGCACTCGGCTATCTCTCCCCATTTAAATTATATAAATTATATATTACATCCTATTAAATTAATAGGATGTCTGATTTAAGTAGTAAATTATAAATTTATTTAAGGGTTCAACCCTCCTATTATTTTTGATCATAAGGTTTAAAATTTTATTCAATATTTTCAACTTTGATAATAGAGATGGTCTATCTGAATTGAAGAAAATAACCCTTCAAATTTAGAGACGCTACGTTCAAAATTCCCATATTTAAAAGAAGTCCTCTTTATTAAAATTATACATAAAACAACTTTTCAGTCTTGGATAATGCTTCATTATCCCTAACAACAGTGACAAATTACCAACTACAAAAATTACATCACTTGACAAGTTACAAGTTACATTAACAAATAAAAAAATGTGATCGAAGTTCAATTAATATCATTACTTGTGTCTAAATTGAAATTAGGACCACTAAAACATAACGCAAGACATAGCTAAAAACGTATCACCGATCTGTACTTTCTCATTAAAGAATAAGTTCTTTAACTATCAGTTCTTTAACTGATAGTACCAAACCACGTAAGACATTGATAAAACTTCATTATTGTGATAGAATTAATAACAATTGTAATTGCCCACTGATAGAACGCTCAGATAGTATTAAATATCTTGGAATAATAGTAGATGACTTATTAAAATGGGATAAGCACATATCATACACAACTGCAAAAATAAGGAAGCTAATATATAAATTTTATCAGCTGAGGCATATAATTAATAAAGAAATGATAAAAACAGTGTATTTTACATTAGTTGAATCTCTTATAAGATATGGTCTGTTAGTTTGGGGATCCGCAAATTATAGTTTTGTGGATCCAATTTTCAAAATTCAAAAACGTATTTTAAAAATAATGGGGAATAGGGAGGCCCGCTCCCCAACCAGCGAACTATTCATGGAAAACAGAATACTTAGTGTTAGGCAATTGTATATTTTGTTGTTAATCACTCATATAAAGAAAAATGATAATGAAAATAATATTGTAACTCATAGCCACAATACTAGAATAAGAAGCCTCAATTATCAGGATGTACCCAGAATGAACACAGCATTTGGGCAAAGATCAATAGGATATTTAGGGCCAACAATTAACAATAGAATTCCACTGGAAATAAAAGAAGAAAGCAATAATAATAGATTTTAAAAAAAAATAAGGAATTGGTTATATAATATTGGTGTCCACCGTAGTGAGGAGCTCATAGTAAATAGGATGTGAATAGAAATACGATTATGCATACTAAGGTAGTTTTAGGAAGTAAATAGTTTTTATTATTGTATTAGTTATAATGGCTAGTTAGGAATAGTATTAGCTTCATCTAAGGTTTATATTGATGATCACCCCAACACATAATTTTATAGTGGGGAATCATATTTTTTCAAATTTAGCAATGAAATCACTGTGTTTTATATTTAATAATATTGTCATGTTTGAGCTATATCAATAAACTCCTCTGGATGTGTTCTACATCATCCAGAGAAATTATTATTATTAAAATACCATTCAAGACTAGAACTCTCTAACTCATTAAAAGAAAAAACACACTTGAATCGCAAGGAATTTTGTTTTACCAAAACAAAATTCCATATAAAAAGTCACTCGAGAGTCAACATTACAAATATATAATACTGAAACAGATTTTGAATTAACAAAATACAAGGCAATGTTTTTGTAGTTCCATGATCCTATTCCCACATACTATGTCCTAGTTGAACTACGCCAAACCAAAATTGATTAATGATAATTGCAAGTGATGTGTGTTGACGCTAGTGCATTTACTTACATCCGAACTAGTACGGTTTCCGTACAATTATTACCGTACATTACATGAACGCGCCGTTGCGCCGGTGAGTTGCCTAACAACAGCTATTGGAGACAATATCTTGACCCCCGTCCCGACTGATATGACCCCAAATACCCCGTGGACCAGTTATCTTTGGTGAATGCCTTCTCCCTCGACCTGCCTGCTACAATGGCGTCGTAAACAACCTGCGCGCCCATCCACCCTTCAACGCCTTCGTTATCGTTATCTGCTGCTGCCGCCTTCCATTCAGCAGTCCTTACAGCACAAGATCAGCAACAGCTACACCATCACCATCAGCTCGACATTCCCGAGGCCATTATGCAGCAGCAACAGCCGATCCTCTCACCAATAGCAATCAGCCACGAACCACACTAATTTAGAAGCCACTCATACTCACAATTGATTGATAGTCAAGATACATCTGGATATCTAGTGTAGAGCACTAGCAACAGTCTTATATTCTATTATTAACCAAACGTGTTAATCTAAATCAGCATTAAAGTCAGAACGCATATTCGTTTCTTTTAGATAGAGAACCTCTAAAACTCAACTTTAATATGCTAAAATTTATTTTCAAACTTAATTCTATACCTGGAATTTGTTCCATAGAAGTTGGAAATGGAGTAGGAGCAATAAATACAGTACTCACAATAATGAGAATCACTTCTATGAACACTCACCTGAAATCAGAGAGAATTTTCTATTAGAAATGCATAAAATAACAGATTATATTGAACAACAGATTCAACTAAAAAATAACGAACTATGAATCTTTACTCAGTTTACTAATTTCAGTAATTCTGCTGGAAATTTATCGAGCGAAAAGAATAGTGTAAGGGAAGTATTTTGTAAATAATTATCATAATAGTGAAGGTTTTCAGCATATCTTAAATTTTTAGTCTGTGTTAACCTCAATGTTTTGGACATATTTAAAATTTGTGAAGGGAGCAGTTTTGGACTTGAGTCTGTTGCACCTTCACATCCGTTATGAATTTGTCACAATAAATAAATAATATAATACAGTATATTATGTGAAATTTAGTATTTCACAGAATATCACTAATATGATGCAGTGCATATACCAAAATTATAGAATGATCTGGCCTTATATTAATGTAAATTAAAGTCGCATAAGTGTCTGTCTCTTTTGACTGTGACACTGAATTATCAGATCACAAATAGCGTACAAGAAAATGTATTTATTTTTTAGATATGCTGTAGGTGTGGAATATATATATATATTTTTTTTTTGAGGATGAAGCCCACATAGGTCTGAGACCTGTGCGTGGGTAATGAGTTGAATGTTGGTGATTGATGAGTTGGACCTACAGTTTTAGGTGGGTTCCGAACCACCGGGAAGTGATTTTACAGCAGAGAATTGTGTCTTTTTTGCTGGCCAATCTAATCGGTCACCGTTACGAACAGGAACTACGAGAACGCAGCTTATCTCTATCTGATTGAACAGATACCTGCTACGGCTCGCGGCTATCACTTCCCTTCAGGGAATTATTAACTATTATATTTGATTATTGTTGTAGTTTTATTTTTTGTACAGCTTCAGTGAACAAATTTAGTCTGCAGGGAAGCGACAGGCAGCACAGACAGAACACTCATTAAAATCAACGTGGAATATCAGATAATATGTTGAATAAAAATGGACATTGGAGTGAAGGAGACGAGGTATATCAAGGGATTTTCGAGAATTCAATTAAAAACTCATATTTTGGGCATATTTTGTTAGCTTTGAAATGCGTTTTATCACTCTTGTTCAAACCAGCAGTTGAAAAACTCAAGGGAAAATTGAAAAGGGTGGAGTTGATGGTTTGTTTGACATCTTCATTTGTACACACACAGTATTCATCATGAAGTTATCACTTTCAACAAATGATGAACTGTGAAAATTCTTTATTTATTTGTTAACTAATTTAATATCAACAAGAGCACTGGAGAGTACTAAAGAGTGTTCAGTAAAGGTTGTAAAAAGCTTTTTGATGAATGGTGATGGCCTCTACATAAGGACTAATTGATTGATTGGGAATGATTCTTTTTTCTTTTTTTTTTTGATGATGAAGCCTGATAGGTCTGAGACCTTTGCGTGGGTAATGAGTTCGATGATGGTGATTGATGAGTTGGACCGACAATTTTAGGTGGGTTCCGAACCCACCTAAAATCTTGCATTGGATTGAAAGCCATCTCATCTCTTGCATTGGATTGAAAGCCATTCTGAATTTGGTTTTGTTTCGAGTTATGTAGAGAGATTTCATGATGCATTTTCTGAAAAAAAAATCATAAACATGTTGTTATCCCGATATTACATCACTGAAGGAGAGGAGAGCCCTAGCTGACTCGGCTGAAAGGGGAGCGAGCGGCTAGGGGGAAAATGAATGCTGGAAAAAGGTAAGAGAAAGGCATTCTATAAATTACGCAGGAGGCTCTGTGGTCATAAATAACACAGATAAATAAAAAACTCCGGCAAAACCAGAAATTCTTGATTCAGTATTAGAGGGCAAGTTAAATAATACAAGTTCATGGAGTGGCGTAGCTCACTCGGAACGTTTTATTAATGGATGCAAATAATGGAAAATTATTAACAAAATAACAGTTAAACTCTGCTTTATCCTGATCTGGGTTGAGTTATAAATTGAATGGAATAAGGAAACTGTAATAACTTTTTCGTCATACTTGTAGGTTATGGACAGTTTACCAGTCAAGCAATCAATGTGGTAAACAGCTGTTTACAGAAATCAAAAACAGCTGATGTAATTTGATGATTATTACCATACAGTGTGTGGTAAAAATCATCAAATGATTATTACCGCACTCTATGGGTGGTTGTGGCTACCACTTCACTGAAAAACCATTTGCTCGAAAGCTAGATCAGCTGATCTAGAACCATTATTGCCACATTTCACCTTGAGTTGGTGTGTTGAGGTTATGTTTGTATAACAATGATTTATAGTTTCTTATTTCAACTTATCTGCTATTTTAGACTTGTATGACGAAAAATATCGTACGTAACTCGTCCGGGAAGATGTTTACCATACTCGTATGATAATACCGCACTCGACTTCGTCTCGTGCGTTAACTTATCATACTCGTATGTTAAACACCATTTCCCGCACTTGTAACGTAATATACTATTATAAAATTATTTTGCAGTTGAAGTAGAATCGTATTTTTTTTAATCTATAAACAAGTAGTTGTCATCTGTACAGTACAATGCAATTAATGAAAAAATCAATACACAGTAACCGATTAGAGTGGTTAAGTTTCAAATTTTTTGTAGTAATAATGAATTAATGTTACATAATCATACATATTTCACGTAATAAATTTTGCTTATTTGGATATAAAAATTTTCAAAGTTGCACTTTTAGACCATTCCTTAACAAATTTTTAAAGATGCTTTTTGTAAATATTAATACCAACTTTATAGTATTGTGCCAAACTGACAATCAATGATATTAACTATTTGAAAGGGAGGATTACTACTCCATGTATGGAGATAAGCTAGTTTTGTTTTTGAGGCAATTGAATAGTTTAGGAAGAGATTAGAGTTAGGAATGAGAGAGAAAGCTGAGAAAAGTCTAAGAAGAAAAACAGTATTTTCTGGCTAAATGTGAAATTGTATGCCATGTTAGTGTTTAAGTTGAATGATACAATTACTAAAAAAAGCAGCATCTTCTAGATAAATGTATAATTTTATGTTATGTTAGTGTTACAGTTATATTTTTTTTAAATTAATCGGTTTAATTCATTATCAGATAATTAGCAATTAATATAAGTATCCTAATACACAAATGTTTCAAAATACTGCTTTACTGTTAAATTATGGCGAAGAATCATCTACAAAGAAAGACGGTTAGGAATTAGTCAACCAAAAAGGATCAAAAGAAAGTGAAATGGAATATTTTTTGCAGACTTTTGATGTGGTTAATTTGGTATTGTACAAGGAATAAAGGATAAGTGACTGGCCCACATAATGAGGAGTAGTAAGTCAAGTGCAGGGCAGTCAGTGGAAGTATGTGAGTAGTACGAAGTAGGCCTGTAGACCTGTAGACCGCACACGCCAGGTGAGCAATGGGAAGAGCAGATGATAGCCAGCTGCTTTTAGTTGCGAACAGAAGACACGCGTGCTTCACCTGTTTCAACTTATTAAGCACCTGCAGGACCTGCACCTAGGACCTAGCTTGCTATTTAAACGCTATAGAAGAAGCTTACTGGAGTCCAATCTGTCCCCAATCAACAACTGATTTGAATCCAGTGGGCGGCGGATGCCGAAAGTGAAATTGAACCTACTTTAATAAACCTGATAGATTAGCATATTTTGAAGGACTCTATACTGACTCACAATCATTTCCAAAGCGTGTTTATGGGACGAAAACCTGACAGCTGCAGTACCATGCATTCGCTGCATTGCACGCAAGATCTCAATTTTTATACATCTCGTAAAAATTTATGATTTTCAGATGGTGAACACTAAAATATTGTTATTCGCATGTTAATGGTGTTGATTAGCCTGAAAATGCTATCCTCCGACAACTAACGTTTGCAATTTTCAACAACTGTTGAGAATTAATTCCTAAAGCATGTTCTTTTCATCCCTTCAGAAAAAGAAAACCTCATCTTCTCATTTTTGAGAGATATTACTTGTTGACCGAACGAAGAGAGGTCTCTGTTTCAAGTCGACCGTTTTGCATTTTGTCTGTTTGTTTGTAACGCATACCCGTGAACCGATTTCTTTGAAATTTGACAAGAATGTTCCTTTTAGTAATGCGCAGCAATGTATGTGTAAAAAATTTCGAAATTCCCTTGCATTTAAAGCATATTTCAAAGGAAAAAAGCACAGCTATTAGGCCTACTTCTATAGCAACATATGATTTTTAAAATTAGCTTCTCCATCACATGCAATTAGAATCATATTCATAAATAGCCCTTGGGGCCCCTTATTCATATGGTTGAACCTTATTCATATGAATTAAGTTATCATTCATAAGAATTACATATTTGTTTCAGATAAAACAAATCATTTCTAATATTTTTACAAAGTATAAATAACAAGTGAATGATAATTATAAAAATTTAATTTGTATTGTCCTTTAAATTCATTCATCAGACATGAGAAATCTAAAGCTGGGCATTCACGTTCCAACTTGCAGTACCACTTGCAGTACTGCTAGTAGTACTGCTAGATGGATAGTCGACTCCACTCACGCTCCTACTTGCAATCCAACTTTATTCCTAGTCAGCTGTGAACGTCGCTCTCGAGCCGAAAAATGTAAACGAAGTTGCCCGATGTTGCCCGAACTTGCCCGAAGGCCATGCACTGACTGAGATAGGTTGGACGATTTTGATCCGACGCCCCCACACACGTTCCAACACCGTCGACATTCGGAAGTCGTCCCTCTAGTCGTCCATTTAGTCGTCCATCTAGTCGTCCCTCTACAATTCCAACCATCCAACAAGACCATTCACGTTCCGTTTTCGAATCCAACCTTGAAGGTTGGACTGCAAGTGGTACTGCAAATCGGAACGTGAATGCCCAGCTTAAACTTATTTTAGGAATCAGCTGTCTGGAACGACATAAGTACAGATAATAATTGATTGGATGAAAATAGAACCGCAGCCTTGATGTGAAACAGAATGACTTTTGTGAAATACAGACATGAAATAAACTACGCGAATCGAATCTAGGGTTAGGTCTAATTCATCTCTGTGTTCCACAAAAATTCATCCTACATCACATCACTAATCCCATCGGTAGAATAAATTGTATGTGTTAGTCGATATCAATGGGGGAACACCATCAGGTAGCCTTTATTAATAGCTTTCATATTATAGGCTTTGATAGCAGATTAATGGTAGAATGTTTTACAAAAAATCATTAATATAACCGGCCACTATCTGAAAAAATTGTTTCATCTACTGTAATACAATTTTTATAACACAGAGATGATTACAGTCAGAGCTAGAATGTGCTTGTTGTATACAGTATCCGCAAATTGCTAAATCTTGGTATGTTCATTGGGAAAATTTAATGGTTTTTAGCATTAATAATAATATCGTGTGACCTGGCTGACTCTGCATTGTTTATAGTTTATACTGTAGGTCATAAACAACTTAATCGAAATATAATCCAATTATTTTTATAAATTTATGATTTAATTAATAAGAAGTGTATTGAATGGAAATTTAACACAGCAGAATATTGAAGTCTGGCTCCATTAATTGCTCATAACAGTTGGCTTCGACTGCAACATTGCTTTTGTTTCAAAATTAAAAGAAGCACCTGGAGAAGAGATGGAGTTGTGACGAGGGCAAATTTTGCACGCCGACCCTCCCACAAACACCACCCAATAAACGAAAAACTTCTAACGTTTTATCGAGATCATCCCACCGTTCCTTGTTCAGCGCCCAACGGCAGCAGCCGTCTTCTCTCGACAACTTTCTTAATTAAATTTGCGATTCTTCCTGCATCGTTCTTTAGCCCAAAAATTTATTAACATCCTTTTAATTAGCCGGATAAAGTCCACGGCATGCTACAGATCCAGCAGGCTCGTGACAAGTCGTTAAAATTAATACTTGGAACAATACTTGGACGAAGAAAAACAAGTCTGCCTGTTATAAAAATTCGTAGGCGAGTTTTCAATGGGGAAGCTTGTTACAGTGAGTGACATTACTGGAATAAAGTCATGCCTGGAATAGATTTGACCTTTTGTAAGAGAGAGGGCATTGAAATGAATTTCTGATTGTTGACAGTAAAGATGATAAATGTTATAATTCTTTCTTGATTTCTGCGAAACTGTTCATGAGATTCATGTTGTATACCAAGAAATATTTTTATTATCAACTATTACAATTTATAATAATTGTATATACAGTAGATTATAAATAATTTTTATAGTTGATATGATGTTTATAGTTATGATTACAGTTCACAAATAATAATGTTTATATTTGATTAATAATACTAACATTATAATGACGTTTATTCTTTAGAAACAAAAAGTTCAAGGAAGGACAATGTTAGGGAAGTGATAGCCGTGAGCCGTAGGTATCTTTTCAATCAGATGGAGTTAAGCTTTAAACTCCTAAGCCTTCTTTGTAAGGGAGTCCGATTGCATTGGCCAGCAAAAAAGACTATTCTCTGCTGTAAAATCACTTCCCGGTGGTTCGGAACCCACCTAAAATTGAAGGTCCAACTCATCAATCACCATCATCCGACTCATTACTCATGCACAGGTCTCAGACCTGTGGGCTTTATCATAAAAAATAAGTCTAATTTTTTTCTAAATCTTTGCGACACTATTCTTGAGGTTTTTGTTTGTATTTATTTATCCTTGAGGTTTTTGTACGTATATATTAACAATGATTACAGTTCATTAAAAATGATCAAAGTTTATGAATAATGTTTATAATTTACAGTTAATAATAATTTATTATTTAATTGCCGCTTAGCGCAGTTGGTTGGGGCGTCGCAACTTCAGCTTGCTGTCGTTCAAGTGGTTGTGGGTTCGAATCCCGCTCTACCGTCAAGCATTTATGTGTAATCATTCACCTCATTACCCACGCACAAGTCTCGAACTCATGTGGGCATCATCAGCAATAAAAAAAAGTTACGTATAATGGTTGTTGTTCACAAATAATGTTCATATAATTTATAACACATAATTTATAAAAGCATTGAATTTTTCGCGTGCTGTACATAAGTCCGAGACATCTGCATTGGTAGTGAGTGAATGGAGATAGGCTATGTTTAGACGAACTACATCTTTAGGTAGGTTCCTACCAGGAAAATGTTAATAAAGTAGATAAAGTCATGTTATCTGTGAAACAATTTTTATAGTAAAATCGTTACCAGAATCAAATAATGTGGGTAAACCCTTTTGGTTCGAAATGAACTCAAACTAAAACATCAGTGAATTTGTAGAGTGAGCTCAGGGAATTCGGACACGGCGCTTAAAACAGAAATGAAGACCCTGTTAAAATTTCAATTATTGGAGCTGAATGGCGAATTGTAATACTGTAGTGTACTCCATCAACAAATGAGTCATTCTAATTTTGTTTGCAATTAAGGTCACTGGCCCTCAAGCCTGAACCGGAATACTGACTGCGTCGGGCACATTTTCAATGAGCTTGTAATCGGAGTTCGACTGCCATCTCCCAACCATCACATGCATAATTATTGAATACAGCACAACGAAGCTTGCGCCATTGGTGTCCTTACTCACAATCATTGAACAACGGTTATCCACTGATGAGTATATTTATTTATTGATTACCATAATGTGCGATAAATGTAAATATTAAAAAAAGATCAGTTGCTGAAATTTAATAATATTAAAAATTTTAATAACGAATGACTTGATATGCAAAACGATGTTTAGTGAGTAAAACAATTTTATTTTTTTTCTACAAAATAAAAAGAAGTAATATCATGAGAGTTCAATATGGTCCATCAAAACTTTCCTCTGTTCAGGGAAAATGTAAATAATAGATTTTATCAATAAACTTTCTCGCAATACCATTTACCTTTATCATTCTTATAAAAACAATGACATCTTAAACCATCACAAATCATGAAAACAGTCATCAACACATATAATAAATACATAAAAAATAATCAATCTATTTGTATAGGGAAGCCATACAAGTAGAGTTGAGCTGACATTTTAAAGAAATATGTAAAAAAATGCATTAAAGTTATTTGAAAGTAATACAAATTGGAAAATATTGAGGCTAGTCAACCAACTTCACATATCATTGACCTTTATTCTAGGGCATTTACAATATATAAATTATAGAGAACTCAACTTCTTTTCTCCTTAATCAAATTTGACAATAATACCATCAATCTGTCCTCATCGTTTATTATAGTACGACAAAATGTATCCAAAACCTGAACTCTACCATCTCTAAACATGGAAGAAAGCAATAGAAAGTGACAATGTTTCTAGTTTCTGTAATTAACACATATAAAGTACTAACATTTTAATGAAAGAAAATTCATTCGACATTTTGATAAAAAGCTTTCAATTCATAGGCTTTTATAATACTGCTTCGCGTAGAACATCGTGATACACGTAAAATTCCATCTTTTTTTTCATTGAAAGATTTCAATATCACGCTGGCTAGATGTGCAAAAGACAGGTGCCTGATCATTTCTGATCGTCTCTACTAGATAAGCTTCATAAAATGTACATCCGTGCAGCTATGGAAACAGAGAAGTAAAAAAATATGATGAAAAAGATATCAGTGGCAAAAGGGCTTTGCGTCTTTGTAGAATACCTTCAGTACTTTGGGGTAATTATTCTTGTTTCTAATTAACTGAGTCTTCAAGCTTGCCGGTAGGAATCATTGTTGGCTGTGCAAGGGTGGGGGATTTTAGGAGGGGGGGGGGGGAGGTTTAGTGACCGATAACATGACCTGTAAGCTGGCAAGGCTACCTGTAAGCATTTCTTTTAGGGGGAGGGGGGTTTTTAAAGAGAGACTCATTTCATAAAAATTGTTGCATGGCACTGACACACGCTGAAGAACGTTAGACAATGAGAATTTTCTCTTTTTCAGACGCTTTCCAGTTTTCTCATTTTTATCAGGGGATCTCATCTTTTTCGACTTTTCCAAAACATCTCGCAGGGGAGCCGGAACCTGCGATGCCATTTTCATCTCATAGCTTTGAGACTTCCTAACCCACATCCACCCGCACTTCCAACTCTCAATCACTCTCTCTCTCACTCGCAATCTCTTTCTTACCCTCGCACTTTTCCCGACTACTCAAAGCCAACACTCGACAGCACTGAGGCATCTTCGGGTTGTATTGCGGAAATTGAAATGCTAAACAGAGTGGATCGTTTACTCTGAAATTTTTCCACCTCTATTCTGCTATTGAAGCATCTCGGCCCTTTACACTCCTACTTGACTTTTCAAAATATTTAATATTCACAGGAAAATGTAATATAACTAATATTATTTAAGTTCACAATACGATTTGTAGATGCAATCTCTTCTAGTTTGCTGAAACTGAGAATGGATAATGTGATGATCCTGTTGAATACGGGAATGGATAATATGTTGTGAAATGAGAATGGAATATGAAACAAAGTGTTATGCTTCTATATAGATAATTTTAAAGACACAAATCGACTACAAATTTGAAATTCTCGTATTTCAGGATCTTAACCGTTTAGTAGGCTATCACTATTTGGAGTCAATATTAGTCAAATCATTTGGAACATTACCTATGAGAATAATAGATTTTTGAGAAAAATATGAGCTTGATTCATTCCTATCATGGTCAAATTTATTTCAGTAATAGAAAAAATACCAATCATTTTTTCTCACGTTCTTACAAATTTCGCCAAAGTTGACCAGCCACTATCTAGATGTAGTTGATCTATTATAATAGTATTTCTTGAATTTATCTTGCCAGCAATCTCTCCTACACCAACTTTAGATTCAGCAGGTCTCTAAGATCAATAAAAGCGAATTTACGAAACATTTCTCATTCCAATCTTTCAATTTTTCATTAAGATTCTGTATGTGATAATACAGTACCTCAAGCCTCAAGTACCTTAAATCAAGTGCATTTAAAACCTCTACGTCTTATTACCCAAGTACTAGTAGAAATTATAAAATTCCTATTATTTAAATGAACAGTACAATCCTACAATGAATTCCACCCTATCTAATAGATGAGACGCGTCTAGGACTAGTAAGGACAATACTATCAAACATTCAAATTTAAGTTCAATCTGGCATTGTAGTAGACTACATACAACTCCCCAAGCGTATGACAACAATCGAAAGTCAGAGATGCATATTACGGTTTGAGAGATGACTTCTCAACGAGCAAGCTCATCACAACTCTTAAATTATTTTCGAGTACGGAAAAATGTGATTTGTAAAGTGGTAAAACGACATTTGAATCCGGGCAAGCCGTGATAAAATCCAACAGTCTGGTAGAACACGCGTGAAATATGTATCGTAATGCACTGGCAACGGAGATACGAGACCAATGAATATTTTACGGGCGTGAGCTCTACGCTCTCATGATGTCGAACCACGGACTGTCGCCATTTGAATCATGTAAACCGTTGCTGCAAGAAGTTCAAGTGGAAGTTGAAGTGCGTGGGTAGGTTTGGGGGGGGGGGGGAAGTGAGGTTTGACGGCACCAAGATGTCTAAAAGCAAAGCAAACCAAAGCATCATATTTTCATCACCGAAGGTGAATAGCCTAGCATATAGGTTTCTCGGGGCAATATTAACAATGCAAATCTTGGGAAATATTGAATCGCAAATTAAAATTCATCTTCTCTAGTACAGACCAAAGATTTAAGTGATTTCTCGTCGTTCAGCTCTGCGAAAATTAACCCTGGAAAATCAGTTTAATTACGAATAGAAAAACCACTGAAAATGAGTGATCCAACTTCTATATCAAGTATTCACGAATATTCATTTTCCCGCACAATACTTTAGCTATCGGTACAAAAAGTTGCTTAAAACATCAAATATCAACATGCTTCTCAAAAGTATTAAAATAATAATAATAATAATGCTACTGTAATTTTATTACTATGGTGAGAAACAACAAAATAAATTAAACATCACCTTGTAATCATAATGTAACTAACTTGATTCAAAAAATTAATTCAATAAGAGGTTTGAAAAACGTATGAATATGAAATTGAATTTTCTTGTACAGATTCAGATTTACAGAAACATCAAATCATGTTAGAGTAAATGTCCAGCTCCAGACATGGTCTGACAGCCTATCTTGTTCCTGATAGTGTGAGGAATTATATCGTGGTTGGTTGGAAGTTTCCATTATCACTATTATTTTTCTATTCAGGTTTACTATGATAACCCACGACCGCTGACACGACAGCAAGCTGAAGTTTCGATGCCTTAACCAACTGCCCTAAGCGGTCATTTTACTGACTTTGGCATTTGATGTTTTCACAAGTACAAGTGGCTATCTTAAATACAATTCACATTTTTTCAATAAACTTGGAAAAGGTGTAGTTTCGCTCAAATTGATTTTAGTTCTTGTTGCTCTTTATTAAATACTATTGCCACTCATATCAGTTACATGCGTATATTCTCGTAGTACATCCACACGTACAGAGGCTGTCTTCCACTCATTCGGTGAGGCCGTGAATAGTCAGTAGTGTAGGCACTCAGACATCAGCTGCTATAGTGGGGATCCTACGCATAGCAGGCAAATTGGGTTCGCACCTAACACCGGGCTTTGCTTGGCTCGGTGCTCACTGCAATCTGCTCAACACAACGTTCTAAGACGAAACAAAAATCCTATCCACTCTCACAAGCGTTTCTACATTGTAGTACATTAGTGTACTATAGAACAAGTCTATAAGTACTATTGTACTTGTAGCATTATATTGGTACAGTGCTAGGTGCTAATAGAAGGACGCTACCCAGCCACACACTGGACCACTTTCAAAATCACACTAAATACTATATAGAAATATAGTTACTATATAAATCTATAGGTACTAAATAAGTATATAGGTACAATATACTATGTATATTAAAATATTATATTAACTAAAATATTATATTATATTATAATATTATTATATTATATTAAATATTATATATAATATTATATTATATTAACACCCCTAAGTATTACAAAATCCCACTCAACAGACATTCTCCATCATGCATTTATACCCTCATATTTCTCTGGTGTAGGCCTAGTGCATATGTGCGATTTTTCAATATATTATTTAGGATAAATAAGGTTCATTGATTAGTTTTCAATTAAGATTGAGTACCGATTGTGACCGATCAAATTTGCAAGCAAAACATACACTGTTCTCTGCTGTAAAATCACTTCCCGGTGGTTCGGAACCCACCTAAAACTGTAGGTTCAACTTAACAATCACCATCATCCAACTCATCACCCACGCACAGGTCTCAGACCTATGTGGGCTTCATCCTCGGAAAAAAGAAAAAATAGTTAAGTGCAAGCATTTGTTGGTGGATCTAATCTATAGTAAACTGAACCAATAATTCAGGTTAAAACATCATCTGCGTTCAGAATTTTGTTCATTTTTTATAATTGTTTATCTTATTTGGTAGGATCATCTTTGTATGCATTGTATTTTCACCTCAATAAATAAATAAACACCTGTCACTCTGTAGTTCACTTAATAGCGTTAATAATGCTTCAATCTACTGTAGAGACTTGAAAGCTGGACCTTTTTTCTTATGAAACAATTATTGATTCGTGATTATTTTCAGTTTTAAATTCAGATTAATTTGAAAGTATAGTCTAGTCATCTGATAATTATGAAATCATAGCCTATACTATAACTATATATACTATACTATCATAGCCTCGAATAACTAATTTAAATTGTAATTGAATTTTATATAAAGAAAAAGTTAATTATTTGTACGCGCTTATGTTCTGACAGTAGAATGTTTGAACGCAAAATTTGAATATTTATTCGAATCAAACCTACTTTGTCAAACTTTTGATAGAACGTTGGAAAATAATACATGTAAAATGCATAGAATTGATGACACAGGCAGTACATTGAATTGAACAATGTGATTATCATAATTTAAATCTACATTTTCATCTTTTAATTCCCATTGATCAACTACAATATCCAATAAGAGTAAAACTTGGAGCTAATTTCATACCATCTACAATCTAAATATTTTCTCTACTCATTTTTTTCAAATACTCAGGAGATAAGAACTGCGTTTGGGGTTAATTGTGCTCGGGAAAACTAGTACAATTAAACAAAATGAATTTTTGACAAAAAGACTACTAGCATAGGCTTGATACATGATTTGAAAAACATAAGAGAGGAACACTGATTCTGTACAAAGCAAACTTGAATTTGAAACGTGAAACGTTCGGCGATGGAGAAAAGCAGTCACCAGACTCAAGGAAATTGAGGCTTAGAATTTGCAATCCCTGTTGTGTTTCGCACTGATGAAGATGAGGTTGAAATGTAGGCCGCAGGGCTAAGGGCGAAGGGCGATGGCCAGCCCAAAGGGAAATCTTCGCAAACCTGTGAAAGCTAACTAATAGAAAGTTACCTTCAATTACCTAGCCATCAGTGAGATGGCAAAATTGATACAAGATACTAGGATAAAGCTCAATCAATGAACATGATAATTTTGAATTTATCGAAAGTAATTCTTTAACTAACCCCTAACAAAGAGTAAATTCTCAGCGTAATACACTGCGATCATGATTAACTAATTTTATAATGGAGTCGATTAAATCAGTGATGAATCCAGCAGGTAGTGTATTTTTACGCGACAATTGTTTTATATTTTTGATTAAAAGTAAGATTTTTTCAAAAATCAAAAATCTTTTATTTAAATTCCTTTAAAATAAATTCATAGTAGGCCTATATGCATTTATAAGGAAAAAAAACAAAAATAAAATCAAGAATCTATAATAACTGCAAGGCGAATCCTGTGCGCAGGTATGAGTTGCAATACTACACAAAGAAATTATTTTACAAAAATTAAGGGGAAAAAAGGGTTGGTTGGGACAGCGTGAGGAGCAGATAGGAGAAGACGAAAGAAATTTCGTCATTATTTGTAATTATCCATGTATGTATTTCCTTTCCAAGCCTTTTATTAAAATGTATATTTGTCTTTTCAAGAAAACAGATAGGAATGCGATTTATTAATTTATGGGGAATTAAAGAGAATTGTCTTCTACACACCTCCAAGTCCATTTTAACATTTTCATAGATGTTTCTTGAGAGGCGTAAATTGTAATTAGAATTGTAATTTAAATGTCACTTTTCAAGAATTAAATACTGTGAACAAAATTGATATTTAAAAAACATATTTAATTGCTGTAAAATAGTCGTTTTCTATCAAAAGTCGTTTACATACATAATCCTATTACATTTAAATTTGTCTTTCACAGAATCATCATCATAATCTATTACAGTTGAGAATAAGACAGTGGAGCATCCAATCCCAGATCATTATTATTATCATCATCACATGAAATGCGTTTCATAATTATGCAATCTGTCAAAGCCACTCGACAGGATTTGTTTGATTTTGGAACAGTGAGTGTGCTAGAGTAGAGGATGCTCCACTGTGCAAGCACTCTCAGGGCGGTTGTTAATTATTTACTGTATCATTGATTCAGTTACATGGATTCACCAATGTTACCCGTAAACCCAAAACAGTTTTTTTCTGTACTTTTAAATCTACTGAAATTTTGAATTTTCAATAAAACTCCTTATTTTCATAGCCAAATATTGCATAGTGGACTCTGGTCTGTTGCATCTTTGCATTTATTGTAACTCTGTCTATATTAATAAATAAACAATAATATTATGTAATGAAAAGTAATAAGGTTTTTATATCGATATTATGATTTCACATATTAAAACATTTTTTTTTCTCCGAACAACCCTGTCCAGAGGAAATTATTTTCATTCGATACATAACAATAAATTTTTACAATGTCTGTGTATAAATATTTCCAAATTGATTACTCATGAACACCCCACTATATAAATATGTGCTGGGGTGAAACAGTCCAGTAAATTAAAGGATACATTATCAGGATACGATTTCACGAAATTCAACAGAAGTAGTAGGCCCTGAGTATAGTAGCATAGGCCTGAATTTTCACTAAAACTCTATTTGCATAACCAAATAGTGCATAAAAAATTCATCTAAAACGTTTCTGTTCAATGTATTTGCACAACGTTTATTTTTATTGTTATCCGAAAATAATAATGACGATTTTGTCAATAGACATGGAAATGAGTTCAAAAGCGCTGGAGTTATCAGCTCGGCTCGGCCTGGAGCTCTACACTGAGGCACAGCTCAACAAACTTTATTGGAGTTTGTAATGCACATATCGAGGATGTATTGGCGAGTGCACAATGCACATTGTTTGCACTGATGTCTGTGTGATGTGGGACGGTGCAAGAGACTGTCAGTTTTGTTTGTTGCTCGGTGCTCAACTCGAAGCGACGAGTTGGCTCGATACAAATTTCAAAGTAAAACTGCGCACGTTGCCGACAAACTAAAGCGAACTTGCCGTGTGTTTGATTTGCAAACTGTGCGCCGATACAACCGACAGAAGCCTACCTTGTGTGTGGATCCAGTCGCCAATCCCATCGGTATCCCTCAAGAGTCCTTTGGCACGACTCAAAGTTTGGCGTCGAAACCAACACAAACTGCGTTATCCTGAGCGTGATTTGCCGAGAGATTTGCCATTCCCACCCAACGAACATCTGGAGCGCTCTTCAGCCCGAGTAGGCTCCAAGTTTACCGTAATCAACGCCCAAATTAAATGCTACCACAACCTGTGCAGGGATGGCCGCCGCCGCCGCTTGTTCATCTATTGTTAATGCTATTTCCCTACTTATTTGAACGCTCCACGCGCCACTAGTAATATTTGAGGTGCATGATAATCTTAATAAAATTCAGAGTGTTTTAACTGAAGGACTAATGCATTGCTATACACAATTTAACCAATGCTCTTCAGATTGCTGTCAGAAGATTGGGGTTCTAATCTGGTAGGAGACGATTAAAAGGCAAGGACTTGGGGGAAAATTTATGTTATAAAATTTTTATTTATTTATTTGAAAGACAGTTACATTGAAGGCATATGGGATTAACCCAGCTTGCCATCTTGACACAACAGTTAATTTCAATACATAATTAAAATAACCTGTATAAAACAATTACATTTTACATTATTTTAAAATTCATATTTATTCATATTTATTTAAGATCATCATCATCATCATCAATGGATGCCACTTATTTTCCATTTGTGGTGTATTTTAATTTTAAAATAATGTAAAATGTAATTGTTTTATACAGGTTATTTTAATTATGTATTGAAATTATGTATTGATGATGATGATCATCATCATCATCATCATCATGATTGGACTGAGTTCTGAATAAAAATTATTTCAAGTGGTTTTTATTAAGAAGGAATTTTAATAGGCGATTGACTAGAAAATATTGAAAATTTTATTGAATTGCTGTGTTGCCAATCACACAGCTTACATTGCAAAATGTACACATCAGCACTGTCTGGTCCAATTATTGCATAATTCAGGAATTTTAAATAGGCCTTTAGCGTCAAGTAATATTGGAATTTTATATCTGAACTATTTATGCTTTTGATTTATAATTGTAAGTTTTTATTTATGGAACTGATAATATTACTTGTACTTGTATTAAGCCTATTAAATAGTTGAAACAGTCACTGAATTAGTTAGATACTGTGGTATTCATATAACTTGGCAGCGTGTATCAGATGGGACATGCTATATCTGAACCCAACATACTGCTGCCAAGTTATATGAAAACTACAGTAATAATGCTGTAATGAAAACAATACATAATAATGATGATTATTCTCTACTTTTTTGAGGATGAAGCCCACATAGGTCTGATACCTGTGCGTGGGTGAATTCAATGATGGTGATTAATGAGTTGGACTTACAGTTTTAGGTGGGTTCCGAACCACCGGGAAGTGGTTTTACAGCAGAGAACCGAGTCTTTTTCACTGGCCAATCCAATATGTCACCCTTACAAAGAGCGCCCAGGAGTTTCGTAGTTTATCTCTGATTGAACAGATACCTGCTACGGCACTCGACTATCACTTCCCTATCAATCTCTCAATCTCATTACTCAATCTCTATTATCTCATCTTTTCTCTCAAAAGATGTACAACAAAGTGAATAAGATTCACTCTATAGTTTACCTCCCGATTCCATATTTTGCAAGCTCCCGATTATTCCATGTCTTTGACAGAAAGTTGATTACGTAGAATACAGTTTTTAATGAATGTTCAATTGCAAAATAATATCATATAAGTATTTCCCTTGTATCAGCCTCTCAAGAACTCATCAAAGGAGCCTCATTTCTTTCCACTGTATCTTAGTGCTGTTTGATTGCAGTTGTTGGAACTTACCGCGGGTATAGTAGTCCGAGGTGGCTCTCATAAAACTGCCATTAAATCTCCAACACGTCAATTATAGCCTGCTCTTTTACTCTACTCTCAACTCAACTTTAAGATCTTTATTTCATCAGGAACATCTTTTCAACGCTTTTTTACATATACCAAAATATCTAAACAGAAGATGATCTGTTGAACAAACGATATATCTTAATTTCCAAATGTGAACAATTTTATCCTCCAATTAAACTGTATATTAATTGTAGATTTTTGATGAAGCCCACATAAGTCTGAGACCTGTGCGTGGGTAATGAATTGGATGATATTGATTGGACCTACAGTTTTAGGTGTGTTCCGAACTACCGGGAAGTGATTTTACAGCAGAGAACCGAGTCTTTTTTGCTGGCCAATCCAATTGGTCACCCTTAAAAAGAACGCCCAGGAGTTTGGTAGCTTATCTCTGATTGAACAGATACCTGCTACGGCACTCGACTATCACTTCCCCAATTACTTGAAAGAATTATTCAACTATTCTCAGCGTAGTAAGCCTGACTCACAGCAATTATATTTTTTCTTTCATCAAGTGATGAATTTCGTGCAATTGAAACAGTTTTTATAAATTTGCGTTTTATTTTTTCTGTCATTCATTCGTTCCTGATCTAATTGGGAAATGAATAAACTTATTTTCATGTGATCCATTTCACTTGAACAGCCTTATCTACAGATCACATCAGTTGTAATTCACTCGTTTGCCTCTAATTTCTCCATTCGTTGAGCAGAGAACTCGAATTCCACATTGGGTGACATGCAGTGGGTCCCAACTCTCTGAGACGGAAACATTCATCGCCATTGTTAGACGACTACTGCACAGACACAGTCCCAGTCCTCGAATGTTAATGGCATTCAAATACAATTTGCACCTCACTCCCAGTCCCAGTTTGTGATATAATTCAACGACGAAGGGTGATACTCGAAACACGGAAACATAGGTCTCAACTCTCAATAGGCCACTGCTTAACACTATACACGCTCATTATAAAACGTAGGATATCCATCCATCTTTTGAATGTAGCTTATCGACAAATATAATAATTTACTGTTACTTCTGTTACAACGTTTATAAGAGCAAAATACATTATTGCCAATCTGTAGCTAATAATTATTGAAGCACAATATTTAATTACATAATTTTTAGCAATATTTTTATTCCTACTTGCACTGTTCGATGTAGTACAGAATAGTAGTTGTTCACGTAACTTAATGAGAAATAGTGAATTAATATAACGTTCATGGCCGAATAGGACCTATATTAGGAATTTCTTGGCTAAAAAATGTAAAAACTTTTTCCTATGCTTTCCAGAGCTACTGATCATAGCCAGGATGAACACCGGTATTGGAACCGAAATGGCAAGTATACTTGCGATATTAAAAGGAGGCAAGTATACTTCTAATATAGTATAATAGTAGACTACATTCACAGTTAAATAATAAAATTGGGATGCAAAATAAAAAATAATTGACTGGTTAAAGAATTGTGGTAGTGCTAGTCTAGTGATAGTCTAGTTGATAACTTGAACGAATAGGAACTTTCAGAAACTAAGAGTAAAGAGTCAAAGAGTAGTAAACTATATTTATTACTATATATCTATTCCGGTGGTTCGGAACCCACCTAAGACTCATCTTAGGTCCAACTCATCAATCACCATCATCCAACTCATTACCCACGCACAGGTCTCAGACCTATGTGAGCTTCATCCTCAAAAAAAAAACAAGAAAAAAACAAATATTGTATGTGGTTATAACAAGTAGTATAGGACGCCCCATCAGCATCAATCTGACTGACAATTGTAAAAAGTCTTACTTTTAACCACTCTGAAAATAATGTTATTTTCCCAGGTAATTTCAAACTTTAATTGGAATCTAATTGCATATAATAATGGAAAATTTCATATAAAATTCTAGTTATCATCACAGTGCAACGTCATTATCACCTTCCCAACATCCAATTGCATTCTTCGGCCTCCAATTTTATAATGCAATTAAAGAGATACATTTTAATACGCTACATCCGCTACAGTACGCTGCCTACTGCCTGTGATTCATCTAGATCGCGACTAAAAGTCATTAGCGACGAGACTTTATTGCAAATTGCTTTGTGCCAAAACAGAGTGCTCAAGGCTGATGTTTTCACATAAGACTTCTGACCAATAACCCCGATTAAGTAAGAATTAATTTAATAAGAAGGAAATATGGACGATAATTACTGCAGACCGCGACTATCGAACGAACAACAATTACAAAAGGACCCGAGTTTTTCCCAGCCAAGTACAAGAAGATCTTTATTTAGCATGGGAATATGCTAATTCTAGCATTAATTGTACAGCCAGAGGAAGTGGAAACTGGTTTCATGTCGACAAGGAGCTGTCGGACGGCTTCGGACAGGTCAGAGAAAAAAATCGAGAGAACCAGTTCAGTCTCCGGTCTCAGGTCTCTGTCCGGTGTGGAGCAACAAACCCCCAACCAGTCCCTCACTAGCCCCCCCCCCCCCCACAACCGGTACCCATTATCAACAGATACGATGGGAGACCTGCTCCAATACTTGGCTCCAATTCATTTCTGTAGCAGAGCAACTTTAAAACCACAGTAGGTGAGAGCTGGAAGCATTACTAAAGTCCTGCACGGTCTACATTTACAACAGGAAACTATCCAAAAAAAAGTGATAGTGATCACTGATACTATACGTTGTTACATGATGACATAAATTGTTGTAATTATTATAAAATGTGATGAATGGAACTGGATGTTTTCAAGTTTCATTGTATTGAGTTTCTTTCATCAAATAAAGGATAAATCTAGTCGGATCAACAATACGTATCTCTGAGCTGAAGACTTGATAAAACATTTGAGAACTTCTCCATCATTTGATAAATGGAAGAAAAATGATAATTCCTATCAATCATTAATTTATTTAGAAATTACATAGCATAATCTGATGTAATATTGCTTGAAATGCAATTATTACTGAATTCAACCGTAGCAGAAATTCTGAAATGATCTGAGAACTTGATCTGAGTTCTGAAAAATCTTTCAAAGAAGATTTTTCCTTTATTTCTAATACTTTTAGCTTGAAAACCTAGGGTTTCAAACGGACAATTTCCATCCAAAAATCTTTCAAATTACGCTGATTAATTAAACTTTCAGAAACAACTGCTACAACTAATTGATTTTCTTCTAGTTCAAAATAAACTTTTCAGTACTTGGAAATTCAGATCAATACTAATATCTTATGATGTTCCAAAAACTAACCGTTCTCGATTAGGAAGTTTCCAATAACAAGATGTATCATTACGATGAATACATCGCTTGATATTAAAATGAAAAAAGCAAGCATTTCATCAGCGAGAGCTTCATTTGTTGGAAACAAATTATTCCCTAATACCTGCCGTTCAAATACGTGTGATATTAATGCACGGGAGCTTTGATTCTCAGTATTTGAGAAGCTTTAGACAAGAGGCAGAGAACATTCAATGAAAATCGAAGTAATTTCATTCAATAGCACAATGCATAACAACTGAACAGGTATTTTATGAGAGCCCGCATTCTAAGCTCAAATCAAGGAAAAAAGCTTATATCAAAATCTGACTGAATAAATCACGACCTGAACCAGGTAAAAGCCATGTATTATGAAATCTGATACAGCACAAACATTAGGTCGACGAGAGAACGGAGAAACATTTTTTACGAATGGTTAAAGATCATACAAATATTCAGTTATTTTTCTTCTTTTTATTTTGAAAAATATCTCGTAATATTCTGACAATGTGGAAACATTTATATTTCTTTCCACGAGAATAAAATGTGTTTTCTCAATAACTTTAGCTCTCGTTTTTATTAGTGGAAAACGTAATTTTCAAGCTGCATTAAGAATAAAATTTAAACAAACTATTTTCAGTTTATTAATTACCTCGACCATTGATTATATGTATGGTGATAATTATATTATTCGATTTTATTTTTTGGTATTTATATTTGTATAAATTTTATATTATAGTGCAACATTCAGATATTCATTTGAGATTATGTATTATTCATTTGATATTAAAGGAGAATATAAAAAATTGACAATGAAGTAGACTGATTAGCAAGTATTGAGGAACAACGTGATAAATTCCTTGGTATTAACAGCCATACGGCATGGATCTGAAAAAATGTTCAATTTTACAAGGATTGAATTTAATTAAGAGAAAACGGAAGTTTAATGCCGTTTAGTACTAGATTACATTGTAAAAAGCGAATTTGAAATAGGTTGAGAGCCAGATTCCACTATTAAAGCTTACGTAAAATGAACTTTTGAAACCGGATTTTGAAGATAAATCCTGAGAAAGCACACCCACACCAAAGATGAAGTAGTGGAACTTTCGAATTCACTTGAAAAAATCTACTAGGTAAAGTTATCGCGAACTTCGATTACCCCTGATTTATATGTTATCCTTTTTGAGAAAAAACAGCTACGGATCATTAGCAACTGGAACATGGTAAGTTCATCAAGGAGCAAGAGAAGTTCGAAGTAGGTTACTGAAGAAAAGCAGAGTTTAATAATCATCAGTTTTTTCTAAGTTTCGGGAGGGAGATAGTCCACCGCACAAGGAGAAGATTAATAAAAAATGGACGGCAAACTTCAAACTAAACTTGCACAGGAAGCGCGATTTGTAAATAAAAAATTATCATTTAAAAAGTTCGGCTTTCCAGGAGAATGTAACTACTTCCTAACGACTTTTGAAAAGAGGGAAACTCAAGTCGACAGCTACCTAGTTAAAAACACCAGAGGTAATAAGGAGCTGAAGAAAGCTTGCAATGTAGAATAGATAACTAGTCGAAAAAAAGGACGAGGAGAAAAAAGTACCGATAGGAGGCTTTCCGACTGCTTCTGATTTTTACACTTTTCCTTCCAGCAGAGAAATAACAGAGCTTATAAACACTCTATTGTCTTTGACCAATGATCCAACAAACAGATGTTTTCTCTAAACAAGATTATGCCTAAAGTAGCATTTATTCAATGTTTCTTTTCAAAATGGAAAATTGTACGATTGATAAGGTATAATAAAAAGTAGAAAGGTATCTCATGTCAATTATTATCAATAATGGATTGATCAAATAAAGTGTTCTTGGGAATAATAACAATTAAATAAATGTTTTTCATATTAGCCTAAACTGTTTTTGAAAACTATTACAAATTTGTAAGAACAGCTAATTGTTACTTAAAACGCTTTATTTTTGTAGGTGATTATTCAACTAATTAGCCAACTTCTCGAAAAAAAATTAGGTTTATATTTATAATTCAAAATTCTGCATTTTGGTAAATACCAGTTCAAGTTGACAGAGATAATATAATACCTGAGCTTATCTTAAGAAACATTACAATTTGAAATTAATGGTTAGGCTATGCAATCACTTTGAACTAACAACGTGAATATACAACGATCTAGTTCAAACTGTTCCATCAGATTATCTGAATCGGTATATAATTCTTGATAATGTTATTAAAAAATTCTTTTTGATATGAAAAATTCAATCCGAACCTTTTCTCCACTCACTTGATCTTAGTTTATTCATGAACACACAAAGCAAAGGGATCAAGGATGAAGGGTTGAAGAGCTTCTTGAGATCGTAAAGCTAAAATACAAAATATTCTTCTTGGGTCAAGTTGTTGAAGAGGGATGGAACGATTGAGTGTGTGAGAGAGGGGCGGAAAAGAAAGAGTACGAGAAAAGAGAGTGAGTAAGATAGAGTGAGAGTGGGAGAATGTGTGAGAGGGTAGATGAGTTCAACAAGAAAGAACAAAGGTCGCTCTTGAGTGAACAAAATACTTTTTGGTCTTCTTACAGCAGCCCGGAGGCAGGTCGTTGTGAAGCTCAAGGGAAATGATAAAGGGTAAATTTCTTTGAAGAGAGAAAGGAATAAGCCGCAATTAGATAGAGGAACGGCAGACTAGTGTTCCCACAAATATGCTTGCAAATTTCTACTACACCGCCTTTCACCGAATGAAACCCTTCAACAACGAAACTTCAGAGGACTTCACCAGAGATGAGGACTATTGAAGAACAACAGCTCATTACTCACTTTCAAAATCTAGTATGGCCCAATAAAAATAATAAATTATTGAATGAAACTTTCAGTTTTCTACTAGTTCAACTGAACTATACAGAAAAAATATTTAGGAGAATACATTTTGACTAGTAGCCTACTCATGTTTCCTTAAAAAGAAAAAGTAAAATTGTTATTTTCTCTTTATAGGGTGCTAGTGAATATAATGCTTATTTTTCTTTTACTTATCAATCATCAATATTGGATTATCCTATTTTCAAGGAAAATTGTTTGAGAAAAACATGATACATATCGAATCTACGTATTAGAAAAACCAGCCAAAATAAGACGTCAAAAAACTTTATTTTTATAGCTACAATTAAGTAATATTATTATTCTATAATCGTCGTTTCGGAGGACACGTTAATCTGTCCGTCCTGCTGCCTAAAAAACAGTCGTTAAGTCACGTCAGAAGCCCTGAACTTATTCAGGTGCGACCTGATAACTCTGACACCAGACCTGAGCCAGCCAGGTCACACGATATTATTATTATTATTACTATCCTATTAACTCTTACCTTAACTTTAATGTAATTATTATTCAACTAACTTTATAATAATAACTATAACTACAACTATATGATGATGATGATGATGATTATAATATGTGACTTGAACTGTAGCAACTTCATTCGATGTTCGGGAATAACAAATATTGCCCAATTACCAGATCATAGCGAATTTATCCTTGTATAATTAAATTTCATCCCCTACAACCAAATGCAGTTGAATTCAAAATATCAATTCCCTCCTATTCATGCAGCGATACAGTCCACACGATGAACAGAACTCTAGCCTACTCGAAAACGTCTCCCCAATAAATAATAATATCAATGATATAATGATAATTAGCTCAATAATTGCAGTATTGATTGCAGAATTAGCTTCAACGAACTAGATGAAATAGATGGTAACATCAAAATCAACTGAACTACTGAATATTGAAGTGTAGCACACAACAAATTATTATGAAGACAGGATGTGGAAACATTGCATGCTTCCGTTATTTTATTTTACAATGAATGCCTATTTACTGTATATTGTACTTCAATTGCAACATGCATACGGATATGTACACTGACTGTCTATTGACACTCAGTAGGACTGCATGCATAACGTAATGAGAGCAGTATAGTCCAACATGGAAACAAATGATAAATTCCTTTTCAAAGCTTCACCGGCATGCAGAAACTCCTATATTATCAACATTCCAATGAATCAGGTATGTTTGACTGTAAAAAACCCTGGACAGAAATAAATATATAGTAGGCCTTAACATTATTCACACATAGTTACTATTTACTACAATCTTTTCTAATAGTAATGAATTTAACGATATTATATCAGTCGTAAAGTAACCAGTGTTATCAAAAAGTTTCGTTACCAATACAGTTTGAACATTTCATTTATATCATCCATTAAAGAAAATTTCGATTTGGAGTGGATGAATGAAAATATAATAACTGACATTGATTTTTGATGATTATAATGTGACAAGAGTCGCAGTGGTGTAATAATCGGTTGAAGCATTTTTTTTTTGAGGATGAAGCCCGCATAGGTCTGAGACCTGTGCGTGGGTGACGAGTTGGATGATGGTGATTGATGAGTTGGACCTACAGTTTTAGGTGGGTTCCGAACCACCGGGAAGTGATTTTACAGCAGAGAACAGTGTCTTTTTTGCTGGCCAATCTAATCGGTCACCGTTACAAACAGGACCTACGAGAACGCAGCTTATCTCTCTGATTGAACAGATACCTGCTACTGCTCGCGGCTATCACTTAATCACTGATAAGACTGCGACTATAACTTCAACTCATAATGCATGTCAAACGATTTCTGAACTAGTTCAGCCTCCTGCGGCCACGAGTTGATTCCCATTATAGTCCGGCATATTCTGTGTCATCAATTACCTCATTACCCACGCACAAGTCTCATAAAAATAATAATAATAAATAAATAATACTTGATGATAAAGTGATACATACGGATACACCCAATCAATGTGATACAATCTTGTATTCTACGGAAATCACCAACATACCTACAACAGAATGGAAATACATCAAATGAAATATTAGAACTTTTTGTAATAAAATTCATATATTATTATCCAAATATTCATATAACATTATGAATTGAAAAATATAGTTCAATTTAAAAACTTGAATAGCATACATTTAGACAATTTTAGACAATAAGTTTGGCAATAGGGTAACATCCCACATGAAAAATATATTGAAAAGGTGAAAATAATTGGACTACTATAAGTTTATTTATTTATTAATTCGTATCAGCATCACCAATAATCTACATCGATGATAATTTACATTGCGTAGTATGGGTACCTAATAGACAAGCACAACTTGGTTCAGCCACAGAAAAAAACTGTTTTCTTTCGACTCTATGGTTCGGGTTGGATGTTATCATTTCATGAAATACCAAAAAGAGCTTTGGTTAACATTTGCACATTACATTAACAAAGTGTTTAACCAATTGTCAACTTTACATGTGAAATATTATTCAGTTTATTAGGAAAGAAGCGTTTGGAAAACACAGCAACGAACGGAATAGTTTTCCCAAGTTTTTCCACTCAGTAAGCGGGATTTGATTGTGGTGGATGAGTGAGACATGGAGAAAAACCATAATGCATGTGAAACGATTTCTGAACTAGTTTGGAGCAAAATCGAAGTGAACTACTATGAGATTAGCGGCGAGTTTAGCGACATGACGCTACCACAGCGTGCGAAATTGAATCCAAACATTGCAAAAACACGGTTCGGACCGCGATTCCGTAGTTGTATACGAGGGATTAAAACTGCTTTAGCTGGTTCATTCTATTTCGGATCGGCTGACATCTGAAACAACAGCGAGGTTCGACACAAACGAGAGTGGAGTGCAGAGTGCCGAGTGCACGACAAACAATCAATTCCAATCCGTTCGCTACCTGATTAGAGATTCAACGAATGTCGGCCATTGATAGAAATAATGCGTCCGTCCACTGGTGTGTTGCGATTTTCTGTTCTACCCCACAAATAACTGGCTGTCAATCTCACCAAAATATGTTTAGTCCGCCACGGCTCTATGGTGAGTGGTGGTCTACATTGTCTCTAATGGGCAGCATGCATAATTGTTGCAATCGATAAGTCTATAAACATTTCCTGCAATATAGGAATATCCTAATATTGATAAAAATGTTTTTATCATATTCCGAACTAAAAAATATTTTTCCTACAGTGACCCGAAAAAGTGCCTATTTTTGCACTAACTGTAGCACGCAAAATACTTTATTCCTGCACCAGTACGGGAAAGTAAATTCCAGTGCGGGAAAGTACTTTTCCGCACTCCAGATTTGCAACCTAAAAACACAAAATAGTGAGCATGTAATACGCAGGTTCCCTATTCTGCATTCAAAAATAGGTTGGCTACTCTGCTTCAGCTGCGAAATAGTCGTTGTAGTTGAAAACGATTTGATTCGAAGATAGGTTATGTGAGGAATTGTCAGGTTATGTATGAGCTGTTTTGTCATGTTTAAATTTTCTATACATTACTGTAGGAAAAATTTAACGTGTAATTCGAGCGCAAAGTATTGTTTCTGCACTCGAGAAACTTTTTTCACTTCGGCTCGTGCAAAAACTGTTTCTCTCGATGCAGAAAAACGCTACTTTGCACTCTAGTTACACAAATAGCTATTTCAATGGTTTATCTCTTTAAAAAGATTTTTACTGCCATAAAAGATGTACGGTAAATATCGATTTTTAGTATTGGTTGAGAATTTTGGGGGGATGGATTCCACTTATCACCACTCTCGGTTCGCGCCTGATACAGGTATCATACATCAATCTCTCCAGCTACCCTTTTCTCTTATCTGATTTTGTTTTTTCTCTATTTCCTTGGTATTTAAATTTATAATGCTTCTATTATTGGTTGAAGTTTATAAACAAATCATTTCAACAGTTATTGTTCTTCAGAATTAACAATAAAATTAATAAAGATGCAAGGAATCTAATGATCTAGCCTAATAATATTTATAAAATAGTCTCAGATATCACCAAAATCTGTAGCAGTTTGAAAAATAACGAGATTCTAGAATCTAGATAGATAGTCAAGGATAAAGACTAATTTCTTATGAGATAATATTTTGCACTTACCAGTTTCATTAGAATTAGGTTCAGTAAAACTGTGAAAGTTGATGAAAAGGAGAGTTCTTGGTCGTGAAAAAAAGTACTACACAAATATTATCGAGCAGTTCGTTGACTGGGAAGTAAACTTTTATTTTGAGAAAACGTCTACCCACTTATCAATGTTCGAAAATTGAGAACTTGGGCATTCAGATCCAATCGCCGAACGACTGAATGGGTAGGGTTCAAAGAAAACTGAAAGACTTAACTTTCAATGCAAACCTTTCTTTGTCAATAATTTTTTTCCGCCATGATCTACTACCAAACGGAAAAAACTGTGATTGAAACTTTCAAAACAGATGAAAATCACGGGCGAAATAAAACCCTAAACAGCAACCGCAGTCGAACGAAGAGACTTACTTCTCAACGCCCCAAATAAATCAATATAATGAACAGCCTCAACATCTAAATTTCAGCCATTAGATGTTTCCAAACAGCTCTCTTTTCGCATTCAGAACGATTTATAGTAGAAAAATGGTCGGGAATAAACGCTTAAAAAGCCTGGCAATAATAACGAATAATTCACTGCAAGCTTTATGGATGAAATGCTACTTCCATGCCAGCATCAGAGCCATCTAATGGCTTCAGCATTAGGTTAATAGAATTCTGTATTGATTTATACAGCAAGCGTTCATTGAATATTCCAGTCACAAATAATAAAGTATAATCTTTCGGGGAAGAATTGATCAACTCTGCACTTAATAACCTGTGGATGCACCGGTTTACATTGGGTTGTAAAAAACAAAACAAAATGTGGTGATAGCTTCAACTAGGCCCAATTTACACCTTGTAAAGGTGGAGATCACTTAACATATTGCCTACTATCTGCCTATAGCTATGATTGTAACCTCCTAACCAGTAACATTCAACCCTAATAAACTATCTAGACTCAATGCATATCATAAAATACAGAGCACAATTAAAGGATGAAATTATGATGGTGTTATTTAAAGTAGATTTATTTATTACATTAAACCTTTTTACGTCGATTAATAAAATTATCATCGCAAAAAATAGTTTTAGTGGTATTCATTGTTGAGAGATCGTCTTGCTAAGAATGTAATGTCAAGAAACATCATAAAAATTCGCACCTCACGCACAGGAATTTGCTACTTGAAAGCTTGTTATGTAGAGGTTCGACTGTATTCATAATGAAAGAATATCATCATCCTAGTTGAGCGCCTTCAAATACAATATGTTAGAAAAGTATCTACAGTGTTAAAATATTACCAACTTTGACAAGTATCTTTTCAAATAAACTATTTAAAAAAGAACACCTAAAATATCTAGACATTTTGACAGTACCAGATACTCTATTTGTGTATCATTATAGGCCCTCAAGTGTTGCAAGGCTGAATATCGAAAGTTGTAGCCCCTGTTTGTCCACCGGATCTTCTCAAGGGCAGCGAAAACGTAAAACATGAACTATGTAGCTGGAAGCGCTACCGCACAGTAGACAGCCTGGAAGATTCTGACTATAATTTCTGTTCACAGAAAGAAAAAACTTTCCCATCGTTTCTACGCTCATTAATTGGATGATTCCGAAAACAAGCGGCTGAATTTGTTTCCGGCGAGTTGGAAGGAATAGTAGGAAGAGCTAATTGGGACGCAGGAGTCGGCAGCAGGCAGCATTTGCTGAAGAATTGTTGCTTTGCAAAGGCGGCGGAAAAACTGATCGAGAGAAGTATTCAGCCATTCATCTTTCCAAGTGAGAAACAATACGAACATTGAGTTCGAATGACCTTTAATCCATTACGGAAACTGCTTTTTGTTCGTTTTCTGAACTGCGAACTGATCGAAGTTGGGGGAAAAATCTATTTAAGACACCGTACAGAAACTTTGCAATAACGAATAAGATTTTCAAAAAACCTTCATGTGGTCTGTTCTCTTGATTTAGTATGATTAGAATTCATAATAAGTATTCCTTCCCACGAAATGTGCATTGTTTCAGACTACTCTTGAACAATTGCATCGAATGAAAAAACTTTAACCCTTCATAATACCTGAGAAAATATTTAAAATTCAAACTTTTTAATAGATTTTATTCGTAATAGAATCAAAATAATCATTTATTATTTTCGATAACAAATTATTTATTTCATTAATTATTATATTCAATACTCTGAAAATCAAAACTTTTGACTGTATTACTATACTGTATGAACTTAATAAATTCACATAAATTGTAAGTGCAACAACAATTCATCTGGCAACTTTCCATCAGCAACTTCTATCAAACAATTATGAATAATAACTATTCAATTAAACGATTAGGTTTTCAAAAATCAACTGAAATGAAAAGACTAATTTCCGACATTTTTCTTACAACCACTATATACGAAAATCTTAGTTCAATATTCAAATCCTACTTTTTCTCTCATCACAAAGGCTTTGATTAATACTCAAACACGGAAAAATATAAAAGGATTAAATATCACGGGAAATATTACGAGTTGAGCATAATGTTTGTAATAACATATTTCATATAGGCTACAAGAAATTTATCCAAACGAATGGATGTAACTTAGGCTTGTGAATACGGGTATAGGGGAACTTTTTTATGGTATTTGAATAATAATGTATTTGAAAACAGCTTTTATCAAGCCCATTACAACTGGCTATGCGAAATGAACCCGCTGACAAATGTGGTGCTTTATGTTGTGTAAAAAGCGGACTTTTTACAGAAAGAAGCAGAAAACTTTAACCAGCATCGCTGATAAAAAAAGAAACCTGTATTATTCATGACTGCCACTATCAGACAACAAATGTCGAATCACGTTTCTTTGTATGATTAAACCGAGCTTAGCATCATGCATTTCAAAAATAAAATTCATAATTAAAATTACTACATGACGCTGAGCAGTATTAATTTTCAAATATTGTGGTGCTTGTTACATAGAAAAATAATCCTTTTACGAAATGAGTTTTTCCAAGATGCTGAGTTGTGAATAGTTCACAGATATATAGTACATTAAATATGTAGTTCAATACAAGAAAGAGTAAACATTTAACGAAATGATTTACTATAAAATTTTGAACTTATTACTCAACTTAATAAGTTACAATATTTACCAGTTAAATTTTAACTTTTTTTTAACCATTGTAACAGAAACAGTTTTTGGATTTTCTGCTGATAATGCCCACATGGGTCTGTTTTATGTTGAATGAGTAGTGTGTAATGAGGTGAATGATTATACAAAATATGCCAGGCTGAACGATAATTATAATCGAACTCGTGACCGCAGGAGTAGCAGTTAGTCAGTCTTATCAGAGATATCGCCCCAACTGACTACAGCAACGCAGCTGCTATCTGACTGTTCGTTTACGTTCTGTTAAATATTTAGTCAATGTTAATAAATAAATAGAATGAAATTAATCTCGGACTTAGTAACTCCAAAATATTGGGATTGAAATAAAATAGCAGAAAAATACATTTCAATATTTCCATGAAAGATTAGACGTACAGATGCACAAAAATAAATTCAACAGTTATTTACCAATGCAAACTGGGTACATGATGTATAAAGCATTGCTTAATAGTGCAAATGAACACTGTTGAAGCACACTTTATATAGGGCACGTCGATCAACTGCTCTCAGGCATTAACATGAAAATGGATAGAAATCACCAACTTTGATAACAATTGTGCAAACAACGATACGATTCCTAATGTTATTTGCACTAGCCTTTGAGGCACACCCTGTATTAATTAGCACTGGCTGACCTGGGTCCATCGTGACTGACTGGTCACTTCTCTGCGTCGACGACAATGTAGCGCACAGATAATACGCTCAATCAACGATTATAATTGCAGAATAATTGCGGAATTTATCAAACAGTGTGCATTCAAAGCGCTGCTCTGATTACGAAAATGTCATACCGGCTCTCAATATTATTAACATGCATTCATATAGCATGGTAAGTGATATACGGTAAATAGAAATTGTGAAGTTTTTTACAGATGAGAACACGAAAACTAGTATTTGAAACTTTTAGACAGACATATTAATAGATATGTAATAGACCAGGGGTTCTCAAACTTACTTTTGTCGAGGACCCCCTAAACTGCTAATGATGTCATTGCGGACCCCTAAAAAATTACCCTTTACAATTTTTATTAATTTAGTCGTAATAACTAAATGAGAAATATTCATTTAAAATAGAGGGAGGATATTTAGGACGGAAGAAAGCTTTCTTATCGTTTTATACATATATGCTTCTCATATTGGTATACTGTATATGCTTTTTAAAAAAAAGATTCAACTATCTTCCGCGGGCCCCCAACACCACGCACGCAGAGCTCCATTACATGTCATACATGGGTCCGCAGACCACACTTTGAGAAACCCTGCAATAGACAATAGAAGGACTATATAGGTACCTACTATAGCCTACTCTTGAGTGCAATAAAGTTAATTTCTAGTAAAGGAAGATAGTAAAAAGGAAAAAAATAATGCATTTATAAACAGATCGATGAGAAATAGAGGAGGAAATAAACAACTAGGATTTCTAGAAAAATACCAGTCAGTTAAAAATGGTTTTCTTGAAGAAAAAATACAAACAATAAATGAAGAAAAAATAGTTTGAGAGCAAAGGGTGATCTGTAGAGTGAAACGGCAGATTTTACTTTTATGACTCTCAATAAATATGAATTGACATGTTTTAGGAATATATGTTGACATATGGTATTGTTTATGAGGGTTACTGGAACAGTAATTTTGGGTGGTCAAACTTCAAAGAAGCCACAAAAAAATTTGGTTTTCAAACTGAAGAATAAAAAATGCCAACACTTTAAAACCTTTTAATGATTTTCAACCGTTTACACTACTAATGAAGAGAGTCATTGTTATGTGATATACAATCGTATTATGTAAACAAATCTTTTTTCTCCTCATATAAAAAAATTATATAAACGACCATAAACGACTTCTATATTCTGGATCACAATGTTGTCGATGTAATTGTGTTTTATTGTAATTCCATTTTTCTTAGTAATTTTTATGGTCAACCATAAAAAATATTTTCCAAAACAAATTTAAAAGCCATTAATAAAATACACGTATTTTCCATATTATCGGAAATTAGCTTTAAATAATAGGGCTATTAGAATTATTATTCAAGGGCCATATTCATAACCGCACCCTTTTCCATTAAAGTTTTACAAATAATGAGATACAGTATAAAGAATATTATGGAACTTCTAGCCATCTGAACCAGTAGTGATGGCTAGTACAATTTTATAAACAAAATAAAAACTTTACACAGTCAAAATAAACTCATGCATTCGGCGATTTATCGCAGCGCCTGCTATACATATTTAAGCCAAAATAAAGTAAAAATTTCAACTACTTCCCATTATTGAGAAGTTCAACAATAATTTAAATGCACATTAATAATAATACAATAAGAGAATACAATAGATATCAACAGAGAAACTCATTCCTAAGAGGTATAAAAAAGATTGCTTGAACCAATATTGAGTTTGGATTTATCCAGTTTGGGTGCGTTATAACATAATACTCAGATTATGGAAAGTGTACAAGTATTATTAAGCTACTGCTTCGCCTCTCAAGCTATCCGCATCCGTTCGGCTCTAAAGACCTAAAGGAAGGATGCAGTTTGGAGCCTTGTGGGAGGTCCTACGTTCTACAAGCTTGTTGAAATAGACACAGCCAAATGTTAGGGTAGGGGCTGGACATTACGGTTCACTCGATCCAAAACATACGGTTTCCCATGGGATATTTATACGGCCCCGGCAGTGGGAATGGGACTGGGACATAAGGTAAACTGCTCCAGCCTACCATAGAACGGTGGCTAGAGAAACCGAGTCGCTTCTCATGTCGGCTACACCATTGCACTACAATCACATACACAAACTTTAACACGCGCACTCACCAATACATTCACTTCTAAACGCCATATAAATATGTATATAGTATTTAGTCAACAAGATCGTTATAATGCCAAACTTTGATGATGTTTTTGTAAAATCTCACCCATTCGGGAAAATTGGAAAGAATATTGTTGAAAAAGGCCGAATTCTAATTTAAATTTAAATTCTATGACCTAATTTAATTTTTCCAAATGCATTTCCAAATGTTTATTATGGACAACCACAACATCAAGTAATATTTATTCGACGGCAACATCAAGTAATATTTTACTGTATTTATTCATTCATTTATTATTTGTTAATCTTGACTAAATACAAAATTGAACTTGACGAAACAACAGGGTTCAAGACCAAAACTGCATCTTTCTCAAAATTTCTACTCCTTATTTCATTGAGTCTAAATATTTATGGTTCATTTTACAAATATTTATAGTTCAGTTTTATAATTTCACTAGAAATTTTCGCTTGAAAATATATAACTACTTTATTCTTTCCCATTTCAAATACATCAATTTGTATAGGACATATAAAATGAATGGAAAGATTAGGCAAGAATCGGAAAATTCATTGAAATCTTCTTATGAGAGCTGTTTTTGTTAGGATTTCGATCTGCAATTAGGCCGCAGAATCGGGGACATTTATTAATAGTTGAATTAATTTTTATCTTCAAATGTCGCAACAGAATTCGAAAGTTCAAAACTCAAGGAATTATAATAACTTTGATAAAAGGAGAAAATCTATTTCAAAAAACAAGATAGGGAAATTATTTCAAGTGGATGATTTTGATTTGAATGGGAAAAAACAAATTTAATAAAAAAGATTGGAAAATTATTTCAAGTGGATAAATTGGATTTATTTATATAATTTACTAGTATTAACTTGATTTGTATTAAATTATTCATCTGGGAGCACTGGAGTTGGAAATACAATTTGGTGTTCCAAATTATTCTCTACAAAATGCAATTCGCATGGAATCGTCATGACTTGCAGAAAGAAAATTCTAGCCAGTAATATAAATAAATGAAACTAATTCCTACTGATGCAGACTTGGGATTGAAGTATTTAAAAAAATCCATACCATTTGCTCCGATTCCAATTTTTTCAGTAGTCACGATAGGACTTGGCAATTGGACGCTTCCAATCGGTGGATCCGGTGAAGCGTTTAACGACCACACCAAACGTTTTAATAGCGTCAGTAATTTTGCTGAGATTTTGAAGTGGCACAGGTTGAAGGCGCCGCGTCTTTTGCCGGTCGAAGGAGAGAGAGCCAAGTGAAAAACGGTTGGACCAGTGGCTGAACGATTCATGCAGGGAATTAAATTGAGCTTATCCGAGTGGACAATTAAAACGGCGACTGAGCGATTCAAATCGGACGCCGGAGTAATGAGGTCGACGCATTTAGGAGCCGCGACGCAACGCGCCGTTCAACTCAGTCGATATGCAACCAGGCGCACTACTTGTTGAGCGCGTACACTCACACCACACAAACACACTCTTTACTTGCTGAAACAAATTATCGGTCTACGGTTACCTTTTACAATGGGAAATGTACTTTTTTCTTTTTTTCTCTGTGCTCTCAGCTACATTTTCAACAGTTTCAGAAAATCACAGATTCTAATTAGTTATGTGGGACTTATTTCAAGTACTCAAGACAATCTAATACACTATTTTAGATAATCGAAATTTTCTTTATTAGAGGAGACTAATTATTTATTTATATTACAAATACTCTTCTATTTTATTGTAAAACGCTTATGTAATTTATTTTTAACCGACTTCCAAACAGAAGGAGGTTCTCAATTCAACCTGTTTTTATGTTTGTTCATTTCTAATTACATTTGTTTATAAGTAATATTGATTATATTGATTTGCTAATTTGATAAATATTTCATAATGTAGGTTATAAGAAATTTCTCATGCTTTCAAAGTTGAAAAATCATCCCTAAATTCAACTAAAAGGCAGATAAAGCAAATTTAAAAAAAAGAAACTGACTTTAATGAAATGATATTCAAAAATTAAATACTTACGTACTAAAAGGTTTAAATAAAGTATTTACTTCAAACTGATAATTTTTTAAATTTAATACAAGTAATCTTGAAGTCGGCGCCAAATATTTTATGAAGTTGATAAGAAATTCCATGTTATATTTTAGAAGTGTAAGAAAAATTTGGCCCCGACTTCAAAATTTAACTTGTATTTTCTCAGTTTAAAGTAATTAATTTATTTTAAACTCTTTAGTACGTCAGTATTTAATTTTTAGTATCATTTCACTGTACACTGTAGTCGGTTTCTTTTTTTGTTTTAACATTTATTTTATGTAGAATAGATTCATTCTATTTAATTGTATAGCCGCGAGCCGTAGGGGAAGTGATAGCCGCGAGCCGTAGCAGGTGTCTGTTCAATCAGATAGATAAGCTGCGTTCTCGTAGGTCCTGTTTGTACCGGTGACCGATTAGATTGGCCAGCAAAAAAGACACAGTTCTCTGCTGAAAATCACTTCCCGGTGGTTCGGAACCCACCTAAAACTGTAGGTCCAACTCATCAATCACCATCATCCAACTCATTACCCACGCACAGGTCTGACCCATGTGGGCTTCATCCTAATAAAAAAAAAAAAAATTGTATGTTGTGAATAATGTTGTACTTGTATGCATAATTTGTTGATTTGGCACCACTTTTCTTTTCCATGTATTAAAAAAAAAAAAATTGAAAATAAATGACTTCGAAAGCGGAATTTAATATTCACTTTTGAATAATTTGAACTTAAATAATCAATTTGAATTGAACTCGAGTTCTTTTCATAATAATTATTGATATAACATGGTACACAATTATTTCAAAGCTATTCCATGCAGTTAAAATGCATATTCTTTAAACTTTGACTGGTAGTCAGCTGATACTACTGTAAAAAATTTGTAGGTGGGACAAAAAATCTGTAAAACTGCAACGCTATTGACCAAATGTATACCGGGCAACGAATAAACGAAGTTTCAGTTCAAAAAGTATTTCAATAACTGATAACTTTAAAAGAAAATTTCAACTTCAAAATTATTTACATTGAGTTTTCGGTTTCCAACACACAAATTAAAAAAAAATCTTGAATTTTTGCCATGAATACTAACTAGTTCTCTTATGGTTTCAAAAATATTCTCAGTTAAGGGAATATTCAAGTTTTTCAAATTATCTTCGGTTTAGTTACAATTTAATTATCAGCACATTATACGACTTCGTTAGATAGTTGATTGCAATAGACGTTATTACCCTACTCTATTATTGAACTGTATGAAAATATGACCCATCATAGCGGGTTTGCTACTTGATGCGGAACAAAGCAATGTTGAGCTAGTTTGATTGTGGGCATCGGTTCAGACTTCAGACAACATGAGACATGGCAACATGGCATTAGGAGCAACGTATGGCGGGCGAAGCGGAAGGGTGATGACTCGCTGAGAGCTAGAGCAAGGTCTGGCAGGTGGCTGCTGACTGCTCTGGCTGGATAAGTATTCTTCGGAAGGCAAGGTAGATGAAGGCAGCAGGTGGTGAAGCAGGGTGACCAAACGAGTTGGTTAATTCTGCCGCAGAGTTACGGCCATCCAACCTGCTCTACTTCCTCAACATCTCTCACTCTTACTCTCAAATCTTTCTCAATTACGTCCTCTCACTCCCCATAAAAAATACACACACGCACACCACATCTCATCCATTTCCCCACTTCTATCTCTAGCAAGGCAAAAAGACCAATAAAAACTGACTCATATTCGCTCCATCATGCTCTCCTTCTCACACCTGCATAGCCTTAAGTTGGAACCTCTACTTTCTCTAACATAGATTTCTTCACTCTATCTCTACCTGCATCTGCCTCACATTCGACCTTTTTTCATCTTGCCTTTTTTACATTCATGGATCTTTGACTTCAAAACACGAAGAATACGCTAACTAAAGTAGAATGAACAGTTCATTTACCTGTAAACTTCTTTGGGTTTACACTTCAAGGAAAGCAATAATTATCCTGAAATTGTGGAAGACCGATGGCCCATGTGCTCAACTAATTTTCCACAATTTATGATCAACATTGACAAAATTGAACTCATTTTATGCTTTTAACTATCCAATGAAACAAATGAAAGTTTAACAAAGTTTTTAAAATGTTCAACATTCAAACTGGAATTCATTCTATTGATGGAAACAATTAATCATCAGGAGGTAGCAGGTTTTTAGTGGACTGTGCCAGTATCAACTCCACTCAGACCCATATCCAGGAACCTATTTTGAGGTTTCCTAACTCAAGGGAAACTAGTAAATTATTTTGAGGAGTGAATGCTTTACAAGTCTTTGTTGAGTTAAGAAGGCTCAAGAAATCCAGGTCTCAGTATAGATGGTACTAATTGTGCAAAAGCCTATGTGCTGAGGCTAAGTTACAAAGTATGTACACACACGCTTGTAACACTGAAATTTCAGCAGTACAGTATTTTTTTTAGGAACGGAAGACTATACCGTTTAATGTCAAACTCAAATTTCATCAAATACAAAGTTTAAACTGAATTTGTAAACTTCAGTTCTCTGCTGTAAAATCACTTGCCGGTGGTTCAAAACCCACCTGAAACTGAAATTGTAATACAATAATGCACTATACACATTATTAAAATGAATGCACATATACTGTAAAAGACAAAGCGCAAATTCGCTCAAATAATGTCATCTATTTTGATTATGAAGTGGGTTCATGTACAAATTTCCAGTAAATACCCCCCCCCCCCCCCCAAGTACAAAGTCCACTTTTAATATAGAACCGGTGAGGTAGTGCATGATATGATAGTGATAGTGATGAGATGGTGAAACATGATGGATTACTGGAGATGCAGTCAAACTTACATTTTTATGTATAAGAAATCACATGTTTCAATGCATTGCATGCATTTCATAGTATGGGAAGTGATAGCCGCGAGCCGTAGCAGGTATCTGTTCAATAAGAGAGATAAGTTTCGTTCTCGTAGGTCCTGTTTGTAACGGTGACCGATTGAATTGGCCAGCAAAAAGACACTGTTCTCTGCTGTAAAATTCCCGGTGGTTCGGAACCCACCTAACACTGTAGGTCCAACTCATCAATCACCATCATTCAACATTACCCACGCACAGGTTTCAGACCTATGTGGGCTTCATCCTCCGAAAAAAAAAGTTTCAATGAAACTCTTGACTGAATTCAAACTTAACTAAACTCTAAGCTCAAAATTAGAAGTTATAAATTAGGAACATAATAAGAGGTTAAAATAACTGACTCGCTTTCTCTATCATTAGAACCAGCTATTTTGAAATCACTCTCTCTCACTACTTTGTACAATGATTAGTTATTTTTTCATTTGCTGTTGTAACAAATTTAATCCTATACTAGCCAGTCTGAAAGTAATTAAATTTTAAATGTTAATTACTCTGTATTCACATACAGGACGCACCTAATGCCTCTAGGGTCTAATAGAATTGGTTTTTAAAATACGTCATAAATTAATACGTCATACCCTACGTTAATTTTGCGCTGACAGACAAGCTCTCGTTGACATATTGTTAAGTTAATTCAATTAGAAACACGAAGCCCTTCCATCATAAAGCTATGCTCTGAGCTACCATGTGGAACCATAGTGTTTTCATCCTTGGTAGAGCGTGGCTTAGATAGGCTAATGATGTCTGCACTGTGATGTGCTGTGTGTGTAACACTGTACAGTCTACTGGCCATGTAAAAGCTTTATCGCTTACATCAAGTAAGTCACATCATACAACCACCTTCAACGTATGATAGCCGGCAATTTTCCGCTCCCCTGGCTGAGTCTAGAAAGAAGTTTGATGTTCATTCGCTCAATTATCACCCTTTTATGCATTATGCTTATTACTATAACACAGAAAGTGAGATTTGTTTGCTTTCATCACAGTTTTGATGTCTCATTATTGAATTCATCGAAATTGCTACTGAAGAATGATCAATATTTTTAAAATAAAACCTGACTCTCAATCTATATAGAATATAACTGAAATGATTAAAATAATAACACAGCAAATCTTAAATTTTTAGTCTGTGCTAACCTCAATGTTTTTGGACAATGTAACATATTCAAAATTTGTGAAGGGAGCAGTTTTGGACTTGAATCTGTTGCACCTTTACATTCGTTGTAAATTTGTCACAATAAATAAATATACTATCTTACTTATAAACTTATTTATCCCTTTTAAACACAATCTCAACAAATCTACTGAGGTACCCGGGTCAAAACATTAGTTTATGTTCATTTTAACATTTTATGTTCATCATGAAACATGTTCATGTCTTTACCATTGTTCATTATTTATCATACAGTTTTAATTAAAATCTGTTCTGTTATCACTTTATGATTGAAATTACGGTTTCAATATTTCAATCATTCTTGATAAACTATTAAAAAATATTTCAATGAATTTATTAATTATTAATCGGGATAATTGCTACTGAAATTTTGAATGCGTTATTTGAACACTCGCTCTTCCACCCCATAATTATTATCTAGGTGGCATACCATCAAATATGGGAAATTTCCAATTTCATTGATGGTAGAACTTTATTTTGGAATCGGTATATAACCAATTCTGCAGAACATAAAGTTGTCACACCAATATGTTATTTCCACAAATGAAAAAGCTGAATTTCGGGATATAAATTCATAAAACCCACCTAAATTGTCCACATTCCAGACTAAGTTTTTCCAGTTTGTGCAAAAAAGGTTGGTTTGCATGAATTCAGAGACAAGCTTTTCACTTTAGAAAAGACACGAGTTGGTTGAAAACATTATGAAAACGTTTTAGCAGTGCTTCGGATCTAGTTATTCGGGACATTCATTTATAATGTGTCCACAGTTCATTCAACATTTTCAAAGTAAGAATGAGCACTTTAGCAGCAGAATAAAGTGTGTGTGGGCGGGGAGAAGGATAGTGGTGTATGAGTAGAGTGGCAGGCTCAGTGGGGGAGAGCGGGTTGGTTGGTTATTGAAGGGTAAGCTACACATGAAAGAGAGACGATCTCTGCTTGCGAGAGATTAGCATTGGCCATTAAAGCTCTGCTTTATTTAGAATGAACGTCACTTTGCACAAAACTAACCCATGGCCAGGGCCAGGCAACCTCAAAAACGATTCCGCAGTTTATTTGCACATTTTATTCGTTACATGGTTAAATCCAATTGCTTTGGCGACCTGCTTCAGTGAACAATTCTGGACCACTGCGACTACAAAGTATGTTGGACGCTGTTTCCCTTCGAATTAGAACGTCTATTGGATTTTTTTGCATGCCTAAACATTAAACTGCCCATTTCGGTATGGTGATTATCACACGTCGTATATTTTTACAACAGAATTACAATACAAAGCAGACTGCCGCAACACTCAAAAACAAAAAAGGAACGTTTTGTTATTTTTTGAATCTAACAAATTGAATCTTCATGTATTTAGTGTTGTTCTGGTAGATATCCATGAAGAAATAAGATTTTATATGAATGAATAATGAATCTATTTTCATTTTTACAGTACAAAGTTTGGTTAAACATTTATATTACAGGTAGGCCTACTGCCTGAGGTCATTTAGCAATCATTCTAGTTATGTTTAGTTGGCAACACCAACATTGACTGAGGTAGAAAATAATGTAATTGCCGAAACTACAGTAAATCTCTTGTAAAAAACGTGAACGATGTATTCAATCTAATAAATTGGCTAATAAACACGAAAAAAGTTGACTCAATTCATTTAAGGCACGTGAATTTCTTCTCTTTCATTCTAATATAGAAATTATTATTTTCTCAAGACTTCTCCTAAATAATATCACAGGCTTATTAATTTAGAAAACAGATTTAAAAAATTGTTCAACTTACATTTTAAAACTAATAGTTCAAATAAATCAATTCTCATTAACAATATTGTAGAAGTTTTTATTATGATTTTTGTGCAACTATAATAGAAAATCTCTACACTAGTTCAAAAAAATAATTAGTAACGATTTTGCAAGTGTCTGAACTGGTCCAGGATACATAGAGGAGAATAATAACAAATAGTTTCCTACTGTAATAAAACTGAAATTTTATATTTCAGATACGTTTCCAACAACTATGACGAGATATGAATATCATTTAAAAATCCTTTGCAGATGAAGATAGAGTAATTTCAGGTAATGACATCTATTTGAGGAGTACACTGTTCAAATGAGAGCATGAGTTGAAGAGCGAGAGCGTTTGGGTATGTGCAATTTTTCGTAGTTTTTCTCGCTGCGCTCTCAGAGATTGCAGTGGTCGAGATCACTTGCTTTTTATCGTTTCTATGTAAATGCTCTGTGTATAATATGAAAAAGTTGTTGAATTTGACCCATATCTTGGCGACAAGTGAGCTGCAGTAGCTGGCGGGGTGGCAATAAAAGCCACTACGATAAGAGCACACACACACATAGTGGGCACCAGACCCAGTTCAGATAGGGGCAGAGCTCAAGAAGAAGAAGGACTGAGAGATGCAGTGCAACCGTGAGGTGTGGAATTTGCAGACGCTCATAAGAGCTCGAGCTTATGGAGAGAAGTTAGTGTCTTGCTCCGTCTTAAATAAATGAACGTGTAGACCGGCAACAAAATTAATTCGCTTCTCGCCCGGGTCGAGGTCACACCAGCACAATTACCGCTACGGCACACACCTCTCTGCTCCGTGTGAAGCTGGCCGCGCCGGAAGTTGTTGATGCCCTAATCAACACCCTCTTAAAATGCATTACTTGTCCATATACTTGATGATGCAGTAACATCGCATTAGTCTTCTTCTAATTCAAGAATATTTGCATCTGTTTGATAAATAATTTTGTGTTGCGCCATCGGGCCAGGTTTTGTATTTCAAGTCTCGGACTCATGTGGGCATCATCCGCAATTAAAACCTATAAATTCGTATAAAAATAATAATATCACCCGCAAATGAATAAAGAGAACCATACTCTAGGTCTACATTCAATAAATCATAAAAATAATATGTATATTAGAAAGAGTATGGGCCCCAAGCACTGTCCCCTAAGGAACCCCAGCTAAAACACTCATATTACTGCCAATTGAGTCAAGGATTTTAACTGCTTGTGACTTCGAATTCAAGTATGACCGAAAAAAGTCCAGTATAATCTTTGAATTTGAAATTGTGTATACTAGAATAATGTTTATTTTTTTTTAGCTCAGCTATTTGGCTTTTCATCCGACGTAATCATGTAATATTTAAACTTAAGTATTCCAATACTGTAAAATAAATCATAGAAAAAGGAAATAATACAATTTTTGGCCATGATTATTCATCAATACAGTAATTCCAATAGAATGTCAATTGGAATTTCCACAGCCACATTTCAACAAAGTAATTAGCAAAAAGAAAATTTTATGAAGAACAGAAATGAAAAAAAAAACAGAAATTAATCAATAATAATTTGAAATTTGAATATTAAGTGAATAAGTTTTAAGGGGCGTGTGGACATGCAAGAACAATCTATAGAATATTTCCAAGAATATGGTCGATTTCACATCCAATTCTATTGGTAGAAAGTAACATGATCCCTCAATAATCTTCAGTCCTACAGCCTACACAGCACTATAGAATACACAAGAAGTAAAGGATGAGAGGAAGGTTGGCTCAAGTAGATGCGAGCGATAAGCCTAAGCTCTAAGAGAACAACAGTAGAAGGCAAGCAAAGGGATATTGCAGGTGGTTTGGGGCATGTGGTTGTGATCTAGAGCAAAGTTGTGAGTTTCTCGAGGTTCATGTGCTTGCTAGGTTCTCAGACAGCTTCTTTCAACATCCCCCCGGGTGAAGTGATCTCTCAGTTCTCTGATCTTCAGACCATTCGAAGCCCGGGGGATAGATTCCAACTCTCCCACCAAATTACCACATTTTAGCCTGACATTCACTTAAACGCCTCTTTCATGCTTGCCCTATGTTATATCAATAATATTCAGACTTCATTCGCAGGTATTTGAGTTGCTCAGTGCTTCGGCAATAAGCTGCATGCTTTCAGTGCTTCCTTTGCATGCACAGCTTGATCGTTGTTTTCATCCCATGTGGACCTCTTTCGCGGTAATCCACCTTTCACAATAATCATGGCTTCCTGTCCGAAGAAAACAGAATATAACTGACCACATTACTCAAACGTTCTTCAGATATCCAACAATCAAAATCAGATTTTAGGAGAACATATTTCAAAGTTCTATTGATTGAAAAAATCAAATCAATAATAATTTGAGCAATAAATAAATGAAATCGAACTCCAGCTTTATCATCAGAAATCAATAGTGATATTAGCCCTAGCCCTATTTGTGTATGTGGCATATTCATTAAAAGAAGTTATTATTGGTTTATTTACAATATTTTACACTTGATTTTGCTTTCAAATGATGATTCATTCTCTATACCTGAAATTTATGATTAATACCAACGAAACTCCTGCAATAAATAATAAAATTTATAAAATAATTCCAGTATCAAAAATTCTCTGATTGAATTTATTAGATTGATGGTTGAATCGATCACCATTTTATTTCTTTAAAAAAAACCCCAGCTAAGGTGAAGCCTAGCTTAGAAAAGCAAAAACGTGTGGTATTGCTTACTGTAGTCAGTACAGTGTAGTGTGTACATCTACTTATTACGGAAGTAGCATTCTAGTAGAATAAGTCAATTTCTAAGCATAAGTCGATATTCAACTACTGTAGAATAATTACATAGCTATAACTCATTTTTACAGTGTTATTAAACCATCTTGTTGTCCAAGCTTAAAGTTTGATGCTGTTTCACAGTTCCGAGCAGCAGGAGTATTCATAAAAATATTTTCATATGAAGCTTGTTTTGGCAGTATTCCAAGTTCAGTATAACTCATCCTCACCGTTTAAATTTTTCTTTCACAGCCCTTTCCATTGTTATCAAATTTGTCAACAGTCACTACAGTGCTATTTGCCCTTGGGAATCGTACGTTCCTCTATAATAAAAATAACTTTTAGTATGTTCTCCAGAGATTTTTGTTTGACAGCAGAGTTCCAGTATGTTACATGACAAAGTAAACTTTTTCACAGCTTAGTTGGAAGACATGTACAAATATGATTTCTACTTTGGTAACTGCGTTGCTAACAACTTAATATATAATCACAAAACTTTCCAGTTACAAAATCGAATTCCTCTCCTTTCAAATTTTACCTTTTACTATTTACTATATTTAAAAATAAAAAGATTTCGAAATGCCATATTATTTCCACTGAGACTGAAATAAAAGTTTATTAATCCTGGCTATTCTTCGAATAAAGTAGTAAGAAAAACACAGTAGAGTTTGATAAATTTGTTAAAATTATATTAACAATTTGTGATATATCAGTTTACCATGTTTCAAATTTATACTTTAATTATATTTATATTTTAAATTAACTTTTTATTTGAATTTAACGACTTGCAGTCAAATAATCGTTAAATTCACATAAAAAGTTAATATTAACAATGCAGTTCGTCATGGAACAAGAAATCCAGGAATTATATTTCATTTTATATTTTATAATACATATTTTCTCTGAAGTAATTTTCATGGAGTACTGTACCTAACAATTTCATAAATGAATAAATAAAAAGTTACAGAGGTAAACAACCTCTCAATGTTGTAATAACTATTAAATCAATAATAAAAAAGTGAGAATTACTTAACATTATTTTCACATTTTTATTATTGGATTGGAAGCAATAAATTTTAGAATTGATATTTTTAAAGGGCGTTTCCATTGACTCTCCACTTTAAATTGTTGATGGTTTGGATAGTTAGAAGTCAAATACAACGATTTCTAGTTGCAAAAGGAAAAGTAATTGATACTGATGGAAGGAGAAGTAGAGGAGCTATAATAATGGAGTGAATTGAAGGCAGATATTAAATTGGAGGTCGATGAAGCAATAGGAAAAATCTTTGACAGTGGGGATGAAATCAAGTATTTTCTTTGTTACTCTAATTCTAGTCTCAATAGAAGTAGTCAACCAGGGGCGTTTTCCATGAGCAAGGAAGTTCTAGCAACGATGCGCAAACTCGTTTGAATTACAACGATTCAATAATTTATGTAGTAACGAAGGAGATTCGTAACGCACAAAGCCAGTTTCTAAACCACTAATTACTTCACTAACTCCATTCGGTACTGCAACTTCTCCTCTGCATGGCACAAGTAAGGTTAACAATTAGTAAAGCAGTCGTGATTGTTCGAAACGGCCACAAGTCGACTGTCGACTACGAAAGTTGGTCGATTAAATGTCGTCCAATTCAACGAGAAACTGTTTGAAGCGTCAGGAGCGTGGAGAGACATGCGACAGGCAAGCGACATCCCCATCGAAGACCTGACGGATTTTCCACGTTCTTCCAATCTCACCCGTCCAGGCATTTCCCTCATTTCTTGCATTTCTCTTTCTCCCTCAACCACCTTTACCCTAACTCCCCCCAACATCATCCCAAAACCACCCTTCCAGACTGGCACTCCATCATTCTTAAAATCCCATTATTATTGACGGCACCAACAGGCTTCATTATATTTCTCTTTTCGTTTTCTCTGCCGCTATCACGACAGTAAATCTCGGCCAGCAAGCTTCTGGCAGCACCTTTCAAAAACAATTTTCTACTCGGAAAAGATTCCGACAGGAAAAAGTTTCGTAGCTAAATGGAGCCAACGTAATCAGTGTCGGTTGGCTGGTATCCGCTATAAAAAGCTGCACTCAGAAATTCGTCTCTCGCACCTACTTGACTCAGAGATGATCTATTAATAATTTAGGTCACCACTCCAAGCACACTGTCATTTCTTTGAAGCGACACAAATTTTCTTACAAAACCTTGGACCTTGGAAAGATGAAGTTCCAATAGTTGCATGAGCAATATATCTGTAAACACTATCTTTCTTCTGTGTCAGAAATGAATTTTCGACAAGTGCCTTTATTAGATCATGAAGACTTTGCCTGATTAAGTTAGTTTATTTTCAATTGATAGACCCTACAAGTTTTGTGAAAATTATGACTTTACTAATCAAACTTATTTCTGTCCTTACCTTTTCTAGGAGTCCAGCGCAACATTGCCAATATTATAATCAAATTTCATCAAAAATGTTACTGAGCATTTCCAGTCTCAAAGCACTGGGAAAGTTTATTTTATCTGTTATCTAACATTAAATTCAATAGAGCAACCACCATTAGTTGATATCAAATGATGTAACAGGAATGTAAACACTACGCAACATGTAAATACAGTAGTAAGTACGACTGATGATCGCGGAGGTATAAACAATGTTTCCGGTCATTCCTGTTAGAATGTTGACAAAATTTCTACTCCAAAGTTCAATCACGTGCTTTTGATCTAGAACATCTGCAGCAAGAGGTTTTCTCTTTTGTAGCTGGGCTATACACAATCCCAACAATTTAATGTCCTGCTTCTATTTGGAGTCCTTTTGATCTCTTCACTCGCCGTCCAATACTCTTGTGTACTTTCTGTTTGGATGTTTGCTTTCTAAATAACGTCGATTTATTCCCGGCCGCGTATGTGGGATGGGCGGTGGAAGTTCAACATGAAAAAAGGCTATTCTAAACTTGAAAGGAGTTCAGGTGAACTTAGAAGTTCAGATCTACTAGACAGATTATGGTATTGACATTTTTTTAATGAAATAACTCCTGCTATTCATTCACTTCTTCCAAAAGGGATATTAATTGATATTGTTGATTCACTTACACAAACTGTTGTTTTGTGTCAGGAGAATAATTCGGGTTTTCAATTTTTTTTAAATTAGAAATTGAATGGATTGACATAAATAAATTTGATTAAACTTGAATATCTTCTGAAATTCAAGATTTAAATAACCATTGAATTCATCAATGTGAATCACTATTTTCTCATATGCGTCTCTTGGAAACTTTAAAAAACGTTGATGCATTATTGTTTATTGATTTAATCTATCATTTAAATAGCTTGCAATAACTTGACTAATACATTCACAAAAATTATTATATTAAGTATACACAGACTGAATAAAGAATTTTCTGTACTTTTCCGGTGTAGAATTGAATGCATGAAGTAATGGAATTCTTTAATTTTATGTTGTTTTGTGTCAGGAGAATAATTCAGGTTTTCAATTTTTTTAAAATTGAGAAATTGAATGGATTGACATAAATAAATTTCATTAAACTTAATGCAGTTTACAGTAAGTCAGTACAGTAATGCAATTGAATACAAAATAACTGCATCTTGTGTGACAAACTATGTCTAGCTTGATAACAAAACCAATCTTGAACAATATAAAACAATTTTTGGTCAAAGTTTTAATATTCATCTTTCAAATATCATCCATTATTATGTCATAGCCTTCTTTATATTCAATTCAAAAGAAGTTTCTTTGTGTAGTACTAGAATGGGTGCACACACCAGAAAGTGTAGGTAGGCTTAGAAAAGGAGAAATAAAGAATGTAATTTTGGTTAAAGTTAGTGCACTATAGTAGGGTGCTTCTTAGAACGCGAAAAAGTTCTTTATAAGTTTAGTTGTTACGTGAGTTCGACTTGAAAGTTGTTTGCAGACAACGGATAAGATTCATGGGGCGATTGCCAGTATCTCTATTGTACTTTCAAAAATATAAAGCTTCGAATAATTAAATTTTTCTCAATTTAAAAGGACTTTCGTACTAATTCAATGAATTTAAAATAGATAGAAACCATGAAAAATGCATAGATTTAAATGTATATAGATATTATAAATATAAATATATTAATACAGTAAGATATTGTTTAGTAACAGTTAGAAAGGGAGAAGGTAGAGTTCAAACTTACTCACCAAAATTAATAGCATAAAGCTAATTTGAAAGTTTAATAATTCTTTTTCAATAATTAATGCCAACCTCAATGCAATGCTTAGCAATGATGAGCAGACTTGTATTACTACGCTCATATTAATTTCAAATTTAAACATATGCAGCTGGAAAAAAATTGCGTTGGATTACAACCTTGCAAATTATACAACATAGAAGTACAACATTTGCGTTGGTCCTTGATCATGAAATTCCAAGAGCAGCTGTATAACAGAAAAAATTGCCCTCATTCTAATAAATATTCATAGCCCACACAGCATACTCATCGCCGCGTTGGTCAAATAACAGTATCATTCGTAAGCAATTTTTTAAAATCCAGATTCAAACAAGGACATATTTCTTATGGGGACAGTTTCAGTTTGGCGATATTATTCAAATGTTTTATTGTCAAACTAAAAGCACGTGATTGACATCTGAAGGTTGGAAACTTGAAATTATTCAACACCTGGAAACACATAAACTGTTGAAAGGCTTCCTGAGCGATGATATGCTCACAAAGAAGCTTGTGTGGCAGAAACGATGTGACTCAATCCCATCCGAAAATAGTACAAACGCTTTCTTGGCTCCAACCTCAGCTGGAGAGCACTTCTTCATCACTATTTTGAAATTAGAAACACATCTGGTGGAAATATTTCGAACACACGCACAGTTCAGCCGTTAACACTCATTTTGCATTTCGAAATGAAACTGTGTTCAGTTCCTTTGTCTTCTGTTCATACCATTCCTTGTGGGTGTACCATTAGATTTGAATTTGTTTGATATTTTCAGATAAAAAATAATGTTTACAATTTCTCATCACTTTAGCTAAATTATACTGTATCTTAGGAAGAGAGGACCAAAAGTCTCAACTCCGCCCTCAATGAAGGCAATCAATTAATTTCTCTGTACCTATTAAGTTACTTAGCCAATCAGTTCAATAACAAGTCGCGAAACAGCGGACTATCGTTCAATGGTGTACTAGTATAATGATGCTTGTAGATAATTATGTAGATGCTTGTATAATGATGCAATTATAATAATTGGTATTCAAGTAATAATACTGATGATTATTAGTATTCACGATTGAATCAATTCAATTAATTAATTGAATTGTTTCAATAAAAAACTCTCAGTATGACTGACTGCTTGGAATACAATAAAATTGACTTAGGATTGAAATAGGAAAAGCCTGTATGATTAATTAACTTGAACCCTCATTGAAAGAATGACACAATTTTTACAATTATCAATTAACCATATTACCTGCGCATAGCATGGGATATACACCCAAACATGAAATAGGATAGCATTTCAAGCAAGGTAGACAAAAATACTAAATAAGGGAAATTATTGAGAGAATGGCCTGAAGTTCAAAAAAACGGTGACTGCTACGACTTCAATCAATTTAATGCAGTGCAACAAAGGCCTTACATTTTTTAAACGTTTTTGCATAGTTTAAACGAATTGTTTTATTTTTCAAAATTTGTCATATTGCTTTATTGCCTATCATTGTCAATGAGTGTTGTCAATGATTGTCACAGATCACATTATATAATTAGGTTTTTATTCCATGTTCACAGAATTAGTCCCCAATTCAATGTTCTGTGGTGTAGCTTTGGTAGAGTACCAATCGTGAGGCAGTTATGTAAAGCCGCGTTTACACCAAAGTTGACGACTAAAAGTTGCTCTTCTCAAATTTAGAGCAACAAATGGAAAACTTGTTCCTTCTTTCTTTCTACTGTTCTTCTTCCTTTCTTTTTACCTTCTCTTTCTACTTCTTTCTTTCTACCTTCTCTTCATTCTTTCTTTCTACTGTTCTTCTTCTTTCTCTTTCTTTCTACTGTTCTTCTTCCTTCCGGATTTCCTTATTATAATTCGGTTTAAGATTGTCTGGGTTATTATAGTAGTAATCAATAACACATCAATATTGTAAATATATTTATTATTGTATATATTGTAATATACATCAATTTGTATATTATATATTGTCATCAATATTGTATATTAATATTGTAATGAATAGACTGAATTACAATAATTGAAGAAGAAAATAAAATATATATTTCACGGAGTGAAATAGTGTCAAAGTCAACTAGAGCGCTTGATCACGTCCAGGGCGCGTGAAGGGGGAAGAGTTCTCCACTAGTTTTCCACTTTTAGTTGTCAACTTTCTTTGATCTTTACCGACACTCAGCGGGAAACCAGAATTTAGTGGAAGACTTGTCTCTACACTAGTGGAAGACTGAAAAAGTTGCTGCATTTTACAGAAAACGCAACTAGTGGAAAACTTAGGTGTAAACGCGGCTTAAGGTTACGGTAATACTCCCGTTATTATTTCCATCAATTCAAACAGAAAATTTCTTTCAATGCCGGTGGCGCCATAGTAGAAATAAAATCGAATGCCACTTATCTAGTCCTTATTTCCATTCATTTCACTGTAACTACGTCATCCATTATTTTGACACACAAGTGTCGAGTTCACGAAAGAATCACCCCAATAAAAAATAATGTAGAAATATCGCATAAATACCTAGAACTGCGTGAAATCGGCTATTATATGTCACGCACAATGCATGGGATGACCACGTCGCTGTGCATGAAAACGCGTGGCCAGGCGATCCGATAACAAATCAGGCAGTTCGCGGGCTTTGTTGTGGCGGCTGTGTGTATTTTGGACACGCGGAACGGAAACTGCGAAAGAAGGAGAGAGATAGGAGAGAGAATGAGTGAGAGAGGGCATGAGAGAGGGGTGCGAGAAATGATGGCCTCCGCGTCAGCCACCGCTCACTTGTCATTTGTCTATGTTGTTGGGAGCAACTGGCTAAACAACGCCGAATCCACCCACGAATTAATTACACGGCAGATTGATTCAACTTCACCTACTGATGGATCGAGACCATTTGCCCGAAACTTGTTCGATACTGGGGATAGGAATCGAACTGACCACTTCACAAGTACTGTACCCTACTGCCTACTCTCTATTAGCTTGCTGCGTCAATCCGTCAGTCAATCTGCATTAACTCATCAACAATGATTGACTCTATCTAGGGCCTACTAATCAATAGTGGGCCTAATTAGGTGACTAAAGCATTAGTGATATAGCAGAACAAAAACGTATCAGATCATGTAGATCAATCGTGTAACTTTATTGTGCTGACTATGCATCACTAAGTTTGTTAGTGAGTAATGCCAGGATGTAGATGATTGGTAGTTACAGTATACTTAACATTCAGTTTCAGGGACCAAATCCGAAATTAACTGTAAGGTGAAAAACCGGAATGCAAAATAATAAAAATTTGTTTTGGATAATAAGTAAAAATATGATAATACTAGGCAGGATATGTCACACAATGAAATATCACTGAATGCCAGAGTCCTACTACACTTCAGACAGAGTAATCGAGAGGTAGATCAATTATGTTTTTTTAATATATATATCTAGTCAACAGTAGTTTATGAAATAACACGAATCTTCCTTCATTTGTGACAAACTAAGTACAAGTACATGTGTGTTCGGCATATAGTGTGAGAATAACTGTGACAGTAATTGTGATTAGATTATTATTGATAACAGAACTTCTTTTGGACTAGTGCTGAGTAAATAGATCGATTGTTATTGGATTTAATGAACATTCATTAATTGTTATTGTTCGGGCTATAAGACAGTGATTAATCAGTTTTAAACGGGGATTAATATTGCTATTGAAATATTATTTGCTAGTTTGAAGTTTTTGTTAGTTTAATTGATTCCCTGAGTGATAATAGTATTTATTAGTGTCTGCTGTTAATATGTTTGTGTTAATAAAGTGGCATGTGCTACATACATCCAAGTGTTGCCAGCATTATTTTAGAGAACCTCGCAACAATATAGCACAGTATTATCAACGGTATAGTGGATAATCATTTGTTCTACATAAATAAGAATCATGAAAAACTGAGCTTTGAATTATCCTTCTGAAGTACTTTCAGGTGCTCTACTTCAGGTAGACTACAAAATTTACATTGAATAGAATAGCACAGAATTATTTACAGTATTAATTTTATCTTGGCGTGCACTGACAAGTCTGGACTACAGTTGGGTAACGTTCAGACTACATTGAGTTCGTAAAGCTTGCTTACAAAGATTTTAATTAATTTATTTCTTGAATACATAAAGAAACTGCCTAAATTAATTTCAATTACAATATGACAATCAAAATTTTCAGTTAATAAATTAATGTAAAAATAGATCAAAATGGAGCTAAACGATCAATAAAAATGGTTATTACTTACTTTTTGGGAACTATGATGTTGAGTGTCGGTCGAATTAAGGTCAAGCCCTATCCCAATGATATAAAACATCCGGTAATGTAACTTCCTGCACTCGATTCTCCATGTCTAGGATGAAATTTATTCGCTAGAAGTACAGTTAACAGGATTACGAGGTACAAATGGCAGTAGACGGTTTGATGGCAACGCTTGGATTTGGGGGTTCGTTGGTGGTTGGGGGGGAGGGGGTTAAGGGGATGTATATGGTGAGGGAGGAGGGTCCTGGCCGATTGTTTGAACGTGACGAATTAGCCGACGACAGGACGACAGTTTGCACTCTGTGCCCGTTAGTTTGTAAACTCAGCACGGAGGGTTCAAAACACGAACGGGGCAACACAACACAAATTTCAGGACGCTTTAGTCTACAAACACAAATGGCCATTTTTCGAACAATACACTGCACTGCAAATTGGCAACACAGGAGAAATGCGGTAAATTTTAGACGTGCCAGAGGAGAAATTATTAAAAAAGTTTAGCGATACAACAATAAGCTTCCGGAGCAACAATGCAGACTGTGTTTATGGCCCTAGCACACATTAATGGAAAGCCACACTTCACCTAAGCTGCATTCGGGTCACATTGATTCAAATGATGCAAAAAGTACTCTGTGTTCTGTATGATAAATAGAATGACCAAGTCGATAATTCCCTCTTTGTTATAACAGACAAGTATCAACTATAAAAACATATTGCAATTTAAATATGCTGGTGACATCAAAAATATAATTCGTGAGGTTGAATACACTACACTATATCCAGTTACGCTGTCAAGCAACAACAGTTTATTAATATGATTCAACTTTTTTTTTTCTGAGGATGAAGCCCACATAGGTCTGAGACCTGTGCGTGGGTAATGAGTTGGATGATGGTGATTGATGAGTTGGACCTACAGTTTTAGGTGGGTTCCAAACAATCGGTAAGTGATTTTACAGCAGAGAAAAGTGTCTTTTTTGCTGGCCAATCTAATCGGTCACCGTTACAAACAGGACCTACGAGAACGCAGCTTATCTCTATGTGATTGAACAGATACCTGCTACGCCTCGCGGCCACATTGCTACATTGCTGGCCAGTTATGAGGATATTATAATCCATATTATCTACGATTTATTATGAAATGTTATGATAACGATGATAATGATGATGATGATGATGATGATGATGATGATGATGATGATAATGATGAATAGATAATGGTAATATTAATAATAATAATAATAATTTCTCTGACACACTTCTATAGAAAAATCCTCCATTAAAAATTTGATAATGCAGGTCAATCAATGTTTACTTCCACATTCCTATGTGGCTTAGAGCTTCCATTAAATTTTTAGTCGATCAATAGCACCAATAACATACACGACAAACTAGTTCTGATGGGATGAGGCGATAAAGAAGATAAGTTAATTATTGGTGAAGTTGATGGCGTTGAGAACGAATAGACGACAAAAAAGCGAAGAACCGAAATTGGGAACCAATGTGTGAAGTGCGCCATAAATCTGGAGGCTGCATGAACACTATAGAGAGCGGTGGGTTAGAGCCAGTATAGTATAGCATAGCAGCAACAACCGTGGAGACATCAAGATGCATAGCAGGATGGGCGAGCGATTTGTTCCGAGGCGCGGATTATTGCAACAGATGAGTCCGGGCGCCCAAATTCGAGTCCGTAGATCAAAGCGTCAGTTCAGGACCTCACTACACTCTTTGAGCATCGTCACTGAGCCTCACCGGCTTATTCTTGCCCATTACAACGTCTACGTTACCCTTTAATGTCCTTCCTGGCTCTTTCGTTCCAGTCTCTGGTCCGACCTTCTATTTGCATCCATTAGCTTCGGCCCTCCTTCCACTCTGCCCCTCTTATCAACTAACAGTATCAAGACTCTTATCGCATTTACATAAACGGCAATATCGTCCCTCTCACTAGAATCTTCAAACTACTCTTCCTTCTACCTTTGTTCAAGGCCCAAACCAAATCTTGTAAAAATCATGATAATAATACCTTCTGGTATCGCCTTATTGTAACGTGAGGTAAATTCTATAACAAAAAAGGCTACATCAACTACTTATTATATTGCTTCCCAAACGTTCTACCAAACTTATACGCAAGATTTAGCCCAGAAGTACGCTAGGTAGGTAACTTATACTCCAGTCAGCCAGACCCTGTGTTGTAGTGAGTATTCGTCAGTTATTAGAAAATACTACATCAATAATTCTGCTGCTTCCCAAACTTCTTTGTTCGGCTGACACAGGAAATAGCCCAGACTAGATATAATACACACTCACTGCATAATTACATCATTATTATTTTTCTCCCATTATTCATAATCAGTGGTTAACTAGAGCTGACTTATGAGTGGGGGGGGGGGGGTTTTTTTTACCCCCACCAGTCAACCACTCTTACATATTACTCCCTTCAAAAATAGATTGAACACTGATGGGGGGAGCAACAAGCAAAAAATAAGAATCAAATCAAGAACTAAAAACCGTGAACAACTAACTAGAAGGTAACAAAGAAACTGAAGTACAGTTACACATAATGGTAACAGGCATCTATAATGCCGGTAAAAGAAATGAAATGTGCATAAAAATTCACTAAAAAATAAATAGATGTAATGAAAAACTTTGCATTAGCATGCTTTTTCATTTGGAAAATTCAATTTCTGCCATGATTGAGCTAATTTGAAAGCTAATATCAATGAATACAAACGATAATTGATTAATTGTATTGTATTCTCGTTTGTATTCATTGCTAATATCTTGTAATTCTACTCAGAGCTGGAAGCTGTCAAGCAACTATTTTTGTAGTAGTTTCGTATCTGATTGGCATTACGCACAAGTTAATTACTTTTTCAATATAGGATTGAACTTGTACACGACGGTTATCTTTCTTTTTTTTCTTTTTTTTTTAATTTCGAATTCCTTTAATTGCTATCAGTTTATACTGAAGACTTCCGCAATGGCGGATATTGACAACAGTATTTAATAGCTGATGGAAATCGATGAATGCTGCATTCATCGATTTCCATCAGCTATTAAATACTGTTGTCAATATCCGCCATTGCGGAAGTCTTCAGTATAAACTGATAGCAATTAAAGGAATTCGAAATTTAAAAAAAAAATTAAAAAAAAAAATTCTGTTTAAGTAAATTTGTCAGTTTGTTCAATTGTCAGTAACTTCGAACTAAGTTTATCTTTCTTTCGACTAATAACATTTATATGAGAAGTGAGCTGAACTAATGCACTAACGTAGTAGTAGTCAACTTGAACAAGAAGAAATTAATGGATTGGAAGTCGCATGTGTATTCACAGAGCACTAAACAAAGACAAGGCTTTGTGAGAGTGACATTTCTCTCTTTGCCTTGAGACGCAGAATTTTCCTCCGTTTTCCTTGTTTGGAGGATGATAAATTCATAGGAACTCTGCATAAAGCCTGAAGGAAATCAGAATAGAAGTGAAAACGAAAATATCTTATCACTTCCCAAAAAGGTTTAATTTGACGTGAAAAATAATTTTTCAACAAGAATAGTACAGTTCCAAAAGGAAGAAGCATGATACAGTCAGATATGATCATATACAATAATGCATGGTTTTAACATCCATAATGAGAAATCGGGAATCCGAATATTTGCATTTGAAATTTCCATCAAATAATAATGATTTGTTTGTCTACAGTCTACATTATGTATCCATGATATCAAAACAATCCATCTCCATTACCATGACCATGAATATAATTGTTTACTAGGTGACTTCCCCGGAATTGAAATTCAGCATTCAATTGTTCGCGTCCAGACAATGATAAATTACAAGTAGCATTCCATCAATTCAACTTCAACATTAAATCTAATATGGGAAATCCTATTTCCAGTGTAATTGCAATACTAACATCGATCCATTATTTTTATATAATACTAGAGTACCGCTTTAAATATTAATATATTCTACAGTACTTTAATATTAATAATAATAAGCGTATGGCTTTTAATGGTGGGGAGACCCTTACGGGTTGTTCCACCTCGCCGTTTGTGCCATGTTACGGGGAACATGGTGGACTTTAATACTGTAGTTCATAGATGTTTACTGGGATAAGCATAAGATTATACTGGTAGATATAAATTGACTTTTCATGTGAAATTTAACGACATGCAGTCAAATATTTGTTAAGAATAAGTATAATAACTCACTTAAACTGGCCGAGTACTTTCGAATCTATGAGATCCATCATCAGAGGCTCCTAGATCATCATGTCAGTTTTTTGGTTAGAAGTGTTGTGGTTTTTGTAAAATATGATCAAAAAGTTTGTGAGATTTAAAATTTAGTTGTTCATTGAGAATGTTTTGTTTATTGTGTGTGGTGTGTTTGTATATTTCAAATTGTTCCAAGGTGTTGAGTTCGTGTCCTTTAGATTTTATGTGTAGAATGTGTAGGTTGGTATTGATGTCGGTAAAAGTGTGTCCAGTTTGAATGATATGGTCGGCAAAATTCGATTCAGCTTTGGATGTCAGGGCCTGAAAGTGTTCCTTGTAACGTTGTTTGAATGTGCGGCCTGTTTGTCCTATGTAGAATTTGTTACAATCAGAGCAGTTTAGTTTGTAGATCCCTGGGAGATCGTATTTGTTTGTGTTCAGTGTGGTTTTGAGTGTAAGTGCATTTTTTATTTTGTTTTTTGTTCTGAATGAGATGGTGTGGCCGGCTTTTTTGAAGATTTTTGCTAGTCTGTGTGATTGTGGATTAATGTATGTCATTGTGATGTATTTTTTGTCAGTGGTGTTGGTGTTTTGTTTTTTGTTTTTTATTTTATGATTGAGTTTGTCAATTAGGTCGTGTTTGTAGCCGTTTTCTTGTGCTAGGTATTTTATTGTATTTAGTTCAGTGTGGTAATTGTCGGTGGAAAGCGGTGTGTTGTTGAGTCTGTGTAGCATTGACCTGAATGCTGAGTGTTTGTGTTGTGTTGGATGATTGGAGGTGCTGTGTATTAGGGTATCTGTCATTGTTGGTTTTCTGTAGATGTTGAAGCTGTGTTGTTGGTTTGTGTTCTTTGTAATTGAGAGGTCTAGGAAGTTTATTGAATTGTTTTTCTCATATTCAGCTGTGTATTGAATGTTCTTATGTATTTTGTTTATGTATGATCGAAGTTGTTCACATTGTCTTTTGTTTCCTCTGTATAGCAATAGAACATCATCTACGTATCTGTGCCAGTATATTATGTTCTGTGAAAATTTGTTATTAAAGAGTATATGAGTGTTTTCGCAGTGTTGGAGATAGATTTCAGCAAATATGCTTGAGATTGGTGAGCCCATTGGCAGTCCATCAGGTTGTGAGTAGAATTTGTTGTTGAAGGTAAAGTAATTTTGTTGAGTGATGATTTTTAGGATGTCTATTATTTCATTTATATGTTCTGTAGTTGTGTTGTTGTGAATAAGGATGTTCTGTATTATTTCTATTGTTTCATTGACAGGTATGTTGGTGTATAGGTTTGTTATATCGAAAGATGCAAGAGTGGAGTTGTGAGGAATTTGTGTGTCTTTTATTTTTGCGATAAGATCGCTACTGTTTTTTATGTATGTGTTGTTGTTGATATTAATTAGTTTTCTCAGTGTTTGATCTATGTGTTTTGCTAGTTTATAGGCAGGTGCTTCTTGGTAGTTTACAATTGGTCTAATAGGTATGTCGGGTTTGTGAATTTTGGGAAGTGTTTGAAGTGATGGTGCAGAAGGGTGTATTTGTTTCAGTTTTCTTTTTTGTGGATTATTAATTATATGATTTGTCTTGTTGATTATTTGTTTGATTTTTGTTTGGTAAACATTTGTAGGATCGGTGTGTAGTTGTTTAATGTTGTTTTTGTTTATGTAGTCAAGTGTTTTTTTGTTGAGCTCTTCATTGTTCATTATAACTGTAGTGTTGCCACACAAATTCCTCACAACTCCACTCTTGCATCTTTCGATATAACAAACCTATACACCAACATACCTGTCAATGAAACAATAGAAATAATACAGAACATCCTTATTCACAACAACACAACTACAGAACATATAAATGAAATAATAGACATCCTAAAAATCATCACTCAACAAAATTACTTTACCTTCAACAACAAATTCTACTCACAACCTGATGGACTGCCAATGGGCTCACCAATCTCAAGCATATTTGCTGAAATCTATCTCCAACACTGCGAAAACACTCATATACTCTTTAATAACAAATTTTCACAGAACATAATATACTGGCACAGATACGTAGATGATGTTCTATTGCTATACAGAGGAAACAAAAGACAATGTGAACAACTTCGATCATACATAAACAAAATACATAAGAACATTCAATACACAGCTGAATATGAGAAAAACAATTCAATAAACTTCCTAGACCTCTCAATTACAAAGAACACAAACCAACAACACAGCTTCAACATCTACAGAAAACCAACAATGACAGATACCCTAATACACAGCACCTCCAATCATCCAACACAACACAAACACTCAGCATTCAGGTCAATGCTACACAGACTCAACAACACACCGCTTTCCACCGACAATTACCACACTGAACTAAATACAATAAAATACCTAGCACAAGAAAACGGCTACAAACACGACCTAATTGACAAACTCAATCATAAAATAAAAAACAAAAAACAAAACACCAACACCACTGACAAAAAATACATCACAATGACATACATTAATCCACAATCACACAGACTAGCAAAAATCTTCAAAAAAGCCGGCCACACCATCTCATTCAGAACAAAAAACAAAATAAAAAATGCACTTACACTCAAAACCACACTGAACACAAACAAATCCCAGGGATCTACAAACTAAACTGCTCTGATTGTAACAAATTCTACATAGGACAAACAGGCCGCACATTCAAACAACGTTACAAGGAACACTTTCAGGCCCTGACATCCAAAGCTGAATCGAATTTTGCCGACCATATCATTCAAACTGGACACACTTTTACCGACATCAATACCAACCTACACATTCTACACATAAAATCTAAAGGACACGAACTCAACACCTTGGAACAATTTGAAATATACAAACACACCACACACAATAAACAAAACATTCTCAATGAACAACTAAATTTTAAATCTCACAAACTTTTTGATCATATTTTACAAAAACCACAACACTTCTAACCAAAAAACTGACATGATGATCTAGGAGCCTCTGATGATGGATCTCATAGATTCGAAAGTACTCGGCCAGTTTAAGTGAGTTATTATACTTATTCTTAACAAATATTTGACTGCATGTCGTTAAATTTCACATGAAAAGTTAATATTAACAACGCAGTTCGTCATGGAACAAGAAATCCAGGAATATAAATTGACTCAAGGGTTGAGAAATGAACTGAATTTTCCAAATAGTTTGTACTTAGAAGGAAAAATATTCTTTCATTTTTATAAATCACATAGAATGAGCCTAACATTGGATTGCAAATAATACTGAAATGAAGTACTATGAGTGGAATTTAGCAATATTAAATAACACTGAATAATTATAAGCTATTATTTGCATGGGAAGACATTTCTAGCTTACCTGGATTCAGCGAGGCAACTTGAAAAAATAATTTATACGCACCTGAAAAAAAGAAAGTTCGTTAGAAAAAAACATGAAAAATTTAATCTTTATTGGAAAACCTTATATTTCTTCTAAAATCTTCATCTCACACTGAAAACGAATTAAAAATTCATTTTTTTATTTATAAAATTGTAAATTTTGTTTCATTGTTGGTGATATCAGATAGAACAAAACATCTTAAAGAAATGTTCGATTTTGGATGAATCAGAATAGCATTCATGAGTAGTCCAAATTCCTACATACGAAATAACAATATATACGAAGGATAGATTTCCCAAATATTATATTCAATTTGTTATCCTTTTAGACTTTGCAAAGTTTAATTTTTAGTCAGAAATGTAAAATAATTATCACAAGTTTGCTGTTTCCTTATGGAAATTTATATGGAAATGACCCAAACCGTTACTCTGCCCAGACACACATAAATGAAAAACAAGTAACAAACAACGTAGGAATGAAACTTTGCCAAGTTGGTACTAAGCTCAAGGTTCGCATACGAGTATCTTCTCTCTATCTCACTCTTTTACACTCTCACTCTCAACTCTCTTACTGAAATACTAAAGACGCAATCCAGATGGCAGTGGCAAGTCAAAGTTTGTTTTATCTACGTTACACCCGAGACCAAATTCATTTCCACTTAATTCCATGAGAAACAATATTGCAAGCACAGCGGGGAAGGGAAAACTGTAGAAAGTATGAAACGATGAGAAAAAGTTTGATTTGTTCGGCGTGGACAGATGGAAAGGATATAGGGTAGGTCCCTGGGGGCCGATATATCGCACCCGAGAGGCGTGACGGGGCCGCCCCAATATGTTATCATAACAGACAGCGGATGCCTGTTTTTCCACGCTACTGGCATGCACAGCATTGCATTGCTCCAATACCAGATACCTCTGTCAGCTCTCCAGCTCCTTTACTCCTTTAGCTACTTGGAACATAGCTCAGATATGCTCGACCCAGGAGCAAAACTCCTTGTGAGGATTCGACTTCGATCCTTTTTTAATGTAATTTATTTTGGCTACTAACGAAAGTCGTTGATAATTTACGACTACTTGGACAGATGTATTCAATTTTCAATGTAATTCATTATAACTATTAATAGAAAGATAATAATTGATTTGATTTTTTTTAGAGAATTGTAGATATTAATTTATTGCATGAATTTCCCCGATTCGATTAATTTTCAAGACGATATAAGAGATGGAGTTTTTGAAATAGGTTGATTCAGTTTGAAAAAGCAAGAAGCAAGAATACCATTTCTTGAATCAAAAGGAGTAGATTTATTAGAGAAGTCTGATTCAATGTGACAACACCAAAAATGATTAGGAACATGGGTAGATGAAAAAATAACATATTTCTTTGGATTCTACATTTTCCTCATTCATCCAGAAATAATAGCCTATTAATCTTTTTCAATTCTAGATTTAATCAAGATTATACATGGGTATTTTGGCATTAATTTCAAAAGAGGAAAACTAGCACGATATCAGAGGTACAATTATAATTATTTCCTCTCCAATAACAAACAGAAAAATAATTTTCAAAATCACAGGAAGTCCAACAATTATTTTTTTGTTGTAACATTGCTTTTACAACATTCGATTAACGAGAGAAACAACCAGCGCAGGGCTGATGGAAAATTAAATGTCCGGAAATGATAGTTCGCAAGGCAGGAAGAGAAAAGGGCGGGTCAAGGGGTAAAATTTTAAAACACCAAGGCAGATTGTTTTTTTTCCGGTCTCGTTTTCATTTTCGCCCGACTTATTACTCTTGCTTTTATCACGACTGCCACCTTCTGGGTTCCGGGGTGTGAGGGGGATTGTGCGGGTGTTAGGAAGGGTAGGAGTTGCTGTTGAAGGAGAGGGAGGGGCAAGCGAAGAGACCGTAGCGTAGAGTGTAAGTTACAATTTAATTTGGCGCTAGGTAAGTTGGCGCACAATGATGAACGGCACCGTTACAAATCCTACGGATAAGGAATGTGGCCGGTGCAGAAAAAAAGAAAAGAAAAAAATAAGAGCTGGTTTCTCGTAGAATGCTATCCCTAATCCCCGAGATAGCAGAAACGCGCGACAATTTCAGACTGCCTCAACTGAATAATGCAGCACAAGATGCAAGTAACTATGCCACGCAGTTTTGTGTTGTTCTATTGGGACGCCTAGACTAGATGGGCGTCGCAACGCTCATCTTGTGACGTCACACGCGGCTTCGATAAAAAGGAACCGATTGAATCACTAGAGCAGGCACGTAAGCAATAAAACCTGCTTCCAGCGTATGTGACAACAAGCCACTGTTGTCAATTCACATGTCTGATGGTGCAATTTGGGAAACAAACTGTGACTCTGAAAAACTTATTGAATCGAGATTCACCATTACATTGACAAGCTCAAAATAATGTATGTTATTCAGTGATGATTTATACACTTTATAGATGATTTAAGCATCGCACTCACTAGTCCAACATATCACCAGCATCAACTAGCATAACAGCAGACCTCCGCCCACTTAAGTATGACTTGAATGTGTCTTGCAACGTGGGAGAGATATCTCTTCTAAGCCTTGACTCTAGACGTCTAGAACTATCTCAGTATCCTATGAACTAGCTATGTCAATTGTCTAGATACCTTCTATACTCTGGTAGCAATACTGTAGAAATGTAAGTGGTATACAACCAACTAGCCTTTTAAATTCTTTACAATGACTAAATGACTTGACTGATAGTGCGTAAAAACAGCAAAACATTCTATCTTGTCGGCAGCTCACAGGTGGCATGATTTAGTATCCACATTACATAAATGAGATAGTAACAGTTTAGCAGCTAGGCAAGGAGTGATTCAAGCTAATATTGAAATTTCCTCCAATCGGAAAATCCAATTGTAGTGGATGTACTTGTGATAAAGGAGTTGTGGCAAGATTGGACGGTGTGATAGGCGGTGAGGGGGGGGGGAAGGAGGCAATAGACAATATTAGAAGCAAAGGCGGTCAACGAATGAGAGTTGTGATTCAATGAAAATTATGTTTAAATGTTGCTGAGCCCCAAGAAACGAGGAATGAGCCTAAAAAAGAGTACCAATAATATACAGTAGCTATAAGATTTAATAGGATGAGTTATTTTATTAATAGACTAGTTCTTTGTCTGGTTTCATAACAAATTTGATGTTCTTTTTCCAGCGGATTCAAAGTAGGCAAAGATTGAACGAAAAATGCTCTTTTGATCCAGGGAGGCAGTTCAGTCTAAAAAAGGCTGCAGGTAATACAGGTGAAAAATTCAAAGGAATATCCGTTCAAAGCCGTGGAGAGGCCTTGAGTCGAGCTGCTAGATGTCGCTTAATTTTTCATTTTCGGCAAGACATGGCAAGGGGGAAGGGAGATTGAAACGTTGAAGTGCTCAGAGCGCGCGCTATACCTGTGAGTTTGGTTATTGGAGTGGGCCGGTGTGAGGGGTGGGGGGAGGAGGCAATAGAGAATATTAGAAGCAAAGGAAGCCATTGTCTTGGCTTGCAACTGTGTGCCATGGATGGAGCAGGAGCACTGCCTCAGGCAAATGCCTTTCGAGAACGAAAGCAACAACCCCCGGCCTAAAGAAGAATGTCTAATTAATTCCAAATTATCGGGAAAGAAGAAACAGCTTAGAGCAAGTGCGAGAGCGTTGGTTAGGCACAATGTGCCCTGGATTGGGGTTGGGAGAGGGCGTATCTCTCTCTTCATCACCCCTCAATAATTCTCTCTCTTCTTGTTTCACCTTGTAAGCTCCTTTAAGCTGCATCACAATTAGAGTAGTTGGAAGTTGAATAAACAGCCCAATTAGCCTACGAATATCAGGAGCTTGTTGCTGCTCATAACAGCTTTCCGAACCAGAGCTTAGATCGATTAGTTCCCAACTACCACTGATACCCTTTACAGTGAGTATTATCAATCAGTCCCTGTCATTAGAAAGTTCTCCGGGAAACTTGAACGATGTTACAAGTTACGCATCACAAAAACAGCCAGCTCCTGCATTGTTTCCTATTGAATATCACAATCGAAATACCACAATTTCCAATTGGTTGGTTACTCCTACCAACGCAAAATAGTCATTTCTAATATTTTAATGAAGATTAATAAATTGCGCACATTTTCACCTCAAGAATTTTACAAAACTATTTTTCCACTCCACATTTTCCCAAAATTTGATAATGAACTCTGAATTTTGCTCTCTCACAAACGAAGAGTCAATTAATTATTCTTTTCTGTATTTTCACATCAAGATTTTTATGAAAATATTTTTCTACGAGAGATTTTTCCATCATAAACTTTTAATTATTCTCATCTCACACAAAACAAGAGCGAATTAATCATTCTTTCTCGGTGTCGTTCTAGTCCACTAGAACACTCAGACCCGGGTGACTTTCGTGAAACAAACAGAAATGAATTGAACTGTGCAAATAGAATTAAAGGTGAGTTCTGATTCATCTATGTGATTCGAAAAAAGTCACCTTTCGTTACGTTACGAAACCTGAGTTTCTATTGGCACCCGGTCTTATATTCTTCATTACATTTTTCGTCTTTGATAAAAACTTGGCTTTTTGAGTTAAAACCAACATAGGCTCGTTTGTGTCAAGGAAATTGGATTGTCTTTAAATTGTCCAACAAATCTTTACAGATAGCTAAATGTACACTTTCATAATTTCTTGTCTTCTTTCTCCTTCGCTACAACGCTGAACCACACTTCAACTGCGCTTCAAAGTTATACAAGTTTGTGCTCATCTGAAGTTGAGTGTCATAATCGTTATCTGAACGGTAAACATTGGCTAAAGGAGAGAAAGGGAGAGATAGATAGATAGAGAGAGAGAGAGAGAGAGAGAGAGAGAGAGAGAGAGAGAGACTGAGAGAGGGGGGGGAGTGAGAGAAACTTAGAGAGTGATAGAGTTGACGATTAATAGAGGAGATGGGTTGTTGAGCTTGTTTAGCCAGTCGCGCTTCTGGTGAATTGTTTGCGATGGTCAGCAGGCCGGCAAGAACAACGATATCTCATATCTACAGGCCATGTCAACTTTGCAGCTCTTTATAGGTTTACCATGGACACTGCTTTGCTGCTAAATCGATAGGAAAGCTCACCTGCTACAAGAAACTCAAACCAAAGTTGATAATGACACTAGGACCAGATAAACAATGTACGTAACATTGACATTGGCCAGTAAACCATTGGCCATAAACATTGATCAGCAACATTGGAAATCAACATTAAATTATAAGTTGCTATTGCAAATAATTAAGCAAAGAAGTATTTCATTCCAAGAACTTTATATTTAATTTTGCTTGTATATGATATTAAAATTTTAATTTAGAACCGTTTAGGGGATTAAGGCTGTACCTTAAGTTCGCCCTCCAAGTAAAATTGGGGCAGCTCTTCAATTCAATTTCCTAGCTTGGAAGATATTAATACGCTCCCATTATGATTCTGCAGGGTCTTCAATATTATTCTTTGTATACACATTTTTTTTCGTTTGGGAGAATTCGATTTATTAAACTCTAGAATTCGTTCAGCCATTTTGAGCCAATTTTATTGAATTGGGAGCAGACGTCTAACCAAGAATATAAATATATATTCTAGAATGAAAGTTGAATAAGAGGTAATACAAATTCTGATTGAGACAATAACATCAAAACAATACGATATGTTGATTGGATTCCACTAGTAAGGAAGAAATTCTCAGCAATGTATTCTATTGACTAATACATTGGAATAGATTGGAGCTTGGAGAGCAAACGATTCATTTGGCCTAGATCCTTTCACATTTTGTTACGAGACTCAGTTTACATAATCCATCAAGAAAAACAAAAAAAGAAGAATTCTTCGAAAAGGAAAGACGAAACAGGAATACAAAGCTTTGAGTGAAGCTAAATAGCCTCGCTCAAGAATGCCATATGTTTCTTTTTCTGGCTCTTCAAACATTTCAACCATCTTTACGAGCAAAGGACAAAAGGCTGCTTGATGCAGTTAAGAGTTGCGAGGCGGAGTGTCTTAATCTTAAATCAATAGCGCCGTTATTCTTCTATATAACGAAAGAGTCCCAACTAACTGGAGCAGTTCCGCTTTTACGACATCCCAAGAGATGTAAACAACGGTAAAGAGATATCCATGAATCCTAATGAAATTTGAAACTGCTCCCCTTCAACCACCATCATTGCACTCCTTCAAAATTCAAAGCAAAAGCAGAATCTTTGCTGATGGTAGGCGATAATTTTCGAGGATTAAATTAACCCCGAGACCTGATTTTCACTAGAAATTAATCCATTAATCCCAGAAGACTCACAATAAGAGAACGATTACGAGAATGAGTTTAAGATGTCTAGGTTGCTTCGAAAATCGATTAGGAAACTACTACGATGCCAATTATTATTCAAAGAAGTTCTCCCGTATTATGGGAGTACAACATTCTAAACACCATTCACTTCTTTCGAAATATATTTGTGGCTCATCAACTATTTTATTAGGTTTTAAAACGGAGAAAGTGATGTAACGTCACATGATATCAGGATTCAATTGCTTTCAAATAACCTGCATTATATTTTTTGAATGAATTCATAATTTCAAAGTCTATTATCACTATATAAATAATGAATGAGAACTGGTTCCTCGTTATTTCCTTATAGATTTCATATTATAGGTTATTAAATACTTTTCAGTGAGAAAAAAATAGAAAAAACTGCAATTTTAAAGGGGAAGCACCAACTAATAACAAAAAAGAAAACAATAGGATGACAAAGGAAATAAGCTTAAAGAGTGTATGATGAAGACAAGCGAAAAAGGCAGAACGAAAAAGAAATGTTCTAATTTGCGTCTCCCATCAGATGTTTTCAAGTGGAAATTGATTACAGGAGTTGATTTTTCTGGTAGCTTCAGCAGGAGAAAAACGTTTCTAGTTAACTGAAATACCTGTATTAGGCCTACTTTGAGCTAGATAGAATCTTGAACAATTTTCTTCGTACCAGCTGGGAAGAATCATCTACTTTTGAACGGCAGAAAAAAGCAACGGGCTTCATTTGAGGAGAAATTAGGGGGTCGAATAGAGCGCATGTCTTATAGATGGTAATGAGCACGGAACGATAGGCACATCTACGGCAGGGGTTGGTGGAGGGTTTATGGAGGAAGCTGTCTTCGGATAGGATCTGCCAGGGTTTCCAGGATGATGGGAGGTGGGTGGGTAGTGCGGAAGGAGGAAAGGGGTAGGTTAGAACATAGCTTGTTCCCTGTTCTGCTCATAACAGACAACAGACGGCATCAAAGTTTCAAACACAAGTTGCACACAAGTACTGTTAGCAGGAAGGCCGAGTTGAATTCAGTGGTAGACGAAGGGGTGGCACGCAGAAGGATGATGAGGAGGAGAAGGGGTTGGAGTTTTCTTGCGATCTTCCTCATCCCGCTCTTCGCACAGCCAGACCGACTATTACAGGACTACCTCGCTCCCCCGTTGGACGATTCCAGGAGTAGACGAGAGACAGTTGGCCATGAAGATTTCCCGCCAAGTTGTCAAACTAAACTCTTCCCGGCTATGAAAGTTGCCTCGAGAAAGGCATTCGACAGTGTTTTATTCATTCCGAGACACTGCGTGCAACAATCCAACAGAATCGTGAATCAGAGAATATCTACCTGTTCCTCAAATACAGTAATTCCAAGCGATTATTAATACCGCTGTGCAGTAAGCATTTAACGGTTGATTATTTTTGCTTGATTACCACAAAATTGTAAACAGAGATTCTGATTCGTGAATATTTCCCGATTATGGAGAAAGGTAAATACAAGTGATTACTAATTAATGTAACATTCAAGTGATTCAAAATCCCGCCCTAGCATTTGATAGAGCATATTAAAATATTTAGATTTGAAATACTAATTTGTAATCAAATTCGAAGAGCCAATTTCCCTAGTATGTTTTAATTCATTTTTTTCTTTCTTTAATTTAATTGAAATGATGGCAACTCACCGCAATCTAACCGAACATCCTTCCTTTACTATTTTGTGGTATGATGATACATATATTTATATCATTATAATCTTACCATAAAATTAGGTTGATTATATTGATTTAATATTAAATTCAATTCAGTTTTTTCATTGTAAAAAACCCAATACATATCTTTCAAATAGTAATGATAAATATAATAATACTAATGATGAATAAATATCTACATTCTACAACTAAATTTTACTAGATAATATATAATAATGTTATGAACTTACCTGATTATTCTAGAACAACTCAGAGACTGTTAAACATTGAGGTTAAGAAGCTGATTTCGATCACATTTGTCAGATTTCAATCACGTTTGTCATATTTCACCACATTTGGCAGCGTACTCGTATATCCATGGAAGGACATAATGGAGACATAATGGGACATAGAAGGTGGTAGAACGAAAAAGAAGGAATCTCAAACTCTTGAATGTAATGTAATGGGCTATAAACTTCCATGAAGTAAATAAATAAATGTCAGTTTTGTTTGTAGTAGCATCATGACAGCAAGAACTTTAGTGTACCAGTTGTGATCGAACAAGTATAGAGTGCTTCGTGGCAGTTCCAGTAACAGTTATTTGCGCCTGACATAAGACTGTGCATTCGTGATAAGAATTTGTCGTTGTGAGTGTGATTGCATTTGATCTACAACTTTCGAGTTACTAAGGGCTGTGTAAATAGTGAGTGCTGACAATTTTGAGAGTAAGTGGACTGTTATTGTTCTATTAATCCAATTGTACATATCACAATATTTGACAGTTATTACCATTATTGATAAATTACTAGAGATCAGGCTATAAATGATATTAGGCATTTATTTTGGAAGTATTCTTTAAAGTAATTAAACGTTTTCATTAACTAAATTTGTACATATTTGTGTTACTTCTTGTTTGATAAATCTGTGAAGTGTGTTTTTGTGTAAATAAAGTTCTAGTGTTATTTTTACAACTTGTCAGCATTACTTTCAGTGATAAAACCCGTAACAATATGTTATTTATATGATTGTGCTATTTTTTAAACAATAAATAACTATTCCAGTTTGAAATTGTCTCATTAAACTGCAATCTAAGACCACAGTTGACAACCGTGGACAGTAAACCTTTGTACTTGATGATATAATTCTGTAATAAAAATGCTGTTCGATCCAATTTTATAACTGGTAATAGCTGATTAGAAGGAAGGACCCTCACACAATTTGGCAGAAAGTCAGCCAAGTCAGCAATTTTTCTCCTTATTGCAGCACACAGAAAAATTAGAACAAAGCCAAAGTCTTGTGAGCTGTTTTAAATTTGCTAGCTTGTGACTGGCCAAGCTTCAAAAATTGGTTGCAGCACGTGTTATGCTAGGCTAGACGATTTGCATAGTGTTTTTCGCATCATTTAACGCGGCCAAACTCTGAAGCAACTCGTTTCTCAAAGAATAACATTTGCACAAGAACTTTGATCTGCTCCAATAGACTTTAGTGCACTGTAAATAACTTATTTCAATTTTATTGATCAGCGATACAGGCTTAATTAATTAATTCTTAGTTGAAAGTATTACAGCAGGTAATACGCATCAAAGTAGAACAGGATTTAAGATTAGAATTAAATAACGGTAGAAATGATGAATTAATGAACTCAGGAATAGTAACTTATCAATAGCAACATACCATGATCACTTGGATTCATTAATAATATATGTTTGTTGTGCATGGAGCATTTAATATCAATACTGTATGATATGCATATACATTCATGATGTTGAAGATCCATCTTGTTTCCACTAATATGTATTATAAACTTAAAAAACACTTTTGAATGGAAATTGACTCACGTTATGGCGTGACGGCCGTTTCGCTCTGTTGTCTAGAGCATCATCAGACGACCCACAGTACACTGATTCAAGGCATCAGTTTGAGGGTTCAAACTCTCAAACTCATGCCTTGAATCAGTGTACTGTGGGTCGTCTGATGATGCTCTAGACAACAGAGCGAAACGGCCGTCACGCCATAACGTAAGTCAATTTCCATTCAAAAGTGTTTTTTAAGTTTATAATATATACATTCAATATATATTATAATGTATTGCATTATATTGTATTGTGTATATAGCATGGGCCAATAGAAGAGAATTTACAATTAATATTATTAACTTTTCATGTAAAATTCAACGACTTGCAGTCAAATATTTGACTGCAAGTCGTTAAATTTCACATGAAAAGTTAATATTAACAACGCAGTTCGTCATAAAACAAGAAATCCAGAAATTAATATTAGTTTCTTCCTGGACATCCTTCAATCATGAAACTAAAATTTTCTGATGATGACAGTAGTATAGTATCTTCTATAGTCCTTAGCTGATCTAGTTTCAACTCTTACCTAGGGTTTGAAGCACAGATAAGTATGCTACAGTTTCTTGTAACTGAGTGCACAATTTCCAAATTATAGATCGCCGCCCATCCAGTAAGAAAGTGTGCCTGTTGAAACACTTTCCCGCAATTCTTTTCACTAATTCTTTTGTACATATCTATATAAATAAAATTAGAGTTTTGTCTGTACATTTATCAGAATTATATATTTTTTGGTTATTTTTACGTTTTATACATTAAAGAAGCCGAAACACGTCTTATCTCAATAAATAAATAAATATTATTATTATTATTATCATCTCAATTTCTGTCTGTCTGTCTGTCTTTCACGACCCCGAAGTCATTTTACGCGGCCTTCTCCTGAGAAACGAGAGCATCGATCGGGATTTAAGTTATTTAACAGTATTGAAAACTATTTTGAAAATGTATTTAGCTATAAAAAACTAAATAAACTTTCAACCGAATAATAAACGTTTAAAGACCAAGTATTGTGAGATTTTGGATACATTTCTTTTAAGTTTTATTACCACGTTTTATTACAGAGAGTATCGATCGGGATTTAAGTTATTTAACAGTATTAAAATTTTCAGGCATAATGTAGAATAGTCCCGAGATGGTTCCTGTGAAGGTTGGGAGTTCAAAAGTCCTCGCTGAAGGACACAAAAAGGAGCTATCCTCAAAGGAACAGCTGATAGAAATCAACTGTTTTTAATATGGTGGGCCCTTACCAGCGTTATTTACGCTGTCTGCAGACTTGTGTAGTCGGAGCATTGCAGTCATGTAGGAAACAAATAAGCTCAGCTTATGTTTCATCCATTATTTCTTTGGTGAAAAAGAAATACAAATTTTTTTATTTCAATTTATCCAAACAAAAATTAACATTTTAGGAAGGTGCGGTTTGTGCTAGGCTCTTGGGAATTCGCCAGGTAGCACTATTATAACTAAAATACCGTTGCAACGCACGGGTGAACCGCTAGTCTTTTATAATTCTGTCATCATAAATAACTCACTTTGAAATAATATTTGAGTCATAGCCTCATCACATAGTTTTAATTCCAATAAAATTATCCAAAACGAATATTTTGTAGTAATTGTGCTATAAATATTGTTGTAATTGTTTTTGATTTTATAAATTCATTTAATTTTATAAATCCTAAAAAATTGGTAAAGAGGGGAAACAGAATCAAAATACAATAATACTATGAATACAAATCAGAATAATGTTTCTTACACCTTCAGAGTGGGACAGCTAAAATCTGATAGCGATCAGATAATCCTGAGAGGTTGAAAATATGGTATCTCAAGACAAACTACGATGATTTGTTTGATAATAAGCTGAGAAAGTAGAAAAGAAAAAAGCAAACAATCAACCGGCGATTCCCACACAGTACAACTGAACAGATAAACAATAGGAGAGACTTGTTTTCCTTTCTTATTTTGTGTAAGTCGTGAACGCTCAGCTCTTTTCAAGGTATTAACAGGAACGAAGCCGGAATAAAATAAATGGAATAATGAGAGACTTTTGTATTAAAGAGACCGGTAAGAGGCTTTGCAGTAAATTACTAGGAAGGAGACAGACATCGGTGGCAGGCTGAGGCTACCTGAAGACAACGAAACGCACTCGAAACGCCTGAAATGCGTCGTCGCTAAGTGCGTCTCAGTCTCAGCACAGCAAAACACAGCACACGGCTCTTCTACGGCTGCTCCTGTTACTACAACGTTGAAAGGAAATGAAAGAAGGCTAAAACAAGCTTCCCAACTGAATACTCAACGCTCGTAATGTTTTGTTTGTGCAACAGGTGCAATATACCTTCATGTATCTGCACATAACAAAATTGTCAACCGTTTAGCTCGTAAGCAGAAGCGGATTTATTGAAGAGAGGAGGGGGACATCCAGTAATAAAGCGAAATACTGTACTACCACACATAATTGTTTCTCCAATATTGCACGGAGAAAAATGACACTGAGGTTGTTGGCGAAACAGTTTCCCTAAAGCTTAATTACTCACTTTAGCAGAAATAATATTAAAACTCGCGGTTTTTATGTTCAATTCAGAGGAGCGATAATATTGAAACAGCAAAATTATTTTCGCTAACACCTTACGACTACAACAGCAAATCTATTTTTAAAATTCTGCAAAACAATATCTAGAACTATTAAAATGTATTTTGCCCAAATTAGTAGAATACTATTCTGCCAAAGTTATAATTTAGATTTTTAAATCCATCGAAATGAAACTTTTAATCTATAAGTTTAATAAGTAAAGAATTAGTATGTTGCCTGCCAAATCAATGAAACCTGACATAAGAAATTGTCAAACAAGACAACAAACTTGGAAATTGCATAACATTAAAATACAACACCGGATACACTAGGTTATTCAAACGGTCGACTAAGTTTGTTTATCATCTAGCAGCAGTAGCGAAACAAAACAGCTAAATCAGCTTACGTATAGCAAAGATAGGATAAGAATATGGCTAGTCTATGCTTATAGACAGATAAAGTAGTCCACCAGTTCTATGGAATGAACACTGGATAAAACATCGCCTGTCGTCTGGCTATTGTAGTGCAATATCCAACATGGATGAAGATTGTGCTGCACTCTTGAGTGCCTGGGTGTTGGAGGAGTTTATTCAAAATTTTAAAGGTGAGTAGACAAAATTGAATAATTTAATAACTAAATAGGCCTAACATTGTAATTTAAGAAACGTATTGCTCAAACTTTCATGATTAAAAGGATTACAACTATAGCTACTATACTTTAACTAGCTACAGTTAGCTTCTTTCTGGAATAGGCTTGTTAACTAGACTCAAGTTTAGAAACAAGGGTAAGAATTCAACTGAACAATTTTAATTGTTATCTCAAATAAGTTTTCGCTATAATATACTTGCAAAGCATTTACTGGTATCTATTGAATGTCTCTACAACATTACTAAAATCGGGTAAGTCAAACATGACTGGACCTGTTGCTTTTTAGTCCATACAAGTCACGGAAAAATTCCGTGAAACGATGTATGTGTATTTAAACGGTATTTGGGGCAGGAAAAACAAATGATTCACTTTTTAGTCAATAATAGGCCTAGAAGAGTAGTTCTTCAGGCCTATATATTTTTTGAAAATTAGTTTTCACAACCACATTTATTATAATATACGAGATACTATAGTTTCTCTGAGATAAGAGAGATTGAGAATGGCGTTACTGCCGAAACTAATGTATATTATCTCGTATATTACAGTATAATAAATGTGGTTGTGACAATGTCTACTCTTATTCATTTTGGATGCCTACGACCGATATCACAATCACAAATACGAAGAAAGTTAAATAACAAATAATTTAAAATTTCAATTTTTTGTATGTGATTTGAATTTGTTAAACCTCATCAATTTATTATTTTGTGATCAGCTGAAATGAAATTCAAAACATAAATTTGAAACTCAGCCTAAAGTAGCCTGTGATGAAAATAACAATCAACAGTTCACGTTGAATGCTGAACATTGAAACATTTTAAGATTTCTATATTGGATATTTACCGATATGAATGAACTCAACTTCATTTGTCCAACTGAATTTAAATGTTCCTTGAACAAGATAGTAATAACAAGAATAGTTATTTATGCATTAAGAGCGTGAAGCGCGACTTTGTCGCTCGAGCCAAAACATTTTGCGAGAGCGATGAAGAAGCTTCACGCGCGAATTGCATACAATATTTTTCCTAAAACTGCAGTTCTGGATTCCAACACAATAAAAGCTTTTAGTTTGTAACATTACAGACCATGCGCGGATTTGGTTAGCATTCGCCATTGTTGAGGTTATGTGAATTTCACGGATTCCATGATCCACCAATGAGAAGGCAACAAAATCAAAACAGAAGCGTAAAGAATACAACTGGCGAGCGTAAAGTACTTTACCGCTTGTTGAGCAGTAAAGAGGTATTTTACAGTTACTTTTCAGTACGTAAAGAACTACTTTACGAGCAGTTGTAGGAAAATATTTTTATAATTATAGTCCAAATAATACAGTACGTATTTATATACAGTAAACTATTTTCATATTTTTACAAAAAAGTCTATTATTCTATAGTATACTATACTTATAGTTCAGGCTGAAGACTTTACATTTAATTTAGTTTCTTCAAACACAGCATCAGATCAGCAGCCAGCACAAAGTGAAGAAATTTTTCTGGATATCCCACAGCAATCAGGATACAATCAGGATTTGGAGAGCAGACAATCGACCCAAAAAAATAAATTCAATTTTATTCATTTTCAGATTCCCGAATTGAAAGTGAAGAAACTAATAATAAATTGTTGTGGTTGAGAAACTCGACAGCACCATTTGAAACTGTAGTTTCTTATTGGAAGGAAACATCAGAAATTCGACTTCGTCAGCTAAAATGTGATCAACAAAATCAATCAATGATAATCCCTGCTGAATGATAATCTACTGAATAACCCTGCCTTACAAAACCAAATGGATACGTTTTGGTGAGTTTAACTTATATTAGTTATACTGTATATTGAATTATTCTTCTTCTTAGAAATGCCATCGCTCTCATCTTTTTATAGACAAACTAGATTCTTGTCTGTGTTTTGCTCTGAAATGTTCATATTGTAGCCTTTACAAATTTCAAACAACATGAACATTGGACATTGCTCTTCGTAAATTATCTTCGCTATCCTGATCATACCAGATCATCCGCAAACATCAGATTATTCATTGATTTTTTTTAGGATGAAGCCCACATAGGTCTGGGATGATGGTGATTGGCCCACATAGGATGATGGTGATTGATGAGTTGGACCTACTGTTTTAGGTGGGTTCCGAACCACCCGAAAGTGATTTTACGGCATACAGAACAGTGTCTTTTTTGCTGGCATATATTGAAATTTTAATTGTCTTAAATTTCCTGTTTATTGGATAGCGACCTGTTATAAATTATTGATGAAATAGCTCAAATGATATTTACTTAGGAATTCATCACTTTTCATATATCATTTGAAGAAAGTACAGTACTTGATTTTCAACCAACTATTGTACTCTCATAAATATAAATTGCTTTCATGATGAAACAACATGACATGATAATTCATTTTTTCAGTTGAAGGAAGATTTTGGATTCATGTACCCAGAAAATGACAACAAACTTATCGAAAAATTTCCATTGTTGAAGGGAAAAATTATTGATTTTGGAAAAAAATCTGTTCAGTTGAAAGATGTCAAAACGTTTATGCAAAAATACGAGCACAATACAATTCAAGGTAAGAAAAAAACTCTTCTTGTATAAGAAGTTTTTTTTTGTACTAGCATTAAGTATGTGATCCAATCGTACCCAGTAGATTAAAATTTTGTTTGACATGTTCAATCTGAATGCCTATCAATACTAAAGGTTAATTTTTCAACTTTTTAAGTCTATTCAACGATTTGCAGTCAAATTTTTATTAAGAATAAGTATTATTTTACTTTCTCTGTAGGCCGAACGTTTTTGAATCTTAGAGATCCATTTTCAGAGGCCATTAGAGTAAGTAAATAATACGTACTTATTCTTAATAAAAATTTGACTGCAAGCTTTTTGAATTCACTTAAAAAGTTAATATTAACAACGCAGTTCGTCATGGAACAAGAAATCCAGGAAGTTATTTTTTTTTTGCTGAGTATGATGCCCACGTAGGTTTTAGACCTGTGCGTGCGGTTGATGGTTATGAGAGATGAATGTACCAACAGTTTTAGGTGGGGTCCGAACCACCAGGTAAGTGATTATAAAACAAATAAAGATTTATTTTCTACCGGTCACCCATCCAAGCACGGTCCCGAGCGTCCGTGATTTAACATCACCACCAGACCACCACCCGAAGACACAAGTGTTAATTTCACAAACAAGTGGTTATTTAATTATTTAAGAATATCTTGCCTTATCCAAGATTAGATTTATAGGCCTTCACAGAACTATCTGAGATACTGCTCAAGCTTGTTGCTCTCATGAAAATGAACAAAAAATTATGACGCTCAGAAACGCTTCGTTATAGAGATAAAGATGGCGGAAGATTCAGCTAGCCCTTCCAATTTAATTACAGAAACTTCCAGATCCCTCATTATTTAGGTGTTAAAGTGGATGGGTTTTAGTGAAATGAGCTGAAAAATCAAATAGAACCTGTTACTGCCATTTATTTGAGAAACTTATCAATCAATTTATTTCTACAAAAAAATACAGCTTACAATTATATACAGTTGAAGTTAATAGAAATTAATTCCCACACAGAAAGTCCTGTGTGCGGGAAATATGGTGGTAGCTTCTTGTGCTAGATATGGGATATATAAAACGAGTTATGAAGTTAGATTTCATTAAATGAGGGGTGTTGTAATTAAAATTTTGAGCATGTCTTGTGTTATAAAATATGTTAGCAGGAGTGAAGTTAGAATTGTGGTTTTGATGCATATAACAAATACGATTTTTTATATAAAGTTGTCTTATGTTGAGTACTTGAAGGTCGGAGTATACTGCGTTACAGCCTATTTTTATGTAGAGCTGATTTGATTACATGCTCTCACACTAAAAGGGATGGGTAATGTTTGTCTTAAAAAATATATTGGACTAATATTTTCCTTGTTGTGTTTCAGATCTTAATGAAGAATTGACTTCGTACACAGCCTTTTCAGCTCTACCATTTTTGTTGGCACCCAACACTATAATCTGGTTATCTTAAAAATCTCAACTATTTATTCTAACTTTTTACAGTAAAAAGAAAAATCTGATCAGTTACGGTACCTATGTAAAAGTTCAATCTTTTAATTCAATATTTTTACAATAAAAAGTAAAATATGATTATGTTACAAATGTCAACTATCAATTCTTTATACAAATAAATGGGTATTCTATAACTTGAGAAAATTGTTCTTTTTTTATTAATATTCTACTTTCATATTTTCAGTAATGGAGAAACAGTTGAGCTAGATTTTCTCATAAGAGTCAATACCTTTGACCAACTTTGATCTGTCGAGGCAAATTATAGGGTCGCTTGAGGCGAAAACAATCATTCTTATTCCACTTTTTTGGGTGCTAATTTGTCATCTGATTAACATAAAAATGGTATCAAATTGTTCAGAAAGGTCTGAGGAATTTTCACTGTGCTTTAAAAGTTTGATTTTCTAAGTTGATAATTTCCGTGCTGCTTGTCAATAAATAAAGAGTAGATGAAGTTTATTGATCAATATGATTGTTTTAAAGCTAGAGCATCAAAATTTTAAAACACAGTGACCATTTCTAAGACCTTTCTGAAAAATTCAGTTCCATTTTTTTGTTTATATCAGATGACAAATTAGCATCCAAAATAGTGGAATAAGAATGATTGTTTTTGCCCAACGCGCTCCTAAATCGACTGAAACAATTGGCCAAAGGTATTTATTGAAAGGGAAATCTAACTAAACAGTTTGTCAGGAGCAGCAGATCACGTTAGCTGGATTACCAGTTACGATCACAGTAATAGGTATTCACAATCCTAAATTAGAAGTATAGTATGTGTAAAGTAAACGCTCCATTTCGCTGGTCCACAATATTGCGAGCCTCTGATATACCTAACCTTATTGCTACATTAGGTCAGCCATTTAGCTAAATCAGCCACTGCCTAGCGCTGAAGTGGCAGTCCCATTTCGCTAGACTACGATATTGTGAGCATCTGCTTTAGCAATCTCCGTTGCTGCACTAGGCCGACCATTTCGCTATATCGCCACTTCTTTGTACTAACGTACCACCACACGTTTTGCTGGACCTTTCATACTGGCTTGCTGACACATCTCCTCAGTTTACCTACAGTAACACTGTTTCTTACCAATTTGTTGAAACAAATGTCGCCGAAGTACTCAAAACGTTTACATAACCTGCAAAGTCGCATTGCTCACTTCTCTAAAGTCGATAATGCTGTTTCACTGTATTTGTTCAGTTAGAATAGGGAAACGGCTGTAGCGAAAATTGTTTTGCTACAGAAGTCAAACTGAATAGCTGTCACGAAATTAGGGGTCAGGTTTGGCTAAAATGAGCGGAATTTCAGCTACATTGACTGAAAATTTCTTTCAGTGTGTAAAACATATATGTAAGCGATTCATATCGATGTTGTAGACGATAAATTCGATTTTTTTTTAGTAACCGTAGCTCAAACACAGAAATGATACAGTATTAAGCGTAAAATAGGCTTATTACCAGCAATCAAACAGTGGTTCGGAACCCACCTAAAACTGTAGGTCCAACTCATCATTCACCATCATCCAACTCATTACCCACGCACAGGTCTCAGACCCATGTGGGCTTCATCCTCAAAAAAAAAAAAAAAAAAAAAAAAGTTACAGAACACTAAATGAACTTAATCCATGCTAAAGAAGAATAATTGCGCTATCTAGTTGGTTTGAATATTACATTTTATGTTCTTGTGACGTTAAATAATAAAATTTTGTGAATTGAACTGAAAATAAAAATAAAAATTTGTGAATTGAGCTGACCTGTTCATCGAACATAGACAGTGTTTAGTTGTAGTAAGATAGGGTTGATTTGGTTTTGGGGCTGTATTTTTGGATGAGATGAAAAGTAGAGTAATAAAGTTAATTAGAATACTCAATCGAAGTTTCATGTACTGGTGATTGCCATATTCAATTAGAATAGAAATCTCCAGAGAGAATTCAAATAATGTCTTATACCTGCTTCCTGGCAGTAATTTAAATGAATTTGAACAGTAAACATAATTTAACCTCATCTCTTGGCACTGAACTTCATACAGTATAAGCTTACAGTTAAGCTGCGTTTACACCAGAGTCTGTGACACATGTCAGCGACAAAAAGTCAGAGACTTTACAAAATCTTCTAAAATTTCTTGCGACATTGTGTCAGTGACATTTGTCAGCTACAGAAATACTGTGTCACAGACACGATTTTAGGTTTCCCATCGAGAGTCGGTAACGATCAAAGGACTGTCACTGACAACATGTCACAGACTCTTGTCGCAGTATATGTAAACGCTGTGGTGACTTTTGTCTGCGACAAAAGCCTCCTGTTTCGCGCGCCAAACACTCATACATGGAACACTCAGTACTGGTGGCGTAGCATTGCGGACAGGCTGTGAGATACAATATGTCACTGACCAAAACAAAAGTACAACATTATCTGTCAGTGACTTGTGTCGATGACTTGTGTTTGTGACAAAAGTCTGTGACAAAAGTCAATGACAATTCTGTCACTGACTTTAGGTGTAAACCCAGCTTAAGTTTGACGTTAGACAATCTCGTATAGCCTCCTTGAAATGTCAAGTTACATCACGTTAGTGTTACAATATACTCGCAATATAACAATATTACAATATACAATATTACTCACAAATAAACTCGTAAGCAACAATAATAATCATCATTATCAATTGCCGAACCTGGCTTAGCAGCTGTTCTTTCTCTCTAACTGCCAAGCCGTCCATTCTGTAACTTACCACCCAGCTTTCTTCTATTTGTAGGATAGGACTTTCATTATCGAATATACGCTTTATTAATTTCTATTGGCATGGTATGTAGATATGATTAATTAATCATATAAACAAAAAAGTAAAATTTACACCTCAATTTGACTAATAGATTTTTTAACATCCTGGAAGGTTGAGGTGTTAAGTTTACTTTTTTGTTTATATTTTTAATAAATTAATTATATCTACATGCCATGCCAATCGGAATTAATAAAGCGTATATTCGATAATAGAAGTCCTATCTGGGTGGTTAGTTACAGAATGGACGGCTTGGCAGTTAGAGAGAAAGAACAGCTGCTAAGCCAGGTTCGGCAATTGATAATGATGATTATTATTGTTGCTTACGAGTTTATTCGCGAGTGAAACAAACGATGATGGCTTACAACTGAAATTTGGAACATCAAAGTTGGCCCGCAATGGGATTCTTAATTATCGGCCGTTAAAGTGATTAAGTAATCATGTTGATTGATTTGACAGGGCTCATTACACGAATCTGTCGAATCACTGGCCGACAGAGAGTCTCAAGAGAGAGCGTCGTGAGTTTCGAGACACCGGATGATGATGACTTCGATGATGTATTAGTCGACAGACACGGGCTACAGCTGCTGGATTGCTGGCTCTTTAGTCGGTCAGACATTCAGACTACATAGTTGTAGTGATGGGCGATACAGGCCGGTGTATCGATACGGCGTATCGATACGTATCGGAAGCCATTGTATCGATACGCGTATCGTATCGTATAGGTTTGTATCGATATTCACTCGTATCGGATGAAAATATCGTATCAAATCAATATTGAATATTATCAATATGAAATGAACAATGAATGATTTTATGAACTTAAGAGCAAGAAAGATGAAAAAATATCAAATCGATCTAAAACAAACTAAGAATGATTTTATGTCTTTAGTAGAAAGCAAGAAAGGTTAAATTAGAATAGAATAAGGCCCAATATTCCAATAATGCTTAAAAGAAACATTCATTGGCATCATTGGGCTTTATTCAATTATTATGTAACTTACAGCAAACCTGTCTTCTAGGGAATGTAAAATTATTATTGAATATAATGTTAAATTAAAATAATATCAAATTTTCCACAGTGACCAATTGAACTCTTTGTTATTTACAAACGTGAAGTAGACTCCTTGCATGCTTCATAATTTGATTTGATGATTGTTGTATTCATCTCAGTCTTTTTATGGCCTTGAGGTTTTTTCAAGGACTATTTTTTAAGTTTTTAAGGTACCCTAAGACAAACCTTATTCTTCAGCTAAGACTGACTGTTTAGGCAGGAAAAAAAACATTCATATCAAAATAGAATGTTGTAATTTTATTTTACAAAGTATATAAAATAGATATAAAAAGTATAAAAACAGAAATCGCCCAATGAATATCAGCATTAAAACCAGAAGAGAATCAGAAGATACGAAACGATACGATACAGGTCTCCTTGTATCGATACGGGTGTATCGATATGCCCTCGTGTATCGATACAAAAAGATCGATATTTTCCCCCGTTGTATCGATATTCGATACGATATGTATCGATACGCACATCACTACATAGTTGTGAAGAGATCCTATCTGCTTAGTAAAGGGCCTGCTGGACGTCTGTTTATTGCCTGTTCCAGGTTCCAGTCAGCTTGCCTCCTCACCAGCTACCACCTGTTTCTCCATCTACTTTGCAGGTCATTCTGACTCCCACTCATGTTGACCACAATGCCGTGTGCCCTCTTTCTTAACTTGACTACGTCTATATTTCATCAATTCCATCATCCACAAATACCAAAGAAGCATAAAAGATGAGAATAAGGATTTTATCATGGGATTCTAACGGGCTAGATTCTTTATCAGTTATAATGAGCACCTGCAATACCTCATTAAAAAATTTCAAAATAGTAAACTATAAATCATTATTCTTTGATTTTCTGTGCTCTGTTCAAAGTGAATTTCCATATAAATACTCTTCAATTAAAAAATAATTAATTTATTTTTTTTTAGTTGAAATTTCCAGTGAAACTTGGAGCTGCCCTACAAAAAATTGGATTCGCGAAGAAATCAGTTTTGGGCTGATATGTTTTGAAGAGTCTGTTTCCTCTCATTCTATAGTATTAATTTAATGAACAAATCTCCACTTCAACAGGGGAAAGTGAATCTCAGAGCAGAAATGTTGAACTACGGCTATTCAGTGTTACCTATGTTGCTAGAAAACTGACAATAGTAATCAAAATATTTGCTTATTGACCACGTTAATAATAAAGTTACGATGCATGAATGCTGCAAACCGCCGTACTGGGTTAGGTTATCCAGCTTTGATTATATATGACACAAAGTAGTATGTCAGCGAAAGAGATGTTTTGTCATGCGATGTGATATGACGCGGGAATATCACTCGCTGTATTTCCTCTCACTTCGCCACCACCATCATCAAATCACTCACTCGCCCTGCGCCCTCCTTGCGTCTATCACTTCAGGGTTCAAGAACGAAATTCGGTTAGTCTCGCCTGGTTAATACATGCTCGCACGCTGTCAAGAGTGCCGAGCAAAACCGTTCGCCGTTCACTACTTGAGAGACTTAACGCCATTAAAACTTGCCGCGTTCTCGACGTTCCCGCCCAAATGACTCAGGAGACCTAACCTCGTCGACGTTCAAACATATTTCCAAGTCACCTTCCTCCCTTCTTTTTCCGCGCCAAACTTCTTCCCACGACCGCTAACAAAAGTTTATTCGACAAACTTGAAATCGAATTTCTGAATGTAAATAAAAATGAAGGGACGACTGATGACGGCTCCCCTCCCCCACCCATCGCCATCACTAACGGAATCTCTATAATTACAGTCCGTGTAAATAAGGCGACTTCTGATAAGAAATTCTCCCGGACAACGCTGCACACCCTTCCCAATCACCTCTCAACCAACTCGCTTCTTCAAACTCTTATTAAAAGAGAATTATTTACTCAGCGAGAAGTACGACTTGCCTGAAACGTCCGTCTACAACCTTATCTGAACAAGAGATTGGACTTCTTTTTGAAGCATGTTTCAAAACTTGGATTACTCCTGTTAAAAGAAAAGTTTCAAGTGTTTCTTTATGAAACAGAGATTGATCCACGAAAATGACCTAATTGAAAATCACCAATGAGACATTTTCAAAGTAAAACTTGTTCAGACTACCCTTTCTCACAGGTCATCAAAGATGAGATTGTTATTACTGTTGATGAAAAACGGTTTTCTTTCTCTCTGCTATTTTGTAAACTGTTAACTTAACCTTCAATTAAATAACTTTTTAGCAAAAGCACTGTGCCTACTGAATTATACTCAACTACTTGATTACATCGAATAAAACTTTTGACCATTGATGAGGAATTAGTAGAACTGGTGTTGATATTTTGAAATCTCTCCATAATTGAAACAAAACTGCTGAAGATTGTTCGTAAAACACGAAACCATGGTCTTGTGACTCAAATTGTTAGTTTAATGAAATTTGTCAACTTCTGTTCTGGTTCAATTGATGAGGAACGTTTTATATGACGGATATATCATTTTTAGTATTTATATCATTTTAAAGTAGTCACAGTGTCATAGCCCAGCTTTGGGGAAAAGATTCATGCTCCGGTACCAATATAAATTTTCTAAAAACCTGTCCAAACATAAAAACATTGACTTTCAAATTTCTTTCTGTACTACTATACTCGGTTTATGGATACTTCAAGCTATATAATAGGCCCAACATCTTTACTGAACTATCAAAATGTGAAAATGACAGAAATTTAGAAACAGGAATTCTTGAAAAAAGTTTGAAACCTCTACTTCATATTGCAGTACACTATTAACTTTAACTTCAAGCTTGTTATCGGAAATGTACTTTAACAGAATCGTGAATTAAAAGCTGATTAGCGCTGAGTAATTAAACAACTGCAGTTTAACTAAACCTATGTTATAACACATGCTTTAATAAATAAATAAAAGATTAATCTAATAAATGTATAAATTAGTTGAGGAGTAACGCTCTTTCTGCCAAAGAGCACGATAATTTCTATTTCCATCTACATTAATGTTAAATTTTATAATTAAATGTAGAATAACATTAAATTTATTACAGGTAGCCTACAACCGATCAATTTAAATCATTCTTTATTAAAGTTTCTTCAACATAATTGAAGATGAAATAAATACAATAAACCGTAATTGCATGAGCAAGATTTTAGGGAGAAGCAACAACAGAGATCGAAATTTGTAGATGTGATGTTTGAAATAGAATGTACATGTACAAGAAGGACGTTGACAAATAGTGTAGAATGTTAGACAAAGACAGTCTGCCATCAATGGTGGTGCGAACTCTGGAGTGTCTGTCTCTCTTGCTCGACTTACCGGACGTCCCAAGACGTGGTCCCCTGAATTGCTTGGAACAAGACAATATGCGTTTCCTGTCCTTCATTCTACACCTGCATAATTATTTATCTCTCTCTATTATCAAGTTGTCTTCCCACCTACGACTCTGACTCTTCAGAAAGGTAGTTGAACTCGTGAACGGCTCAGGTCCATCAATACAAGCCCACATAAGACCATTCGATTGAATTGAATACTCACTTTGCTAAACACACATCTCGTATTGCTCAACAAGGCTATTTCTAGTTGTGATTGAATGGAATCAATGAGCCTTTTCATCACTCAGTGGCGAAAGTGGTTCAAATGTTTTCTTGTTTCAGACTAAAGAGCACATTCTATGAAGTATTGTATTTGAATTCAAATTTAACTTAATTAGAAAACATTAATACATAATATTATTACAAACAAAATTCTATGAATACACAGAGTATCATAGTTGGATGTACAAACAAAATTCTATGAAGATATTTTTTGCTTAATCAAAAAATATAAATATTATCTGGATTATTATTAATTATTTAATGTCTATCTGGATGCAAAGTAATAACGGAATGTATATGTATGTTCCACTACTTATTTATGTGCATAATTAAATTGAGCGAAGAGATGGAGTGATCAATTAGATAGATAAATGACTTTTATTTGTGCACTTTACAATTAATAAAAGTGCTGTGGGCAAAGTTAAGGCATAAGAGCCCCCTCTTCCACTTAACCCACAGTATAAAAAATACTTTATTTACAATGCAAAAAAAAATCAATTACAAACAAGATGAAAAAATAATTATAAATAAAAAGAAAGACTGAAATCAAATTATTGAAATTATTGAGAGAGAAGTATAGATAGATAGCTTTTTGGGACTAGAAAAGTGAAGAGGGATTGAATTTAGAGTGGGGATAGACATAGTGTTAAATTCCACACTATATGGGTACTGCTGACTATTACACAAAACAATCATCATTCATAGGCTGATTATATATTTTTTCAACGTAATTTTCAACCAGAACTGAATTCAATCAACTGATATCTAATTTGCCAATTCTTGAGAAGAGAATCACCTCTATTTAACGTAACGTAACCACAACTAGTTTAAATTTCTTTCCAGAATGAAACTGGAAAAGTTTGGCGTTCATCATAATTTATCTAAACTACTTCACTGTTACATGGAAGCTAAAACACTAGAGGGGGTTATCAGACAGTTGACTGAAATGGTCCCACAATGCTCACAACAATATATTATTCTTGAAGACTCATGGTAACGATTGCTGAATCTTCACAATAATCTTGATTTCCTACATCAATAGGAATGCTTAGTTTCTCAATATTGCTGGATGAAAACGAACAAAAGCCCGGAGATTTGAATCGGAATCGAAGAGCAAAGCTCGACATAACAAACAAGCTGAACAGTAGAGACATCTTGTGGGAGAGATCAATAATCTAATCGTAGAACAACAATGGGCCGGGAAATGCGAGGAAACGAAAACGACCGCGCTTAGACAAGATGTTACAGATTATGTAGCATTACAGGGAGGATGGAGAAAGTTTCTAGAACGATTCTCGATAGTATTAATACTCTTTCTTATTTCGGATACTGACAATAAAATCCAGGTTAATCCCGGGCTTCTGGGAAGATGGTTGTGGACCGATGGTTTGGGTGAAGAGATGAGTCGTAGCCGTAGCCTATAACCCAGTGACGTATTCACGAGCTTGGCGATGGATGAGGTTCGGCAAGGATAGAAGTTTGCAGCTGAACAATCCTCCTCCACAAGAGCCTTCTTCCAGCAGCGCGACGGATTACCCGGGTAACAATTTCCTTTCGTTTCCTCAAGTACAACTGTAATCCTTCCTCGCCAACTCCTCCTCGAGTCTCGCGAGAATAATTAAACTTTCTTACGACGAAGCTCCTATCGCCCAATGCTCTAATCAAGAGCTAATTCGCCGTGTAACAGAATGAAAGAGACGAAGAAATATTTAATTATAAAGCCTGACAGAAGGAGAGGGATTAAATACGCTGTGCTTTGGAAACTTGCAACTAATTCAAGAACAATAACCACGATCCTTTGGGTATGTCAGTGACTATGATGTTCGTTACGGCGTATTACGCTCAAACTTCCAAGCAACCACTGTACTGCACTGTAACTAACACAGGGAAAATCGCTCAGACAAATAACGTTATCAACTATCCTGAATTTAATATCTTTTATGTTCACCAACTTTAACAGAGTCCTGCCTTGTCATGGATGAAACAAGATAATTTCATTGGTTCTTATTAATAAGTAACAAAGTAATATGCATCTACAAAATCCAATTAAAAACTAGTCTAATATTATTTCCAATTATATAAAAAACTGAAATTGAAAGAAAATTGATACAAAAATGAATTTAAATAAATAAAAAATGCGTGAAAAGTAGTTGCGGTGCATGTGTTATGAGTATGAGGCAGCAATTTTGTGAAATTACACAAGTACAAAAGAGAAATAGATTTGTTGGAAAATTTTGAATTTATTGTCACAACCTATGGCAGTTGTGGATTGGATGAACAAAAATAAATTAGTAAATTAGTGCACATTACGTAAAAGAAAGAAAGTATATTCACGGTATCTTCCATCTCTTTTTTCTTATACATACCAAGATTTAGAGAACTTCCGCTTTTATCCTCATTAATCTTCCAAAAAATAAATTGAATTTTACAAGCATTTTGTATACAGTAACCAACAATGCATTATTATATATTTCAACTGTTTGGATTCAAATAAAATGTTCTAATGAATCATTTTTCAATGAATAACTCTTAATATTATTCTAGTTTCTAATATTACTTTTATTTTATCTAACGCTATTTTTTCTCATTGGACATAGTTTCGAATTTATCAGAGATACATTACCCAAAAACTATTTAATTGATGACGTAATCTGCGGGGAACTTTGTCACTTATTACAAGATAGTGAACAAAGATTATGTACAACAACAAACTAAAACAATATAACTATAATACCTTTATAACGACACCTATAACTTAAAGAGGTACCAATCGAACTATATAAAATTATTGTACTCCCAAATTTTACTTCAAAGTATTCTCCTTGAATGAGGAACGATAGGTCTCCATACTTAGTGAACCTCATGAACTTCTCCAACAACTACATTGGTAAGTCTCGCTTTATAAGGTTACGTTGCACTTGCCAAGCTTACGATCCGTGCGTTCATTGTGTAATAAACAAGTATCTTAGGAATACACGGACCCGAACAATAAAGTAGGGTTGTAAAACAGTAATACGCCTTTAATTCACAGTAAAGGTTTCAGGGACTGAGACCTGCATGCTCATGGATTAAGAGATCGGGATCAAGTTGTCTGACGCCAGACAATATAGCCGTTACCCGAGAAGCAAAATTCTAAGCACTGTTTACTCATTCGTAAGGTATTCTAATTCAGAATGAGCTAAACTGTTTCTGCAACAAATCGTGCGGAATAATCATGGAGTATTCATTTTCAGGTTGAAGTTATACTTTAATTATACTTTTCATTCTACAGAGATTAACATTTTTTTCTAAAAAATGCAGACCGTCATCTATATGTGTCCGTATACCAATGCTTTCTCCTCAGTCACTGCGCCTTCTAAATAGCTTAGTTAAAACTGATTAGAATGCAGCATCCCCAAACGATCTCTGAACATTTCTGAACGATTTCATTTATTCTTACAATACATTGGTATCATTTCAATGTGGGAGAAGAGAAATAAAATTAGAATTAATTCATCCCCAGTATAGATGGAAGATAATAGCATTGAAAAAAATAAAGAAGAATATTTCATGTTACAAACTGATTAGTTCAGGGAATTCGAAGATACGGTGAGAGTTACGCGTTTACACATTCAATTTACAAAAAAAGGAATAACCTTTAAGCGTTAAGAAAGAAAAGTGTAGCGTTATTTATGAATGCAAGTTTAGGAAAACCTGGAACTATGAATTTTTATCACTGTTTCAAATGATGTTATACATCACATCAATATTACACCATTTCTAATGTTAATATCAAGATCACTTCATTAAATTATCTTATTTTTTCAAACGGGATGTGAAAAATCATGAGAGTATCATTCATTACACTTGGGAGTTCTGAAAAAATTACATTACTGAAACTGTCACGATTAGTGATTCTCGGAAATTAGAGAATGTGTATTAAGAGAGGGACAGATGTAGGAGAATTAAGTAGAAGGAGGTACTGTAGTTGGGTAAAGATAGAAGTGGGAATTAATAAAAGCAACGAACGTTGCTGGAATAACATGAAGCTTCATTCCAGGTATGAAAATTCTTCTTTAAAAAGATGTGTCGTTGACGAGAAGCGACAATTTGCAGCGAGTGGAGCACGTTCTGGGAATTTTCTAACGAGAGAATGAGGCTAGACCGAGACCAGTGCAGTGGTAGAACGCAGAAGCAGTTCCGACACCACCACCCTTCAATAAACTTTGATGGATTGCCTCCCTAAAAACGAGCAAGTGATTTTTCACTTCACTTTTCCTGCTCACGAAGCCAGTTAAATAGAATACGCTCAGAATTAATTAGTGCGCATTCAGAGTCACTTGAAAAAATGACATTCGAGTTGAATAATTCAATTTATGAAATTGTTCCAATAATATTGAGACACCAACTTCAAGCCTTAAAAGTTTTTACAATGATGACGATCAGAGAAGAGACTTGTTAATTCCTACTTCAACAAATCGGTTCATGAGTATTTCCATTTGCTGCTAATCGGGTGTACATTCAACATTCAACTACTCCTAGAACTTTTGAGAGTTTCAGCTGAAATTTTGAGCGAACAAATTGCTGAACTGACAAATTTTCTACAATGACTGCAGAATATCAAAATTTAATAATAATATTTCTAAAAAAATATACAATTTTAAATACTTAATAGCCTAAATAAATACAATGTATAATAAAAGTATTCACCTTTCAAATGCTCCTATGAATAAAGTAAAAAATAATTATCCCCCAAAAAAAGAATTTAATGAACTCATGTCAATAACAAGTTGTTACAATGAATACGATCAATTTTAAACCAGTGATAAGGAATTAAAGGAAATACATCAAGCACACCTGTCAAATTTAAAGTCAATTTGTAGAGTTGATTGGTATGCAAATAAAACAAAACAAGTACCTATTCAATTACTGACAAAATATTATTTTACGGATCTGTACAAGATTCTACGCAACAATAAATAAGTTAGCACAACATGAGGCTATCAATGAGCTGGTAAATTGAGATGGATAAGGCTGTGCTCAACTTCCGATATGGGTAGGGCTGTAATGGAAATCCGGCTGATAGTATTCCTTCCTATTCTGGGAGAAGCCACTCAAGTGCCTTCCGTCTAACTTTTCAACCCTGAAAAGATTATTCTAGTCAATAAAAGTAGTAGCAATGAAAATTAAGATTACAGGATTTATTCAACTACTACACCAGAAAAACACCACACGTTCATGGCTTCATGAAATGTCTGAAACGTATCGGTCCTGTCAATGCCCACAATTTAGTTCCTAAAATTGAGCAAAATGAGAGTTTTTAATTAAAAGTTCTTTGGGGCACTGACATTTCACAAACTTTCATCCTTGTTCAATTTTACTATGGAGTTCCCCAACATTAATAAAAAATGTACTAATAATTTTTTATTTAGTTGCCGCTTCCATTAAATTTGAGTTTTTTCATCAATTCAAAATATTTATTAGGATTCTTCAGACATCAACTGATTAAACCAATTTATAAAAAGAGATTTTGATTCAAAATTAAATTCATAAAACAAGCTCATGTTGATCAGTTTGTAATTCAGTCAATGAGAGTTATTTGCTACGAGTACTATTGGCTATAAGAACTACTACAAACAAAATTGAATTTGACTTCAAACCAAAATTTCCGCATACTTAATTTTTTTTATTGTTCCAATTCTTATTTTTACTTTATTTAAGATCATGAACACAAACCGTAGTACAGTAATCCTTTGAATATAAAATAAATATATAGCTATTGTTATCTATAAACACAAATCAAATTTTCTTTATGTTCTAGGATTTCTTGTTCCATAACGATCTACATTGTTAATATTAACTTTTTAATGTAAATTCAACGGCCTTTAAAGATGAGTCTCCATGACTCGAAAACGTTTGGCTAAAAGTAAGTAGAAATATTATTTCCTCACAATTAAGTCGTAGCAAGTCGTTGAATTTACAATAAAAAGCTAATTTCTGTATGTATTCCCGATCCATTAACACACTTTTTATTGTTGTTTAGAAGCCTCTGAATAGAAAATGTAAAAAATCCTGTAATATTAGATGTGATAAAGGAACTAAAAGCAAATCATAACGAACCCAAAACAAATTTTTTCATAACAAATTAATAAGCATCTCGTTTGTGTAGTACGCTCTTTGGACTAAAACATATCGTTGAGGTCTGAAGAGTCACCTACAGTCGAATCGGCTATGGTACTATATACATATATATATTAATTTAACAATGTGAATGTAAGCATGGTAATATTCAATTATTTAGCAAGTGATTAGGTTATTAAAACAAAGCATATAGATTACACACTCCAAGTTACTCAAACTATATAAGCTAAAAACAAAATTACTAAATGTTGGTGGTTTTCTAGCAGGTCCTAGCTGGATGGCATTACGTAGGCGACCTTTATGGTGTACTGGGGATGTTGAGTACTTTCGAGGAATGATGCTTGTGAGATGCTTGTTCCCTTGATGATATTGTAGTGTGCTCAGAGGACCGGCCGGGAGGCAAAGAAGCGTTTTGCCCTGCTTCTCTAAAGGCATAAATTGCCACTGCGACCTATAACTGAGCGTGTCTTCGGCGAGAGCTCATCCTCGTAATTTAATAAGCGGCTCTCATCTTCAGCCCGATGCGATGCATGATGCTGTCGCGTTCTGCTCTTTTGCCTTCTTCAACATTTTATTAGCAATGTCGTAGACACGCCGGTCGTGTGGGTGCGCGTGTATTGAGATTAGTGGATACCCTTAAGAGAGCAGGGTACAAAATAATCTATCTGCCGGTTTTCGTTGATAGCAAATAATTCCAAGGACGTGTCCCGAAATTAATTATGAACACAAGCGCTAATGCTTCTGCCATCCCGATCATTGACAAGCAGCAATTTTTGAGTGAGTACACGCCAGCAAAAGAGAGGTTGGCGTGAGAAGTGGCACCGGCCCTAATTGCCAGGCACGGAAATTATGACAGGCTCAATAATTAATCCTGGATCGGCTCTCGAGGACACGACAGCACAGACATTTCTTTCGGCCAGGAAGGGTAGAGAGAAGTGGTGAGGGAAGAGAGCAGTCTACCCCCTCAGGATGGCACAAGCAAATGACCCTCCCTTTTAACTAAAACCCCTAATAGCCTCTCCCGTAATCAGAAATATGCTCTAGTAGCCCACGCAGTTTTCAAGTGTAAAGCAAACAGTACTAAAGCAATAGAAGGTAAACATAGAATTTTCGCATTTCTATTTATTACTGTTATTGTTGTCGATTCGTAATCGTGAGTTTTTAGTTCCAAAGGATTGTCCTAAAATGTATATTCGAAATTGATTACTTATATTAAACTAATTATACCGTGGCCAAATCAGTATTGTTCTGGCCTTTCTAAATTATAAATAGGTTTCTAGTAGTGTTCCAGTGAGAAACAGTATCACTATATTGTTCCTCGATGAATGAATATTACATGCTTTTTCAAGTGTGGAACAAACTGTATCAAAACAATACAAGTTGGACAAATAAGTAATTTTCTGACCTCCCTATCAAAATTTTAATTTTCTTTTCTTCGAAACTCATTTGATCGTAGAGGTGTTTAAGTTTCCCAGCCTGTGAATAACTAGAATCCTGTCATCATTTTTTATAAAAATACTAGAAAAATAATGAAAGTCGAACATAGCATATTATTTTGGAAATTGATATTTCTAATAAAATCATTCCAAAATTTATTCTTAGAGTAGTAGTCTTGGATGATAATCTAACGTAATGCTTTCAAGTTATCTTTCAGATCAATAATTATACAAATAATATATAAAAATAATACAGTATTCAAAAATTATATTGAAACCCTGTTCCAAGAAATTTTGCGGTACTAGATCGGAAGAACTTACTGTTCTCTTTAATGGGATATCTGTCATATTAAAATATGATCTTGTCATCATTTTTTATAAAAATACTATATTTTTAAAATTATACTATATTATAAAAATACTATATTAAAATATATATTTTAATAATATTTGATTAAAATATTATTAAAATAATATTTTAATCAAAATATTATTACATTTTGATTAAAAAAATGCAAAATGCATTAAATTAAAAATAATAACGTTGAACGTAATTAATTTATTCTAACATACAATTTTTATACATGCGAAACAATTACTTTATTTCCTTGAAAACCTGGAATTTGTTTATTATTCTTTATGCATAACGTTTTGGAAAAAAATCAGCGAGGATTAATTTCGCACCATGCAATTTTGTAAATAAAGGTATGACTATATTATGACGAAAAAACTTCGGAGAAAATTTACCGTCACTGTAAATATTGAAAATATGGGAGGACTACTTCTACAAAGCTTTCTGAAAATATAATTTCTAAAAAGTATAAAAAAAAGAAAAAGTCCGATTTCAATGTGGTGTTTTGTGAATTGAAGAACTTCTCAGAAAATTCCTATCGAGGGTAACTTTTGTCACTGCAAATTTTGTCACAAATTCTGAATAAGCAGCAAAAGTGAAGGAGATTCGCTCTCTGAGAATTTGTATCTGTTAATTTCAGAAATCATTATAGCCATTCACAAATTTGCGTGAAGATTAATCATTCTAATTAGCGAGATATAATGAAACAGCAACTGCAACTGAAGCAGAGCTGGTCTGTTTGCATCAGCGTGGAGATAGCAAGGGATTTAGGGAAAGGGCCTCATTAGCAGCGGCGAAGGGCCAAAAGGGGAATGCAGGTGCTCACTGCTCAAGAGCCGGAGCATGGAGCTCGTCCGCGACCCAGACAATAGGGCGCCAGCGAAAAAGAGTGCCAAATCGACAATGACCTGAATTATGAGCAGTCATTAAAAATGCCATTCAAAATGCGAATTGTTCTCAGTACTTTTGCGCCGGGAGTCGGACTAAAGCCGACTGCCGCCGCTTCAGGAAAAGCGCGGCTATGTCCTGCGGCTCATTAATTAGTTTTCCGGATTGTAGGAGGAGTTGCAAGGCATCTTCGTTAAAAAAAGGAAAATCCAATCTAATTTCAAGAATGCAGCGAAAAAGTTGAGAACCTCTCGAACGCTGTTTAATTAAGTGGGGAAGGTTGAAAATCTTTTAATGTGAATCAATTTTGTAAAAAAAAGAGGAACAGAATGCAATAGATTGAATAGATCGATTTGAAGGATTTCAAGTAAGAGTGTAAAGAACCTAGAAGGTTCTAGGACCTAAAAGTAATGAATCTAGTGAGGAGGAAATCAGGAGTAATGATCTTCGTCAAATACAGGTAAGGAACCTAGATAGATGTTATGTAATAAATGTTTGTTCTGAAAGAGTATAATATGATTTCTATAAATAAGGATAATATGAAGTCTAGCCAAACTAAACTATTGATGATCCAAGTTGGATAAAAATGGAAGTAAATGTAGTTTAGTGATAATAAAACCAGTTATTGTTTAAGTAACGTCCAGAGCTTAAACCTTCATCACCCATCAATCTTCATTCCATCTTAATCTTCGTCATTCACCAAATCTAATATTTGAACCAATGAAAACCAAAGTTTAGTCAAAACTTTAAGGTGTGACCTGAAGTATATAATATATTATTGCCTACCGAATGCCAAATGTTCCAGACCTAACCACTGCCAAAATAAGTTTCACCGTTAATTCCAAAGAATCATCATTCTATTGCAGTGCAGGTGTGATGTTTGAAGGTATGTGACATTTCGACTAAGTTTAAAATTGCCGATGAATGTTTGTTTTATAAATTCTGAGTTCCTGATGCGCATTTTGGAATTAAATTACAGTATCATGTGTACTTTCCAAGAGTTATAATAGTTTCCATGTTACAGCGAAACGTTCTATAATTAGAAAACAGTAGTGATAAAACAATTATTTAAAAACTGAAATTCATTCACTTACCCTAAATGATAATGGAAAAGTATTAGCACATTCACTCAAGTACGCCCAATTAATTTACTCACCTGTAAAAAACGGAGAAAATATTAATTATTAAATAAGACAACACTAAATTTAAAAAAAAGATTGAGCCGCATCTTGTTTTTATCATGCATAAGTGTACAGAAGCAGTCTCTTCAAAACTCTAGTAAATACAGCAAAACAAGAAACAGTTCAATTTTCAAATAAAATCCAGATCAAGAGGTATCATGTATGCTTATTCTTCTCACAGTTAGAATGGAGCTTTCAAATTCTTTTCTGTAGCTCTGCAGTGTACTAACGGCATTGAACCTTTCTAATTAACCTTTCTATTTGAATCAAATCTGTTACGGAATTACAAAGAAATAATTAAAAAAATATTCTGATTTGGGATCAAGATTCATTCAACTGTTAAAAAAACAGGCATTCTTTCTTCTGAACTGACTATATTCTACGGACGCGTTTGTATTTCCTGTGAGAAAACTAGAATGAACAGGAAATCAATGTTATTTTTAAATCATTTCAAATCCTTTTTTGGAAAGGGTGAAGGATGCGATCTCATTATTAAATCGGTTCCCAAGCTAGCTTCGAGACTTAAAAAACAACAAATGATTTTGGATACCTTTAAATTGGAAAGAGATATTTAAAGATCTAATATATTTTAGTATTTACTGAGATGTCAGTCTAAAATCACACTGAGTCTCTGCTTACAGACCAACTATTTTGATAACAATAATCTACATGTTTATATAATTTAAAGAATTAATTAAAATTGAAAGTCTCATATTTATAACACTCGCATTCGCTCGTGTATAGTAGTTTATGCAACGATTTTATTTTGACCCTTATTAAGGCACGAGTTAGATGTAAGTTATAACACGAGCGAATGCGAGTGTTATAAATATCTCACGAGTGCTTTAATGGCCAAATAAAATCGTTGCATACACTATTTTATCTACGACCACTAGTATACATTTAATTAAAACAATTTCATTTTACGTGTGACTGTCAGAGATACCTAACCTCTCATCTCAAATACGAGAAGTTATAGTAGATTGTTAGGTTAGCAGCTTAGTCAGCAGTTTGATCAAATCAAATCAGCTGATAGTTTCACAATATTGAATTACGATATTGATTCCATCAAAAATGCTTCTGATTGGTCCAGAACCCGTGTTATAATGTAGAACCTGCACTATAATGAGCTCATTATGCAACGGGTTTCAAAAAGCATTTCGAAAAGACAGCTGTTTTGGCATCAATTGTGAAACTGTAATGTATACATTATGACATGGTCGTAGATAAACTACTATTATGTTATGTTTTTATGTTTTATAATGTATATTATGTTATGTTTTGTATATTTATATTTATGTTTTCATGTGTTCAACAAAGTATTCATACCTATAACGGTCATATACGTAGACAAATAACCAACAGCCTAAGTATCTCACTTTAGTATAAATTGCATTGATTAATTACAACCTTGATATATTAAATCTAAATAAGTAATATAAACAAAATTAATATTTGGAAGAAATTAGGATGTAATATGACTGGTGATTTTCGTGATAAAACTAGTAGAAAATAAAAACAAAAATATTTAAAAAGTAATAATCGTTGATATTATTATCTTTATTGAAGTAGGCTATTATCACTTTGGCCTGGCTTCAATTACCGGCTATAGTGCAGTTCACTTCATGAATTCAGTACTGTTTAAATGGAAATCATTGTTGCCAATTCTATATGCAGTGCCTAAACAGAAGCCAAACCGATTTTCAATTGCTGGGACTGGACCGTACTCCACTTGTCTCTAATAGGTTTCAGTTTGTCATCGCCAAGCGCTTTGATCTTTTTCTCCAGTACAAAAACGGAAAACCATGAAATTTTAGATGTTAGAGGCAGAGTCATTGGCAACTGCCTGATGACAAGGTTGAACGCTCTCATTTAAACAATACTGAAACAATTCCAGAAATCCCAAAAACAATTCTGGGAGTGGACTGTAGTATAGGTCTGACATATTTGTTCCATATTCTTTACTATACTTTATTGCCCAAGCGAAAGCATCAAGCTCAAGCGGGTATCATCAAAATGAAAGAATTTTTTTCTGTGTTTCCGATGTGAATAAAATTTATTACATTTTTTTTATTTCATACTTCGTTACACTTCTATCATTAGTTTTCCAATTATACCTATTCAATTCAGTTAAATTTTTGATCGTGACACTTCTACTTGTTACTCGACTTATACTCTTCATACTTGTTTATTTTTTATTCTTATATTTCAAATGATACAGAGCATCTGAACAGGGTAAAGTGAATGATAAATGGAAGTGTCCCAAGCAAAGCCTGTTAGGATGAAGCTTCAAGACAATGGAGTTTTCCGTAAACTGCCATCAGGATTAAGGACAAGTTTGAGACGATGATTCAGTCGCAGTAAATCTGAGCAAGTGAAGGGTGGTGGCTTGGTCAGACGTCAGAACAGAGGAGGAATGCGGTTGTCCTGCTTTACCGATAAATAACTGCAGCGTCAATAAGTAAACGCAGAACCCTGTCACCATGCTCCGTTCAGGGCGGCTACCGTTGGAAAGTTCATCGCCAGACCAACTCTTCCTCCTCAAACCATTGATTAAACAACATTACTGCGGTCCAGCGTACTTGTCCCTCTCTTCCTTGAAATCCACATCAAATAGCTCTGTGAAAACTATTAGAACTGCCCAGCATTTCTAAGTACACCAGCAAATATATTTCCCGGATTTCTTGTTCCATGACGAACTGCGTTGTTAATATTAACTTTTCAAGTGAATTCAACGACTTGCAGTCAAATTTTCATTAAAAATAAGTAGTATTTCACTTACTTTGTAGGCCAAACGTTTTCGAGTTGTTGAAACCCATCTTCAAGGCATCCTAAATATCGATGTTGGTTTGTTGGTTAGAAGAGCTGTGGTTTCTGTATAATGTGGTCAAAAAGTTTGTGATTTAAAATTCAACTGTTCGTTGAGATTTAGATTTTATGTATAGAATGTAAAAGTTGGTAGTGATGTCAGTAAATATATTTGATAAAGTATGTTGTTCGTTGGAAGTTTTACAGAAAATTCAATTTAAACTTGAAGGCCGGCCCTTGGAGTAGACACAATTAACTCCTACTTCCAACATGTGTTAAAACGACGATTATAATGCAGCTATCACATAACAAGATACAGATGGTTTATGGGTGTAGTAAAAAAATGCTACGTCCTTTATCCTTTTTTGCAATAATTACTGTGAAAGGTTCAAGATGGAATTAGTTCAAAAGTTTAACAATAAAATAAATGAATAAGACGGAACTCCACCGGACTGAAAAAAAAATTTGTTTTGGCAGGTTTCCGGTTTAGACAGGGTGGTCAAATTAAAAGCATGTGACATGTAAATAAATTACTGTAATTTTATTTAGTCTCATGAAAAAGCTGTGAAATTGATTATAAATTATACCTACTGTGTTAAAAAATGTTCCTTCACTAAACTATTTCATTTTCATCCACATATTTAAGGTCAAAGTTTTTGTTTTTAGGTTTGCCATTTCAAAATTAAAGTACACTAACAATCAACTAGGAAACAATTGCAGCAATTAAACACAATTTATAAAAACAAAACACTGTTACTACAGTACTTTACATGATAGAACTCGAATGAATCGGAAAGAACGTACGGTACGAAAGACTCACAGAAAGACTGATGTAGAAACAGTTACAATTTAAAATTATAACGCCAGGGATGTTATACTAATGTGATGGGTGCTATGGCGTCAAAACACCATGTGTAAAGACTTTCAGTTCCCCTCAAAAGGAATGTTTGGTTGCTTATCGCTCCGATTCTTGTAAACAATTAGCCTTATTTATTCGTTGTTAACTAGGTTTGTTATAGGTACCGTTGCTTTTTTTCAATTTTGTTATTTGTTTAAATATTACAGTTTAAGATGTTAGTTTATTCATTAAAATGTCAGTCTGAAATTTTTAGGGATCTCTTGAGCACTCATTATTAGTTAAAAACTTTTATAGTAATTAATTGACAAATAAATAACTGGAAAGTATTTTAAATCAGGTATGATATGAATGGAATGGTGTTTGACATTAAATTAATAAAAATGAGAGCCTTTAGATGAAGAATATAGAAAGTTGTAATTTTTTCAATAAAATGTGCTATCATCAAAGAACAACTTTTGATTATATTAAAGCAATTCCTCAATGTCTACCATGATCCAGAAGATAAATTTTATTAGTATTATCCAAGCAGTTAAGAATAAACAGCAGATGGAAACGAACAGAAAGAAACGGGTGACTGTAGCGTTCGACGGTTTGAAAGGGGATACAGACGAGGAGTATCGGCACAAGGTGGCTTGGAAAGATGGCTAGGAGGATGGAGAGGAGGAAGAGGAGTGTTCGGAAAACTCTCATCAATCACGCGGAGAAGCGTCCTTGTGAATGCCGTCAAGGGATGAGAGTGATCGCGGGGGGGGGGGGAAAGCATAGTTGTGCGGATTGCGATCGGCGAGTGGCAAATGTCCTGGAAAAATTAGAACGCCTGAAAAGAGTCGAGAGCTCTTGCCGTGTAATTGCAGTAATTTGCAAGTAGTGCAGGCCAAGCACCAGGATTGCACCTTCATCGTTCCTTCCCACCCATTGGCTATTAATCCTTCAAAACACGCGCCCAAACATAGACTCCTTCCGTTCGCCATTTGTCAGTGAAGCGCCGCCACGTTCCATTCAGAAAATCGACACCGTCCAATCAGCTGTTAATAATTGCCAGCAAAACTCCACGATTTAGTTCTATTCTAGTTTGGGAAATCTAATTTGGATTCATTGATTCAATTGAAAATCGTCTTCTTATTTCACCTTATCCAACGTCAAGTCGGAGAGTGAATCCTATGTGGAATTAGCATTGTTTTACATGGCCAAATGCCCTTTAGGACGCCAACCCTTACCTTGTAACTGAAGAAGAAAGGCAGATTAATGTCATAAACTACCCGAGACAGTGAGATTATTCTTTTTTCGGAGAATGAAGTCCACATAAGTCTGAGACCTGTGCGTGGGTAATGAATTGGATGATGGTAATTGATGAGTTGGAGCTAGAGTTTTAGGTAGGTTCCGAACCACCGCGATTGCAAATCGAACCACCGCGATTTGAAACGCGATTGCAAATAACAGTACATGAAGTTGAGCTACATTTTGTGAAAGAAGATTATTGGTAGATTATTAACGTTATTACTATCAATAACAACTGCAACGCCAACATTTTATTAATTTTAAGTGCAATCTCATACAATTAATTCTTGTCGCAGTAAACATTTTTCATGAATTTTGAGAGAAATTTGTAGATGACTAACATTGGAACTGTAACTTCAAGTGTAAGTTTTGCAAATATGGTTGTAACACACAATGTGATTTGATTTGTTTGTTAATCAAATGATTGCAGGCTATACAAAGAAATTTTTTTTAATGAGACCGCATTTCGTTGATAACACTTTGAATGAAAGAAAATTCTAAAATTTAAATGATTCTAAAAAGCAAAAAAATATTTGAATATGCAGGATTTGGTCAAATATATTTGAAACAATAGTGAAATTTCACTAATTTCACTGTTTCAAATATTTCTTTTCTTTATAATTATATTTTTGTATAATACGTATAACTGTCAATAGTTGATAGCAGCAGTACTTAGTTATATTTTATAATATATTGATATACTGTAGTATTCATATAACTTGGCAGCGTGTAGCAGATGGGACTTGCTATACCTGAACCCAACATACTGCTGCCAAGTTATATGAAAACTACAGTAGTCTTTTCTTATTTATATGAATAATTTTTGATGTTGGAGAGACGAATCATTCCTCCACACATGCTATAGCCTAATGAGGAATGCACTTAAAATGTTATTGTATTCTATGTGTTTTTTTAATTTTTAGTCAAGTGAATAAAGTATTTGAATTTGATTCGTCCAATGTGCATCTGGATAATAGCTTCTACAATATAATTGAAAAAAAAAAATTGAACAACATGGAATAACCATGATAATCTTCAGATTCAATTTCACTTACAATTTACTATACGTTATCTATCCTCTGGAGTCTAGATATCATCCCTTGTGAACTGAGTTTTGTTCCAATGTTAAAAGGAGTCCGTAAGTGCTTGAGGATAAGCTTGAGAAATAAAAATGAAAGTAGGAAGAACAGAATTCCAAGCTTAAGAAGACAATGGTGATTCGAATTTCAATGACTATGATTACAAGCGATCACAGGTGAAAATTGAAGACGATAGTTACACACCGGCTTATAAACCCTATAATTCGGCTAAATGATACAGCGGTGACAAACCTTCAAAACAACAAACCGATTAGAGGGAAGAAAAATAAACTGTGCTGTTTGCCTTTAATCAGCAGTATAATTTTTGATCGAGATGAAACCAGTCATCTAGAAAAGGAATGAAATTACAGATCAATTTTCTAGAATAAATGCACCAAGCATATCGTTATAGGACATTATTCACGTTAATCCGGAGCTAGAAAGGTGATTACTGTGTACTAAACTGAGTTTAGTCTATTGTTTGGAAGAAAGGGTGTGTCTGTTTCATGTAACTACTATAGTTGCTATGACAATTTATGTAGAACAGGATTGTCTTGTAGATCATACGTGATAGCACGTTATTTTAATACTGATTATTGCATAGGCCTACAATCATAAAAATTTATTTGTAGTTTTTCTCATCTGATTCTGTTTTGATAACAAATTTATACAATAGAATAATTAAAATTTTAATGCATGACAATAATGATTTAAAAGGAACAAATGTTTAGGAACTTCAATATTGAAATGTTCATGAATTTTGAGTAAGTAAACAGAAATTATATTAGGATAAAGGATATTCAAAAACTTTACTGAAAGGTTTCAGGGAAAACTGTTAGTAACTAGGCTGTACAGTTAAGCTACAATTATTCAATTGAATTTTCAAAAGCAACCCGCAATGATATTCATAGAACATTTTTGAAATGCGACACTTCTAAATATTTATGGGATTGGATTGAATAAAATGGGTTATTGGAGCTCAAACTCAAATATAACAGTATAAAGAAATGAGACAGCATAACGAAATCGATTATCCATGCAAAAATTCGCTCTAGAGCAGTGGCGTACCGATAATGGAGCGAGTGGAGCAGTCGCTCCAGGGCGCAAGGCTCTGAGGGGCGCACCGTTCTTGAGAGAAAATTACCTTTTACTTACAAAAAAATGTATTACTATAATGAAGGCCAAAAGGGTGAAATGCAACACAATTTTTAAAAAACCGTATGTAAACATCGCTGCGCATGACTAAAAGGAAAATTCATGTCAAATTTAAAATAAATCGGTTCATGCGTTCAGCCGTAAATGCGTTACAACCAGACAGAATACAAAACGGTCGAGTCAAAAGTAGCAAATAGTCGAAAGTAGCAAAGCCAAAACAATTTAAATTGGGTGGCAAAAGGTATAACAAATTCAAGTAATTGAATGAAGACTTTGAATTTATTCTGAAAAAATAAATCCACAAAAAGTTCAATGGTTTTTATATTAAGAACAGGACTGAAATACTTCACTTTTGAATCCTATTTCCAAAATATAAAAAAAATTTCATAAGGATGACTTGCAAAATGCGAAAAAATAACTGCAAATAAATTTATAGAAAAGTGGAAAAATCCAAAACAAGCTGTTTGGAAATTGATAAAAGCAGAATCTGGCCTGGCGAAAAATCATTCCTTGGAGATTCGCATCTCTAACAAATACGGCATAGTTAGAGGCGGAAAAAAAGCCGCTGGTTCATTAAATTACCACTATATTAATATCAGCCCAATCGGGTGGTTGAGTGATTTTTTTTGGCGGGGGGGGGGGGGGGGGGGCATCGTTAGACACTTCCGCTCCAGGGCGCTTAAAACCTCGGTACGCCACTGCTCTAGAGAATAATTTTTCAATGAGAAGTGGTCTTTCCGAGATTGCAATGTCCAAGGGACATAATGCTAATTCTTGACATAAATGAGTTCGTTATTTGGAAGTTTGTTATAGAAGTTTGACTGTAGTTAAATGTATTCCACATTATTTAAGATGACGATACAAAGGTAAAAATTGGATAAAATAGCCACTACTAGAACTAAAGCTTTGCGAAAGAGCTCAAAAAGTATTAGATTCAGAAAGATGTAACTGCTGTTTGAGAAGCCCATTCAATATTTTAATTTATCAACGAATTTTAATAGTAACTTGACACAATAATGCCAAGTTAAACTATTACTTAGGATAGCCAACTCTTTACATAGTATATTAATTAGCCTACAATAAATTATTCATCATTGAATCGAATTGACAACTTTCATGTCATCTAAGCAAGGAGCTTCGAGAACTATGACAATTTTCAAACTCAACGAAACATCATGTGTGTAGAATGAATATTTTCTGTCGTGCATATTGTGAGCGGAATAAAAATGATAGAATTTTCCACTAAGAGAAAGATATTGCTCCGCACTCGGATGATTTTCAAACACGTTGAATGGAATGGCTAATATTTCAAGATAGTGCACCACTGGTTGGAGATTTATTTCGCGAAAAATAAAACAAACTGCAGAGAGTTGTGTGATCATCGTTTCGGAAAATTCGTTACAGCGATTTTCGCGGATGGACTTCATCTCTACTCGTACACGAGCGCGCGCAGATTTTTATCGCTCAGCCAACGGCCAAGTGAAGAATTTCGCCGACTTGATGCAAACCTCAGCGTCCCTTTTCACCCCAACCGTCCCCTCACCTTCCCTAAAACCAGAAAACCCGTCCTTTGAATCTCCCGCCGAAGAAAAATGGCTTAGGTCGAGTTCCGACCCAGAAATAGCTGTGCGAACCATTTAACAGAAAATGCTCCGAAAATAATGTTCTCGTGTAATGTATTTGGCTCTTACAAAGTAAACCCATTAAACCTTCATTGATTTCACGTGGCTTTAAATGCAAGTGCACATTTAAAACTTGAATGCCCTATCCGCATTACAGACTTTCAAATAATTCTCTCCAGACAGCTTGAAAAGACATGTCTCCATGCATAAAGGCGCAGCATGGCCTATAAATGCACTTCTTGCATCATAGAATGGGGGCATCCAACACAAATCCCTTTAACAAAAATTTCGAAACTTAAATGTTCGAAATAAACTGTTTTACAATAAATATGAAACACGTGGTATCATATTTTGCATCTAGCTGAATGGGTATGCAACTATCAATATCCTTCTTCGAAATATATATATTAATGCACATTAAAATTGTTCGATCGATAACTATTCAAAATAATATCAGCAATAAAAGACTTGTGATTGTGAATAATTATTGTGCTTCAAGGTGAAATTTCAAGTGAAACCTAACCTTAGATTTTGATCCTACTTTAAAATTTTGTGAAAAGCAGTTTTGGGGCAGTAGCCTGTTGTATTCACACTGACTGTATTTTAAATGAATGAATAAATAAATGTGTTATTTCTTGCATCTTGAACTTTGTATGCATTATAATGAACTTTTATACAGTTTGAAATATCTGCAATAACTGTATCATTCTTATGCCAAAATCACTCCTCGTAATAAGTTCTCTGACAGTAATTATGGCCGTCAAATACTCAAAGCTAATTCAACACATCCTTTCTAAATGCTTCAATTCAGCTAATTTACTTTTCATTTGTAATCTTGGCATGGATTCAAAACCGAGTACAATCTGCAATATTAAACTATTTTTAGAATATCAGGAACAAAAATGGTCTTCATGAACTTATTAACAACTTATACAACTTCAACAGTTTGACAGCAGCCTACTATCCATACTATATAATAGATTATCTACAATCAACCTCCTATTCTCTAGAATAACGTAACTGCTGAAGTAAATACAGTAGTATCAAAAGAGGGTTTTAATTATTATACAATAGATGTACGGTTGATGGTTGATGAGTAGATTGATGGACAGGTTTTGGACATAATAAGTAGAACTTCAGAATATCAGAAAAAACTGAAAACAGCCTATCATTCTTAATAGGCCTCAATATAATAGTAATAAAAGTAATAGGCCTAACTGATAATACCTTTTAAGTATCAATAACACCTAATTTATGGAGTCAAAATAATTCACGATAATAAAAATGTCCTGAGCTAGAAATTGAAAAAAGTATTTTATCTGTAGACAATAGTGCTACAATAAATAAAATTATGATAGAAGACAAGAGAATGATTTATCACTTAACAAGTATCCAAGTATGAAATGACATGGGGTACATTGTTAGCTGGGTACAGGATGCATAAACAACAGATGTACTCTACTACGTTTTACTTGTTCATCGACGTGGAAAATCAACGTAATTAGCTAGTAAAACAAAATTAGAAATGGGTGTTCATCTCGTATGACAAGCCAACAAAAGGTAACAACATCAACTAATTATAATGAACCTGAAAAATGGAATACAGCAAGTAGTATAATAATATTGTATGGTGAATGAATATATCTTTAATAAACCAACTTTGTTACATGAAGTTTTTTTGTTGAGTGTGTGTGTGCATTATGGAATTTATGCAATAATTTATTGCTGTTCCTGGAAAAGTATTAGAACAAGGCGAGTTGGAACATCATAGAGCTTCATCATCACGTCAGTGAATAATTTGTTATTATTCTGTGCATCTTTTATTACAAAAAATATCAAAGCTAATGGTCATAATTATTTAATTCAATACAAATGTGTTTTCCAATTAAATTATCCAATATCAATTTATAGTACTGTAATACAAAAATCTAATATTCTGATCTAATATTCATTGAAAACAATATTTCAGAAAGATTGACTGGAAAGAGAAATATAATCCTAATTAAACTCAACATCTGTTTCATAATTTAAAAAAAAATAGTGATCATTTTGAAAAGTAATATTTTATGGATGCTTTCAATTATTTTTACAATGAGTCACCGAAATATTGAAAAGCAACTAATTTATTGTTTACAGTGGATATTCAATATTCCATTGAGCTGGAAAGTATAATTAAAACAGCTACTCCTATATTATATTGAAAGTTCGTGAATGCTATAATCCAAACATACAGGCGGCTTCCTGTCTGAAATAGCAAACTACTACCCGCGGGTGTTATCTAATAACGCAGACTGAATTTGCTCACCAGTATGTACTCTCAGGAATCTAAATAATGATAATTAATTAATTATCTGAGCAATTGGGTAATATCTTGTAATGATTCTTAATAATAATTAGTTATTACTTGGGTGACGGCGCGTTTAGACTATGTAGCAATTTTTTACAACAAAGCTTGAAAAACAAGGTTTTATAACAAATTTATTACATCGTTATGAAATCGTCATCGTAAATGAAAAACGGTCGACGTAAATATATATATAAAAACTTTGTTATATAACACTCTGATTTTGGAAACTACATTCCTTCGTGAAAAGTTGGATAACATGGTTATGACAGTGTTTTGTTACATTGTCTAAGCGCACCCAAATTGAGTATTGCCTGGGTAGTACTGTTTGACCAGCGAAAGAAAGTCCCCGGCGAACAGGAGCAATATTAGGCTCGACTAGCTATTTCATTCTTTGCTACAAACATCAGCCATAAAATAAAAAGTATCTCCAATAACTTCAGAAATATCGAATTAAGGATGTAAAAAAGGTCAGGAATCGTTTTTGTTTACTGAACGGAATTAATTTTTTTTTTTTGGCATGCATATTCCTTGATGCTTCTTTGAAACGATGTTATGGATATTTTTCGAAAAAGTTTTGGTTTTTCTAATAATGGGTAATTTCTTGGATCAAGTTCGTGAATTTTAATTGTAAAACATGAAAAAGTTGTTGATCGACAAACTTTTTTCTCATTGGAATAAACCTAACACATGTATCGTATGAAAGAACAATAACATTCCAAATTTATTTTTTATGAAAGAATCACTAAGATTGAGTAATGGGTTTTCGAGTTATAAGATAAAATATGTTGCTCAAGTTTACTGGAGTTCTTCGCGCAGCTCACATTGCATACTGCTTTGAAAACCCGTACCTGTGCTGGGTAAATGAATAACTATGAACGTATTCTGAATACAGTAATATCATCTGGGAACTGCATGCAATACATCCAATCTCTAAAAATATTTTTAAAAATGGAAAACGTAGAGATAAAATAATAATTAAGCTTTATAATATCTTTGAGAAGTAAACTTCCAGCTGGCAAACTTTTCCACATCCGACATACAATCTCCATAAAAGGTTTTTAAAAGAAATTGCAGATGGGGAAAATTGGACAGGAATTTATTCGGAACATTGTTTGAGAAATGATTGAATAAAAACTTGTAAATATCGTGGGGAATTTGATAAGTTGCATCGACCTCGAAGTTATGAAATTCTCTAATGTACTTTACGCCCCGAAAGTTTCCTGATCGAATTAGGAAAGTATGGTGCGACATTTCGACGATGAAGAAAGGGGTGAAATATGACGACCGTGATTACTGCCATGTCTAAGTGAGGGTTGAAACCGATAGGCTAATGATTCGCCGGGTAGATTCAAGTTCTGGTGCACAAGGGACAATTTAGGTGATTGGCAAGGCTAGAGAGAGTGAGAAAGAACGAGTTAGAAGTACAGTAGTAGTCGGAAGACGTAATCTCATTAAGGAGCCATACCGACTGCGTCTCTTTTTCCAGATCATTATCACACTAACGACGCTCGACAACAAAGAGATAACTCGTAACAAGCTAATCTCCAAACTTGTAATGATTTTTCAAAAGTTATATGAAAATAATAATTTCTTCCTAATTACTGGCTACACCCAATGAGAGTTATCAAGTTCCTTCCAGTTATCACGGTCTCAATTAAATTGGGTGTGAAATTCAATTGCCCCGAAGTCAATAGTACAGTCTAATTTATTAGCTAATTAGGAAGTAGACTGGTTTGGCTGTTACATCAGGAATCTTAGCGATCATAGACGAGCAAAAGGTCTGGGGGCTGGGCTATTCCTGTCTGGATGATGTGATGTAGTTGGCCTACTCTGATTGACTGGCATTCCAGTGGTCGTGAATTCGATTCCCAACTCAACTGTGCATTTTTTCCCATCAATAACCTCATTACCCACACAAAGTTGGAATCTATTCATTTATTCAAAAAGATAAATGCTTGCATTAGCAATTGAAAAAATATTTAGTTGATAAAGCTTTTTATAGTGTACAAGAGTTCCTTTCACATCAAAATTAAGCCTCACCCCAACTAATTGATATAGTAATTATGGTAACTAGTATTTAAGGGTATAATTGTTGATCTGACTTGTCTTATACTTATACTCCTTAACTGGAGTCTCCAAGACGTAATCTACAAAAAAAACAGACAAGATCCATTTTGTTTCCATAACACAAAAATAGTAAAAGTATCAATTGGTGGAATTCAATAGCTAAAATTAAGGATGACAATTTTTAAATATTTAAGCTACTAGATCAATCCTCATGAAATAGAAAGTCGCTGCAATTGCTAAAATTGCTGATCAATTGGCTACTCCTACAATAATAATTGTTTTTTGCTCGTGGAACGTCTTTTTGAACTATGACGTAAAACAGTGTTCAATGAACCTACTGAATGAATATTTCTGCTTGACCAGTAGATTTTCCTAAACAATAGTTAGCGCGGAATAAATAAAGACAAATGCACATACATATTTTACAACAAAAAAATTATGTTATATTATTCTAAACGAGTAGGCTTAAAGAATAGAAAGCGGATGTTTTTCCCCAATATAGGTACTAAATAACATGGACTCTAGCTAGTTACATAAATAAACAACTCGTACAATAGAAGTCTCAATATTTTTTAACAGGGATTAATGAAAATGAAATAAGCAATTTCCTTTTCCTTTGCTCTTAATACACAATTACATTAATTTATATTTAAAAAATGTTTTAAATATCAATCTTTCACAAAATGCCTATCAATTATTGATAATATGATAAATTATTTATATAAAATAAAATCTTTTTATACTATGTTCTACTATATTTGAGTTGTAGGTATTAAGTAAATGTATGTAGACTAGTATAATCCTGAATTGTTATAAATGAGGGATAAATTCAGGATATAAGTGACCTTTACCTGATTTCAACTTATTTTAAAATTGCATAATTTTCAATTCAATATAATATCTTAGATCATTATTATTAACAATTATTTATCTCCGAGCTGAAACCTAAGATTGCCTAGGAAGAATCTAGAAACCTAGGTATTTCAATTTCGTGTCTCAAAAAATATACTATGTTTAAAGATTGTACTGCAGTTATGAGTCACTACCTAAAAATAAATCCAGTTGAACATTTATAAGTATTCAAATTATTCAAGATAAGAAAATTAATATTTTCATGTAACACTGAAAGTTTGTCTCAGCCGTATAAGTAGATTGAATAAAAAAATGTAAAAGCAAAACAAGTAACGGACAACTCAGACAGTACAGTAATCATTCTCCCACACATCACTCCTACTGATGTTTCAAACCCAAGTCAAGTTCTTTGGCCTCAAGACACGGTTACGTTGAATCCAGACTCAGGTTCATTTTTATCCAGTAATGACCCTCATTAACATCCGTGCTCAATTCTTGTGCTCTAAATAGTCTTGAAAAACCAATGAAGAATGAACATTGTGTAATAAAGACTTGTATACTATTGGATGAATGTGTCATGATCTTTTATTACCTGTAATTCTTCCATATTTTAAAATTCGAGGCAAAAAAGTGGGTGTAATAAATGACTCAGAGAAGAATCAAAATGATCAATTATTGTGAGTGATTAAAATTTTGGGGTACTGGATCTGTTATGGAGATTGATTAAATGGTATAAATCGAACTTAAATTCTCTGAGTTTCCTTAATGGTGAATTTTAAATTCACATTGTGAATCAATAATTTGTTTTTTCAACAAATAATTTAGAGCAAGTCAAATATAATTTCTATAAACGATTTTTCTAATTTTTTATCATAATAATTTTTTGAACTAATGAATGTTTTGAGAAATCCATAACATTGAAATAAGATTTATAGCATTTTCAGCAAAATTAAAAAACTACAAGCAAGTTGGTAGTTCACTCCTAGTAGTTAAATATTTCAATAAATGAAGACCTATCTCTATTCCTAGCAAGTAACAACTTGTTGATAAGTCATTACAATTTTCGGAAAATTATAGTTCACAATTTATTTAACTTGTAGATAATTATTATTATAACTTCTTAATTCCTTTAATATTTCTACAATACTCCTTTGTAGATTAACCAATTTAATTAACTTACCTTTCTGTACTTCGAGAAAATCTGAACAAGGCAAAATGAAAAGAGGCAAAATTTAAGCAAGGCAAAGGAAGTGATAGCCGTGAGGCGTAGCAGGTGTCTTTTCAATCAGATAGAGATAAGCTGCGTTCTTCTGGGTACTCTTTATAAGGGTGACCGATTAGATTGTCCAGCAAAAAATACACTTTTCTCTGCTGTAAAATCACTTCCCGTTGGTTCGGAACCCACCTAAAACTGTAGGTCCAACTCATCACCCACCTTTAATCAGAGATAAGCTACGAAACTCCTGGGCGCCCTTTGTAAGGTCATTATCATCCAATTCATTATCCACGCACAGGTCTCAGACCTATGTGGGCTTCCTCCTCTAAAGAAAAAAAGAGAAAAAGAAAAGGTACAAACATACTAGCCGGAAAATGTTAAGGAAGTCCATGATAATCCCAATCACATCCCCACTCCAAATTTAATTCCTGAATGACGGAATTTCTATCACTAGGTCACCGGTCATATTTGACGTTCTCAAAACATTAATATACAATGGCTGACATTGTTGAGCGCATGTATGAAATTCAAATCACGTGTTCTCTTTTGGGACGAAAACCGGGAAGAGGAAGTTTGTGGCCTGAAAAGTTGACATTTCCATGAGTAAGAGAATGGCGTGAGTATGAGAAAGACACAAGACGGGCGGAGTAGTATAGTAGATGCGATGCTCCTCTCCCGAATTACATTGTTGGCCCGGATCCACCACTACAGCATCAGCGCTAGCGTTGGCGTTGGCTTCGACAGTATGGAGCATGGAACTTAATTTTATTCCGCTCATAGAAGTGGCTTATGTAAATACAATAATAGCGCCACACAGACTGAGAGGCCGAGCAGAGCAGTCGTCCTTTGTGAGTGGTGGCCCACAACCGAGCGAGGAAGCCTAAAGATTATTGGATCACTTGACGCCAATTTAGTATCCAGGCGAGGTGGATGACGAGAAATAACTCAGCAAATATCAGCTGGCTACAAAATAGCCGATTACTCACCTCTGCTTATCAGGCCTGCATCTTGACGATATCATTTCCATGGGACATTACATGCTGACATGACATCCTGAACCGCTCTTCTATTAGGTGTTCTAATAGATGATGAAATGGGATATGCATGTAGGGTTCATTTGTAAACGAATGAGATTTCTCATTACCTTAAAATGTTATATGATGCACTGGTACAATCGATAATCCAGTATGGTATAACTGTATGGGGAGGACAATAGTCATTTAGAAGAACGTTTTGTAATGCAAAAGTTAATAATTAAATCGATTCTCAATAAACCAAGGCTGTACCCAACGAACAAGACTTTTGTTGAATTCAATGTGCTGACCATTAGACAATTGTACGTGATGAATGTAGTGCTTTTCTTACACTAATAACGTAGTCAACAGACATTATACCTTGAGACCCTCTGCAAATAAATATCAGACATAAATGACACCAACATTGAAACCACCAGGAGACAGTTAATTTACATAAGTAAGAAAATAATTAACAAAATACCTGAACGTTACATCAGCAACAATAAAATTACAAAAAAAGATGTATAATATCATCGCCTGGATCAAGAGCATATACTTTTTTGATTTGTGAATGAAATTCAAACAGGCTTTTCTGATTATGTGCTTGCTTGCTGAGATATGATACTCGATGACTACAATACTCCTTTTCCTTCCGATTCCCTCTTCCCATACCGCTCCCAAAAACCTTTCCTAGTGCATGGTGTTACCATAGTTGGAAAGGCTTTACATTTCACACTAGACTAGCCCTACTTCCTTATTTAATGTTATGTTAATTTATATTGAAATATATATCTATATTTTGTTTTATTGTATTGTGTGGTATGTGAATAAAATTTAATTGAATTGAATTTCGGGGAAACAGCTAAGAATAAAAATATTAAATATAACCTACATCATTCGGGAAACAATAAAATAGAAGATTTCGAATTCTCACAGTTGAGATTCATACTCTTCCTCGTAACTAAGAATGAAAAGGCAACTGATTAGATTTATACTAATAATTCTACACTAATTAATTAGTCGACTAATGGAGGAACATACTTAATTTGAAGGCATACTAATTAATTAGGAATAACATACAAAATCATATTATTTAGTTCACCAAAACATATTAAGTTGATATGATATGGTTGTTTTCAAGTGACATATTACAGTCATTAATGCGTTGGTATCAGCATCAGCCGAGTGATAGCCTTGATAGACGAGAAGGATAGATGGCGCTCTTCGGGATGTTTGATGGATTTCGGCTGACTTTTTCTATTATCCTTGGAAATAAATAATGGCCTTCCATAAAGGAAAAGCTTTTCCGCATCTACCTTACAATATTCATTACATGCGTTTTTGAAACCACGCCATAAGGTCTGGGGCCGCCGAGTACAAGTGTATTGCTGGGGGATTTGCGAACGCGCAAGGGTAGATAGCAGTGCTGATCGATGTGAAGAGAAAGGTAGCACTTTGCCCCTATCAATCAACACCGCCTTCAACGCACACACCCACACACCGCAGAGGAGGAGGCTCCTCTCTCCTACCCACACTTACTCACTCACTCACTCATCCTGTTGGCATCTTTCTTTTTCAGTTGAGGCTGCCACACACATACATATGCATTGATGCATTATATGCCAGCAAATGCTATCCTCGTTATCCTCCAGCATCCTGTTTATGAAACATGTATAGCTGCTTCATAAATCACAGCTAGATGCACGCGAAAATTAGAAAAGAAAACTAAAAAAGCATCTCACATTGCCAGAAAAATATTTTCATCTTAAAACTCAAACGCTGGACACGTATTGATTTTTGAAAATCAAGTTTTTGGCTTCTAAAGGGCATATAATGTATTTGTAATGAAATTTTTACAACAAACTAATATGCAGGCCACAAATTTATAAAGAACATTCCACAGCATCGTTTACCAGAGGCTGACAGTAGATGTTATTGTACAAACTACCACCCTGTAATGCTTTTATGTGAACTCTACATCTGTACAATCGTCAATATCTATACTTGCGATCAATACTACTCCAATATTCTATATCAGAGTCCTATTCTTGGATCTAAACACGATGCAGTATTTGGAGTGTAGTCGATCTACATACAAACATTTAGAGGATTTATTTTACATTTTAAATGGAATTGAATCTTTCTTTGAAAAATAGTGTCTTTGATCCTCCTCCAGAAAATGTTTCATAAAAAATCCCCTCAAAATCGCTTTTGATGCTGTTATAGACATGAATACTTTCGTTTGGTCCACATCATTGATTGAAATTGGATAAGTTTATAAAATGAATCTTATCCAGTGCTTCAGTATTCACCAGCATTGAAAGTATTTCCTTTTTTGAAATCAGTGGTTATTACTTTACTTCATAGAACTCTTCCACTCCAAGAATATTATTAGAATGTTTTCTGTCTTTTCAAGTCATCCCTTGCCCTAGAGATGCAACCAACGCATTTACCAGAGACAACAGTGTTACTACTAATTTGTTGTTTTTCACCCCTAATTGTATGCTAATCACCTGTTCTTTTAATAGTGTGTGTTTAGTACGTCTGTGGAGAAGAATGGTTGCGGGTAAGAAGGGAATTCATTAATCTTGCTTCCATTTAGTGGAGCTGGTGATGGAAGTAGTGGCAATCGTTGCTTCTCGCGTATGTCGCTGCCTGCCGCAGTTGGTGTGAAGCCACAAACAGATCGCAACTAGCAACGTGCCAGGTCTCGGGTCTCGGGGCTCGACGGTGTCAGCTTGGCCTCATTCGGCCGATATTAAACGCCGGTAACTTATCGCTGCTACCCTAGCACCAGATATACCCAGGGTATATGTTAATTGAATTGCTGTTTGTTTTGCTGGCCAGCTAGCCCTGGACCACGTCCGATCTGCCCTCTTCACCAACCAACCAATACTAAACCTCTCTCACATCTATCGTTCTCTCACCTCACTCCCTCTCTCTCTCTGCACCTCAGTACCTCTCACACACATTTCCGCTATCTGGCTAACAAATTGTTCGCTAGCAACACCCTGGTCCCGAAATCTCGAATACATTACATGCATGTATAGTGTATGCTGCATACTATTATACTGTGAGAGACTGTACAAGTATACGTGTAGCATGTGGGCTTCAGGGTTTTGTATGGAGGGGTAAAGAGAAAATAAAAGGGGAAAATGAAGGTCAGTAGGTGATAAAGTTACGGTCTAGTAGAAGAATCTAATAATGCTGGCGTTGGAGAAACCAAAATTTGTAGATGTAAAAGAATACTAATAAGGACTATCTTTATTGTGGCTGGATTTCATGGGAAACCCATTTTTTAGAATTGGAAAATGTTCAAAAGGAATTATTCAATTTGTATTATAGGGTGTTTTTTTAGAGGCATAGAACTTTAAGTTGGCAGGACTGTTTCCAGTGGCAAACATTTTGTCAACTAATAGCTGATTTGTGTTCAGTATTGTTTGCCATTTCATCATGAATAGAGTACAACCATTTAATCATTTACAACCATTTGCCATTTTATCATGAATACACCTGAACAACACTTGCAAATTGTACAGATTTACTTTGAAACTCATGGTTCCATTCATGAAACATATCACGCACTATGTCCATTTTATGGTCAACATAATTATCTATCAGAGCAATTAATTCGATTAACAATGGAACGATTTGCATCATGTGTACTTTAAATGATAATACGCATCTGTTCTGATGCAAATCGTTCCATTGTTAATCGAATTAATTGCTCTGATGGATAATTATGTAGACCATAAAATGGACACAGTGCGTGATGTGTTTCATCAATGTAACCATGATTTTCAAAGTAAATCTGCACAATTTGCAAGCGTTGTTCAGGCGCCACTCTATTCGTGATAAAATGGCAACAATACTGAACAAAAATCAACTGTTAGTAGACAAAATGTTTGCCAACATAAAGTTCTATACCTCGAAAAAACATCCTATTTTATTATTATTATTCGGTTGATTTTTTGGCAATAAACAAACTACGATGAACGTTCAAATCGATTCCATAGCCGTTCTTAAAACTATTTTCAACTGAAGTGGAAACTACACGCTACGTAATAATTTGACAAAAAGTAATTTTCTGGTGAGAAAGGAATCATTACATGAACATATTTTAGTTTTATTTCAAAGAGGAATTAGATACTAGTGTCTTATATTACCAACACTACTCGAAAAAATTGAAATACAGTAATAATATTTTTCTGGGTAGTCCAAGCTCCGAACACCTATCAACAGTTCTGATTAACTAACGGTAAGAAGGTCAACAAAAGACACGCACAGTAGTCTCGGATACATTTTCATCCGAAGATGAAGAGACCACGAAATGAATAAGAAATGAATATTCTATCAAAAACCGGTTGAGAATATTAAAAACACACAAATCGGTTCCATGCTTTTTAGGAAAGAATGCGCTTCACAGCTCTTAGTCACGTTCACACTTCACATTATAGATCCAATGTTCAAGAGTTTGGAACATGTCGTTTTGGAGCCACATTTTAACTCATTCTGAAGACTTTTCTACATAAGATGTTCCATGTTACCAGAATAAAAAATATGTAAAAATATACGGTTTAAGCGAATTTCGCCCAATTTTTTCCACACCATTGGCAAAGTTTAAAATAAAGTGTCAAACGGAAATTTAAAAACCGTCATAGGTGAAAAAATCAAGATTTTTTCGCAAACATGATCTTAACGTGATCTAAATGTCATTGAACACATCTACACAGAGTATTGCAAACAATACTAAAACATGTCACAGAAATTAGAAAATATTCTATTCAGAGCATAGAAATAATATAGATATTTTACAAATATTGTGAATTATTGAATATATTGTGTATATTGATAGAAGAAATAGAAACTTTACTCAGAAATATGTATTGTAAAAAAGCTGCGAAATGTTTAATCTTCTACCAGATGACGCGAAGGAACATTTTAAATTTCCAAAAAAGTTATCCTAATTATAAAGGTATTAAGTGTTTCTTCATTTACATTGATATTAAAGAAAGCGAATTATTATTATGTTATTTGATAAGTTTGTGGTTTATATTTCTTTTTTCCTACATTCGTGATTTTGTTACTATAAAATATAGCCCGTTTTGTTTTTTTTTTGTTTTTGTTTTTCGCAACCCTACACATAGTTCCTATAATAGGATGCTACAATTCATTAGCAAAATGTTGCGTTGAATAAATATTTTATTAATTATAATTAATTTTTTTCTCAATAAATGCCTATGTTTTTGGGTTACAAGACAGAGAAATAAATTATTAAAATTATTTCCAACTTGAGTTCAGACTTCTAAAGTAAACAATGGAATAAAGAGAGATGAGAAAATAATGGAGTTTTTTTTTTTATTTTATTCAAAAAACAAAATGCTAGATGCTAGATTATGATAGTTAATAAGTTCTGTAATTATAGTTCTATTACATAATATTAAAGAATAATTTTGACATAGCATAATATTATCGACACAAGGTTTCTGATCATGGCATGGAAGAGTTGTACAGTACTAATAATATGAGATGTTATGTAACTTAACACCTGTTTGGATAATAGATAGACAACAATCAAATTTCTCATATTGCATTTTCCAAGCAGAATATACATATTTTGTATTAGTTATGGAAATATAATAATGATATTGCAGGTGGAATTAGCTTGGAATTTTCGCCAATGAAGCCTAACATTAACTACACTTTAGAAATGTTGTACTTTCCAATTTGTCGATTTTCGTTTTTATTAATAATATACAGGTTTTAGTAGACTTTATCATGGTTTCCCGAAATTATATACTACTCTATCATGCAGATGCATGCATATATGGTTCAAAATAAGTACGATTACTGGTCCGACCTCCAAAGAAGATATTGATGATTGATTAATAAACTTATTTTTAAGACAACATTTTAGCAGTTTCTTCTCCTATAATATTATTGTGAAGCTTATGCTTCGCTACCTAGCATTCAGTTTTTTCAAGTCAGCTTTGGGCAATAGAAATGAAAATACTGAGTAATACAGCGAATGACGAAGAATATGAGTAGTGCAGCGAATGATGAAAAATATGAGTAGTGCAGCGAATAATGAAGAATAGAATTTCCCTGCGGGAAAGAAACGAAAGAGAATACAATTTACTATGAGATCTAAATTAATTCACGTAATGTTCTTGTAAATTTAAAGGACAAAGGAAAAAAGATGCCTCAGGGGAGAGATGACGGAGAGTTGTGCCATTGGAAACGGCATAAAATAGGGACAGAACAAAACATTACGCGCTCTGTGCTCATGTGCAACTACTGTATTCTCTTTCCACTCCGCCTCCTCATCATCTAAAAAAAGAACCGTGTACGCGTATGACTCTCTCCCTCATACACTGACTTAAATACGAAGATAAAAATGGAGAATAATGTAACTTTCCTCTCAGAACTGAAATATCACAATACTGTAAAACAGAGATCTACCCGATCAATCAACTTACGCTCTCATAGGCCTAATGAGTTCTGGACGGAAATCATCCATTAGGCAAATAATCAAACTAGGTTCTTACTTGTTCCTAATTGTGTGAGGTTACTGAAATTATTTGCTGAGCCGAACTTGAAAAAGCCAAATTTCTGGCATCTTTGTTCAAATAGATTAGCAGAGTTTAATAGTATAATTTGCTAAGCAAGACACTAGGAAAGGATTTGAATTTGGTCTATACAGTATTAATCATCAATCATCAGTCATAAATTGGAGAATCACTCCCCTACACTATATTATAATAGTCAAGAAAAGATTCAAACTATGTAAAATCTGTTCAACGATTGTTATTACAATCCATAACATTAACAATAACGGATGATAAATCTAATATTAAAACTGACATTGTATTTCACTTTTAAATAAAGTTTTACTAACATATAATGGAGATGCTTGAGGAATGCATTTCACTTCTGAAAAGAAGCTTCGTCAGCCTGCTTCTTTTCAGAAGTGAAATGCATTCCTCAAGCATCTCCAATATATGTTAGTAAAACATTATTTAAAAGTGAAATACAGTGTCAGTTTTAATATTAGATTGTTCATTAAATATTTCGTCATGGAAAACATCACAAACGGACGATATTTCATAGTTTTGGTCCAATCAAGTCTAGTGAACCTATATGAAGCTGGAAATTAATGTTGCCAAATTTGAAATAAACAGTTCAATCAAAGAATATTCTTGAGAATTTATATGAAACTGATTTGAATAACTAACCTACACTATTTGAGATACAAGACCATAATGATGTAAATGAATATGAGTAGAGTGTAGAGTTGTATTATTGTGATATATTTACTTCCCATTGTACCTGAATTAGTGAAATAGAATAGAATGACTTTTTATTTGTTGACGTGGCGAAGTTTGGACAGTAATGTCCACTCTACCACTTAACCACGTATGCGGAAATGCGTATGCTTAAATAATGCGAATTAAAAACAATGAAGAACATTCACTTGCTAGTCAAGAAATCAGAAACAATGCGTACAATAAACAAAGGATACCATGTAGAGTACAAAAACACAACATACAGAGCTATTAGGACTATGATTGAAATACAACGTGTGAACCAAAGTGAGAAGAAACGATAGTCAACTCTGGGGAAATTACGGAGAAAGAAGCGGCCTAGAAGCAGCGTACGAGAAGCCTATTGTTGGTTTTATTGTGACAAACGGTTGCGGCAGTAGGACATTATTTTTGCACGCTCAGGGAGACCTTTCCGGGTTAGCCTTGAAAGGATAGCGGATACATTCTAACCCCCCCGGAGTGAGAGCGGGTGGGAGGGGTGGTTGAACTTACTTACAGACAAGCAAGATTTCAAGGAGCAAAGCGACATTTTACTCCGCGATTCGAAAAGGTGGCCATTCCTCGTATGCTCCATTTGCCACCTACCAGTTTTCATTCGCTTTTCAAGTCCTCAGACTTTTTCGCTCGTAGGAAAGCTGCAAGTTGGTGCCACGTCTGTAAGGCGAACTTTGCGCTCAAGATAAGTCACGCGGGAGCAATGAAGTTCCCTTTACGCCCGAACTGAAGAGGTGCTCGCAACCGGCATCCAAAAACGCCAGGCACATACACCACCCCCTTTCCACAGAACTCGTTCACCAAAGTCGATTATTCCCGCCTTTAGAAGATCTCAAGTAGTAGGCCCTGATCATTAGGGGAGTATTTTGGACCCATATTTTTAATCGGACTGAGCAAAATTAAATAACGACCAGAACTTATGAACACTACTGAGCCTAATGATATTTCCACAGGAATTCATGATGAAAAGGATTCGGAACACATTTTTGCTAGGCGTATATTAAATCGTTTTCGCTCAGGCGAGCACCGATAATTTGACTTGGAAAGTTGAAAAGATAAATAATTCAACTTCTAGGCCAACTGACGTTTTTTATCATGTGAAACAGATGATAAAAATGGAACACAAATGCAAAAATACAATGAAGCATTGAACGAAGGTATTACACTACAGCTCGACCACTAGAAACACTTCAACATTCACTTCTTTAAAACACTCTTTACGGAAAAGGAATCGGGAGCGACCTAGGATAACAGGGCTCAAGAATGTATTGAAGACAAAAGTATTGTATAAATTATATATATTGTATAATTTTATAATATATGCTGTATGTATATATTATATTGATTCTAGAACAGTGTATCGTGTGTCGTATTATCATGAAATAATCATTTAGGCCAATCATCGTGTTTCAATAGAGCAGAATTTAGCCACTAGCACAGTTATTGGAATGCAAGTTAATTCGGGTTTTTCTTCTCGATTTTACTATTTAATAACTTTGTGAAATAATAGTCAATTTCATAAAATTAGAAAATCTATTGATTGAATTTGAATGGAATTGGGATTACTTTTACTAGTAAAGGACAATAATTATTATTCATAAAAAAGTAAGCGAAAGAACTAGAAAATACAAAGTAGCATGATTGATACACAGGTGCAATGGAAGTTTCCAAGTTCAAAGTACTACTCAGAACAACTCTTGATAAAATGAGGAATTATGTATATACGCAAGAATTATATCCTGGAAATGAATTATCTCGATTCTGGTATAAAATATGCTGCAAGTTTCAGATGATAAAAAACGTCAGTTGGCCTAGAAGTTGAATTATTTCTCTTTTCAACTTTCCAAGTCAAATTATCGGTGCTCAGCGAATAGGTAGGAAGGAGGTCTGAAAGCGAAGCTGCAAATGCAGGAGAAAGACAGAATAAAGTGAGGAGGGGGAGTGAGACTCGGAAAAACAGTTTTCCCGTATTTTTCACCTTATTTCTCTCTGGCGTGTATTGATTTCAGTCGCAGCCATATGTCAATTCGGACGCACCAGTCAATGTGGGCTTTGATTTATTGAATTATTCAAACACCTGAGCGTTTCCGAAACGTAAGCAGTTCGAAAGTAGTATGTAGATTTTTCCGATATCCAAGGTAATTCATCAATAATATTATTCCAGACAGATGATTTCATCAGAAATGAACAGAAAAGGTCACAGACAGTGGAGAAAAAAAATAATTATTAGGTTTGGTTTGTATTGTTTTCAAGTTGGAATCAATAACTCGAATGATGCAGAGTTTGTAACCTGACTGAATTATTTTAAAATTTGATCATTAGTCTTGGATAAATAGGGGATTGGAGTAGTAGTTGAGGAATAGCGATAACAGTGGTTAAAACACTTGACAACTACTCCGCTTCGACGGGGTTCGTTTCCTGGTACAAGCCTGGCTGGCATTTTTGAATAATCACCTCATCACTCGAATAAAAAAATATAATTCGCCCCTGGTGGGAACTATTTGCAAAAATCATAAATACTTTGATCAAAAGAATTTAAATTATATTCTAACAGGGGTCCAAACTAAGGCCGGCGGGCCAAATCCGGCCCGCATTAGCTAAGGCTCCTTTCTATATAGTGTTTTACCCGTTAATATTTCTACTATTGTTCAGTAGATGTCATCAGGTGTCATGGTAGATCAATGCATATAAATGAACTATCAAATTTAGCAAGATTACTCAGGGTGCATTCTCAGCGATTGCTCCAGAAATTGTAGAAAATAGTCAGTGGCATGACTATGAGGGTATCACGGGTACAGATCCCCTCAAAGACAAAGTACATTTTGGAATTTTAACTTGCCTTGAGAGACAATTTTTGACAAAAGTCAAGAAAAATGTCTGGATATGCTAAGAGTTTGGTTTTAAAGAAATTATATTATCAAAACTCCCCGGGAGTATAAACCCGAACTTTTAAAATAATTTTTCAAGTACAATTTACATAACCTCAGTCAGTTAAAGAGGGTAATTAAAAATAGCACAGTGATAATAGTTTCAAGCAGATTTGCTTCAAATATTGTACTGCATTTAGTAAAACAATGAGAGACCACATGATTGACAATGATGCAAGAGCTAGATAAGATTTACTTTGACTCAAAACATGAGTAGAATTGTTGAAATGGATGAATTCATGTCTACAATCGCTTAAAATTTGGTTTTAGGATTCATTTTAAAAGTTTCCGGGAGAGTACCCCAAACCTCCGTAAATTAATCACAACCTATAAATTATTCTTCATGAATTTTTGGAGGGGTCTTCCCATATAACTTTAATTTACCTTAATAAAACAACTTTTGAATGGAAATTAACTCACATTCAAAAGTTGTTTTATTAAGTTTATATTACATATTAGTGGAAACAAGATGGATCTTCAACATCACAACATTTAATTTACTTCTGGATTTCTTGTTCCATGACGAACTGCGTTGTTAATATCAACTTTTCATGTGAAATTTAACGACATGCAGTCAAATATTTGTTAAGAATAAGTATAATAACTCACTTAAACTGGCCGAGTACTTTCGAATCTATGAGATCCATCTTCAGAGGCTCCTAGATCATCATGTCAGTTTTTTGGTTAGAAGTGTTGTGGTTTTTGTAAAATATGATCAAAAAGTTTGTGAGATTTGAAATTCAGTTGTTCATTGAGAATGTTTTGTTTATTGTGTGTGGTGTGTTTGTATACAAACAACGTTACAAAGAACACTTTCAAGCCCTTACATCCAAAGCTGAATCGAATTTTGCCGACCATATCATTCAAACTGGACACACTTTTACCGACATCAGTACCAACCTACACATTCTACACATAAAATCTAAAGGACACGAACTCAACACCTTGGAACAATTTGAAATATACAAACACACCACACACAATAAACAAAACATTCTCAATGAACAACTAAATTTCAAATCTCACAAACTTTTTGATCATATTTTACAAAAACCACAACACTTCTAACCAAAAAACTGACATGATGATCTAGGAGCCTCTGAAGATGGATCTCATAGATTCGAAAATACTCGGCCAGTTTAAGTGAGTTATTATACTTATTCTTAACAAATATTTGACTGCATGTCGTTAAATTTCACATGAAAAGTTAATTTAATTTACCATTTATAGTACCTGGAGTTTTCCCCCAATATATAAACTGAACATCCAGTTATGCCACTATTAGTAGAAAACAGTTTTGGCCCTCGGAGACCCCTGTTCTAGATACCCCTGTATCTTTGCGTTCAGATATGCTACAAACTAGATAAAATGTACAGCTTATGTACTCTTATCAAACAAATTACCGTTGACCTTTATCATTTTGGTTTTGAACATGAGCTGACAGTGTTGTCAGAAGTCTCGTAGAATGTAGAATGTAAAACAGTAGCTTCCTGACAACAACAAAACTGGAAGCCATTATTTATTTATTTATTTATTAAACCAACGGTACACACCAATTATACAAAAATAATACAGAGTGACAATAATCAAAATTTATAAAAATATTACACATTGAAAAGAATTTATTAAGGTTGATAAATATAAAAGGTTGATTTTTCTGTTTTTAAAAGTAAACAAAGCTAGAATATAGTCAACGGAAAGATAGTATATTCCTCAATATTAGAGCATAATATATAAATTGATTCCTTTAAATTGTCCAACTATACGAATAGTAAACAAAAGATAACAATTCAAAATTGGTCAAAAAAAAGATTTATCTTGTCAGACACAACATTTATGAGTTCTCTTTATTTGTCTTTGTAAGGAAACACAAATTGATTTCCGTGATAAACTGATAACAGAATGGGCTTAGGCTCGTGATACGGTCAATTACATATTATTTCTTTCTTCTATTTATTCAATGACTACATCTACACAGAATTTGAAAATTTACTACATACCATTATATAATTATTTTACCGTAGACTAAGCATTCAAGTGAATGCTTAGTGTATGATTTTAGGAGCATAAACAAAATCTTATAGCATTTCTTAATTCAATGAACTTGAACTTCTAATTACAATGATCAGGGAGATCCTTAGGTAGCTGAATTCAATGTTACTAAATTAGTACCTGAATCTAGTGGACAACTAGACTCAAATTGAAATGACGCTTATAAAATGTTATTCAGTTGAAAAGGAAAGTATTTTTGAAGTCCAATTTCTTCTCATGCATGCATATATGAAAGATCTGATGCCTGTTGGAAAACATTAACATTTAATAAATCACAACTACAAGTGAATAATTGAAAAATATGTTTTATTTATTTAAATGATTATTTTGGAGTTACTGCCAACACAATGTATGAGATTAATAAAACTAGCTTGTAAATTGTTATGCAACAGGCTCCTGAGAATGTGAACGCGTTTTCCCATTGTAGTTAGTCTAACAACATTTTATAAAGCATAAATCTCTATTTTAATTTCCTATACATCGTTAAGTCGGTAAAAACAGCATAAATAATACTGCTGATTTTTTCCAGTTGATGAAAACATAAAAAAGAAATCGATGTAATTAACTTCTTTTATATACTTGTGCAGCCGACTCTTGCATCTCTTTTATTGAATATTTTCCAAAGTTTAGGAATGTAGCCGGCAACCGAATATTATTCGCTAAGTTTATGAGATAGACTTGGGCAGCCAGTTTCTGTTTAGTTGTCCAATGTAACATACAACTCGTGTGGGCTAGTCCGATGGATAATAATAGTCTTCAACTTCAAGGCTACAGGTATCAAGACTCGCCTGACAGTTTTGATCTAATTGCATGTGAATTTAGGTGGTTCCTGCTAGCTCCTAGCATCAAACCAATTGTTTCGTAATAGCTTATTCATCTCAGAACACCCTGAATTCCTCTTATGAGTTGATTCAAACTGTATGAAATAGATTGAGACGATTAAGCTCAAATTATATTCCCCATGTTAGTATTGTATCCTTTGTCACAAAAGTAACGAAGAATAATCAAAACTTAGTACTTGAATAGAAATATTTAGATTCAATTGGAGATGAATTAAATACACTTGCAAGCTGCGAATACATTAAAACCGAGTAATAGGAGATGAATAACTTACTTTGATAGTTTTCAATCAGTATAAAAGTATTAATCCAGTAAAGTTCAGAATTTAGAAAAGTTCTTGAAAATGAACAAGATCAAAATTTATTATCACATGAAAAATTATTTTTCAATGGAATTTATTTACAGAATTTATTCATTTATTATCTTGAAATAAAGCGGCCTTAGTAGGCCTAAGGTGTTGGAGTTTTGAATTTTTTTGTTATTGACTAACATCATAATTTTTCTGATAAATTTATATGATAATAAATGGATAAATAACGTGAAAACATTATTAAATCAATTTATTTATAGTTAGATAGATGAATAAAAGAAAGATAGCAATTATAAAAATTTCAGGAAACTACAATAGCTCTTTCTTAATTCAGTCTTATGTGTGACTCTCTGTTCTGACTTGATCTTATATTCATGTATGAATCAATGGATCTAATAAATAATTATTATTATCTAATAATTCATTATTGTAACTAATCAGTCATTACATGGATATTGCATTAAGAAAATATTGTGATCGCAGATCCTCCCAACCCATGAATTTCAAAGACATCCACAAAACTTTAATGAGAGGAAGTTAAAATGATCGCACATGGACGCCGCTGTAATCCACTGATAGTAATTTACTACTTTATTATAACCGAGGTTAGTCGAATAGCGTCGCAGGGTAGAGGAGTGGTGATGGTAAGATGGTTGAGGGTTGGGAATGGGGGTGGGGTGTGTGAGGTTTGTGTATTGCTCGTTTTGCTCGTGGTTTGTTTTGATGCAGTAGAAGAACAAACGATGCGGCCTGAGCGCGAAGATTAACGGCCAGTACGAGGATAAGGAAGGATGGATAAGGGATGGCAAGGAGAAAACTCGACCGCGGCCTCGCGAAAAGCAGTAAATTACAAGACTGGGGGTGAGATATGACATTCGTCAGCGTTCTTGGGTTCGGGACCCTCCTCACAGCCCCGGCATAATCCTTCAACGCCAATATCAGACAGTCTTCCTTATCTGCCTCACTGTTTTGTTTCCCCCTTAACTTGTTTCATGCTTGCCTTCTATTCTGTCTCCTAATAAAAAAATGATAAAAACTCGGCTAATCGAAAAACTCGGCTAATCGTTCATTTCCTTTACCAACCCTCCGCCGAATATCATGTGACTACCAACCCTCCGTACTGATTACACTGTGCCACTAATGAGTATCATTTGAATGCGGATGACATCAAACGACTCATCAATAACTTGGAATGTTAAGAAAAATATCAATAGTTTTCAGTACCATCACTAATCTTATCGCCAGATAGTTGTAAGTTTAAATGTAGCCTAGCTGAAGTTTGAACAGTTGCAATTCGTTTTTGCAGATAGAGATGAACTGAACACGGGGAGGCGTCGAGTACTGACATTTTATCTTACATAGTAATAAACAATTGGTTACTAGTAACAGGAATTTTGTATACATAATTTATAAAAAAGAAGAACCAGAAAGTTTCAGTTATCCGAAAAAAGTAAAGTACAAGAAAAAACATCCTACAATGAAGTGTATTGTTAATAAAATGCTAGAGGTGTTCTAGAAATTCAAGTTTCCATTCAAATTTTTCATTAATTCTTTTTTTTATTTTTATTTTTTATATAAATTATTTTTCATTAAATTTTTCATGAATTGTCAAAGTTTCGATTATGTGCAGAATTTGAGGATCCTACGCTCACCATGTGCTGGTTACTACAACTCATTATGATGCCTTTTGACAATTTTCTAAAATGAAGTTTTTGTTTGCTGTTCTTCGATTTCATAAACAGTCTACCGTACCATGTTTCAGTAACTAGTATAAATGACTGCTATTCCGCTAGTCCAGAGTTCAATTCCCCCACCAGGGTCTCAGGTTCATGCAGGAATTATCCAGTGTAAGAATATAATGGCCAGGTGACCCTGGTGTGATACCATAATTATGATCTAAATCTAAATCATTTTAAATGCCAGGAATACTTCGCGAAAGGAAAAAACACTATGTACTAACAAGTATTTCAAGTTATTAGAGACATTTAGAGAGAGTATTTGAAAAAAGGCAATTCTTCATACATTAAAGTCTGCATTAGTTATATTGGGATACAAGTGATCGATTTGATATATCTTTCAGAAAGAAATTATTGTTGATGCATTTTGTATGAATAAGCAAGAAGCATGTCAAAATAAGTCCTAAATGAGTATTTTGAAAACCCTTAGTCAAAATATCTATTTTGAAAACCCCTAGTCAAAATATTTATTTACTGTATTTGCTTGATAGCCTTATGTTCGTCCATAAACCAATAAACTGCACTATACTTCAATTTGTAAAACAAGACCATCAAGCCATTGATTGCAATAAAAGTTAAACGAATGAGCAAGGTATATAAAATGCATGTTTATTCATTCAAGATTAATTTATATTATTTATATAATATCTATCCACTAGTGAACAATTTATTCCAAGTAAGTACAACATTTTGGCAAAGACAATAATTTAATTAATTGGAATTTAATGTGAATTAGAATAAGTTATACGGATGAGTGAGGAATAGAAAAGGCACGCTATCCATTTGAGATTGTCCTACCATGAAGATGAACTTCCAAATGCGATCCTCATCATCCATTAAACTGAATCTATTCTGAGTGAAACCTTGAACTGACTCAGACGTGTTAAGACGCTTTCATTACGAATAATAGGCTCACCGTAAACAGACAGGACGACGAAGGACCATTAGTGACAAAAGAATGAACAGAGTAGAGCAGGTCTACATTTATTGGTCAGACTTCCTTTCTTGTCTTTGTTGATGACTTCAACTTATGTCCGCTGCTCTTGTTGTCTTTACTTTCAAAACAAAGACGGCTTAACCGCATCAACTTGATCAAACTAGAAGGGCATTATAATTTTTTTTAGCGTTCAGAAGTCAAAGTTTATATCCCTCACTTTCAAGTTTTGATGCCTCCCTCGAGTTGGTTGGCATATTGTAAGATATCTGCCGTAAAAAAACTTCTGACCGGGAGAATGAATTATTCTTGATCGCACTTTGAAGGCCGACCAAAGTGTTGAAACTCGAATTCAACCGCCTGAATTATGAATAAACTTTTGAAATTTTATTAGATGACTAAATTGAGTTTTAAAAAAATGAATTGAAAGAGTATAGTAATACTCGTAGCTCTCTTGTCGCTTCCCACTTACCACCAAATCAACGAAGGTAACAAGCTGCAAAAATATTCTCCTTCAACTTTGAGAAATTCATATTTCATCCAACTTTTGACATTTCATCAGGATTTGATCGTTCGAAGTTTTATTGAAATAAACAAGAATTTCCGTAACCAAAAGCTCGAGTCAAATCAAGTAGGAATCCTACATAATCACTTCTGGGTAAAGTTTTTAACAGCTCTATACTCTATAAACTTAATATTAATTTGTATCCTATAAACGCTATTGTATACTTTCAACATGAAAAAAACATATGCCTCATCTCATTTTTTAATGAGTTGATTATAATTCATCATGTCTTTCTTCACAAAATTTCAACTGAAATTTAAGTGCTTGAATTTCATGCTATGAAAAATTTCAAGAAAAAGATTACAATAGCAATTAAAAAAATCAAATACCCTAAATCTCATGTTTTTTGTTTTGCAGTGGAGAAAAACATAAGTAGAATTTCATGACAAACAAGAAATATGCTAGGTAGTATACATAACTTGGCCTGTGAAAGAAATACACTCGATCTATTTTTAAAAGGTAAACAATAGCCCAGGCAGACGCCAGACTAAATAAATTCATGTGAATCTGAAATGTTGCATTGGAAATGTTGTAGAGTGGAAACGGTTTGGTTTTTACGGCAGTTTGTAACTTGTCTGAAACTTAGTTCAAGCTGTATTATACTCACTATTTCAAACTCCTCATAGAATTGATAGAATTCTATCCGAATTTATCAATAGGCAAAAACAAATTCTAATATCAATACCTAAAAGAAAGATGAAAAGAATCCAGCTTTGGATTTCAATAGCTCTGAAACCACTTTATCTACATTTCCAAGTACAGTACATAAATCAATCAGTCGTTCTTTTAATGAAAATTAGAAAACGTAATGAAAATAACAAGAAATTTGAAACGAATGCAGATTAGCAGCTCCTCAGGAACGTTGTTTTGATACGAGAAAAAAGTTATCCCTTTTGATCCCTTTCTCGCAGTTTCCAGGAAAGGAGTTTCAATTTTAGAAGGTATTGATCTTCGGCCCTGAAGGAACCGGGCTAACTGATCAAAGAGCCCTTGAGCTCCCCCTAAATCTTTGTCGGCCCCAATCGACTCCATCCCCCGGAGTCTTTCTTCTTTCTTCACCTTTTTTCATCTTATAAAAGGCCAATATCGATGAGAGACAACAGGCAAGGATCGCGCAACAAGTACCGTACCACGAAAAATATTTTGCGAGGATTTGCATTATGTTTTACCAAAATAATTGAAAATTAATACTCTAGTGGAAAAAAGGAATACTGTAGTGGGTGATCAGAAATTTCAATTGTTCTCCAGTTATCCAAACTTGAAATTTTTAAATATGTTATTCAACTTTTCAGACCTACCACTGACATGCACACAAATATATGACGAGCAGTGTTTTTCTAATTGTTTACAAATGGATCAAGTTGGATAAAAAAAACTGAAAAGCCATTAATTTGGAATAAAAATTAATTAAATTCACATTGGATGCTCTGTTACGTCACTGCTAATGAAAAGTTATATAAATTTTTGTCAACCACAAGCTTTTAAACTCAAGAGGTCAAGTTACAATAATTGGAAAGCATATTCATCTTTTATTTTTTAAATAGAAATGAGACATTACGCAGACAAAATTAGCATCTCATTACAAACGTTGGGAAGGCCCCAATTGGAAATTGAATTCCGATTATTCTCTGCACGTAAATTTTTGCAATTACTAGCATTTTATTAAAGTAGATTTTCCAACGCCAACATTGCTCCCAGGCATTGGAGAAATTATCGAATCAGTATTAAAATCATTTTTGAATTCTAGTTAAAACGTTGTATAATCTAATCAAAATGACTTGATTCTAAATTAATCAATGACACAAATTTGACGAAGTGGGAAGGAAATGCTTCCTCCCGGAAAAATTGGTCAATCATGCTGTTGAAAATTTATAAATTGTATAAATAATAAAATACATTTAAAAAAATAAATAAGTGCCTGATTTCCTGATGAATGGCAGTGAGAAGTGAGGGGAAATCAACAATCACAGAACAAATAAAAGTCAGTTGTTCTGTGATTATTGATATTAAGCTGGAACATTATTGGAGACGATGAATTATAAGTGAAAAATTACAAATCTACTAATTATAAATAAAATAGAGGCCCAGGACAGAAGAATTCCTGAAAAATCACTAGAGATGGATCATTTTAAACATTTTAATTTTCCATAATAAATATTGCAGATAGCAAGTCTCATGTAGTTTTCTCAACTATAGGACATAGCAGTTGATGGCCTTCAAAAATACAGAATTATTCAAGGTACCGTACTTTTTTTTGTAGAATCCTGAATTTATGTAATTCATGGGGAAGGATTAAACGGCTAAACGCATGGCAACAAACATCCAGTAATAAATTGAACTGATTCTTGCACGAGAATAACAATGATTGATTTTCATCAGTTATAACATCATGTTTGATCAGGCGGAAGGGAGAAGGCGAGTACAACGAGCATTATCGTTTTGTAACGATTTTGTTCAAAACGATTCGATCAAATACTGTGACATACGTTACACACGATGCTTACGATTGATATGATCTTTTAAAATCGTTCTATTATTTATCAAATTAATCTTATAGATAACCCTAGGCATGTTTTTAGTTTTTTTATGGTTTTGCTTTACGGCTAGTTGCTTCCTTATCATGTTTAGGTTAAACATGGACGTTACGACAGATATTTTTATCGCATTAATCTCATGATTTATTTTACTGCTCTCATGATTCAAGTTACCACTATTTCTTTAATATTTCTTACTGTTCTTTTATTGCATAAATTCAATCTGTGATGTTTTCCATGACGAAATACTTGAAATACAGTGTCAGTTTTGATATTAGCATAAATTTATTCTAGGCATTTATTTGTCTCATGATTCAGGTTATTACTAATTTAATATTCTCACTAAAGAAAAGTATGGTATCCTATTTAGGAGTCTTAAATATATTTTTACATGATTTTCAAACAAAAGAAATTCTTCGTAGGCTAGTGTAATTTGAAGAAATTGGCGCTGTCATTCTACCCTATATAAATCATTCCTATTAGTTAATCTATGGCTACGCTACAGCTTGACCGGGAGTTTGGATTTTTATTTAAAAATAGCATGTTTGTGTTTGGCAAATCGATTTAGTCATTAATTAACAGTAAGGATAAACCTTTACTTAGAAGACTGTTAAACCCATTTCAATAGCGACCGGCTCCCATGAGTTTCAAGATAATAACGTCTCTGAGAGGAATTATCAAACGAGGTCAATGTATTCCATTCCTTTTTGGGTCTTGGTATTCAAAATTTTAAGTATTACGACTGAATGTCAGGTAGAAATGCTGGGTCTGGTAGAAACACATGGCTAGTTGAGTAAGCACGCTGGGTAAACATACCGATTGGAAGAATGTAGGTAAGAAGTAGCAAGCACGGTACAGCAAATCCTGGGAAGTCCAGCCGGGTCTCCATGGCTACAGCACGAACGCAGATGAGTGATGCAGTTTATTCATCAATCATGGAGCACAACACACTACACAAAACACACAGGTGCTCAACTCATAGCACAATAATCCAGTAAAATTGTCAGGTCGAATGATTAGAACGAGTCACTGTAGATCTACGCACTGATCACATCTGACATTCACCCTCCGACAGCAAAAGCAAGACTGAAGAACAGAGCCGGCCACTGCGCAAGGCTCGCTAGCCGAGCTTCCTGAGGCCGTCGCCAGGCAGCGCCACAAGACACTGCATCTTCTTTCTCATCTCATCTTGGGCCGATCCCCACAATCAGTCCACCACACGTTCAGAGTGTGTAGTGAAAACTTTTTTGGAGGAAACAATCCACATGCATGATTCCTGCTGCCCTTAGCTACAAATTTCATTCTATTTTTTATGTTTTTAAAAACCACGAATTGCTTGTTTATCAATGTATACAAGACTGATCTTTCTATTTAGTTATGGGCGTGAAGGCTTGATAAATTTCCATGAGTTTGAACAGTGGCGTAACGATAATGGAGCGAGTGGAGCAGTCGCTCCAGGGCGCAAGGCTCTGAGGGGCGCACCGTTCTTGAGAGAAAATTGCCTTTTACTTACAACAAATGTATTACTATAATGTACTGTATGATATTATATTCCGTTTTCCATTATATTACATACTATATAATATATTGTTTGATAACAAATTAAGATGGTATAGTCATAGTGATAAGTTTTTTTTCGGAGGATGAAGCCCACATACGTCTCAGACCTGTGCGGGGGTAATGAATTGGATGATGGTGATTGATAAGTTGGACCTAGAGTTTTAGTTGGGTTCCGAACCACCGGAATAGTAGCAACATACAACAAAAATTACTGGTAATGGAAAATTGTTAGTAAATAGAGCTATAATAAGGCTATAATTAATGTTCTTGAATTCAGTGAAAATTCAAGCTACAAAATCGTTTGCACTGCCGTGAGCAGCCCAATCTGATAGTGAATTTTGGGGGGGGGGGGGGGGGCGTCGTAAGCCACTTCTGCTCCAGGGCGCTTGAAACCTCGGTACGCCACTGGGTTTGAAAGTGTTGATTTCGAGTGGAGTAAAACATGGACGAAAGAAAGACGAAAATTTTGGAAAGAAAACATTATTTAAATATGATAAAATTCATTTGTGGCGGAATATCATGCAAAATAAATCTAAATATGTATGTTTATGTTGCATCGTTTCATAAGACTGGCAAATTATAATAATAGTATGATAGTAATATGGACTAGAAATGATTTCTTTAAGGTAGAAAATAATGAAATTTAAAAAGAAGATCTAATAGCGGACGATCACCAAATCTCTGTTAAAAGAATGTAACATATAAGAGATCCAATAAAAAATATCATGCAAAATACTCCAAGCTATTAATTTTACTTCTTAGCTATTACTTTCTGTTACGTCTTCTCCGATTACTTTCATTCTTTCAACTTTGAACCCATTATACTAGTTCTCACAAGAACGTAGTAGCTAGATTATTCAGCGAACGGGCAACTACCCATTTTTGCGCATACTCCACCCACTCTTTAAAGCCTCTCACCGCCACCTCCACCAAAAAGTTTGTCACTTGAATTTAGGTCCTCTTTTTTCTAGTTTAAAATATATAACTAAAAAATATTCAACAAGTAATATTTTTTCAAAAAAGCAAAAATATTTACTATAATTATTTTTGAACATTGCTTGTTAGCATCAGACTGAAATGTTCAATGAGAACTAAACTGGCCTCAAGAGTATTTCAAAAGTTGTCAAAATATAATATCATTGAAATTATAAAGTTCTCTATTGAAATTATGCATGGGTTCGTAGGTCATTTCTATACTGGAACATTTCTTAATTATATTTTCTCCAATTTGTTGAAAGTTGAAACTCTTTCATTAAGAGACGAGTCTAGAAATTTACTGAGGGCTTCACTCCCAAGACACTTTAAAAAATGATTCATCAAAAAAAAAAAATTATAATCATTCCTAGACATAAAGTCACATATTTAATTTTGATCCCATTTTAAGGGTGAAGACGCTTGAAAAACAGAATTAATTATTTACTTTCTTTCATTTTATAGAATGATTCTAAGATTTTGTTGAAGTCAACCTTCTGTGCCATACTGCCATACCTAATTGGACAGATAATGAAGAATAAAGTAGTCAAAGTTCATAGTTTGCCAAATTTAAGAAATATTGGTTGCAAATTTTGAAATTTCTCTCACTGACAACTGTAAACACTGTCTAATGGAAAAAAAGGCAAAACAAATTATAAATCAAACCCCAGAATAAGGGTCTCACATTTAAAATAATATTTGACATAATTATGCCGCTTTAACATAAATACAAATTTACCATTCAGGAGACAAATCAAAATTTAGGTTTATCCAATCCTCTTTAACCATTGACTTGCTGCCCTCAATAATTTGCAAATTCGGCAAATTCGCCTAGAATGTAGTGGCCCAACAGCCTTGCTTGAATTTCCTTGACGTGACATTTTTGACTCATTGGTGTTGGAATCCTACATGCTGCACTGCTGTAACGCAAATTTTCAATATTCAGTTCGGCTTTAACCGATACCTTGCCTATAGTAATTATTGTTTTGCCAATGAGTCTGACTAAATAAAGAGATTAATTACAACCAATGAAAACATACCCATCATTAGTCTTGGTTATCACTCCATATTTTGTGTTTAATTAGCATTTTCCTATTTATAACTATTTTAGAGTTTATTTAGAAAAATATCTTAATTACTGTATTTTACGGTCGGATTGGCGCCCACCTCCCCTACCTACGTCCCTTAGTGTTCATTACCATGCTGATCGTGTAGGTTTAAGGCCTATGTACTTTTACTACCTATTACACTTCATGTTGATCATGTTGAAAATTTGAGTGTAAAAAACAAGATATCTTCATAAAAGCATCATTCTCAACACATGAGTACCGGTATTCAATTTGGGAACACCATAAAATACATCCTCCATAACTATAAAGATTGCCATCATTGTATCTAACATCAGCTCTGCGTAAGAGTAAGTTCTTCTCTAAGATTGGGGTTATCTTTCGGTCTACCAAACAACAGTGTACATTGTATTTGAGGAGTACAGATGGGTGGTGGGTAAAGCTCTATACAGTTGATGTATAAGACGTTGGTGCACGCGTTTGATACACTGAAATAAAGTTACTGTTGTAATATTATGGTGACTATCATCTATCAATCTAAGAATCATAATCAAGCTAACATGAGCGAAAAAGAATTCATAGACGGTCTTAAAACCACTTTTACAACTTTATTTACGCATTATCAATATTATCCAATTATTGTTACTAGCTGGATATAGAAACTATGTACTATTATATTTTTAATAATTGCAATCTAGCCGCAGAAGTCTTCTGTAAGAGTGATTAAATTTCAAACATTTGGAAACTGAATTTAGATAAAATATTTTCAGATTGGATAAAGAATCCTGAGATTTTTGTGTTCCTCATGAAGCCGCGTCTCCACCAACCGAACATGCTCGGCGAACAGTGTTCGCTGGAATTATCTGATGTCACCGAACATTGTTTGGTGTGGACGCCTTCTCGAACATTATGATCGGTGTGGTGGGGGTAGTGGCGGGATCGTTGTTAGTCGTCACTGTTCGCTCACAGACCGAACATTTCAATTGAACTCACGGATATGTTCAGTGACCCATATGTTTAATGTTTGTCCGTTTTTGTATTCGCCAACAATGTTCGACAGACAAGTTCGTTTGGTGGAGAAGAGATGTTTCCTGAAGAACTTATATCACGGATCAGTTTGTTTATCTCTCCTTTGACAAGTTTATGGTAGTGGAAAGGCTTCTTACAAGAAGTGGGAAAGAATTGGCTCAAATGAGGGACGAATGCAAGATGACAGTCTTGGAAAAGGGGAAGGGGTGGGATGTAGGCCGAGATCTATTATGGAGGAGCGGCAGACCGCGAAAAATTCTGCTGCCGGAATGATCCCTCTTCATTCCTGGTGACGTCGACCCTATAAAACAATTTTTCTACCGCTCATCCGTGAACAAAGAAAGAAGTGTTTATTTTTGTTGCTTCGTTTGAGAACGCGATGACAGCCACTCCTTTTGTAATCCTCGCAAAAATATCCTCAAATGCGCACTGTCCACTGTCACGTTAGAGACTAGTCGTCTGTCCTACCCCTTCTCACTTGGAATTAGAATGAGCCCCTAGAAAAAATTTCTCTTTCATATTTTTCAAAAGCAAGCCTCCCTCCCCCGCTCCCCCGCTAGACAAGTTGAAGATATCCCTTTTATCATACAAGCTCATCCTCATTCTGCAGCTTATCTCTCTGCTTTATTCCACTGTTGGACACAAATACAAATAGCCCACACATTTTCACTACATAAGAAACCTCATGACATTGATATCGGCATTAGTTTTGTTGTAGGCCGTAACCATCGTACAACTGAACAAACTGAGTTAGATCCTGGCAAGTGCTTCTGCTGCATCATAGGCTGTAAGTAAAGAATCGAATTGCAATACCACGTTTAACTTTCGCCTCCCTACCCCCCCCCCCCCCTCCAACAAAAATAAAAACTATACAGCTTTGGTTTTTTTGAACAAGACATTTGCATTTTATTTGTTTATTTGCCAAAACAGGGATCGATTATGAGTATATTCTGTGGCTATAGTTTGAGTTCGTATCTCATTCAAGTTGAAATGTTATTAAAAGAAAAATTTCTTAGGGCAGACGCAGAGGTGTATTTGGTTTAGGGCGCTTCTTTCTGATAAGACTGCTTTAGACTACTCCTGTAGTCAATTTCCGTCCCTCATCACATAACATACTTTGTGTCATTATTCACCTCATTACTAACTTATGAATCTAAGACTGACGTGGGCATCAACAGGACAAAAAACAGTAAAACATAAATTAATATATTGATCAAATAAATTATATTATATGGAAGGGTGTCCAGAAATATAACATGAAGTTTTCTGCCTTATTATCACTTACTTGGAGGTTCGGGGCCCACCCAAATCTGTGGGCCCACCATCCTTAACATAATTATCATCATCATCATCATCTCATTACCGACTCACAAGTCTTGGATTCATGTAAGTATCATTATCACAAAATATAGTCGCCAACTGCCATACCACGTTGAATACACCGGTTCTCGTCCAATCACCGAAGTTAAGCAACGTCGGGCGTGGTCAGTACTTGGATGGGTGACAAAATATAGAAAAAGAAGAACGTTTGATCAAATGAATTCTGGTGACATTAGGCTACTTCAGTGTAACTATCAAGAAATGTCATTTAAACAATACCACTGGTGATCATTTTAACAATATTTTTTAGAAATTTATCAGGTTTGCTTTAAGAATGCTTCTTTCCTTGTAAGAATACAAAAGAAAGACTTTTCTGTAATTTATTTGTACTGAGGAATTCCACTGAGCGAAGAATTCGCATAATTTCTATGAAGTGCACCCCCCTCTCATCCTTGAATTTATTGGACGTAAAAATTTTAACCACGTATTCTAAGAAGTTTTCTATGATTAAAGATGTAATGCGGAAAAGTGGAGAGTATTGTATATCAGTTCAAGGAAAGATCATTTGAAAGGATGTAGAGTGAGAATTAATTTATCGTTGAGGGGAAGCTGCTTTCAACTTATTTACCGATGAAAAGGATGACTGGTGGAGAACATTCAATTTCAATGGGGTTTCCAGGAAGGCCAGAAGACAGAATAACACTTTGTTAAGGGCGCAAAGTTCAAGGAATGGCGGTGAGCAAGTGAATCAAAGTCAACGGACTTTTGTTGTCCGTGTTGGTTGGGGGTGAAAAGTGGTGGTGAAGGGTTAAGGGTGGTAAAGATTTATCGAACCAAACATAAGGAAGGGTCTGGTTTACGGCCATGGATTTATATCCGCATCTTCGGCAGCAACCAAAGAATATGACCTCATTGTCTATCCGACATTTATGATATTTGAAAAAGTTTCAACATGGTATTAAGAGCTTGTTTCTTACAGGAGCTGGTCTCCAAGGATTGATAGCGAACGGGTATAGGATACGCCTTTTAATGCCAGATACAATCTCTGTCATAATACAAGGACATTCCACCATGAACTCATGGACTGCTGATTCGCTTAGACGGTATTAAACCGACCAGATCTTCCTTGCTTTGTATCACGCTCTTATTATCAAATTTCTACTTCCGATAGAGGATATTTTTGATTGTATAACATTTACTCACATTCCAAAACAACAATTCTATCGAGATTTATTCCAAGCAGGATCTAGGTTAAATATCTGGTTTGACTTGAAAATAGTCCTTAACAGAGCATTTGTCATATGTTCTGCTAACTGCTCAATATCCTTCCTACAATATATGCTTGGATTTGATGCTCGATCTGTCATAAACAGGGAGGGGATGATTGGTGAATTGTATTTTATTTAATAGAAATTAGGAAGTTCAAATACTTAAAGTATACTGCAATATAAGTAGCCTATTATTGAGAGATTTAGATGGAAGGATTTCCATAAGTGTTTTGTTTCAGTTTTGATTTCTAATAATTTTAATTCTGTTTTTGTCTTTCCCAACTCACTTTGAGTTTCCCAAAAATACTTATGAATAATTGTTACAATTCAAAATTAAGAAAAATGTAAATTATGAGAAAATGCTAAAGAATAATTGTTTCAATTCCAAATTATCATACAAAATACGAATCCTCAAAGAAACAACAGGAAATTATTAATTATGAAGAAAATATCATTTGTACCATTACAGAATTACAGTACATTATTATTCAAGTTATTGAAAAGGACGGCCTTCATTATTGGTCATTGCATGAAAAGAGGTCAGCTCCCTCAAAAAATCAAATATGAAAATTGAGTTATCGAGAATAACAGCAGACATTGATGATATGTAATTTATTCAATAAACTAAAAAAAGTTCCCATCGGGATTAACATTCTTCAAAGTTAAATCAAATTGATTAATAAATTCTGCTCATTAATTCAATAAAGCTCACTTGCATTTTGTAGGGTATTCCTCAATAATTTTTCCTATAAAAATATTATTACATTTATTGTTACAGTTATTGCATCAACTGCTCTCAAGCACATAGACAACTCTTCAACGCTCACAATAGAAACGGATGCCTCTGCTGTTTCTATTTCAGGTATCTTATCTCAAGAAGGAAGACCTGTTGCCTTTTTCTCCCGGACCTTATCACCTTCTGAAAGAAGACATTCCTCAGTGAAAAAAGAAGCTTACGCTATAATAGAGTCAATAAGAAAATGGCGTCATTTCCTTATATCCAGAAGTTTCAACTTGGTAACCGATCAAAGAAGTGTAGCTTTCATGTTCAGCTCATCTCAGACAAGTAGAATCAAAAACGAAAAAATAATGAGGTGGCATTTAGAGTTATCACAATACAAGTACGATATAATTTATAGGAAAGGAAAAGATAACATTCCAGCAGACACCTTGTCCAGAGTATGTGCAGTTGTAAACTGCAGGAAAGATAATGAATTGTTAATCAAGTATCATAATGATTTGTGCCACCCAGGAGTAACTCGCCTCTATCACTGGGTAAGGAGCAAGAACTTACCCTATTCAGTAGAAGATGTCAAAAATGTATGCAATCGCTGCTCAATTTGCTTAGAGCTCAAACCACGTTTCTATAAATTCAAAGGACAGCTGATCAAATCTACAAGACCATTTGAGAGAATTAGTATTGATTTCAAAGGACCACTTCCTTCAAAAACAAGAAATAAGTACATTCTCACCGTCGTAGATGAGTATTCACGATTTCCATTCGCCTTCCCATGTGCCAATATCAATTCCACTACAGTCATAAAACACCTTTCATCTTTATTTGCTCTTTTTGGTCTTCCTTGTTTTGTTCATTCTGATAGAGGAAGTTCATTTGTTTCATCAGATGTGAGAAACTTTTTGACAATGAAAGGAGTAACTATGAGTAATTCCAGCCCATACAATCCAAGAGGTAATGGTCAAGTTGAAAAATATAACCACATTATATGGAATACAATCAACCAAGCTCTCAGAACTCGTAACCTACCTCTATCCAACTGGGAAGACGTTTTACAGGATTCACTTCATTCCGTACGATCACTTCTTTGAACAACAACCAACACAACTCCACATGAGAGAATGTTTCTTCATCCACGTCGCTCAACCTATGGATCATCACTTCCATCGTGGCTCTCATCACCTGGACCTGTTTGGTTGAAAAAGTTTGTTCGAAGCAGTAAGTACGATCCAAAAGTTGAAAAGGTACAATTGATAGAAGCGTACCGAGAATATGCCCGCATAAAGCATCAAGATGGAAGAGAAAGTGCCATTTCTTTGCGTCATCTAGCTCCCAAATCACTCTCTTCCAATAATATTGAAGAATATGATTCTGGGGGGGAAGATTGATATATGAAAAGATCAGCTGTACAACTGATATGTAAAATATTGACTGCATATAGAAATAACAAACTATGTATTCATTCACGTAAATAAAGCCTTACATTAGACAACTAATTAAGGTCTTTTATTTCAATTATTGTGATATGTTACTGTAAACAGTGAGAAACCTTATTATCAATAACGGCGTGAACAAAAAAAGATATGACTGCAATCTGCGCTACAGTACATTAGCTATAATATTTGCACCCGGACCTTACTTGACAGTTGCACTAAAAAAATTGCTTGTGTACAATGTGGCCTGCAATTTGTACAGCAATTCAATTCAATAATAGATCAAAATGAAAAGAGTATTGCAATTCTCAATAATATTTCTTATAAAAATTATTATTACTGTACATTATTGTAATGTATTTTTGTAAAAAACGAGAAACCCTAACAATAACGCTGCACATCATTGATGTGTGTTTGGAAAGAGAGAGTTTGTCTGAGAGACTGAGAGGGGCTCAAAGAAGAATGGAAAAAGACAGCGTCAGACAACGCAATGCAATAAGAAAACATGAATGCATGATTATTACAAAGCACTAAAGCAATGTTTTTTGTTTTGCAACAAACAAAATAAAAACTTTCTTTGGTAACCTTCACTCTCACAAATTTCAATAGTAATAATACTTCACTTTTAAAAGTAATAATAGCGGTAAAACAGTAATAATAATATACAATAATTTCTATAATAAATTATTGCATTGTACAAACTTATACACCATTCGCATGGAATACAGTACTGTAATATTTTCTGATGACCCTATTCAATAATTAAATGATTTTTCCCAATAGTCGCTACATAAGAATTCATACAGATTGATATTTTCTGATATTTGCCCACCAGCACACACGTATTTAGATTAATCGGTCAGTCGGCTGGAGTTGAAAAAAGGCTTGCGATAGCGAAACAGCGAAAGCAAACCGATAACGCAATAGAAAGAAGGCTGGCCCCTGGCTGGCTGTCTCTGGTCTCTCCTATTATATTCTATCCAGCCGTGCATGAAACCTGCAAGGGCAGATCGCAGATCCCACGGCAATTTAGAGCGGCTACATCCCCTTTGGGCCTCGATAAAAACTTCTCGTCTCTAATATCTTTAATATCTTGCATAATGCACGAAGGCAGCCAGCAATTAATCTAAAATATGCCAGCAATTAAACGGCAGCCTACGCGAGTTTCGGAAAAATATCTATTGCCGACCGGAGAATGTTTCGTGTGCAGAACACAGCATTGCAGTCCGGCGATACAAATTAATGCTAGAGCTCAAATTCGTACGACTTTTAATTTATAATTGAGCTCTTGGGAAAAACATGGCCGAGTTGCTTTGCTGTTCTTGCCCTCTATACTAGAAAGTCGACTTCCCTGGGAAACCTGCACAATAGTTCAATTAACTTCAACGTAATAAACATCAGCGAAACATGACGATGTTCAATGGAAGGTGATCGCTCCGATTGACACGAAGAGTGTGAACATTGGTGTGAAGCAGAAGCTAGAACACCATTAATTGACAGTATTTCCCTACAATGTTTCTTCCATGAGTAGAATAGTATGATGATCAGACAACTCATATTTGATATCATCAAATATCTATTTATTTTTTTTTTAGTAGGACTCCGACTCATTTAGTTATTCTGTAGTTTCGTTTGTATCCTTTCTGTTAAGGACAACATCTTTATTATATCCCTATAACATTGTCTTTCTATCTCTATAAAGGAATAATAATTATTGCATTCTCTACTTACCTACTCTGTTTTTTACTGTTACTGTTCATTGTATATTGTGTAATGTATAGGTTTTCTATTCCTAAGAAAGTTCTGTCCATCAGCTTTAAAAATTTAACCAAATTAATGTCACTAATTCAATTATATCAAAGGCGTTCAATAAGCATCCTTTTTTCTGACCAACACATTCATTTTCAATCATGCTCTAAATTTAATTTTATCAAATCAAATTTCTATTGGCTCTAAATTTAATTTTATCAAATCAAATTTCTATTGACACTAAACACAAATTAATGGTATAAAATACACGAAATGAGCAATTCAAGAATAAATAAAATAAATAATAACAAGATCAACATTCATCGACGCAGCAAAGCGTCTTATCACATTAATAGTTATTAGCCTATTGCTGTAAATTTTTTGTAGAAGTATTTTTTTGTTCACTTATCCTATAATTTATCTTACAATTTCTCATCGAATTATTTGCATTATTATTATTATTATTACTTTTTTCTAATCATTTTTCTGACATTATTTGGCATAATTTGTGATTTTGCGTTACTTTTCTATTTTCTATTTTCCGAATAGCTGTTATTGTATACTGTATTATTTTAGTATTGATGGATAATTATTGAATTGTATGGATGTATAATTATGTTTTTCCAATTTCAATTTCAATTTGTGTTATAAATATGATCAACTCTAAAAAATCATAAATTGATAGCAATGGCTTATGATTTTTTGAAAAATTCCCTCATAGTACATCATAGTCCCTAGTACATCATTTTTTAAATGGAGAACTTCATTTTTGAGAATTGAATACGATTTTGAGAATCGTATTCCACGTGAGAGCTTTTGCAGCATATGGAGCGGAAAGACTAGCTTGCTTCTCTCAATTCACCCACTTCTCAACTGGAGACTGATTGAGTAGAATAAAATGTGATAGAACAAAGTGCGGAATGGAATCTGTCGATGCAATAAGACTGCAGAGTGCTGTGCTGCTGTGCTACGGCATAATGTCAGTGCACACTGCACATAGCAGTGAAACACTTTCCCCTGTTCTATTCGCTCAATTCACCCTATTACTATTTACAATTGCTTTCTCTAGCGTCACTTTTCCGTTTCTAGGAAAGCTTCACACAAAGGTGTTTAAAATCACGCAAACGGAAAGCACTCTCTTCTATGAAGTAAAATTTAAATGTATATCAGAACAAAACTGCAATATTGTTATGGGTTCTATATCTAAAATAACGCTGGCAACACTTAAATTTATCACTCACACTTTATTAACACAAATTATCCACAACTCATACTGTTCAGATATTTCTTACACAAAATAATGTAATCGGAAGCAGATAAATCGATATTGTTCAACTGATAAGAGTTTTCAATATTACTGTACAAAAATCAATCACTAAATGTAATAAGGCCGATCTAATATTAAATAATAACTACTCAATAAACCGTTGAGTAATTAAAGGAAAAGCGTCTAATACATAACATTTGAAATTCTACAAGCACTAAAGGTCGCTGTATAAACTGTCAAATAAGCCTGAATAATAATCTGTCACAAGACACTACAATTAACACTACAGACAACGAAATTTCATTAACACGGTTTGTAATAACGCCAACAGGATTGCACTGTCTGTATTAACGTAAACAGGAACTGTCACTACTTCCACTTTTCAATGTAGACTGAACTGAACTCACTTTTACCTATGCGCTCGCTATTTATACATTTTTTCATAATCGAGATATCTCTCCATTTTTCTATCAACTTCTACCGAATTCTAAAATAAACAAATAAGGACTCTTGCATTTTCCACAATATTCGATAAGATCGATAAATTTCTATAAGGTTCTAATTGAATATTCTACCAAATTCTGAGTAAATATCATAAAAGTGTCAAAAGAAGAGTAATTAATTGCTTAGAAGTTAATATTGACACAGCAGATAACGCTGTAAATCCTTCTTTCTCTTCATTTTCACAACACAATATTTTGACTCTGGAAGAGTGCAGAAAATATTACATATTTCAAGTTGAACTTGCAATATTTCCAGGATAACCTTTTCCATTGAAAAGCAGAACAATGGAGCCTCCTTTGCAGTAAAATTTTTTTACTGTTTTCTACTTGTTTATAAAAGTTTCATTGCAAAATTGAACAACAATATGGACTCCTTTGCAGTACAATTTTATACGGTTTTTTACTTGTTTACAGTTTCAAATAAGATTGTTTCAGATTGATATTATTGCATGAATAGGCTTGATGTAAGTATAAACTGAGGTAAAGTCACTTAGCTGTATGCCTAACACCGAATACTGACGGATTAACAAGTACCTGGTGGAATAAGGCCGGTTTCTCACACATTGATTTCAACCGTTCGGTAAAATCTCGAACGGTCCACATTCCAACAGTGGCGTAAAGAAATAAATGATGCTCTTCACACACATCGATATTATGCCGAAAGTTAATGAAAACCGTCCGTTGCCGTGAAGCAGCCGTCCAATGTCTCGACCAGGACGGCAGCCGTTCGGTAGGACTCGGGTTGAGGTGTAGTAAACTTGTGGGCAGTTTCAAACCCATTGAAATTGCCCGTACGATAATTTGCATTGCTTATTCAATGCATTATCTATTTGCATTGCTTTTCCTCTTCAGAGACTTTTTTGTCTCTGTCTATATAAATAAAGTAATTTTATCTTTATCTATCCCCATAAAACCGTTCGGAGTTCAAAATTTGTTCACTTTTGTCCATTCCGTTCAAGACCAACCGAATGGCTGAAATCATATGGGCACTAGGGGAGCACTGGGGAGCACTAGGGGGACAATTTGGGAGGGGAAATTTTGGGCATTAAGAGGGGGCATTTTGGGGGGCAATTTTGGGGTAGGGCATTTGGGGGGAGGGCAGTGCCAGGGAGGTTTAGAGATTAAGGTTAGGTTTGGTCAAAGTTCAAGGTTATATTAGGTTTTTCAAGTCATTCTCAAGGAAGGATCCAAGTTGAAGGTTGTGATCGGATGCCCCTTTTCTATCTACTTACATTGTCACAGTGTGAAATAAATACAAAATAAATCAATTAATAAATTACATTATTCAAATGAATCAAATTTTTAATACTCAATCCCTATGGGATTAGGGGCTGAAACAATCTGTAAAAACTGATGAATATTTGTAAACGCTATTATTCTCATCCGATTAGAGAGCAGATGATCGTGGATCATGACGCTCGTTTGTAACCAGCAGATGAAGGTCGGGTGACCTGTAGCCGAAGTACTGAGCAAAAGAAAAGGATGAAGAGTGAAAGGAGTGTTCCCATGAGGTCTTTTCCTCCCCACAGCCAGCAACGGAAAAGTACAAGCTTTTGTAATAAAAGCTCAGCACTTTTCCCTGGAAAAGTGGAAGTTCGTTCTCGTCTTTTTAATCTGAAAGTACCAAGAAGGGAATGAAAGTCAATATAAATTCTTCTTCTATTATCATAGGAGAATTCTATCAACGGTAGCATCCACTTTAACTATAATTTCGATAGAGATGGAAAAACGATACAATGATATTAAATCAAGATCTTTTCTTTGTCGTGAGTAGTTAGGATTTGTGAATAATCTCGGGATTTTCTAGGATCTAGCTTTTAGCTGAAATACCAAGAGAAAGAATATTGGATCGAGAACAGAGTAAATTTTTTGGAAAATAAATGAAAGCTACTCTTCTAACAAAAGAAGCTTGATTTATTGATTGAACACAAAACACAGAGATGCAACTGGTAAATTCGTGTTATATGATGGAGAGGAGCACTGCATTATTGAATTCACAATAAAAAGGTGAAAAGTAAATTCATAAAAAACAAATTCTTTCAATAAATAAAAGCAACAGCGCAACATAGGAAAAATCTATTATGGATTTTTTGTCAAGTAATTCTTACGTTTAGTTTTTGATAACTTGAAGAAAAAATTCAGAACCTTTTTAAGTGATAATTTCAAAATTAGAACAGATGCGAATAATTGATAAGTATCATAAACCGATTAAACGGAGTATCCAAGGGCCCCACGAATTCAATAAAATAATAATAATAATAATTATTATTATTATAATTTTTAAAAATTATTATTATTATTATTTTTATTATTACTATTATACTGATTATTATAAATGAATTATTATTAGTTGTGCTGTTAGGCATATGCACCATTTAGCTTCTTTGATTTCTATAAACATGTGCTTCCCGATTCAAAAAAAATGTACATCGGCGGTTCTTAAAAAACAGTTTGTTTCTTCTTTTTCTTGTTCAACTGATCTCATAATATATCATACCTTAATAGTTTCTCTGTTATTTTTTTTTTTTCAATTTGAAGATTCAAAATAATTTAAGAAAAGATTTCAGCACATTAAAAAATGAAAACGGCTATGCTTGCACTGTAATAATAATCGGGCTAAGCAGTAACCTTCGTAATATACTTCATTTTTTTAATTCGGAATGAACTAGCTGTCCAATGTTTCGATTTTGGCCAAAATTAACCTAGAGCCTATAGTGGTGATCTGTTTCACATCATAACTATCTTTATATTCGAATCCCAGAATCCAAAATCAAAAGCGATCTCACTTGGACTATGAGGAAGCTATGTTTTCATGTTTTCAATTCTAGAATATTCCTTTCAAGAGTTAGAGCAGGGACGGACGATGGCTCGATTTCAATAAGTCCCTGTCGGGTCCTTAGTAATGAAAGATGTGTGTAAATGAACGGGAAGGATAGTTGTAACACCCTTTTTTGTTCAATAATGTAAATTATATGATATACGAGAATTTAATACTTCATAACAAATGAGATGATTATCTATTAGTTAATCTATCCACGTGCAAATATATCGACAATTGAACGTCCGATTGCTTTGCCTACACTAGAATGGCAGTTGTTTTATTTTTATGTTCTATTTAGAATATGTAAACTAAATTCATATTGACTTCCTTAATTCACTTTTTATTTGGAAGCAATGATATTTTAGTCTGCCAATTAACACCTGAATCCCCTGAATGTAGCTAGGAAATAATATTTTCTTCAGTACCCGGTCCTGCATGATTGTCTGGCAGTAACATATTTTTAATGAGAAATTTATTAAATTGTTTCTTTCTACCTAGCTACCTCCTATAAATCATGTGCTATGTATTTTCATCTCTGTCCATCATTTCAGAGTTGTTTGAAACTTTTCATCAGTTGTAGTACTATAGATAGCAGTCAAATGTCATTGGGCTACAACTAAAAAATTCAGTGTTTTGAGAGAGTTGATCAGTTGAACGTGGCATCACTATTACTTATGTAACAACAATAATAGATAAAGAGACTGTAGATAAAACTTAACTCGACGATATAGTGGGAATAATTATGTTAGATATGATTTCCTTAATTTGCCAGCTTAGTGGAGTAGCAGGGATGTCAGATCTCCGAGTAATAATGATCTCTGAGAATAATTTTGGGTTGATGGAGAGAAAGTGTGAGTAGGGCCCTGACAGGCACGGCTGGTGGCTGGGGGTACGTATGAAATAGTCGGATTTGTGTGGTGGCCGGTGGCCGTGTATTAGGAGGGCAGAGGCCTTTGAAACAGTTCGACCGCCTCAGCTCCTGATCAGTGAAAATTAGCTTTCAGACAGATTACGGCGGTTAAGTCAAGTTTTCATCGGCAAAAGCGGCGCTACCGCCAGCAGCAAGCAGCTTGACCTCCTCCTGCACTTGAGCTACTTTCGACTGCTTTGAACTCTTCAACCTGCAACTTGTTCAAACGCTCAAGCCGCCGCCACCAGCCACCGTACACCTCACCTCCCTTGCCTTTTTGCCCTCTCAAAGGTCATTAGGAATAAATCGATTTAAAGCCGCATTTGGTTTACTGAATTGAGTTACGCCTTTGAAGACCAACCCCCGCTTGCTTCAGCTTCAGCCACTAAACACAGTCCCGGAAAAGCTTTCATACTGATCGCAGCAACCCTCTCGTCAACAGAATACACAGTCTTATCCTGATAAGAGAAGAGTTCTGTGCAAATGGTTCACCAAAGCAAAATGGACTACCTGCATTTATTGTAGCGAAATAGATCTGAGTAATGAATAGAAGCCTAAGCCTACTGCTGTTTGAAAGTGGAAGCCCAGGGTTGAGAAATTGATGAAGAAATGACACTGGCATTTAACGTAAAATAACAAAATACTGTAGTTAATGATTTTTTATTAACCTGAAAGATAGAAACTTTCGCTTTAGATTTAAAAAATGAGTATCTTAGCCTACAAGGTTGAGAGTTTAAGGTTCTGCACTATAATTAGTAGAATTAATGCGAATAAACCAAGTATCGAAGGAATAAGTCCTTCATCTTTAATAAAGATGAAAATGAAAATCACAGTGATCAAATTAAAAAATAAAAATAAAATATTATTTCTGCTGTACAATGAATAAGATGCAATAATGCACCACACTTTTACAGCAGGCGTATAATTAATATTATGATATTTCAAATATATACATTTTTTCATTTTAATATTTCAATTTATTAATTTTTTTGCTTATGATGCCCAAATTGTCTGAAACTTGTGTCTGCGTTATGAATGACTACTTTACATCCATCATTTTATTAATATCAAGTTATTTTTACACATGTGCTGGAAATTCTGTGATAATACAATGGTTTACTAAAATTAATGTGTTAACTGTGTGTTAAGAATAACTATTACAATTTCTAGTAGTGACAGAAATTAGTACTTTTATTCCTAGTTAAAGTTTGCATTTTATTTTAGTATTTTTAATTAATGACTTTTGTTTCTTTATGGTTTTTTATAATTGTATTAGCAAATAAATAAAAATTATAAATTATTATTATTATTATTAATTATCTAGAAAGTAAATCTAACATAAGGGAGCTCTTGAGAGAAGTTTTAAAATAAAAAATATGAGACTGTGGATTGGATTACCGATTTGTTATTAGTAATTGACTAATTCACCAGTCTCCATGTCTTATTGAAACATTGAACGATTCGAAAACTCAGTTCTCTGGTCAATCGATCAACCGGTCGACCAGATTACTCAATTAATTCACTTAATTGACGTCGTAATCTAATTATTAGATTCGTCGTTGGTTTGGGAACAAAAGGAATGGTTGATTTGATAGTCTGTTGAATAAAAATAGTGCTTTATTAAAAGTATCCAACATTCATTTGGTAGAACATTTCTTGTTCAACTGATAACCCTTTACCCTTTACTTTTATCGCTTATAATTGACCTTGGAGAGAAGCCCTGAGTGCAAACGTGCTAGTAAGTGAAATTTCTCAACAGATAATTTTAGAAAAATTACACTAGGATGTATGGAATTGAGCAGAATTTCTAAAAATAACACAATTTATTATTGCTCTGAATGTAATAATTTTTGATAAATTGAACGAAATTAAAATACAAATTTCTATTTACAACTTGAGGTGTAATTCCTACACCACTGCCGATACGTCTCGGCCAACGAACCCATAAGACCAATAGAAGGGGCGTATGCACTAGCGTAGCATACAGGAGGTGAAGCCGCGTCCGCCATCCATGTAGTGGATAGAAAGACGAAATCGTGTTTTCAAGAGCAGAAAATTTCAATGCGCGCTCTCCAAATAAACTGCAGTTTAACACACTTAGGATTAAGATATAACTTTCAAACTTGGCATGAGTATAGACAATTAGTTTCTGACGATAACAGTGGCATTATAAAAGTTAATGGTTACCTCTATATATTTTAATTAGTTGTTTAAAGTTATATTTTTTGTCTGAGTTTCAAACCATGACATGAAAAAGTGAGTCGGCTACCAAAATTTTCATCTTTTGGGTAGAGATGTGATCAAATCGAGAAAGTTGTAGAGAAATAACGGAATGATTTTTTCTTGATTTTTATTTTAATGTGCGACTTATACTTTGGATACAATGTTAGGTTTAAGTGCAACGTTGAAACGCGATCGGGATGGCGCGCCGTCGTCAGCCGGGTTGCGCATCCGGGACCACAAAGCCAATTATTCGCTTATTTCTTGTGTTTGATTCAATACTTCCTTGAAGATTTATTATTGTAATGTAATAATATTATAGTTAGATTGTTTTTAGTAAATTATTGATTAAATTAGTCCAACTTTTAAATTTCTCCGTTATGAACGCAAATGAACAAAATCCAAATAGGAAAATGTTTATTAGAACAATGACATTATTAAATAAAAATTCATCTTTAAAGTCATGTAACTAAATTGAATCATATAAATCAATGACTACATAAAGTTGAACATTTACTCAATTTGTCTAATAGGTAAGAGCCTATTGCAAAGGCCGTAATAAAGCACTATTTTTATTCAACAGTACTTTCGCTATCCAGAATGAAATAATTTCCATATGGGCGCCAACCAAACCAACTTTGGGTTGATAAAAAAAGTATGCTTCAAGCACTCGCGAAGACACTGAGCACAAAATATATAACACAAAAAAGGCACTATTAAAGCAGAATTGAATTAGCTATTAATTTATTAGCACTTTAAATTATACACAATAATTGATATTGCAGAAGGCATAACAAGAATGATTATTATGTTCCAATTAAGATAGGCCAATTGAAACGTCTAGAACATGACTTATTTATACTCAAATTTACATTAACATTTAAAATTTGAAGGCCTAATGCTTAATAAGGCAATACATATTTAACATAGTTTTCCAAGTTGAAAGCAAGTTTCCTAACAAGTTCTTTTTAGATCAACCTAGGAATTAATAATAAGACATAAAACAAGATTAACCTTGGCCTATCCCTAACATGGGATAGGCTAAACAATATACAATGAATTCAATCAGGATACTGAATTAAAATGGTAGGTTTTACATAAAACATGATTACTGGAACAGTGTATTCAATTTGTGGACCTACATTACATTTCAATTTAAAACTTAGAGGCATTGCATTACAAGAAGATTGAGTAAATATACTAAAATAACTAAGATGATCACCTATCTATAAACATAACTGCATAATATCCTACGATCCTTAAACTATCTGAATCGGGATTCTATCTAATATTTTCCTAATAAAATGATAACACTGAAATCCAAGTAGGCTAAACAAATCATCGACTTTCAATTTCATATTATTCTATTATGATTTTTTGTCCAAATAGCCTACATTGGAATAAATGATCAGATAGACACTATTAGTATTTACTAATTATGATGTTTGAAATTTAGCAGTTTAAAAAATTGCAAGTTAATTCAAAGAAAAACAGCTTGATTCAAAAAATTATTGACCTAACTAATGATGCAAGAGTTGATTCTCTCAATTAGTATTGAATCAAAGAGTAAGCCCCAATTCAATCAAATTTGAAATTAAATTTATATGATAAGACTCTAAAATTATATGAAAACATCGTAGCCTACTTTAAAAAAAAACATAGGATAATATCTTGAAATAATTTATTCCAATATAGGCTATTTGGACAATACAATCAAAATAGAATAATATGAAACTGATGATCTGATTAGCGTACTTGGATTTCAGTGCTAACATTTATTTTATTTAAATTGTGAAAAAATTGTAAATTTGGAATAAATAGCAAAAACTGGCTTCTCAAGCGCTCGCCACTTGGGTGAGTCAACCCTGCGCCGCCATCTTTGTAGCGGATGAGCGCGTAACAAGAACAAGTGGCTTCACCTCAGCGACAAGAAGCCCCTTCTATTGGTCTTATGTGTTCGCTGGTCTCGGCCCTTACGACTCGGCTCTTACGACTGCTAGAGCATACTGTACTACTTTACATAGGAACCAATTCCTATGATACGACTCGAGACGCGAGGCGGCTCTAGCCGTTAGGGGTGATAACAGCTGCGCAATTTAAAATTATTGAGCCGTCAGCTGTTTTCGATGCAGTTCTTTATATTTTGTATATAGACTAGCTATTGTGCCCGTCCTTCGTACGGATTATGTTTAGAAATAAGACTAAATATGTTTCGGCTTTTTTGATAGCAGCGATCATGAAGTTGTTAACAGCTTAGGCCCCGTTCAGACGATACAGTTTTTTTGCGGTACGGTTTTTTTACTGTTACGGCGTCAACTGTACTGTGATGTTCACACGGTCCGGCTTTGCTGCTTATTTCTGTGCTCTCCTCCTTCTTCCATTGCGCTTCCAGTTCAGATTTATTTATTCCAGTCCAGGATTTTTTTTATTTGTGTAAGATTTTTTCAAATAAGTTTCTTACTGAAGGTTTCTGTTAAATTTTGATCAAAGTACGCAAATTCTGGTTGCAATATTCCACACATTTTTCTCTCTTTATTTTTATATTAATCTTAAGTCTTGTCCCACAAGGCGGGTCTCTCATATATTAGAGAAATTAAATTTTCACAATTAATATCTTCCACTTCTGGACACTGGAATTCACTAATAAGAAGATCAATGCTGAAGAATATCAATGAAGGAGATCAATGCTGACGATCTGAAGACTGCTTCCAGCGTAATAAGCGTATTGTTTGAACATATCCATTACCAGTACAATACATGTGCCACCGGATACGGATAGTTATTTTGCGGTACAGCTGATTTTAGCGATACAGTTTTCGAAGACAAAACCGAATGTAGAAATCGGCTAGAACAGCTTTTTTACTGGATCCAGTTGAAACAGTATTGTGTGAACATACAATATGAAATTTACATGCAAACGAAAGCACTGCAAAATAACTGATACAGCAAATTTACTGTACCGCACAAAAACTGTAATGTGTGAACGGGCCCTTAGTAAACAACTTAGAACGTAAACAATTCAGTAACAGGTATCGGAGAGAATATTTTTTGAGAACAGCTGATTGATATATCATGATAAATTACGGGATTTTTTCTTACATGGTAATAATAGTGCTACCTGGCGAATTCCCAAGAGCCTGGCACAAACCGCACCTTCCTAAAATGTTAATTTTTGTTTTGATAAATTGAAATTAGAAAATTTTGTTTTTTTTTCAACAAAGAAATAATATTGATGAAACATAACATGAGCTTTGATTCACCAGTCATATGTTTCCTAAAAGACTGCAATGCTCCGTCTGCGGACAGCGTAAATAACGCCGCGAAGGGCCCACCATTCAGATTATATTTGAGAACAGCTGATTGATAAATTACGTGATTTGTTCTTATGTGGTAACTAGCTATTGTGCCCGTCCTTCGTACGGATTATGTTTAGAAATAAGACTAAATATGTTTCGGCTTTTTTGATAGCACCGATCATGAAGTTGTTAGCAGCTTATAGAACGATACAGTTTTTTTGCGGTACGGTTTTTTTACTGTACTGCGATGTTCACACAGTCCGGCTTTGCTGCTTATTGCTGTGCTCTCCTCCTTCTTCCATTGCGCTTCCAGTTCAGTTTTATTTATTCCAGTCCAGGATTTTTTTAAATAAGTTTCTTACTGAAGGTTTCTCTTAAATTTTGTTCAAAGTATGCAAATTCTGGTTTTAATATTCCACACATTTTTCACTCTTTATTTTTATATTAATCTTAAGTCTTGTCCCACAAGGCGGGTCTCTCATATATTAGAGAAATTAAATTTTCACAAATAATATCTTCCATTTCTGGACACTGAATTCACTAATAAGAAGATCAATGCTGAAGAATATCAATGAAGAAGATCAGTGCTGACGATCTGAAGACTGCTTCCACCATAATAAGCGTATCATTTGAACATATCCATTACCGGTACAATACATGTGCCACCGGATACGGATAGTTATTTTGCGGTACAGCTGATTTTAGTGATACAGTTTTGGAAGACAAAACCGAATGTAGAAATCGGCTAGAACAGCTTTTTTACTGGATCCAGTCGAAACAGTATTGTGTGAACATATATGAAATGTACATGCAAACGAAAGCACTGCAAAATAACACTGATACAGCAAATTTACTGTACCACACAAAAACTGTAACGTGTGAACGGGCCCTTAGTAAACAACTTAGAACGTAAACAATTCAGTGACAGGTATTGGAGAGAATATTTTTTGAGAACAGCTGATTGATATATCATGATAAATTACCTGATTTTTTCTTATGTGGTAATAATAGTGCTACCTGGCGAATTCCCAAGAGCCTGGCACAAACCGCACCTTCCTAAAATGTTAATTTTTGTTTTGATAAATTGAAATTAGAAAATTTTGTTTTTTTTTCAACAAAGAAATAATTGATGAAACATAACATGAGCTTTTATTCACCAGTCATATGTTTTCTAAAAGACTGCAATGCTCCGATTACGCAAGTCTGCAGACAGCGTAAATAACGCCGCGGAGGGCCCACCATTCAGATTATATTTGAGAACAGCTGATTGATATATCATGATAATAATTACGTGATTTGTTATCATGTGGTAATAAAACTTGGAAGAAATGTATCCAAAATCGCACAATGCTTGGTTTTTAAACGTTTATTATTCTGTTAAAAAAAAAGTTAATTTAGTTTTTTATAGCTAAATACATTGTCAAAAAGGTTTTCAATACTGATAAATAACTTAAATCCCGATCGATGCTCTCGTTTTTCAGGAGAAGGCCGCGTAAAATGTATCCAAAATCGCAAAACACTTGGTTTTTAAACGTTTATTACTCTGTTAAAAAAAAAGTTAATTCAGTTTTTTATAGCTAAAGACATTGTCAATAAACTGTTCAATACTTTTCAATAACTAAAATCCCGATTGATGCTCTCGTTTTTGAGGAGAAGGCAGCGAAAAATGCCTTTGCGGCCGTGACAGACAGACAGACAGACAGACAGACAGACAGACAGACAGACAGACAGACAGACAGACAGAAAGTGAGATAAGACTATTTTCGGCTTATTTAACGTATAAAATGTAAAAATAACCAAAAAATATACAATTCTGATAAATGTACAGACAAAACTCTAATTTTATTTATACTAGCTATTGTGCCCGTCCTTCGTACGGATTAGGTTTAGAAATAAGACTAAATATGTTTCGGCTTTTTTGATAGCACCGATCATGAAGTTGTTAGCAGCTTATAGAACGATACAGTTTTTTTGCGGTACGGTTTTTTTACTGTACTGCGATGTTCACACAGTCCGGCTTTGCTGCTTATTGCTGTGCTCTCCTCCTTCTTCCATTGCGCTTCCAGTTCAGTTTTATTTATTCCAGTCCAGGATTTTTTTAAATAAGTTTCTTACTGAAGGTTTCTCTTAAATTTTGTTCAAAGTATGCAAATTCTGGTTTTAATATTCCACACATTTTTCACTCTTTATTTTTATATTAATCTTAAGTCTTGTCCCACAAGGCGGGTCTCTCATATATTAGAGAAATTAAATTTTCACAAATAATATCTTCCATTTCTGGACACTGAATTCACTAATAAGAAGATCAATGCTGAAGAATATCAATGAAGAAGATCAGTGCTGACGATCTGAAGACTGCTTCCACCATAATAAGCGTATCATTTGAACATATCCATTACCGGTACAATACATGTGCCACCGGATACGGATAGTTATTTTGCGGTACAGCTGATTTTAGTGATACAGTTTTGGAAGACAAAACCGAATGTAGAAATCGGCTAGAACAGCTTTTTTACTGGATCCAGTCGAAACAGTATTGTGTGAACATATATGAAATGTACATGCAAACGAAAGCACTGCAAAATAACACTGATACAGCAAATTTACTGTACCACACAAAAACTGTAACGTGTGAACGGGCCCTTAGTAAACAACTTAGAACGTAAACAATTCAGTGACAGGTATTGGAGAGAATATTTTTTGAGAACAGCTGATTGATATATCATGATAAATTACCTGATTTTTTCTTATGTGGTAATAATAGTGCTACCTGGCGAATTCCCAAGAGCCTGGCACAAACCGCACCTTCCTAAAATGTTAATTTTTGTTTTGATAAATTGAAATTAGAAAATTTTGTTTTTTTTTCAACAAAGAAATAATTGATGAAACATAACATGAGCTTTTATTCACCAGTCATATGTTTTCTAAAAGACTGCAATGCTCCGATTACGCAAGTCTGCAGACAGCGTAAATAACGCCGCGGAGGGCCCACCATTCAGATTATATTTGAGAACAGCTGATTGATATATCATGATAATAATTACGTGATTTGTTATCATGTGGTAATAAAACTTGGAAGAAATGTATCCAAAATCGCACAATGCTTGGTTTTTAAACGTTTATTATTCTGTTAAAAAAAAAGTTAATTTAGTTTTTTATAGCTAAATACATTGTCAAAAAGGTTTTCAATACTGATAAATAACTTAAATCCCGATCGATGCTCTCGTTTTTCAGGAGAAGGCCGCGTAAAATGTATCCAAAATCGCAAAACACTTGGTTTTTAAACGTTTATTACTCTGTTAAAAAAAAAGTTAATTCAGTTTTTTATAGCTAAAGACATTGTCAATAAACTGTTCAATACTTTTCAATAACTAAAATCCCGATTGATGCTCTCGTTTTTGAGGAGAAGGCCGCGAAAAATGCCTTTGCGGCCGTGACAGACAGACAGACAGACAGACAGACAGACAGACAGACAGACAGACAGACAGAAGTGAGATAAGACTATTTTCGGCTTATTTAACGTATAAAATGTAAAAATAACCAAAAAATATACAATTCTGATAAATGTACAGACAAAACTCTAATTTTATTTATATAGATTGAGGATTGAGGCGACTTCAATCCGTCACGTCTCACCTGCTCACATGAGCAGTATAATTATTCACATCAACCGCGGCTTATACATCTATAAAAAAATATAGATATAGAACTGCATCAGGACTATCTGACGGCTCGATAGCTGTTATCACTCCGAACGGCTAGAGCCGCCTCGCGTCTCAAGTCGCGTCATAGGAATTTGTTCCATTTACAAGTGAAGCAGTATGCTCTAGCAGTCGTAAGAGCTGAGTCGTAAGGGTCGAGCCGTATCGGCCACCGCATAGGAAGTACACCTTTACATTAAGTTTTACCAAACATTAATTTACTTCATATGGCAAGCAATGTCCCACAGTACAGTAGGAACAATTAGTCTGGGCGCGTGGCTCTAGTTTCACTACTAGCCGTCCTGTTAAAAGTTGACTAGTTGACCTTGAAGACATCTGCAGCGTCGCACGGGCCACATGTTTTTAGAAATGAGCGATAAACACTCCCCTCGCCATGGCTGACTACCAAACGGCCGTGCGCCCAGACTAATTGTTCCTACTGTACAGTAGCTAGTTTTTTGAAAATTTTTCTTTCTTCAAACGCTCACATATTCTATTGTACTGTAGTGAAAATGGAGAGAAAGAAGGAACAGTGGTTCTCGGTGTTATCTGCTATGTAAATGTTTACTTCTAAGCAATAATTAATTAATCCTCTTTTGAAACTTTTATGGTGTTTACTTTGAGCTTTGCAGAATGTTCTAGTTGTTTGATTAGAAATTAATGGAATCTTATCGAATATTGTGGAAGGTGCGAGGGTCCTTGATTGTTTATTTTAGAATTCGGTAGAAGTTGGTAGAAAAATGGAGAGATATCTCGATTACGCAAAAGTATATAAATAAGAGAGAGGCTTTTGTAAATTAGTTCAGTTGTTCAGTTGTTGTTCTACATTGATAAGTGGCAGTAGTGACAGTTCCCATTAATACGGACAGTGCGATCCCGTTGGCGCTATTAAAAACCATGTAAAACTTTTGTTGTCTGTAGTGATAATTCTTTTGACAGTTCTAACCTATTACTGTATTACGGACTTGTACTACGTCAGTTAATTTTTCTTTCTTGACGATTTTGTTTTTCTTGAATATTATAGAACAGTTTATTGTACAGTTATTATTTAATATTAGATCGGCCTTTAACCTTTTAGTGATTGATTTTTGTACAGTAATATTGAAAACTATTTATCAGTTGATCAATATCGATTTATCTGTTTCCTATTTCATTATTTTGTGTAAGAAATTACTGAACAGTGTGAGTTGTGGATTATTTGCGAGTGATAAATGTAAGTGTTGCCTGCGTTATTTTAGACATAGAACCCGTAGCAGTACTTTATTATCTTTTCTACGATATTATATGTTCCTTAAACGTCTTCCAAGAGCAATCCTGTAGTGCGTTGTACGGGACTATTTCCATCTCCATTGCTGCAGAGCATTTGATAATGATAAAGAGCTTTTTTTGACTAAACTTGAGATGAGATGACACACTAAACTTGATGATGTATCACATTTATAAATGTGATACATTTAATCAACTAGGTAATAACTAGGCTAAACTGGGTACCGTTGAAATAATGAGGTATTCTATAGAGTAGCTAAATTATACCAAAGTTCATAACATTCAAGATTGATTATTCTTGAATGCTTCGTCTTTCATTATAAAATGTAATGATAACATATTTGCATTAAATTTTGATGAAAAACTTAAACTAGTCGTTCTGTGAACAACTAACGCCCAGAATAAGGGGGCTTGCACAGAGGAACATACTCGATGTGCTCAATGAATGATAATCACCATTGCAAAATTAAACACAATCCTCAGAACTAAACATTGATTCAATTTACATAGTCTATCTCATGTCTGTTTCAAAAAGTCACTCTGTATCACATCAACAAGGTTCCGTTTCTATTTGAACGAGCGAAGCGAGTTCTTCCTTTTGACTTGAGGCTCGAGGCGTTGTGTGTTTCTATGTTCCACGATAACTTTCGAACACCTTTATCAATCAACTTCAAATTTGAAACACAGATTCTTGGTATCTTTAGACAGATCAAGTTCGTTGGCCAATAAAATTAACCGACTCCTTCATCCTTTTAGAGGCGTAACAAAAGTATAGGTTCTCAGCCCTTCATTAATATATCTATGTATCTATATCTATATAATCGAAATACCACTGACTGACTGACTGACTCACTCACTCACTCACTCACTCATTCATCACAGTTTCTTAGGAACCACTCGACCAAAAACGATAAAATTTGGTACACGTATTCAGTAGGGGGACTAGACGCGTGCTAAGAAAGGGTTTCAAAATTTACCCCAAAATGGGCCCAAAATTGAAGATTTTTGAAAATATAGGTGACAACAATTTCTAGAGAACCATAAGGTCAAATCAGATAAAATTTGGTATTCATGTTAAGTATCGGCCTTAGATGTACCTTGGAAAAAAGTTTCAAAATTAGCCCCAAAATCGACGATTTTTGAAAAGTTTGGTGATAAACAGCCAAATATTTTGAAACTAGCTATTGTGCCCGTCCTTCGTACGGATTATGTTTAGAAATACGACTAAATATGTTTCGGCTTTTTTGATAGCAACGATCATGAAGTTGTTAGCAGCTTAGTTAACAACTTAGGACGTGAACAATTCAGTGACAGTTATCAGAGAGAATATTTGAGAACAGCTGATTGATATATCATCATAAATTACGTGATTAGTTGTTGTTCTTATGTGGTAATAATAGTGCTACCTTGCGAATTCCCAAGAGCCTAGCACAAACCGCACCTTCCTAAAATGTTAATTTTTGTTTTGATAAATTGAAATTAGAAAATTTAGTTTTTTTTTCAACAAAGAAATAATTGATAAAACATAAGATGAGCTTTAATTCACCAGACATATGTTTCCTAAAAGACTGCAATGCTCCGACTATACAAGTCTGCAGACAGCGTAAATAACGCCGCGAAGGGCCCACCATTTATATTTGAGAACAGCTGATTGATATATCATGATAAATTACGTGATTTGTTCTTATTCTTATGTGGTAATAAAACTTGGAAGAAATGTATCCAAAATCGCACAATACTTGGTTTTTAAACGTTTATTATTCTGTTGAAAAAAAAGTTAATTTAGTTTTTTATAGCTAAAGACATTGTCAATAATGTTTTCAATACTGTTCAATAACTAAAATCCCGATCGATGCTCTCGTTTTTGAGGAGAAGGCCGCGTAAAATGTATCCAAAATCGCACAGTACTTGGTTTTTAAACGTTTATTACTCTGTTAAAAAAAAAGTTAATTTAGTTTTTTATAGCTAAAGACATTGTCAATAATGTTTTCAATACTGTTCAATAACTAAAATCCCGATCGATGCTCTCGTTTTTGAGGAGAAGGCCGCGAAAAATACCTTTGCGGCCGTGACAGACAGACAGACAGACAGACAGACAGAAAGTGAGATAAGACTATTTTCGGCTTATTTAATGTATTAAACGTAAAAATAACCAAAAAATATACAATTCTGATAAATGTACAGACAAAACTCTAATTTTATTTATATAGAAAACGTAAAAATAACCAAAAAATATACAATTCTGATAAATGTACAGACAAAACTCTAATTTTATTTATATAGATTTGCACTTAACAGATGTCATCAACCTGGCATAATAACATTTCATCATACCCAGTCATATGTTTCCCACATATTGCAAGGCTCTGACTGTATGGTCGCCTACATGCAAAGCGCAAAGTCTTTTGCTGTTCAAAGACAGTGTAAATAACGCTGCTAAGGGGTCTGCCATATGATTAAAAACGGTTGACTTCTATCAGCTGTTCCTTTAAGCTGTTTGGCTGGCAAGTTCAGTAGGTTAGGTCTATTAATGAATAATAATTTGTTTCAAACAAAGCAAACTTATCCCGAGCTACCAAAATAATTTCAATAGCTAAAAGCCAACTTTTTTGAAAAGTAAAAAAGTAGCCGAGCTGCCTGCCTGTTAGGTCAAGTGCAATAATTTTTAATATTAGTACAATATTGCTCGGTACAACTTTGCTGGAGCCGATTAATCGCGCATGCATATTATGCATTTCGACTCCCATCCGCATAGTGTATAGTCGTATTCTCGACGTTGCTGTCTCTTTCTAGAAGAATGCTGTCTCTTTCTCCTATGAAGAATGCTCATTGTAGTTGCATATTCCGTTCCGAACCTGACTGTACTGCCGGTAGGCTGACCCCTTCCCACTTCAATTGCGTAGCCTACTACCTCAAACGATCACTCACTTTCACGATCAGATCAGCTTGCAGTTGCACATCAGACTGCTAACATCGTTCTCCGAGTATTTGTGAATTTCAACCAATGCTCAAATCGAATAAATATCAGTTCTTATAAGAACTCTTACCTATCAATAGTTAGGTTTACAAAGAAGTATTAAGGAATTAATAAAATACTATTTGTAACAGTACATGAGCCTGAGAATTTTTGTGAAAATAGGTATTGATCAGAAAATCAACAAAAAATTAGTTGTGAAATTAATTTACCATAGATTAACGATTTTGAAAATTTAGGTGATTATAATTTCTCAAGAACCACAAGGCCAAAAAGATCAAATTTTCAGCTGGGGTGCTAAACACGTGAAAAATAGGGTTACATGATTCATCTCAGAATTTAGGATTTTTGGAATTTAGTTGATCACAATTTCTCAAGAACCTCAAGGCCACATGGAGTGAAATCTATATCTATATAATCGAAATACCACTGTTTGATTAAGACCCTAGATGCATACTAAGTAATGGTATCAAAATTCTCCCCAAAATCACCTATTTCTGTAAATTTATCTAATCACAATGGAAATTAGTTGGACCCCCCGGGGGTCCAGCGGGCGGAGCCCCCTGGCTAGACGGTTAAGGCGAGCGAAGCGAGTCTGCCGGCTAGTTACTATATATAGAACATAGTTATTTTCATCATATGGAATTCGCAATAGATTTCAAAATATATTTTGAGTTATCAGCTGTAGGTGAATAAATGCAATCAGGCTTTTTATAGAATCTCTATCAGCTGATATACTAATTTCATTTCCCTGATATAATATGGATGAATAACAGCTGTTTTTTATGTGGTGAATATATCTACTCTATAGATATACTAATTTCACTGGCCTGATATATAAGTCTATGAGCACGGTAGGTCCTTTTTGTGGAAAATAAATCTGTGTATCAGAGCAACGATGAACTTGAACTTCAAGTGATAGATGTCTTGTGAATTTGATGTAAATCAGTATCTTCTAAACGGCCGTTTTTTGTTACTACCTTCCCCTAGGATAAGCTTCCCAAATGAGTTTCCCTTTCCAAAATTAGTTGTTTGCAAGTGAGTTCTCCAGCCCACAGTTGGGCTCACTAGTTTATATACAGCTGATTAATTATGATTTGTTATTGTTGGCACTTGTTGTTGCTTTCACTTGTCATTGTTGTCATTTATTATTAATTATCATTTGTTGACTCACTTGTTATTATAATTAACTGAAATTTTTAGAAATAAATTGTTTCTCTCAAACAAATATGTTATTCTTATGAACGATAACTGAATTCCTATGAAGGCTGAACGGCTGAACCAGATGAATAAGAGGGCTCAAGGGCTATCTCGAAATCTGATCCCAATTGCTTATGATAGAGAAGGTCATTTTAAAAATCATACATTTACTGTGGAAGAAGGCCTGGGTGCCTTTCCTTTTTATCCTTTCGAATGCAAACAAATTTAGAAAATCCTTACACATACATCGCTGGGCATTCCTTAAGGAAGATCCATGCAAAATTTCGTAAATGCTTTACAACCTGGCAGACAGACAAATTCAGAGTGGTTGACTTCAAACAGACCACTGTTCGGTCAAATATCTACATTATACCAATTGAACATTCTTGAATTCTTCGTCTATGATTATAAAATTTAATGATAACATATGCATTAAATAAAAAAAACTTAAAAAAGATCATCTAAAACGAAGAAACAACCACAATATATTCATATGTATAAACTTGCTGTGCAGAACTAAGCTTTTTTGAGTCGCGACGGACGCGTTTCGAACTATGTTGTTCTTCTCCTAAAAACACCTCCCCCACACCTACTTCCCCCACCACATCGACATCTCCCACTACCTTTCTACGACCGCTAGACCTCACCTACTAGAAAACCAGTCAGTCTGCAACCAAGCACCGAAGAAGAACGACATAGTTCGAAACGCGTCCGCCGCGACTCAAAAAAGGTTAGTTCTGCACAGCCAGTTTATACATATGAATAGTTCTACTGCAGTTCTCGAAAAATGGATATCCACAACAATAACCACAATATATTAAATTATTTTTGTTATTTTCCAACCGCACGTAACAGCAAGGATTTCATGATGGTGGGGCAGTGCAGTCTGTGCAGATTAGAGAATCAAACGCAATGTTCGATGGCGAGTAATCAAACAGCTCAATGTCGTCGTCCCCAGCTTCTGGACAGCGGCGATTGCCGGCATGGGTGTCGTGCAGGGTACAGAATATGAATGAGACAGACTAGCCACTGATCCACAGTTCACAGTTCACAGGCAACGGATATTGACGGCAGTGGCCACCACGTTCAGCGTTCGGCTCTCTTCCCCAATTTGAATGCTTCAAAGGAGCTCTTCACAGGAGACACTCATACTGTTTATTTCATATCCACACTCTCTCTCTCACAACCAATCACACTCTATTTCCCATTTTATCACTCTTTCTCCCTTATCTGATTAGTTCATTCATAATTTTTTTATTCATGTAATGTGCATAGTACATTATTTTCTTCTCTTGTATTTTTTCACTTGTTAAAAATTGTATTATTATTTCACTACCTTCATTCTCATCACTTCTACAGAGTTATTGTGAAAGGTTTTTATTAATTTTGTACTATACATTTATATTTTCTTCAATGGGCTCAAGCCTTGAGACAATTGTCAATAAATGAATCAATCCATCTCTTTCTCCCTCACTATTTATAGTTTTCTCTATTTTTTATATAGTACAGTAGAATCTCGATTATCCGAGTCCCGGTCAACCGAGCCTCCGTGTTATCCGAGCTAGTGATGAGAGAAAAAATTAAAAAAAAGCTTTTTTTTAAAAGAATAATATGGTGGGAAGATGCGTTTTATACTTTTATATGGTGTAATGCCATGGTCTCAGTTGAAATAAGGGTGTGTAGTTATTTTACGTTTTAACCTTGTTATAAAAATTAAGTTTTGTCACGTTTTTTTACTTTTCCTGGTAATAGCACTCAACCTCCGTATTATCCGAGTTTTTTCATATCCGAGGTGGTCTTGATCCCAATTACCTCGGATAATCGAGATTCTACTGTATGCTTAATTTGTTTAAAATTTAAAAACATGTATGGAGCATGGTTATGCATGGGAGGAAGAGGTTATGCATGGTTATGCGCTCCAACTTCATCCTCCCTGGAAATAAAGATAGTCAATCAATCAATCAATCAATAACCTCTCTGTCTATGTTCCTCTTTCTCCGTAGTCTTTAGAGTCTCTAGGGTTTATTGTACATGATTTAACTTCTCTCTGAACCGAGACTTCTCTCTCCCACACACACCTTTCACTCTATCCCCCTCTTCTTCTCGATAAATCTGCTCCCTCTTTCTTCTCTTTAGCCCTTCCTCATATCTACAACTCCTTTTCCTGTCTAGTCTCCCAGAATCTCCAGGGTTTAGTCTACTCAACTTCTGTCTAGACTTCGGCTACTCATCCATCTCTCTCTGCACCTTTGCCATCATGTATGTGTGTGTGTGTGTGTGTGTGTGTGTGTGTGTGTGTGTGTGTGTGTGTGTGTGTGTGTGTGTGTGTGTGTGTGTGTGTTTTCCATCGTTTTCGTTACTAATCAGACGAATCAATTCTGGCAAAGCTCGAGCACTGATTGCAAACAGGGAGTTGGGCCAACATAAACGTTTGCGGTCCGACTAGCGAATCGATAGTCGTATTTACATAATCGGTAACAGCGATGAATTCGTTATACATGTCCTGCCCGCCAACTGCTTACTAACTCATGCAGTTCTGACTGACGCCTCATCTGCCATTTGAATGTAGGAGATTGAATAGCTGCGGTAAAAACAAAACTATCTCGTTTGTAATAATATAAATAATAGATATGGTCTTGTAATAATCGAGAGATTGGTCAACTTCAGAATAATCGAACTACAGTATCATCGAAAAAGAAATCCCGTATTTATAAAAATCACTACTCCGACTAGAATGAACATATAGAATTGCTTATAGTCTTAAAACAAAGGTAAAGGTTGGGTTTTTTTACATACCTTGATAAGTTTCGATATGTGCTCCATTACTTGCACGGCAAACATCGAATAGATAGTCTATTTCGCACTACGTACGGTGGAGCATTTCTGGAGTTAAAACAGTTGCCATAGTATGCAGCAGTAATCCTTTCTCTGAGATGCACCACGTCATGAACCTTTTCACCATAAACAATGTTATTAATGTATCCCCACAAGGAGAAGTCCATCGGAGTGAGGCCAAGAAATTGGGCCACCTCTACCAATCCAACTATTCAGAAACTTGGTATTCAGTGCTTTGAGTACGTTAATTTTGTAATGCGGCGGGGCATCATCTTGCATTAGAATTAATTTTTCGTGCAACAAAGACTCCTAACCTTTGCCTTTGTTTTAAGACCATAAGCAATTCTATATGTTTATTATAATCGGAGTAGTGATTTTTTGTAATTGGGTGTTCTTTTTGATGACCCTATAGTACAACCACTTCCGCATTTGGAGAAATGTATTCAATAATTTATCGAATTATTTTTTCTCAAAAAAAAAACTGTTTTTATTAGGTGAGAATATCAGGCATTCTAATGTCTCTTATCATTCATAAAATTAAGTTGAAATGGTTCATTTTTCGAGCTCATTTATTGTTCTGATTGTTCTGCTGAGCCTCTGCCACCATTAACAATGAGCGGCAAGCAGCAGGAGAAAATTTAATGTCGAGAGTAGACAGCAAGCGACACCGCTCAGCCGTTTTACCGCTTCCTGCTCAGAGTTAATAGTTTGGTGTGTGAAATTAAATTTTCGTTCATAGTTTCGAGGCCTCATAGTCTATTTATTGAAATATTTTTTATATGTTATAGTTCACTGCAATAAATATTGTTACGGGTTCTAAGTCTAAAATAACGCTTGCAACACTTGAATTTATCACTTTCACTTTATTAACACAAATAATCTTCAACTCACACTGTACAGTAACTTCTTACAGAAAAATAAGCAATTAAAAACAGATAACACGATATTGTTCAACTGATAATGAGTTTCCAATGAACTGAACACGAATCAATCACTAAATGTCAAAAGGCCGATCTAATATTAAACAATAACTGTACAATAAACTATCCAATAAAACTCAACAAGAAACGTCGAGGAAGAACAATTAACTTACGTAGCACAAGTCCGCCAATACAGTAATAGATAAAAGAATTATCACTACAGACAACGAAAGTTCATTGCATGGTTTGTAAAAGCGCCAACGGGATTTCACTGTCTGTATTAACACGAACTGTCACTACTGCCGCTTATCAACGTAGAACAATAACTTAACTGTCACACTTGTTTATCACGACATCTCAAACAAGACTGAACTCATTTACAAGAGACTTCCTCTATTTATATAAAATTTCATAATTGAGATATCTTTGGAATTTTTTGTCAACTTCTAAGTAAATAAATAAAGAAACTAGCACTTTCTACAATATTCGAAGAGACTCCATTAATCTCTAATCAAACAACTAGAACATTCTACTAATTACCAAGTAAACACTATAAAAGTGTCAAAAGCAGTGTAATTAATTGCTTAAAAGTAGACATTTACATAGCAGATCACGCCAAGAACCACTGTGCCTTCTTCCTCTTCATTAACTGCGATTTCACATTCGCTACAATATTGTCTAGTTCATTATTTATGTAATAGATGATTTATTATCACTAAAACTTTTAATATCTTTAATTATATGAATTTTTGCCTAAGAAGCAATTACAAGGCTAAATTTGAATTAATCTCCATCAAGCATGCTTCTAATGATGATTATTATCAGAATAATATATTAGGTGTTTATTTCATTCATTGAATGATGAGTTGAAGCTGCATAATTTTTTATTTTTTTATTTGTTTGATGTCAAGTACCTTCGGACTATTCTACTAGTATCTAGTATCACAGCCTTTTGCATGCGAAGGCACTCTGTGCTTGGAATCTCCAGCACACTGAGAGACCGCACCAGAGACTTGGGGATCTCACCCATTGCTCCAACTACAACTGGTACCACCGTGACCTCTTTCTGTCCCCAGATCTCCTTCACTTATTATTATTACTATTATTATTATTGCCGACCTCACAGCCTAATGGCTGGTATTAAGGGTTCATACGTATCATTGATCAAGTATGTACCCACTAAATATTGTAAGAGTAGTTTCCTGATATTGTTTCTTAAGCTGGTAAGGTGCTCATATACATTTAGTCACACAATAAATTACTATACAGTTACATTTTTGTGTTTTCTGTGTTTACAGTTAGTGTTTTTTTTCTCACTTATCTCACTTTATCATTACCATATACACTAATTTTTTTCTAGTCTACTATATTTACATTACTATATTTATTATTTTTTATATGATTAAAAATTTTCTTGTTATCGCGCATGTATCCAATACTATTGATTTCTGCAGGGCAATGTAAATATTAGGTGGAAGATCAAGATCCTTGATATATTTATGTAGGGATTTTGTAATTACAGCAGTTGAAGAAATCACTATAGGTATTGTGAACACTTGATTTTGGCCCCACATCTGTCTGATTTCTTCTGATAATGGTTGGTACTTGACTATTTTTTCAGAAATTTTCTTTTGTAGATTACTAGTATTTAATACTGCTATGTCTATGAGGTATGTTAATTTTAATGTCTTATCAATGAGCGTAATATCCGACCGGTTATGCTTTATCGTTCTGTCAGTTGTTATGTCTCTGTTCCAATACATTTTGACTAATTCGTGTTCTAAAACATTGTGAGGCTTATATTTGTAGTATGGGGTGTGAATATCTAGTAATATATATTTCATTGATAACTCCTGATGGATGATTCTGCACACATTGTCATGCCTCATTGTATAATCAGTTGGAGCTAGGGTTGCACAGCCACTAGTTATATGATCAATAGTCTCCTTTGCCTGATTGCAGAGTCTACACAAATCTGTCGGTATTGTAGGGTCTTTCAATATGTATTTTTTATAGTTTTTTGTGTTGATAATTTGGTCCTGAATTGCAGTCATAAATCCTTCTGTTACAATGAAGATGTTGCCATGAGTGAGCCAGGAGTTTGATGCTTTTAGATCGATGCAGGGTTGAGATAGGTGGTTAATATGTTTACCAAGTAGAGTCTTCTGTTTCCAGTTGGTTTTTTTCTCTTCTGTTGTTGTGATGTTGATTTGGGGTTGAAGTTCTTTATTATTCAATTTCAATGGAGTTCCAGTTGTTGGGAGGTCTATTACTGCTGAGTGGAGTATAGTAGTTTCTGCTTTAGAGTAGAAATATTTTCGAAGATTATCTATCTGTTTATAACACATATTTTTGATGTCTGCAATACCTCTCCCTCCTTCGCTTCTAGGGAGCGAAAATCTTTCTGTTGTTGCATTATTATTATTATCATTATTATTATTATTATTATTATTATTATTATTATTATTATTATTATTATTATGTGTATAATCGGGACCGCGTTTTTAATTGTTGATAAGTTCAATAAGAATCTTTGAGAATTTTAAATGTTACGCTTTACAGTACCAATAATTAAAAGAAGAATTACAAGATTCACCTGTAGAAAACCATAATCTTCATGTTTTAATCAGGATGTAAAAACTGACCTTAAAAATTCTTAACATGGACAAGTAGTCCAATTCATAGAATACCAGGGCGGTCTCAGCTAAAAAGTTTTTTTTAGGATGGGGTTTAAATTAAGATCTTGCTGGACCCCCCTTTTGCAGTAAAGTTCTATTTTGGGGGTCATGCTCCTCCATCAACTGATTCTATAGGAGTGATTTTAAATCTAGATATGACAACTTATTTACTTCTATTATTTTTTTTTTGTAAATTTAACGACTTGCAGTCAGTTTTATATTGTGAATATATGATCAATTTACTCACATTCGGCCGAATCTGAGTACATTTATTATATATTCACAATATAAAACTGACTGCAAGTCGTTAAATTCACAACAAAAAGTTAATATTAACAACGCAGATCGTTATGGAACAAGAAATCCAAGAATTTATTCAATTCATTGTATTTTGATAAATCCCGTTCCGCCAGCAGTGCCTAGAGTCCTAGAGCATCTGGTAAGCCGATTAGTAGCGTTTTCTGGGTTATCATTCGATGTTATCATTGGACTAGTCACGCCTCCCGCCCTCAGCACGTCATTAGACGAGAGACGAGCTTCCAAATATTGAATGCATATCGATTTCAGTCAGCGAACACTCAATTACCGCCCCGACCGTCACCTTGGGCTTGGAACTTGTTCGTCTATCGCAATCAATAAAATAAAACCTGAAGTCTGTCTAGTGAACGCTACCGGAAAGTTTTCCATCCATCCAAGTGCATTTGACACATGAATCAGCAACTGAGTTACGAGTATTTTATCAGTCGCTGATGCTGAAGCTGGAGTGCAGTTGGCACAGACTTCAATGTTTTATCGACTGCTCCAATATCGTACACCATATTTATTTATCCATCACGTTATGCTTATAATTGATGATCCTTTTTTGTCAACGCTATTACTGTATGTACTCAACTGTGAGCTGAGTGGTGGGCATACTACAATTTATTTTGATTTACAGGTTTTGCATGGAACATGTTTTCTAAAGAAAATTATTGATATTTGTTTTTTTATTAGTCTGCAGATTTGACAACATATTCTAGATCCTTTTTACAAAACAAAATGATAACATTATTATCTTAAAAGAAACAGATATGTGTAGACTACCACAATACCTTTACTTCTAACGTAACGTACTGTATAATCTTTTGAAATTTGAATAAATAATGACCTACTATTCCACTTTTGCACTAAATATATCCAGATCTTGTAGTCCCCAGGTGACTTGAATCATAGTTATTGAGATCTCCAATTATTGGTTAGTTTGCTACAAGGATTTTGAAGTCTGGTATTCTAAATTATCCAATTAAACTTCGACTTTGGTAAATTTAAGATTTGGAATAAGTTTTTAGAAAAATACTATTCTTCTGATCAGCATAATATAACATTAATGAAAATCGGTATTATTTGTAAATCAATACTTGGAAGTGATTTAATTATCTCATAGAAAAACATCTGAAAACATCGAAAAACATCTGCATAGTTAGACAAGTTGCAAAGTTTAAAACATAAGATTTTACTTGCAGAAATCGAAAGCAGTGGAGACACTTATTACCTATTTTTCAATAAATGAGCGTCATCTGGAAGCATTCAAATCCTCAACTCCTTTTCTCTTTGCGAGATTACTTCCTAGTTCCTAGTTATTGGTGTTCTAATTTCTTAATTGCGACAGAAATCTTCTGAAATTCAGCACTGGCTGTGCTGCTGAGCTTCTATCAGACTATAATATCCCTACCATATTGTACTTGTTGAACTACAAAAAGAACAATTAGCTGTATTACAACGTAACCGCTCGAAAATCCTTGCATTCCAATTCCGATTAGAACTCTGATTAGAACTCAGAATGTATTCTCATTCTTATTCGCAGTTTGCCAATCTAATCAAGATAGGAAAATTGAATACGATCTCGAACTTTCAGATTATTTTAGTCTTTAGTGTTTACTGAATTGAGAAAGTGAATGATAATTTGTTGCAACGTAGAAAGAATAAGCCAAAAGTCAACGTCAGAACAATAAAATCCCTACTTTCCATTGCGGAAGGTGAGAAATTCGAAGGTTCAAATTATTTTAATCTATGATATTTTCAAACTCTTGCCATTTTTCTTCTTGATTGGTTAAGCTCATCTTTTTACCTTGAAAATATTGGTTTATAGTTCAAAATTACTATTCCAATACATTTTCAACATGACAAAAGACATTATTCCAAATCCTCAATAAGAATAATCAAGCGACTTCCAAGAAATGATAATTTAATTAAAATCATAATGTTCTATCGAGAATTTCCTAAGCAATTTGGAATACTTGGCATTTACTTTATTCAGATTATTATTGGAATAGAATTATTATTTGCTTAAGCGAACACTGAAAAAATAGCAAGATATGCAAGTGACAAATCCCGCATTTAATATTGACAACTTCAAAATTTAACAACTTCTAACATACATGGAACATTACGAAAATATCGTTAAACTAGCCTATAGCTATTTTATCTAGCCATTTGAAGAGTTACTAAAATCTAAAATCAAAATCTAAAAATCTAAAATCAAAATCTAAAATCTAAATCTAAAATCAAATTTTAGATTTACATGTAGCTCAATTTTTCAGAAGGAAAGTCATTCGAAAACATAATAATGAAATGGAACGCCGAATCGTGATTTCCATATTTCAATTCGATTTTTCTATCATTCATCCGATTTTCGCCTCTCACTATCACACTCCCTTGCATTGTTGTGAGTGATAGTGAATAATTCGTGAGTTCTGCAATTTCAATTAACATGCTAGGTCCTGCGTGATTAATATTTAAAACCACCATTGTACTTCAAACTATTAATCCCGTTGAAAGTTTACTGCACAAACAATTTCCCATGAAGGATATTGAATAATCCAGGTTGGAATTCCACTGATTGTGATATTAATTATTAACGAAGATGTGTTACTAAACCCACGCCTTTGGCGAGACATTGGCCGAGTAATTATGTCTCTGATGAAGCTGGAGCTTGCCTGGAACCAGGATGCTGCTGCCAGTTGTTAGCCACTGCCTGTGATGCCTTTGTCATAAATGAGATGCGCATTTTCTCTTGGCCAACGGATTATTCGCTTGTTGCTAATTCAATTGGTTCAAATTTCAAAAAAACAATTTAAATCCATAGTGAATTACCATAATTAGCTGTAAAAAATTAAAACTACTGAGAACAACGGGAAATTAATTCTTGAATTTGATAACGTTGAATCGGAATTGAGCGTATTATCATTTCGCGTATCATATTGTGAGGTACAATAGTGGGTTATTCGAACAAAAACTAGGTTATATCAGTAGGAAATTTAATAGGAAACTAACACATTTATAAAAGTAGAAGTATTATTTTAAAAACCGAACAATTAAAAAGTATTTAGTTGACAAAGCTTTTGATAGAGCACATAAGTTCCATACAGACTCAAACTAATTTTGAGTGAATTTCTCATCGAAGAAGAATAATTCTTTTGAAATGTATTTACAATTTAATTAAGATATTTATGTATTATATGATGTTTATTAAAATATGTAAGTTTCTCTCAAATAGCTGTCATCTAGAAGAGTTGAGCTGCACTCAAAATGCGTTGAATGTATTGAAAATGTATTTCTGAAAGGAATAAATAAATAATAAGCCTGAACTGTTGTAATATATTCTGTTGATGGTGACTAGTGTGATATTTATTGGTGTAATATTTGTGGAAAAATGTTCTACTTATGCTACATGTCATCTTTAAACATTTGAAAAAACTATAATCTTGAAGTTAAAATTGGTAATTTTTTGAGAACATTAATTTATCTACTTATTCCCACGAAAGCCTATCGGTTATGGTGATAAAGATCCGAAAATAAGGATAAAATATTTCACAAGTTAGTTTGAAGAGAATGACAATTGAATAAACTGACAAATTTACTTAAACAGAATTTATTAATTTCGAATTCCTTTAATTGCTATCAGTTTATACTGGAGACTTCCGCAATGGCGGATATTGACAACAGTATTGAATAGCTGATGGAAATCGATGATTGCTACTGTACAAAAATATCAGTCACCACCGGGAATCGAACCACGGACCTCCCAATTGCCGGTCGGGCGCCTTAACCACTAGACCATGGAGACCTTTCTGCACAGCTGCATTCATTTTTAACTTGGCCATATCGAACTAACTTCGAACTAACTTGTGAGATACGAGCCGATATGGCCAAGTTAAAAATGAATGCTGCTGTGCAGAAAGGTCTCCATGGTCTAGTGGTTAAGGCGCCCGACCGGCAATTGGGAGGTCCGTGGTTCGATTCCCGGTGGTGACTGATATTTTTGTACAGTAGCATTCATCGATTTCCATCAGCTATTAAATACTGTTGTCAATATCCGCCATTGCAGAAGTCTTCAGTATAAACTGATAGCAATTAAAGGAATTCGAAATTAATAAATTCTGTTTAGATAAAATGTTGTAGTGGGTGGGAATTAAAGATGGAAAATATCAATTCATTGAACGTAACAAGATTTGTATGAATTGAGCAGGGAAGCGTGGACCGAGCCGAAACAGCGTTTATCGAGAATCAGTGGCGCGAAAAATCTGCACGGTCTTCTATATAACGTCAAACATCGTCGTTGTCGATCGAGTCCTGGGTCACACCAGATGGTGCCCCATCTTTCTCAGCTGTAGCTCTACTCAGTGAGATACCATGTAATGCCTCCTGGTCCCAGGCGCCTCCGTCTCTATTATATCTCTGCACTCCTCAAGCAGCGCACTCTGTTTATTGAGTTATAAATAATTCACTCTGAGCCAATTTTGACGATTTTGTTGGCTGGCGACGGGGACGGCTCCCTTTCGACGTCGCATCGATTGACTAAAGTTGACTTCCAGTTGCTCACTCTGCGAGATAGCTTCGATTTGGAATAGTGTAAATGCTTTTGACCGATTTCGTTCACACTGATTTCAAGTTTGTATGCGAAATCGGAATAGTTTGGAAAACTTGTATGAGATGAATCGATCAGTATTAAAAGTCATCAACAATATTTAAATTCTGATCTATATAAATATATATAGTGCTTACAAAAAAATTTTGAAGTTTATTCTTCACCTGCTCTAACGTTGGGGGACAGGCATTGATATCAACGCGCGAACCTTACTTCCCCATCACACAATTTCCAGATAAATAAATAAAATAAAAATAAATAAATATAATTTTATTGCCATTCAACTGCTCAGTTACAGACAACGTCATATTAAAACTCAATTCAAAACACTACAAATTCCAATTCAATATCAAACACACATACATCTACATATAGATTTTAAAGTGAAGTCATATTATAATGGGTTGGAAAGATGACCCTGTCTAAAATTACATAATTAGGCTATAATCAGGTACATTAAAATTGAAACATTTAAAATATGAAGTCCATATCTAATAAAAATAAATCACTAGTTAATTTCATTTGAATACAGTCGTCAATTTCAATATTTTATCCTTACAAAATCGCGTTGAATGAAAATGTCTTAAATGTAAATCACATGTTTAAAATGCTACTCTTGATGATACAGAATGATATATAGCAATGATGCAGATGATACATTTCAAGTTTCATACACATACATAATTTAAACAGTTCAGAAATACTTTGTAATTCTAAAAATTCATTAAGTGAGTAAAAGGGATTTTTTAGTAGCCAGCTATACACCCTCTGTTTGAATAAATCAGCTGGAGCTTCCATCCATTCCTGAGGCAGTTTGCTAAATAATTTTAAGCCAACGTTTTCATAGCTGTTCTACGACTTTGATAGCCTACAAAAAGGTGTATCAATAGTTCTATTACTTCTTGTATTGTAGGAATGTATATCTTTCCTTAGCCGGTGTTCAGTCAAGTTTTTCTTTGTGTACAGCAGAACAGAGTAAATATAGAGATCTATTACAGTTTGAATTCTGTATTTAACAAACAATGGCCTGCAGTGAGCCAGCCTATCAGAGTATGAAATGGTTCTTATGGCCTTCTTTTGAAGCAGCAAGATATCCTGGACATGTGCACTGTTACCCCATAGCAAAAGTCCATAGGATAAAGTGCTCTGGAAAAAGGAAAAATAGGCTGACCTTACATACGGCTCTGGAACATAATTTATCAAATTTCTTAATAAATATATGACTCTGGACAATTTTGTGCTAACATATTTAATATGTGCCTCCCATGACAATTTACTGTCTATCATGACACCCAGAAACTTTACACTGCCCAGACTACTCTCTGCAGGTACATTTCTCAGAGTGAATACATTTTGTTGGGTTTTACTCTCATTAAGTAAAAACCCGTTTGCTCAAAACCAAATCGAAGCACGAGTCAGGGTGTTTTCAGTCATAGTTTTGACAGTATTGTAATCAGTACTGGTATTCACAAAAGTGGTATCATCAGCATAAAGAATTGAGCTGGAATTTATGTAAGATGGTAGATCATTAATCATCAATATGAATAATAACGGTCCCAAAACTGACCCCTGAGGTACACCACACTTTATATGAACTATTTCCGATTTTTCTTTTCCAATGCACACAATTTGTTTACGATTACTAAGAAAAGATTCAAATATATTTTCTTTTTTGCTTCTGGTAATTCTATAATAGATCAGCTTGCTCAGGAGTGAATCATGCTCAACACAATCAAACGCTTTGCTTAGATCGCAAAAGGTGGCCTGCGCAAAATGTTTCTCCTCATAAGCCCTAAGCACCTGTTTAATCATTGAATCAATAGCGTGAACGGTTGATTTGCCCTTTCGAAATCCAAATTGATCATCAGAAAGAATTTTATGTTTCTTCAAGTAATCACACACCTGGTAATGTATAACAGACTCTAAGACTTTAGATAGAATTGGTGTCAGAGATATTGGACGATAGCTAGCGGGGCAATATCTCTCTCCTTTCTTATAAATGGCAACTACTCTAGATAATTTGAGTACCTCCGGGAATAAACCATCAGTCAAGCATTTATTTATACAATATGTGAGAGGGAGCACTATACAGCTAATTATATTTTTCAGCATATTGCTAGAAAAATCATAGATGTCTACACTGTCAGACGGTTTCAAATTTTTAACTACATCCAATACCATTTCCTGTGTGACCTCTGTAAAATAAAAATCATCCCCAAGTGGACGATTAACACCGTGCATGGTCAACAGTTCTTCCACAGTTTCATGAGGCCTAATTATACTTTCACAGACCTCATTTACTGATTGTACACAAAAGTTATTGAAATCGTTTGGTGTTATTTTTACAGACTCCTTTTGTTTACCTTTGGCCACTGAGTTGATTATAGTCCAAGCTTCTTTACATTTATTATTGGATGAATCGATACAATGGAGGTTGTGCTCTTTCTTAGCCTCGTTCACAGCATACTTATAGTTTTTTCTGGCTCTCAAGTAATTAGATTTCAACTCGTCTGTTCTGTTTAGTCTGTAGATCTCCAAATGAAAATTTAATGCACTCTTCAGATTGGCTAGTTGAGGAGTATACCAGGCGTTTCCGTTATTATTATGCTTCTTAACATCACGTACCTTCGGATTAACTTTACATTTGTGCTGGGGAATATTAGCTTCAAATTTATTCAAGAGAATATGAAAAAACCTTTCAAAGACTATATCTGCTGAGCAATCACTATTTTCATTCAGAAACTTTTCCCAATCATAGTTATTAAGTGCATTTTTGAAATTGAACAGTTTGTCCTGTGTTATTGGTCTTGTGGTGATCAGTTTAGGCGCTTTTTGTTCACAGTTCTGTATATTTGGACAAATCTTATTTATTTTCAACCACACTGAATCATGGTCTGAAAAGGCAAATGATGCTACATCAGAACGTATTACGCTTCTATCAATATTTGTGAATATATTATCAAGACAGGCGGAATATCTTGTTGGCTTACAATTTGTGAAATGATAATTGAACTGTCGTAATAGATTTTCACATTCCTTAATGTAATGAGTGTCTTTGGTTACATCAAAAGCGGCGTTCATGTCTCCACCTACCACTATATTATACTTCTTCCAGTGAGGATTAAGAAAAAAGTGTAACAAGTCCTCAACTTTCTCTAAAAATATTTTTGGGTCACCATTGGGTGACCTATAAAGAGTCACAACAATAATTTTCAACTCTTCGAAAAATACTCCTGTGGCCTCAAAATGCAGCTCAATATTAAAAAAGCTTAGATCTAACCTACTACTACTCTCAACTAATTCTTTCTTAATATAAATTGCCACACCACCGTGAATGTGATGTTCTCTGCTGAAACTACTTACAAGTTGGAAGTCTTCCAGTATATGAAAAGAAATTTCATCTTTTCTGCTCCAGTGCTCACTCAAGCACAGAGAATCAAACTTATTATCCCTGGCAAACTCATTTAGGACAACATGTTTTCCACGCATACCCTGAATATTCAAATAGCCTATCTTAAATGTTAATGATATCGAGCTAGTTTTAGGGTTATTATTTATTCTATAGTTACTTATTCGATTGGAAGATTTCACACACAATTTATCCTGGACATTTATAACAGTTGAAGAGACAATATTCTCAACACAATCCGAACCGAGTCCACACTCACCTACTCTCTCTGAGTTAGACAGATTCAGAATGTTTGTCCTACCTCTAAAAAATGATCAGTGTGGTACTTTAATGTGATTGATTCAGCTCGCTTCTCCTGTTCATAAGCTAGATTATTTGCCAATTCCAATATTTTACTACCAACATACTTTTTTCCTAAAGTGTTCAGATGGAGGCCATTCGATGTGTGGAATCTCCTCCCTAGGTTGTCAATATTAACAAACGAGACGTTATTAAAACGCTGACATAACTTATCGTTCTGTTGATTGGCCTCCCCAATTTCTTTATTAATAGCAGACCAGTTGGGGAGATCATGTCTGTGTGGCACAGAAAAAACAATCACATTTCCGGCTCTTCGATTTTGCAGATCTCGTAGTTTGTCCCTGAGAGAAGAATGAAGTTCCTTCCTTTCATTGCATGCGACATCATTCGTACCCGCCAAGAAAACATTAATATCGCAACCATTCAGTTGACCAGTCTCCTCTACAACATCCTTAAATTTAGCACCAGGTTTAATCATACTGAAAAACTTGTGCCTATCGTCATTGAAATTTTTGTAAACATCCCTGCCTTGGCTATCCGCATAGAAACGAATATTCATCGACTTGGTCCTAACTTTTCGTGGCTGTGTCTCTGAAGCAGGTGCTAATAATTTTTCACTCACTACCTGGGCGTGAATTACTTCCTCAGCAAGTGTCCTAGACTGTGAATCACTCTCATCTTGAAGGATTGAATATCTATTTTCAGTTTGAATCGAGAAGCCAGCAATACGACTTTTAAGTTTTGTAGTATGCTTAGATGGGAGGAATTCTTCATTCATGTTATAATCAGTTGTATGAGACAATTTTTCACAGTCAGATTTCAGTAAACCAATAATTGTATCCTTGTTTTCTATTTCTTTTTTTAGTGAAATTTGACGAGATTATTTTAAGAGGCGTTTGCCTGTCCAAATTTGATTTAATGAATTTGGTAAATTGGATAATTGCTTCTTTTCATTAAGTTACTGTTTGGAAAAATTATATTTAAACTAATATTAATTTGATAAAAATTAAAAATTTTAATTAAATTACAATGCAAAGAAAATTCTTTAGATTAAATTATTTTAATAAAATGGGTTCTTTCACTGTATTACAACACTGTTTGTGAATTAGGGATACTCCATTAAAATGTTAAGCTTGTTGAATATCAAGATCATCAAAATAGATGAGTTGAACGTTAAACTTATTGAAATGTTTTTGTCGTGTATCTGGTAGAACCAAATAATGTTCATAAGTGAACAGTCTGTTTTAGACATTCGCTCCACTTTTCCACATCTATAATACATTGGCACTATTGTAATCAAACCAAAATGTCACTTCTTTGCAGCATACTTTAATGAACTTCTTCAAAGATGTGATATTGTGTTTTTTTCCATTATGCGATAAATAATACGAAATTTGATTGAATTCTACTGTGCTTTATTTTAAATATTTGATTGATCTTGATAAATCAATTATTTAAGGATACAATCAATAGAACTGTGGTTTCAATTTTCTAGAACTGTTAAACTTATTGAAATGTTTTTGTCGTGTATCTGGTAGAACCAAATAATGTTCATAAGTGAACATTTTACTTGTCCAAGTTGCTGTGTTTCAACATTTTTTGGTTTTGAAGTCCAGTTATTTTCTTATAGCTGATTAGTTTAGGATGAAATCGAAACTTGTATCCTTGACTTCGTATGTCAACTTTTCCATCCAATATTAACATTCGAAATCAATTTATTCAGATTGTCTTGTGCCAATATTTCTATAAGAAATACAATGATTAATTGAGACAGATGTTCGGAGAATCTTCCTTTTTACTTGACAGAAAGATGTAGAAGGCGAGCGAGTGTACAGTAAATTGAAAAAGAGAAAGAGTATCTGAAAGCGAGAAGTTAACTATTTTCTTAGAAGGGAATGAATTTTGAGAAAGTGGGGGGGGGGGGAAATGACATGGTGAGGAGTTAGGGTGTAAGAATGGAAGCATACATTTAATATTCAATTTCCGATGCCTTTTTTATTTTTCAAGCGAGTCTGAGCTAAATGAATCGGAAAACTCAGTCGAATGCACGGACGTTAAAGGAATTTTCCAAGACCTCTTTTGTTTTCACTTTTCTCTGAGACTTTTCTTATTAATTTAATCGCGCTCAATAGAAATTATTTATCGCTATTTTTATTGTCTAAAACAGATCAATTCAGTTTGTTTTCGTTTCCCCAACTGAATTGAAATTCGGGCAGTTTCAGTATATTGATCAAACAACTTCTCTTTTACACAGCTGGTGCACATTTTTGTAAAATCATTAGCTTTTTGAGTGGAATCGGCAAACTAAACTTCTTATAATGCGGAAGCAATCTGAATTTTAAAGTTTAACTCGAAATGCTAAATGGCAGTTCTATGCAGACGAGAGTTTCCATAATTTAAGTTAATTTGGGATTGATGGTACCTGGGATTTGGTAAAACACCCATCAAATTTTAGGTTAACAAAATTTTCAATAAACTACTGCACATACAAAGTCGAATTTAATTTGTAGTTATAAAAAAGTGAATTGCTATTCAAATAGTATAAAATCAATTTATGAAAATTATTATTTAAGTATACTGTACTTTCTTTCCAAAGCTTTATTTCACACACATTATTTACAGTAAAAACACTGGTAATCCCCAGTTCTTTCTATGTAGTTTTCCAGGATATAAGTTGTCTTCAGAATCTACATAGCTTTCAAAGTTACTGTTTTTAGATGTAGTAGTACTGTATTCTGAGTAGATGAAACTGTCTTTGAAACTTCACAAAAGAAGTAAGACGGAGTCGCGCTCTGCCGTCTGTAAAAATAAACTAATAGGAAAGCAGTTCGCTTCTTCATCACTAGAGGCTGCTAGGTAGTGGAAGTGACAATAAAATAGGATTTTGCAGCACTTTTTCAATGACTGATCTCTTTTGGCATAGGTAGTAATTTATTATTATTTTCTCCTCTTTATGTTTATCTATGCCTATAATAATGTATTGATTTTACAACAAATACGGATTACCGGTAGTAACATGGACGAAAACCTGATACCTGATCTATTTATTAACTTGAATAAAAATTAATAAATACAAAATGTGTAAATAATCGCAAAAATCTTCGTTTTAAAACTTATTTCTGTTTAAAAATTAAAATTCTTTGAATTATAATCCTGGAGTACCGAGGCGGAGTGAGGGCAAATGTTATTTGGTAATAAGCCTGCCACAATAAGCTTCTGGTTCTTTGACGGTCCATTGCGAGGGTTGTTAATTCAGTTGATTGAACAATATTCATGAATATAGTCATCAATTATTTATGAATAATACAATTATACTAAGAAGAACTACTTAGGTCGAACCACATCAACATATAGCAAAAGATGAAGATGTAATTCACATACGAACATAGCCTTTACTACTTATTTCTGACTCTTCTACATTTCAAATGCAATAAATTCACATGAGTATATTACGGGATCATTCTCCATCAGAATAATATTGATTTGAAAGTTTTTAAAATGAGAGACGTATCAATTTATCATTTCAAGCTTCTGGAAAAATATAAATAACTTGCAGCGAATCGTGAGGAAGGTGTGGTCAGAGGGAGGAATGAGATAAGACACACTCGAAAGCTCTCAACTGGCAATGCAGTAGGCTACGTATAGAGAAGCTCTATATAGTATAGATATAGAAATTTAGTGGACTAGTAAGTATTATAACAGAAGTATTGCAGAAGAAACACTCTACACCAGTAGCTAGAGCTTGACTGTCGGGAGTTTGAAGTTTGAGTCTATTTCAAGAAAGAAAAACTGAATTCCCGACTCAATCCCAGCTCCCAGCGATAATGCATTGCTGCTATTCCATTGCTGAAACCACCTCCACGATAAGAACAATATTTCACACATAGTTTCCTTATTTATCCATTGGGATATTTTACTTCCAACGAAATACAAAACACAATACTCATTTTTCTATATTGCTCGCTCGCTTTGTAAAAGGTACATTGTACATTATTATTGTATTGATAATTTATTATGATAATAGTTGAAAAGTAGGAGAAAGATAAACAGAGTACAGCGTAAGAGTTAGAGAATAATAAGGGGAGAGAGATTCAGTTTAAGATGACTTAATTTATTTAAATGTAATAATTGTATAGTATGTATTTATAGAATTGCAATTTTAATTGAGGTCGAATAAGCTATGTCAAGTGGATTGATACATTGTAAATTTATCAATTTATAGAATGATGGTTAATTTTATGAGAATGAGGGAGAAAGTGTGGATGAGAGGGTAAAGTAAAACGTATTGTACTGGGAGAAAAGTTTGGTCTCCAAACTATGTCTCTCACTAGAGACATAATTTACAGTATTTAGAAAAAGCGTTTATACTTTATTGATTATTTAACAATAAATAACGATTGGAAGAAATTAAATAACACAATAACGATTTTGGGGCAGTCCTAAATTAGGGAGTAGCTAATTTACATGACTTTTCACAGTAAAACTGAACTGTAGATTATCAATCTAATATTAAAACTCACCCTATATTTTACTTTTAAATAATGCTTTACTCACTTATATTGGAGATGCTTGAGGGATGCATTTCACTTCTGAAAAAAAGCTTCGTCAGCCTTTTAGATTATCCTTGAAAACGGCTATGATTTTGTTCAGCGGCCAATAATATAGAAATGGATTTTAGTATCAATCACCACTGGCGATGTATAATAGTAGAACAACTTTGGATCCAATTACCATCATAGAAATTAACAAATAAACTCAATTTTTATAATATTATCGAATTAATTAAAATATATGTTGTAGCTAACGTTTCTAGCTAATATATTTCACCTTAGAATTACAATCTAGAATTACAGTTAGTCATAAGAGATCAATCTCAATATTAATTTTAACTTATCAAAGTCAGTATACTACCTGGATCTGAATCAATAGTAATTATAGTTTTCAGGTTAGTTTAATAAGTAAGTATAGTTTGTATCAATAGCTTTCTCAATACAGAGTCCAGCAATACTCTAACCTACATGCAGTCAATTTAAGATTTAAGATGTTAGGAATGGCTGATTTCAAAATTCTGAAGCATTTCAAATGTTTGTAGCATTGATCCTAGGAAATCTTAGAAGAATATCTACATCTGGAAAATATCGCAAGCAATCTTAAAAAAGGATTTTAGAGACACCTTAGTCGCTTACTGTATATCTGTATAAGGGTGGAGCCGCTGGAAGTTTTAAAAGTGGTGTTTTTGTTAGCTGGTAGAAGTAAATGTCTAAATGAAGTATATGAGCCATTGAAAACAATAGGGGTTCTTGAATGTTGACGCACCTGAAATTGAGAAATTTTGATCTAAGATAAATATTTATGCTTCAAAAAGTAATAAGAATCACCCAGTAGCAATTGAATATTTTAATACATATAAAATGGTCATGGAAGAGAGCCTTCTCCATGCTAGTGCAGTAGCTATAAAATTTTACAATCCCGTGTTATCTATGTTATATTATGAATAAGAATCTATATAAAGTTTGCTTATGATTTATGAACGAATGATAGCTCACAATGATATTATTTATGATAAGATTCATGGTAGGTCATAAAATATTTAATAATTTTTAAGAGTATCTAAAACTCCATGGTTTTACGTCACAGTTACATTTTGTTTAGTGTATGCAAGAATAGAGATTCCTTTGGAACAGATTGCTTCAATATAATTGGCTATAATAATAACTAAATAATGAAAAATGCATTTTGACAGAGGATTGGCTAGTTAGCCTGTATCAGGGGCGGATCCAGCAGCAGATTTTGGGGGGAACTACCTGAGTGGGGTATGATTACCAGAGGGGGGTGGTCCGGGGTGTTTGAAAATGAGGCATAAAATCGTGAATTTAAGGGTACTTTCAATTGAAATGAAGACATCTTTAAATGTAATGAGATGATAATTTTAATAACCTTTTAATGTGCATCGTTACATCACAATAAAGCAATGGCATAAGTACAGGGTCAGTCTAGGGGGGGGGGGGGTTAGACTCTCGATACAATAATTACAATGGTAATTTGTAATTTGAAGTAGTAGACCTCTAACGATAAATTGAAACAATGATAAATACATGGCTATTTATTTCAGAACGGGGGTTCGAGGAACTCCCCTAGAAAATTTTGGAGAAGTTGCCTCTCTAAAACTACATGTCAAGTGATTCTAGGCATTAATTCTAACGTGAGACTTCAACCCACGTTATGTGTCAAAGTAAATATTGACTAGTTCTTGTGTTACTGTCAATGGGAGATCCGGGACCTTACTTGAAACTTCCACTTTTCTATATTTGATCCCTCACTGCTCCTGATTGGGGTAATGTAGAGTATCGTAGGCTACTTGAAAATTTCTTTCAAAATAGTTGAGGGGTACTCCTTGAAAACGTTTTTCAAATAAAACCCTTACAAAACCACATTTTTAGCGATTCCAGACATCTTTGACTCTTGCCAAAAAATCTCTCACAATGACCTGCTAAAGTACCAAATTTTCCTTTGTCCCGGGGGGAGGGCGAATATTCCCCTGATTCCCCCCATAGTTATGCCACTGACACAAGCTGTTAATGAAAAATGAAATTAACAAGAAAAATTAGATACATTATTCGCAATTGAAAAACTATTCTGTAATCAGCCAAAATCTCCCAACAATTTTTTGAGGATCCAGGAACTAGGCTCTAGAGTGAATGTAAAGTAGTGCTAATAAAACAAGTTTGCTTTTTCTGCCATAGCAGTCCTCAGCCATGTATTAATAATCTGCAGAATCCAGAAAACCCTTTCAGAACTGGCATCATTTTCAGACCAAGTACTGAAGTACACAATATTTGCAATAGAAAATTAATTGTTGGTTAGGCATTGCTTTCTTATTTTGCTCGCTTGTCAAGAACTTTGAAAACTCACTCTCATTTTCTTCTTCTTTTAATTTTATCCTTATTTTTTACCCTTTTTCGTTTTTTTTCTTTTTTAACTCTCTCCTCCTACCAATTTCTATTGTCATCTCTTGTCCACTTCTTTACTGTTTTCTATCATTTCCATTCGTTCCTTTTTCTCCTTTTTCTCCTTCTTCTCTCTCTTCTCTTTCCTCTTCTTTTTCTTTTTCTTCTTCTCCGTTCGGGGGGGGGGGGGGATTTCCCCTTCCACCCCCCCCGTGGATCCACCACTGGCCTGTATTCACTATTTTGATTGAATTGGTTGCTACTATTTAAATTTATTGTTTTGAAGAATTGCCTATTTTTCATGCATATTCTACAAATTTTATATGTGAAGGAACCTATCGAAGCGTATAATCATTATAAATTTCACATAAATTAACACTTACACATTGTAATATTAATATAATTCACTTCACCCTGCTGATTGATTTGAACGAAGATTCACTTCCAGACTTTTTATAGGCAGCAAAGTTAATTGATTGTTGAGTAATGTTTTCTATTGCCCCAAAATCCCATAGGATTTGCACCAAAAGTCCTTGAATATCTTTTCAAAATAATTAATAAATATTATTGGATTCTTTATCCAAAAATTATTAACATTTTTTTTTAGCAAGTCTTCTATTCTATTATTATTTCAAAATTCTCTGAGAGCAAAGGTGAAACTTCAATTTGCAATGTTTACGCCATAGAGTATGATAAAGCCTGAATAAATCATACATCTTGTGTATGAAACAAACTTCACTTCATGTCAAGTGCAGATGTTATTTACCTCCAGGCTCTGATGTTGCAGTGTTAAATCAAATCTAATCAAAATTTATTATTCAATCAATAACATAATAATTACAAAATCCTTTCAGTTAAACTTTATAAATACAGAATATGTTATATAAGTAATTCAGCTTTGGAAACCCCACTATGAGAAAAACGATGCGTATATGAGTCTGTTAATATTATATATTTTTTTAAATGCTATATAATACCTAGTTAAAATATTTTTCAAAAATTAAGTTAGATGTGTTAGTGCATATTTTGTAATTAGATAAAATTAACAAATGTGAAAAAATAATAAACCGTTTTGTTTTATTAAAAAAAAATAGCTATTTAATGATATATTAAAATATCTACTTAATGATATATTAAAATATCATAATAATACATGAAAATTATAAATGCAAACAAAAATATAATAATTAATTGATTTGAACTCTTACTAAATTTTCAAACTGTGACCACTTCCGGTCCAGGCAATCTAAATCAATATTCTCATGATTGAACGCTACTTATAGAAGCCAACCCTTGCTACCACCACGGAATTATGACAAAATCAATACATTCACTATTACAGAATCATAAACATTATTTATTACAATAATAAAAAAAGTTACTTGCTCAACAGAAATAATGATGATGCTGTCTTAGAGCATCTCAATCTCATCACGTTTATATATTGTAGTAAATCATATAGATAATTTCAGTGAAAAATACAATGAATCAAAACAAGTAATTCAAATATATATAATTCATATATAATTCAAATACAAGTAATATATATATCCAATATTATTGAATCACCATTGTTACATCTCTAAATCTTATGTTCAAACTTCAGAATCACAATCGGATCTATTGCAGAATCATAAGAATATACGATTATAATACAAGAAGCCGAGGAGATTATTAATTGGTGAGTAACGATAGTAGCTTATTCAAACAAAAACCTAGTTATATTGGTAGTAAACTCTACAACAAGCTACCGAAATTTTTAAAGGGTCTTGAAATATAGGAATATTTCAAAAACAATTGAAAAAATATTTAGTAGATAAAGATTTTTATAGTGTACAAGAGTTCCTTTCATATCAAAATTAAGCCTCACCTCAACTAATTGATATGGTAGTTATGGTAACGAGTGCATAAGATATTATAATTTTTAATCTGGCTTGTCTTATACTCCTTAACTAGAGTTTCCAAGACTTAATCTACAAAAACAATATTAAGAAAAAATGCTTGTTCAACAGTAATATGCTCTAAGAACTCTAGAGCATATCAAATCATCACTTTTATAAATTGAAATAATTCATAAAACTAATTGATGTGATAAATGCAATTAATTTAAGCTGGCAATTTCATTATACTGGCTATATTATAAAACCATACTTTCATCCCCAAATCTCATGACCAACTTCAAAAACCATCAATGGTAAACCTGTTTTTCATTCAAATTTTAATCTTTAAATTCAAAATACAGTGTTGTTATATCGAGGGATTAGATAAGGAATACATGTATTAGATGCACAATACACAAACACAAGGTACCAACACACTGAAAGCTTACTTTGGAGAAGGAGGCTATTAGATGCCAATGCCAACCCATATAAAAATGGGAAACTGGCAAAGACGCAAAAGAATAAGATTGCTTACACTATTGATGTAAAATACATCTACAAATTTATTCCAACAATCTCCGAAAAAATACTTTTTGCCTCAGAAGTATTAGTTGTTAAACAATTTATTTTACATCATTATAATCCTCTTTCAGTTTTTCAGCTATTCGTTACAGCAAAGATAAACGACATTTTTGTTAATCTCTGCTGCCAGGTAATATTATTTGTTAACTCGTAACTGCATGCTTTTTCAAGATAGTCCAGATTTCAATCCCCCATGAAAAACGCTGAAACCTTAAAATCGATTCAATGTAGTAGAACAATGACGAAGATAAAATTCATTGATCCTGGATTCCTGGCGTATGCATGTAGTGTAGAAAAACACGTACTAAGCTCGAGTGGGAGTGTAAATCGGTACGGTAAATCTATTAACAAGACAGGCGTAACTACAGCTGAGAGTTGACTGTTGTAGAGATTGTAAAATCGTGCCAAAGCACTAACAGTACCCACAATTGTTTGTATAGTCGTTTGTTTGGCGTATCTTCCACTGATAAAAAAATAACAGGTGGGAAAGATTGAGGATATTTTAGGGACAGTACTTGCAGTAGATTGGAGCTGCTTTTAGAGGCTGCACGTCAATTTAAACAATGTCGAATGTTAAGGATCGTGAAGAAGGGATAGTCTGCTTATTAGTTTGGAAGTTTTTGCACGAGCGAAATAAATCATCAATTCCATTTCCAATTACAAACAACGCGAGCGCCCCACTCGCAATTGTTGTAGCAAATATTCTCTCTTTCCGCCCTATCCTGCATTGTGCCCTGTGCCAACAATAAGACTAAATGTACCACTAGTACTAGTAAATTACTCACGTTCTGTTGTTAAGGCAAATCGATTTCGTAACACAGTATTCAAAGTAAAGTTGCATTTGTGCATGCGTTTGTAGAATATAGTTGGAAAAATTGAAACAAAATAATTGGCCAATACCACAGTCCACAGTACTACTGAATCAGTTAACAAAAGCCTTTGTACAAAAGTGAAGCTAAATTCATAATACATTCACAGAATAGTAATAAAACATAAAATAAAATGATTGGACCACGCAAGGATAATTTAATTACACAAAAACATTTCATTCGTCTGACTGAATTCAATAGATCTACCTCATTCTAATGTGGAGCTGCTGGGTAGAAGTTTTTTTTGTAGATTACGTCTTGGAGACTCCAGTTAATATTATTGGAAAAATTGAAACAAAATAATTGGCCAATACCACACACAGTCCACAGTACTACTGAAACAGGATTATAAGACAAGTCAGATCACCAATTATACAATCTTATACACTAGTACCATAATTACTATATCAATTAGTTGAGGTGAGGCTTAATTTTGATGTGAAAGTACCTCTTGTTCACTATAAAAAGCTTTATCAACTAAATAATTTTTTATTTGTTCTTTAAATATTTATATATTTTTAAGACTCTTTAAAAACTGCGGTAGCTTGTTGTATAGTTTCCTACCAATATAACTAGGTTTTTGTTTGAATAATCTCCTCGGCTTCTTGTATTAGGCTATAATCGCGTAAGTCAAGATGTTGGTTAATATCGCTCTTTTTTACATATAAAGTAGCTTCATACACATGTAAGCAGCTGCATAAGTTGCAAGCTGCACGGAAAATAAGAAGACTTCCTGTGTAATACCAATCGATGAAAAAGTCTCAAACAGGTCAATTGATATTTATGGACGTAATCTTCCTGAACATTCATTTAGTGAAATCCCTGTTATATCCTAATATCACAATCCTAAAGTGGCAGAATAGTGTAGTGTATAGTCCAATTCAAAAATAAATGCTTTTATTCCAGGATCGAATAGACTTGACTTGTCTAATACTTCATGACCAGATTCTTCAAGACGTAATATTTAAGAAAAGGTTTCAATTCTACCTGATATATTTCTGTATATATCCCAGATGGTAATGGACCAAAACATAAAACAACTAATTTTTCTCATGATCACATTATATTTTTTATTATTTTAATTATCATCTTAATAAAAATCCTAATAAATAATCCATTATTAAAAATAAATTTAATAATTTAAACCTCGATAAACATCAATTGATAGAAACTTTAACTGTAATGCCCACCGTCACCTTATTCTTAATTATTGCTATTCATCCATGAACCAGCGAACACATAAGACCAATAACATGAATTATAATAATTGGTCTTACGTGTTCGCTGCCATGAACATTTTATGTCCGATAGAAAAGTTAATCCTTCAATTCCAATTGAATCTTTTGAACATGATTTATAATGACATTGAAATATAAATCAAATTTAGAAGAATTTTATTTCTATTCAATATATTGTATGACATTCACTAACCTATTGTTAACCTTTATACGATTTGTTATTCATTCCATTATAATTATTGAGATGACATTACTGGGAGAAATTTAGTGCCAGATAGAAAATATGGGTAACACTGAGCCAATTTTATAAATATGTGCCAATGGTATTAGCCACATGATAGTATTTTATGATGTGCAGGATTGTTATGAGATAGTATTAGTCTGATTTAGCATTCCTCTTCAACTGCTACTGTACTCTTTTAAGTTACAACTAGTGCATCATTCAACATAATGGTGTTCATGCATAATAATTTATTTATGAGGTCAATAACCCTTTTTACTTATACTATAATAGCAGGTTGCCCGATTCAATTTCTAGAATGTGTAATAACCTATCTAGAAATAATTTAATATAATAGTCTCTTCTTCTTCTTCTTCTTGTTCTTCTTCAATCCCTATTTTCCAATTAGTGTATCGTCGACAGATAACAGCAAATAGCTGTTTATTATATAGGATAATTTTAACACAACTTAGAGGCATTGGGTAAGAAATACAACAATAAAATTGTATAAAAATTGTAAATTTATTAACGTATAATATTTCTTATAAATAATGGTGAATTTGATATGAGCAATGGCAAATTACTGATCGATTATAAATTTTATTAAATTGAACATCTATCAAAATAAATGTCACAATATCATATACAATAATGTCACAATATCATATAAATGGTAACTTGAAAATAATCACAGAATAAGTTGACAAGATAAGACGCATATTATACAAACAATGAATGTCCTCTGAAATCAGAGCACTGTTATGTTAATAAAATACAGCAGTTGAAAGAAAGAAAAAAGAGCTGATTAGTGTTTGGAGCTATTCTCTACCTCCTGGAAAACACAAAATATAATAATTGTTGATGAATATACATAGAAACTAATCAGATATTTAATCAGGGATTATGGAACTTAAATTAGCTTCATTAATCTGAATTGGGAATAATTTTCTGAGTGTCAACTTTAGATGAAAATCTCATTTTTTCATCTCAAATGAAGTGATTAAACATTTGATAATGACTTATTTTGAAAGTACGGGTTTAATTGTTTATAATATATTTCAATACATAACAAAGTTAGGGTTGATTTATATCTTATTACACATAAAAATGCTTAAAATTAGCTAGTAAGTTTTAAAAAGAAATTGCTAGATGTGAGATTTTATTACCTGTACGGTCTACCGATTTTGGGTTCATTATAAATATCAGATTCTTCCAAAATAAGAGATTTACACTTGAGGCTTGAGATATTTTTCTTCAAAATGAGTTACAGTGATTTGAATTTTTAAATGTAAATACTGTACAATAAAAACTTCAAATAGCCTTCTAATATCTTAATACCTAACATATCGATATCAATATTAATATTTGAATAAAGCCTTATGAAATTTCTCAATTTCTGTGGAATTACAACTATAGTAATTGTTTTCAATAAATTATGTATTTTTGAGTTAAGTTCACTCTACTAATAGAAATTCGAACATTTTCAAGCAATTACACTTGGTGAAAAGAGTTGAATGAATTTTCAATTAATAATGTTTCAATGGAATAAAATGTTGATGAAAATATTTAATTTTGTACAGTTATAAGTAATATAAGTAACAAAATGACATAAGTAACAAAATTCACACAAATTATTCCATGGAGTATGTTGGAGTTACGGAAGGAATATAAATGAAAATGAAACAAAATACATAAAGCGAAACACCATCATTCTCGTAAAGTCCGTTACAGGGTTACAACTTTACTTTTTCTGTTACTCCTAACCTGTTTAGCCACTGTCCTGCATTTGAAAACAAATTAAGATTAATAGATTGATAGCATCAATTTTTAACAGTTCGAAATTCCTGTAAATTTCAAATCACTCAGCCAATCTGCTAACATGATAACCACGCCCTGAACTCCATATTAGAGCTTGTAGGAACGTCGGTCTGCTGTTGGCATTTTGTTAGGTAGAACGTTTGACACAAAAATGGGCGAATGGCCGGCCATCAACGTTGTTTGTAGGAAGCATACTGATCGGAAGGCACGAGTATGTACTTGATCTCAGGTGAGATGAGCTTATCCTGATTAGATAATGCGTAGTAGGCATTCTGGAGGTCAACATCGGATGCTGTGCTGGATGGGTAGTAGGACTGCGGTGTTGGGGTTGGACTACCCAGTAACGAAGATGAGTAATCGTAGTCTCTGTGGTGGTCGTTTGGATTGGGGGCGGGGGTGGAAGGGTTGGGGGCGTCGGGCTGCTCCTCGTAGATGGGGGCGGGGGTGGTGCTGCGAACTGAAGCATAATCGCCAAGGGATGGCGCCGAAGTAGTTGACTGGTAGTGTTTGTACGCTTCCGATAGGTATTTAGCTGTTATGGATTGAATGATATCATCCGCTTTAACGTACTTCTGACTCAAGGGTATCACCGGCGTCGGCTGAACGTAAACTTCGTTGTAGGTTGTATAATAAGCGGGAGGAGAAGTTGGACTCTGGTAACCCAGTTTCCCATCCGACGAAACTGACGGCGAAATTTTGATAGGTGGTGCTGCCTTATACTTATGGTACAACCCGGCTGCAGCTGTCTTATACCCAGACTCTGGATCATACACCAACAACGTAGGAGAAGTGGGACTTGTTTTCGGCGATCTGTTATAAGGAACCTTCTTATGCACCAAAGTCGATATGTAACCAGGAATTTCGTGAGGATGTGGCAGTTGTTCCTGACTGCTGTATGCTTCTTCTCTTGGGACAATCTTTTCGCCCTCGTATGTGACATCTGCTCTGTAGCCCTTGTTGTCTGCCGTGTAGCTGACCACCTGCACTCGTCCATCGGGCAGCTTCACTCTGTACTGGCCCTGAGTAGCCTTGCCATCGTGGGCTTGTGAGTGCGAAAAGTCATCACCCGAATGGTGGTCTTTTACCGCGTATGAGAATGCATAATTTTTAGGCACCTGAAACAGAGCAAAAAGACTTCACTTTTAACAGCCACAACATTTTGCAATACCTAACTTCTAATAATACTCTTACTAGATTAGACTGAATAGAATAGGCTAATTAAGCAGACAAACTAGTAAAATTTTATTTGGTCCAACTTTTTTCTTTTAGGGGATAATACGTGCTTTTATTTGAGTAAAAATTTGCCTTTGGGTAGAATTTAATTGAATTGCTACCTTTATTTTATCCTGGGATAGTGGAGTTGAGGCGCGGCCCCCTCTTGCACTCAACCCTCCGATACAAATCAAAACGTTAATAAATTTTTAAATGAATTGATTCCAGAATAAGGTACTTAGGAATATTGCTGATGCTCCATGGTATGTCAGAAATACTGATCTTCACCGCGAACTAGGAGTGGAGTCAATAGCCAGTGAAATCAAGAGATTTGCCAATAAACATGAAGATAGACTGCATCAACACCAGAACGTAGAGGCAATCCAGCTGCTGAACGTCCATGGGATGATACGAAGGCTAAAGCGGAAGAAGCCACACGAATTAGTGTAGTGTAAAGTGCAAAAGCAAAGTTTTTTAATGTGCAAAAGTTAAAAGCAAAAGTGTGTATGAAAGTGTAAAAGCAGAAGTGTGTATGAAAGTGTAAAAGCAGAAGTGTGTATGAAAGTGATTTAAAATATTCTTTAAATATTGTTTATTGTTAAAATAGAGGAGGTCAAGCCAATGGGTTAATCCTTTCCATAGTAAATAATTAGCAATTTAGGTTAAAATAAAATAGCTTATTAGTCTCAGACTAGGTGCTAGGATAACTTCAGCAGAAAAAAAATGAATTAATATAAGAAAAGGAAAAAAAGAGATTAGATTTAGATTAGATTATTTACTTTATTTATGTAGATTACAAAATGCACAGTCTTAAAGTCTCAGATTCTAGATTCTAAAGAGGGAGATAAGTTAATCATATGAATAAAATTATAATGGAATGATTTTTATTGGTGTGGATACATAGATGATTCATCTCACCTTGATGCTTGAAAACTTGACCAAGTTTTAATAAACCTAATTTTAGGTGGGATAACAACCACCAAGTAAAGTAATATGGAACAGACTTTACAATTTGGATGACTTATAAATTGACTGGTTAATTGCTTTCATTCATAAAAACGTTGTTCATATTCAAAGTATTTTTAGATGGTGTTCAGTTAGGGGTTTATCTCTGACTGATACTCCTGCGGTCACGGGTTTGATCCTGCTCAGCCTGTCATATTTTGTGTAATCATTTATCTCATTACTCACGCACAAGTCTCAGACTCATGTGGGCATCATCAGAAAAAAATATATCCACAAAGTCATAACAATTTCATCTTCACCCAAAGGATATTGATTCTCTTGAGAGTTTGTAACTCTCAAATGAAATTTGTAAAAGTTGACTGAAAATTCAAGTGTGAAACAACATTACTGACATCAACATATTTGGAGGCCTTGTTCTTGAAGGTCTTCTTGACGACGGCGGGCACCGAGGGAAACTGCACCGGCCGATTGTCGTCGTTGCGAGTGTCGACCCGATGGAAGAGTGGGTAGGGGTGGTGCAGTAGGGTGGGATGTGGCTGAGGGGCGTCGGCGTCGGCTGGCACTAGCTCCAAGCCGTAGTCCTGGGGTGCCGCCTCATATGGGTGAGGATTGAAGTTTCGCGGCCTCAGATACCTTTCTGGTACACTCACTTCCTGGCTTCTCACTGTACAAGTTGTTAGTGCTATTATACACAGCGCTACCTAAAACAATTGAAAGCCAATTTGATTACATTCAAACTTATAAAAATAACAAAAGTACATTCTAATTGTGCACTAGTACAACACATATGCCTGAAAGAAATAATGTTGTTCTATTCTTCTAGCACGCACTCTCCTACATAGTGTTACAGGTTGTATGACTAAAATAACGCTGGCAACACTTAAATTTATCACTCGCACTTTATTTACACAAATAATCACAACACTCACTGATCAGTAATGTCTTACAGAAAACTAAGCAATTAAAAACAGATAAAACGATATTGTTCAAATATCGTAGAGAGATTTCAATAAACTGAACAAAAATCAATCACTAAAAGATAAAAGGCCGATCTAATATAAATAAATACTGTAACTGTACAATAAACTGTCCAATAATATTCAAAAATAAAGGTCAAAAAAGAACAATTGACTTACGTAGCACTAGTCCGTAATACAATAAAAACTATTTAGTAGCTCACTGGTATGAATTAAATAGGAAAACGAATTATCACGATAGGCACAGAGAGAGAATTATGGCAATTATCACTATATAGGCACAATATATAGAACTGTCACAACTTATGTTTATCAGATGAATTTCAAACAAGACTGAACTAATTTACAAAAGTCTCCCTCTATTTATATAATTTTTCATAATTGAGATATCTCTTGATTTTTTCTATCAACTTCTACCGATTTCTAAAATAAACAACGAAAGACCTTCACGCCTTCCACAATATTCGATAAGACTCCATTAATTTCTAATCAAACAACTAGAACATTCTAAAAACGTTTTTTGTAAAATTTTTGTGACGTTAATGTAACGTTTTTAGGAGTTAATTCTAGAGGTTCGGTTAATTAAAATTAAAACTGTCATCGCCAACGTTTTATGTAAAATATTCATACATTTGTATGATGTGTATCTGATACTGCTTCGTACTCTTCAATATTTTCTTTAGAAAAAGAGATGTGCACTCCTCGTATTTGGTGAGAATACAATACTTGTAAATCAAAATGCACTATTTTATTACTAAGTACTATTTATTCGTGTTTCGTGTTATCTGTTCTCCTGAAGCTCTCTATACTCTCATATTCCTTCTACGTTTTATTATTCGTCTATATCAGTGGTTCCCAAAGTGGTCCATGTGGACCCCCTGGGGGTCCACGGGGACCAGCTAGGGGTCCATGTCAGTGAAAAATAAAATTGGGGGTCCATGATATGCTAATGGGGGTCCACAATAGCGGACGTCTTTGGATCGGGGCGTGGTATATAGTAACTATGTACAATCTAATATCAAAACTGACACTGTATAAAACAAATATTTTATATTTAAATTATGATTTTTACTCACTTATACTGCTGGTGATACTGGAGGGGTGCATTTCACTTCTAAAAAGAAGCTTCATCAGCCTAGAAGTGGAATGCAGCCCTTTAATATCTCCAGTATACGTGAGTAAAAATCATAATTTAAATAGAAATACAGATTCAGTTTTGATATTAGATTGTTCATCAAGTATTTCGTCATGGAACACATTTCAAAGTACCTATGTACTTGTATAATACTGTTGTACGTAAATGCAAGCAAAAATTATATCATTATATCTATTTAAAATAATAACGCTTTCTATGAAAACATTTTCAAATCTCAGAGAATTCATACTTAGTTTTCTTATATTTGAACATTATAAGCCTTCATTGGTAGGTCACTAAACAGCTACCAGAAATATATATATATATATATATATATTTCCATTTTTAGCAGTATTATTATGAGCAAAATAACAAGCCCCATATCTTTCAATTATATTCTATTATGTTTCAAAGGTATTGAAATTTACTGGTAGGTCACTAAACAAGTCAGGCAACAAATATTTCTAGCAATATTGTTATAAGCAAAAGTAGCCTCATATATTAAATTTCAAAGTTACACACAAAATCAATATTAATTTAGTATTTAGTAATTCATATTTATAATTGAACGATATTCTATCATATTTAAAAAAAGAACGTTTATTGGTAAGTCATTCAACAACTTAGGTAGGTACCAAATTATTCAAGTTATTTCAGGTTTATTATGAGCAAAAAGAGCATAACGTCTTCAAATTATCAAACCATACCGGCTATTCCAGCAAGTTCTTGCTTATTGAATTAATTGTTCAAAAATATTCTGATGGAAAACAAATCTGTGCACAATAAATTACATTTATTTCGAAAATAAATTCTAGTTATAGTATCAAAGTTTAATTTTTATTTTTCACGTTTACGAGAATTTCTAATAAGGTTTAAAGAGCTTCCTTTTATTACTCTACGTATTTGATAATTTTAAATCGAACTAGAAATCTTTGTAGTCTATTAAATAAATTTTAATAAATTGGCTCTGGTATTTTGATTAACTTCTTTGGAATCAATTTTTAATATTCTTGTTAGAACACTCCTTCAATGTATCTGTATCGCCCTTTTGTCACAAATTTGATGGAATATTCTACAAAAATGTGAATTATATTCATATTGGTTATATTAGATTGTTATTTTCCACCTCCTCTCCTCAATTCTCTCTCTATCACATTTCATTAACAAAGAGTGTTGTGTTCTAACACATTGAGCAGCTGTGCTTCTGATTTTAATAGATGTGAATGATGCAATTACTACAGAGGACACAATGTTGTTTAATAGAATACCGGCCGTTATACTTCTTGAGTTTTATTAATACTATTTCACTATAATCAACAACAATATGTCATACTATTTGATTATTTCAATGCAAATTCGACTACTTTACAAAAATGTACTAAGTTTATGTGATTTTAATGCTTTCTGCACCCCAATGGTGATCTTGAATCTGTTACTGTCAGCAGTGGTAGGCCTACTTCATCAGCTTTCAAAAGCACATTTCAACTGATAGTTAAAAAAAAATATGACATTCATGCAGGGGGTCCAACTAAAACAAAAAATCATGGCAAGGGGTCCACGAGGTAAAAAGGTTTGGGAACCACTGGTCTATATCTATAGTATAGAGACTAATAATTCTTGAATATTAGTATATTTCTTCAACTAATTATATATGATATACTTCCCTTGCAGTTCCATTTTCACTTTTTCACTGTGTGGCCTAAAATAACGTTTTTTAAATATTTTTATTGCAAATCCAACGATATCTCATTTTCCAAGATTGACCAACAATTAACAGAGATATGCTACTTTTTAGGGTGTGCGATGGTTGAGAACGGGTTGCAGATTTTCGCTTCTAACCACCGCACACCCTAAAAAGTAGCATATCTCTATTAATTGTTGGCTAATCTTGAAAAATGAGATATCGTTGGATTTGCAATGAAAATATCTAAAAATCGTTATTCTAGTCAAATTTTGATATCATTAGCCATTATTAATTAATACCTGTTCAAAGATTTTAAATTGCCGCCATTTTGTTTTTTGATGTCGGAAAATTTTGATTAATTTTTTTTAGATTGTTTCAATTGTTATAAAGCTGTATGCAAAATTTCAAAATTATACATTCAGAGGTGTTCGAATAAAAAAAATGAGCGAAAAAAACAAAATGGCGGCTGTGTGAGTAACTGGGGATTTTAGAAAAATTTTATTACGATATTTACTTTTGTTAGTGGTCCAGAAACACTGCCTAGAAGTATTGGTAGAGAGTTCCGAAACACCCTGTATAAAAAAGTTTATATTCATGCACACACATAGAAATCTTCTAATAGGAATTAGTATTGGATTATAAGTATTGGATTAGTAGTATGATATGTTACGATATATGTACGATATAGTATAATATGTTGTTCCATTGTGCAGTCACTGCTCATGTATGGAATCGTTGGATGGGGTGGAGCCTGTACTGTACATATCAACCCCCTAAAAACAGTGCAGAAGCTTATAATAAAGATCATCACAAAGAAGCCAACCCGCTATCCCTCCAAGCTTCTGTTTAGTGATTTCAAAGTATTGGATCCCAGACAGCTGTATGTAAAGGAAGTAGCATCTAGGTTGCACAAAGACAAATCTGCCTTCCAGAATAGGAATCACCACCACAACACCTGATACAGGCATCTCCTCATATCAAACAGGGCAAAAACGGTTCTCTATCAAAGACACTTCAATCATCTAGCACCAAAAATCTACAACATAATTCCTGAAAACATTAAAGCAATAGGACAATAAATTCAAGCAACAGCTTCATAACTGGCTAATAATTATTGACAGGCAGCATATAGAGAGGATTTTTTCAAACAATGATTATGATAGAAACTTGTAATTTTTAAAACTGAGCAATCCTGAATCCTATATCCTATCTTTAACTAAACCTCCTTTTTCATCTCCTAACACCTACTCTAGAACATGACATGCCATAGTGGGGTAGGATGATTTCCTAAATATATGTTTTATCTATTATATACATCTTATTATTACCTGTAATATAAATATTGAAACACTTGGTTAAAATACTTTGTACTGTATATTTGAAGAGGGAAATAAAATTATTATTTATTTATTTATTTATTAATTATTTACGTTACTGAAACTCATAAATTTCCACACACACAGGTTAAATACTTGCAGCATACAAAAAAAAATAATATTAATTTCAAATGTTTATTATAGGAATAATTATTTGAATGAGTTATGGAATTAAATTGAAATATGAATACAAACTTTGATGTAGTTTGAAGATGATAAGTAACCAAATCAGTTACGTTAATATTGTACAGATGATGTGAACAACATCTTGCTTGCCAAAAGGGTTGTACGTAGACTGACAAAAGAAATTCTTACCATCACCTTAAGCTTAAGAAACATGACAGTTGGTTTTGAAAATTTCGGGTAGGGGGATTAGGGGATATATGTATTCTCCCTGGTTTGCTCCTGCCTTCAAAATGTGATATTCAAAAGTACTATCGCGTCATAAGTCAGAAGAGAGATTCAAAGCTGTAGCATATTTGTCGGGGGATTTCGCGATGAGAGTCGGACAGTCGAGAATATAATACCTCTGTAGGTTTTAGACAAGAGAATGCCGCAGGGGATTCAACGCCCCCCCCCCCTTTCGGTCTCGTTTGGAGAAAGAAATAAGTTGGCGCAACTGTTCATTATGCTCACGTCACGTCCATTGCAAAGTAAGGGGCATTTGGCTCACGACTCATTAGGGCACACTGTTTTCTCGCCTCATCTACTTTCATAGTTCACACTGAGCGCGGCGCTGTATACGAAACGCGCGAATTAATTGATGCACATATTCAATTATCTCGCAGCAGCGGTAAACAGATTGCTCATTTCGCAACTCCGATACCTATCAAACAGTGTGGAGAACATTGAAGGCAGGCCGAAGGAGGAAGCAAACTCCCAACATCATCTGGACTAGACCATACAATCCGATTGCAAATAATAGGTTACCTCAATTCATTATCAATGTTTGTTACAGCACGCATGTAATGACTGCCGAATTCTCACTGCTTACTTCCAGATACCTAGTTGAGACATTTATATTCAATAGCTTAGAAGATTTCTAAGCTAGCTAAGAAGCATTTATCTTATAGTCTGATATTCAGTACTTCTAACTAAATGTTTTAAAAGCATTAATGGTTAACTCTTATGTACAGTTGACTACCAACTTTCGATAATTCGCAACAAAAGCTCAGTGCCTTGGAAAATTTCTTTGTAGCGAGCACTAAAATATTCAGAGTTACTTTAGGAATTGATTCTTACCAAGGAAACAAAAAATCATCTATTTCTTCATTCCTGAAGATAGCTGTAGAACGTAACAGCTAATCAGCCTATATGGCATTTCTATTATTCCTTATTTTGATCCATAAAATGTCTATTTGCATTGCAATTCATGTCCTGTCGAGATTTATACATTTATTTTTCGAATAGCTCACCAAGAAGTACGATTAACGAACTTTCTGGCGCAAGTAGCTCTTATGTTTCTGGAGTGTTGTTCTTTCTTTTTTCAAATCGATGTAACCCTCTTTACGATTTATTTTTCAATAAAATTTGAATTAGTTCCTCATTTTATTTGGTTACAAATTACAATTTTTTACTAAATGAATAAGTGCATTTAATGAAAATTCATATAATTAGAAATAGTATGTTGAAAACATATTTATGTATTTAGTATCTCCATCCTTTCTTTTGTGCTTTTCTCAGAGGGCAGCAAATTGAAGTAATATAGATAGTGGAAATTATTATAATGAAACAGTAAAGTTTTTTAATATCTTTATTTTTTTCTGTCTAGAAAATTTATTTGTGTCTTCGGTTAATTTAATTTACTGTTTTTCTCATGGTTTCTTTGTAGTATACCATATTTATTACAATAAGTAATTATGTATTTCTGAAAGTAATTGATAATTGAATTAATTTTTGTATAATTGATTAGTTTTCAGCTTAGGCAAACTATAACTTAATTTTTTTTATTAATTTGTACAATCGTTGTGTTATGGAAGCAATATATGCTTCTATGAGATGGATAGCCATCTATGAGTTGCTTCCCTGTAATTTGTAAATAATAAATAAAACAAAGCAAGATATTTCGTAACAGGCTCCTTCAACTATCAGATTTACTTCCGAAGGTAATGTGGGTGTTGAGGGTATAGAAAATACAAGATAAAATGAAGGAGGAAGTCTCAAGGTAAAAAAGAACACTATTCCGTATTTAAAGGTTTCGTTAATACACTGATAAAAGGATAAAAGTTCTATTGCAAACCAGCGATTAAGTTGTGCTTAGTTTACGGTTTATCATCACGACCCAGTGACTCGGACAGCGCAGCGCAATGAGTGAACAAAGAATAAATGATAGGAAAGGATCCGCGTTTTAAAAGGTAAGATGCGCCTTGACCCGTCCACACCATCTATCAGAGAGGCCAGGCCAGAGGCTGCTGAGGCTGACAGCCCTGAGGTCACTCAATCTAAATGAAGAAGGCGGAGGAGAAACAAGAAGAAAAGGAGGAGGAGGAGGAGGAGGAGGAGGAGGAGGAGGAGGAGGAGTAGAAACAGGAGGAGGAGGAGGAGGAAGAGGAGGAGGAAGAGGAGGTAAAACAGGAGGAGGAGAAGGAGGAGTAAGCGGAGGTGGACGATAAGACGGGAAATGAGAAGAAGAAAGAGAAAAAGAAGAAGAGTATGATGAAAAAGAAGAAGAATGAGAAGGAAAAGGGAAATGAGAAGAAAGCAAAGGAAAAGGAGGAGAAGGAGAAGGAGAAGGAGAAGAAAGAGAAAAGGAGGGGAAAAAGAAGAATAAGGAGAATATGAGGAAAAAGAAGAAGAATGAGAAGGGAAAGGAGAAGAAGGTCAAGGAAAAGGAAGAGAAGAATGAGAAGAAAGAGAAAAGAAGAAGAAGGGAAAGGAGAAAAAGGCAAAGGAAAAGGAGGAGAAGAAGGAGAAGAAGGAGGAAAATTAAAAGAAAGAGAAAAGAAGGAGAAGGGAAAGGAGAAGGCGAAGGAAAAGAAGGAGAAGAAGGAGAATGAGGGAAGGAGAAGAAGGAGAAGAATGAGATGAGAGAGAAGAGAAAGTGAAGGGAAAGGAAAATGAGGAGAAGAAGGAGAAGGAAAAGGAGAAAGAGAAGAAGAAGAAGAAGGAGAAGAAGGAGAAGACGGAGAAGAAGGAGAAGAAGAAGAATGAGAAGAATGAAAAGAAAGAGAAAAGAAGGAGAAGGGAAAGGAGAAGAAGGCGAAGGAAAAGGAGGAGAAGAAGGAGAAGAAGAAGGAGAAGAAGAAGAAGAAGAAGGAGAAGAAGGATAAGAAGGAGAATAATGAGAAGAATGAAAAGAAAGAAAAGAAAGAAAATAAAGAGAAAAAGAAGTAGAACGTAAACAAAGAGAAGAAGGAGAAGAAGGAGAAAAAGGAGAAGAAGGAGGAGAAGGAGAAGAAGGAGAAGAAGGAGAAGAAGGAGAAGAAGGAGAAGAAGGAGAAGAAGGAGAAGAAGGAGCAGAAGGAGAAGAATGAGAAGAAGGAGAAGAATGTAAAGAATGTAAAGAAAGGAGTAGAAGGCAAAGGAAAAGGAGGAGAAGAAGGAGAAGGAGAAGGAGAAGGAGAAGAAGAAGGAGAAGAAGGAGAAGAAGGAGAAGAAAGAGAAGAAAGAGAAGAAAGAGAAGAAAGAGAAGAAAGAGAAGAAAGAGAAGGGGAAGAAGAAGAAAAAGTCTGGGAAAAAGAAGATAGAAGACAAGAATAACGAGAAGAAATCAAGAGGCAAGAGTGGGCCGTGATATCGCCTTGCCACTGGTAGGCTATGGACTGCTTCGCAAATTACACAGCACCGTCCGACTGACGCATCACGATGCTAAGTGAATTATTGCCATCTCGTCGTGGCATCAGTTGTCCGAATTGCCATAACAAAATTTTGCAGCTCAAATAGCCGAAAACCCGATCGAACTGTCGTTCATTTATCATTTGCCGCAGTTATCGCACAGAACACTATCACAACGTAGATACACCATGTTTTGCGGATTTTCCACTTATTAGGTAATGACCAGTCAAGGCTTAGACGGGCAAAATGCGAGTGGCCGAGTTTCAATTAAATTTGAGGACAGATCATTTTTTATAATTGGGAAACGTAGCTCGGTTGTAAATAGGACAGTTTGTATGAATTTTCTACAAGACTTTTATTTTATGATGTGAAAAGAATCAAGAGAAAAGCCTAATCCGTGTCATTTTTGGTTCTTTTAAACTTTATTCTAGCAATAACCAAAAAGTGATAGTCAAGCTGGAGAAATTATAGAAAACTCCTATAATAGATACCAATATAATAGAAGAGTTATAAAAACTATACTCCAGCTGAGAACACTTTGTAGCTTAGATTGAAAATGAATGAAATTACACTTGATATGATTTCATCATGATGTGATCTCGTGAAAATTACCAAATAAAACTTTTAAGATGCAGTTTTTATCAAAATGAATGTTGTTACTTGTTACTATTTGCGAATGTTTTTTTTTTTTGTAGATTACGTCTTGGAGACTCCAGTTAAGGAGTATAAGACAAGTCAGATTAACAATTATACTATCTTATACACTAGTTACCATAATTACTATATCAATTAGTTGAGGAGAGGCTTAATTTTGATATGAAAGGAACTCTTGTGCACTATAAAAAGCTTTATCAACTAAATATTTTTTCAATTGTTTTTTAAATATTTCTATATTTTCAAGACTCTTTAAAAACTGCGGTAGCTTGTTGTAGAGTTTCCTACCAATATAACTAGGTTAAAGATGTAATAGTGATACTATCTATGTAAAGATAGTGTATGGAAAATAGAGATGATTACTGGAAATAACAATGGATAGGCATTGTATTAACAAATCAGATGTGGAAAGGGCAATGGACTCACTAGATCAATATTAACAGACTGCACACTTTTTTAGCAGGCCTCAATCATGATGAAATTCCACATAAATGGTATGAGGAGATAATTACAAGACTGGAACGGGAGCGGAGTAGTTATTGTACTCAATTTAAGGTTCTTAATTCAATTTAAAATTTACACTTTTATTTGTGCATGCAACACTGGAAGAGACTAGTGTATTGTGAATGCATTTTTATACAGGATATTCTTAGAAACGATTGTTTCAAACAGAATATGTTCAAAAACGATTGTTTTGATTTAGAAACGTTGATTCCGCTTGTTCAACTATTCCGTGGTCGATTGAAGATTGCATCAAGCAGCTGTTTGATTTCTGCGTGCACTGGTGTATTTGGCAGATCGGCCACCAGACAGCGGAGGGTGGGCCCAACTTCGTGGCTTTGTTTCTCAACAGAAATAAGTAAGGAGTAGCGACAGAGAGTTCCCACAGTTGCCCAACGCCCGACCCAAAGTTAACCGTCTGCAGAGAGACAAGGTCCAAAGTGCTACCTTGTCCTCCGATAGGCTTTCTGCTTCATGTCAGATGCAACGTCTCTACCAGGGCCTCACTACAAACTTCAGTATACAGAGAGGCCCTTTCTCTACTCCTTCCCTAACTTCGCCCGATCATCCGTCGCGGTTCGCGGCGATCTCATCTCCTCGCGTGAGCCAAGTCTCGACCACGACCCACATTCCACCTGATAACAAACACATTCACAAGCCAATGCATCCTTCCTATTTTTCTCGCCAGTACAATACAAACACCCACAACACGCACCGATGCTAATTGTTTGTTATGGTCCTGCAAAGGAGTCCAATGACTAGGCTGTAACACGAAGCAAATAAACTAAATTTACTACCAAACTTGTATGAATTGTTCTGATGGATTTTCTCCAATTATCAACACTGTTGATCGTCTCAAAGATAGCATTGAAATGTTATTAAATTCAATTACAGATAATTGAGTTTGGTGATGAAACTATGTGAAAAATATTTTTTTATGGCTTGTGTACAATGCCTTGTGAACTTCCAAGTGATTACATGGTCTTCTTTTGTGAAAGTTTTTCAACTTGGGTTTTTATAAAGTGTCTTGAATGTTGACTAACAAAAAATAATGATATTACATTTTTCTATTCTAGAGCTTATACAGCAGTTTAGGTTGGCAAATAAATGATAGATTTCATGTGTTGTTTTATAAAGGAAACATTCTGAAATCGAAAGCGTGATATTTGCAACAATGTTTCTGTGCTTATGTGAGTGACTATCAAGGTTTTGAGAGAAGGTAATAGTCAGAATTTGAGAAAAAATTCACATCTACATTCAACTTTCAACTCATTAGTATACTCTCTCACATTGTCTTCACTAGTAGTCGAAATTAATGTGCATATTCCATACAGTACATACAGTTAATAATATGATGTTTACAAATTACACAGGGATGCAATTTGTTTTGTACCAAAATTGGACATTTCAATTGAATAGCTATTGATACACCATGCAAAATGTACGAAATTTCGGAGAATCAACGCGATTGAACAGGTGCTATTAGCCGTTCTCCACAGTAATTAGAGAAAACAAACTGTTTATAGGAACGTTTCGAACAATAACACATACACACGCCCGGTCTCGTTGTTAGCTCTGGAATGGATTTTGGTAAATTTCAAATGAACTCGTCGATTCTCTCTGATGAACCCGTATATGCTTCATCGTACTACAAAGCCTATGTAGATAGGAATGCTTCAATAGTTTGTATACAAAAGACAGCTTACCCAAATTCGAATGCTCTGTTTAAATAGTAGTAGAATTCAATTAAATCAATAACTACAATTTAAAAGGATATTGAAGCAGGCAATTTAAAAAATAATAGTGAATTGATGTGCTAATAAATAATAATCAATTTGCATGATAAATTAATCAAAAATACAAAAAATTCCATTGGAGGAGCCCTAGTAATAATCTCACTACTCAGGGAAATTAGCGTGTATCTTATTCAGCTCAGGCCACTATCCATTTACACCTAACCTTAGTAAGAGCGAGAGGGTACAAACATTTTAAGATAGAATAGGTTGAAAGGGGCAACTGACGTCTGAAATCCTCCTAATCAAGTTTGTACGGGTTTTTTAATTCCTCTTCATTTTTCTACATAATTTCCACTTTTACGATAACTTCTTTCAGGCAAGCACTGTTTTTTTAATACTTTGGATCGATTATTTTTGTTATAACTTTTTTATTATTATTGTGAATATTCTCAATTAAATAATTACTTTTACATGTACTACCTGCACTATATTTATTACATCAGATGACATGCTATGCTAAACCCATGAAGATCACTTTCCCATCATTCATCTCAAGTGAAGTACCGTACTTACATTTCTCTGTACTCATAATATTTCCTTTTTCTTTATTTTTTCATTCGATTGAATTTTTAGAAGTTTATATTTTATATGGAAGACTAATATTCTAGATAATATTAAAAAATAAATTTTGGTAACTTTCATCTAATTTTTAAGTTAAGAGATTATTTGTACCTTTTTTTTTTGCTGAAGTTATTCTAGCACCTAGTCTGAGACTAATAAGCTATTTTATTTTAACCTAAATTGCTAATTATTTACTATGGAAAGGATTAACCCATTGGCTTGACCTCCTCTATTTTAACAATAAACAATATTTAAAGAATATTTTAAATCACTTTCATACACACTTCTGCTTTTACACTTTCATACACACTTTTGCTTTTAACTTTTGCACATTAAAAAACTCTGCTTTTGCACTTCACACTACACTAATTCGTGTGGCTTCTTCCGCTTTAGCCTTCGTATCATCCCATGGACGTTCAGCAGCTGGATTGCCTCTACGTTCTGGTGTTGATGCAGTCTATCTTCATGTTTATTGGCAAATCTCTTGATTTCATTGGCTATTGTCTCCACTCCTAGGTCGCGGTGAAGATCAGTGTTTCTACATACCATGGAGCATCAGCAATATTCCTAAGTACCTTATTCTGGAATCGCTGGATGATGTTTATATTGGATGGCCGAGTGCAGCCCCATAGTTGTATTCCATAGGTCCACACTGGCTTTAGAATCTGCTTGTAGAGGAGCAATTTATTGTAGGTTGTCAATTATGATGTCCTCCCAAGCAGCCAGTATATTTTCTTATATTTGATACCAAGTTCTTCTCTCTTCTTCTTCACATACACTTTCCATCTAAGCTTAACATCCAGCGTCATGCCCAGATACTTTGCGGTGTTTGAGTGTGGAACTATATTCCCATTGAGTGTTACGGGGATATATTGCACTCTTTTGTTTGTGAAGTTGACTTTATTTGTACTTGATAACCAGTACTGTTACCTTTATTTAGTTGACTTTTATCAAGGAGCTCTGTCTGCTCTTTCTTTTTGAAAAAAGGAATTTAATTACTTATTTAATTAAATACAAATTTATTTACTGTTTTGTACTGTTCATCATATTATGCTCCGGTCGAACCCGCACAGGTTTTCTTAGTGTTGCGTTAAGCTTATTTTTTTCACATACAATACATAAAAGATTAAGTTGTAAGTTTTTCACTGAAAAAATTAATTTCTTTCTCAATTTCTTATTTGAAATACGAATTGTTTATCGGTCCGTGAAGCCAAATTTGCGACAACCAGGCCACAAAAAAACTTCGAATAAAAGGTTCGTATTTCGACACTGTCAGTTTCCAACCTTTCCAAACAATAATTAATTAAAAAATGAGCTATTTCATACATCATGATTATTCATGAAATCCTAATCCACCCTTTCAGTCAACTATACAAAGTGTCGATCTTCATCTTTGTGCTGAATTGTAAGGGAAGATGTGAGGTTGAGCACAAACAATGCGTTCTACTCATAAGATTTATGACAAGGCTAACGGTTCTTTGAGGCCACTGCACTGGTGATAGATGTCAGTTTCGTGACTTTGAATGTGTGGGCCCCGTGCCCCGTGCTCCGTGCCCTGCCCCTGTCTTCACCTGTCCCTTTACTTGCCATGTGCAGTTTACTGATGGTAATCAGTGCTGGTTGAGGCTTGAGGCGAACGCCTTTGCCACAGATAACGTTGTGATAAACGACCGTCAAACACTTCAGACGCAAAACAGATCTTCTGCGGGAATAGAACGTTGTCTTAGTTAATACAACCACTGAGTGCTACTACTATTGATCTTGGAAATCTGGTTGTTTATGAATAAATTCAATCGTTGAATTATCATACATTATTGCATGTATTCATTTATATAGGCTATACACAACTGAATGTAAAGAAACAACATTTTAGCTCAATATTAATGTACTTAACTCGGGTTATAGCTGATTTAAGGATGTGTGTGTTTGTGCTGAACATTCATAGCGCGCATTTTATACAACTTATGTTTCTATTTTGGTGTTTCCAAAACCAATACCAGAAATTGAATCTTTGAGTTTGAGTTAAAATCAAAATGAGTTGCATTTGAGTTTGATTTGATTGGATTCCAGCAATAGCTAGAGAACAGCTAAAAAAAATGCCCAAAAAGGCAACCATTAATAACAAAGAATTTTTAAATTTTGAATTCCTTAAAGTGCTATTGATTTATACTGAACACTTCCGCAATGGCGGATATTGACAACAGCATTGAATAGCTGATGGAAATCGATGAATGCTACTGTAAAAAAATATCAGTCACTACCGGGAATCGAACCACAGAGCTCCCAATTGCCGGTCGGGCGCCTCAACCACTAGACCATAGTGACCTTTCTGTACAGCAGCAATAATTTTAAACTTGGTTTAACAAAAAAACTATCCAAAAAAATGTTAGAAGAAGATCCATTACAAGGCGGTCATATCTCATTAATAAAACACTTTAAACCAAGTCATGAGAAGAACGCATTCTAATCATTGTAAACCCACCCTTTGTTCCACGAGCTTTAAGAATCCACTATTAATATTCATTAAATAAATTTGTGAACAATGAATAATTACTATTTATTATTAAAAAACGATTGATATTTCATACGATTAGTTGGGTAAATATGTAATAAATCATAAAAGATTCCCATTTATAAACGATTTGAGAATTTTGTTTTTCTTACGCACTAAAAATGAAAAGCCCAGATAATCGCTCTATTATGTTTTTGAGGTATTATTTGTGAATTTGTAAAACAATAAATATAATTTTACAAACAGCAAATATTTCTTAAGAGGATGCCTAGTATTGTAGTTTTAATTAAACTTATTCAGGTGCGACCTAAAAACTCTGGCACCATAGCTGAGCCAGTCAGGTCATACGATATTATTATTATTATTATTATTATTATTAATATTAATAAAACATTATTGAAATTTGATCATAACCATCATATTCATATGCCATGTTTCTTCGATATCCTATGTTGCACCAAGTGCTTTTATTTATTTATATGGCTACTCTCACTAGTGGAGAAAATTGTTATCTATTTAGTGGTAGTCTGACAATACGGAAGTTAATTGCTTCCAATCAGCAATAAAAATTAGCATATGCAAAATATATAAATGAGTTCAAAAGGAAATTTGGTAAGATCCTTGAAATTTTCTCTAATAAAAACACTCACTCTCATTGTATTATTGTTTTAAAAGTATTTTCTGTGCATTTTTGTGAAATGTATGCAACTTAATATTTTATAGGAACACAATTGGAAAAAATAAAATCAATTGTTCTCTTCTGTCTACTAACAGAGAAATTGTTATTCCATAAAACCAATTATTCACACAGCAAACCACTAAAATGAAATTTACTTATTATTCCTCTTTCCATTATCAGAAATTATTCCAACACAATGTAATTTACTTTTGAACACAATCCTTCCGATGGCACTTCGAACCCTATCACAGGAGTCTACTTACTGTACAGCACGTTAGCCGACCTTGGCTCATGGGCACTGTATCATGCCACAAACACACCTTTCACTGTTATGAATATTTTGATCACGATGTAAATGAAGATACACAGATAAAACAGAGTAACAACAATCGAATCGCGAGAAACTGAGTGTAATAGCCTACCTACCTTGAGCGAGACATCCATTCTGAATAGCTGGCAAGAGCTGGCACGTTAGTTTATCACGAGCGAAATGTGCCGGCTGCTTTTATAACCTCTGCTCAGAGTGGCCCTTCCACTCCACCACCAAGTTGATACAGATGCTGCCAGGACGCCAGGTCCACAACAACATAGAACGGAAGATATGTCCTGCGAATTTTCCGCGAAATTCTTCTTCATCTCCTGTTTTCTTCTTATTGTCCTGCTCTTTTTCTTTATATTCTTCTCATTATTTACCACCTCTCCATTTTCTTTCCGCTCTTCAGCTTCTTTCTCTAGTTTTTTCTTTCTTCAGCTCCTTTTCCCCTTCTTTTTTCCTCTTCATTTTCATTTTCCTTTTCATTTTCATTATCATTTTCAATTTCATTTTTATTTTTATTTTCTTTTTCTTTTTTTTTCTTTTCCTGTTTCTTTTCTTTTTACATTTTCTTTTTCTTCCTCTTCTTCTTCTTCATACGCTTTCAACATTCCTTTCTTATCTCATTATAAGGCTGACGCGTGGCATACTCTTCCACTTCCTTTGACATTTTCCTTGAGACCAGTGCTGTCAAATGCGGAAAATACCTAGGCTTCGTTTCTATTTTAGAAGCTCAGCTATCTTTCGTCCTGAATTTGACATGGAAAACGTTCTACGAAAACCGGAAACGAGGTTTGACAGTCTATTTAGAAAGAGAAGAAAAAATAGCTCCATAGTTTCTTTTTGCTATCTTTCACTCTTACTTTCAGCTTCCATCTATTTAACTATTTTAGCTTCAACGAGAATTCCATTGTTCAAAAAACAGGCTAATAACAAGATTAGGTAAATAAGTTATAGTCACTTTGAAGTGACCTGTATGTATCAATAATAGTAATAATAATAATAATAATAATGCTGTGAGCATTTAAAATTTAATTCTCCGTTATTTAAGACACTAGTTTGAATAGAATATTGATTGCTACTCAACTGTTTTATAAAATGATAATTCTGGTCTCTCTAGTCTAGGGGTGGATCCAGCAGCAGATTTTTTTGGGGGGACACCCGAGGGGGAACCACCAGGGGGGTATCCCAGGTGGGGGTGTTTTCAATTAAAATAAAACCAACTTTTCAGATTAGTTCGTAGTTTGTTTGCTATTAAACAAATGTGAACAATTGATTAGTTGGCCATATAATTAATAATTTAAGCTTTAAAGCGCTGGGTTACCCATTCTTTTAGTTCTGATAACATATCCCCTGACAAGCTCCTAGTCTCTGCCAATGATGTTTCGCTGTTCACAAATCAACTCACGGATGCAGGACAATACGTATTCGCCTACTCAAGATGGGATTCGCCGTGGGCTAGGGCTACTGTTCATGGGAAATCTGTAGCCTATTTGGTACTGAAATGCAGCTGGAGACATCATGACATCTAGCATGAGATATGCATGCAGTATGTGATTCATATGTGTGTCAAGTATATTCATCACACTGTGTCTCTCCCAAGACCCAAGAGACAGGTTCATTATGGGATATCCGTTGGACCGTAGCATATGTAATCAGCCTATCAAGAACCTTCAATGTGCCTCAATAAACTGGATTCACATCAGGTACAGACACGGTCTCCAGTGAAGAACAGTTAGATCAAGGTCAAGTGGATCAAACAGAACATGATGAGACACCGCTGACGTCTAAATGCTCTCATTACCTCACATATTGTATTACAATGTGCACCAGACCCGAGGCAAACAATGTTTGCATTTGAGATGTTATGTTGCGATTTTCAAGAAAGAGCACAGATCTCAGATATTGTTTCCACAATTGGATTACAGTATAAAATGATCCAAAATATATTTTCAGATTGTAGATGGTAGAATAACATATTCTTTTTTCTAAGATTTTCCATACTCCACCGTTTTATAGGATGTGAATTTACTGAAATGAGTCAATGAGTATTGCACCAGCGAACAAATTCAGCTTTGCTGGTTAGAAAAAGGCGCTACTGCAAAACGTTGAAAAGTTTGCCTTCAATGTTTCGTCTCTCCATAATAAATTTGATCCTAAAAGTATGTACCCTAATTTCTATCTGTGTTCCATGTATAAATTTATTGTGTGAAAAATTCATTATTCATGATAAATTCATTCAAGAATTTATTTGAAGTAATAATTATTTTCAGCTGAAACATAACACCTACTGTATTAGATTGGAAAATGTCTGAAAGATTTTTTAAAATAACTGCCAAGTTTTATTATATTTATGAAAATATTCATATTTATTGAATCATTGATTCAAATATTCAGACATGGTGCATCATTAATAGATAATGAGATCCATCATCATTATATTTATGATTTCAAATAACAAGTATGCTGTATTCATAAATACCTTATAATTATGGCGTTCATTATTTTAGTGTGAGTATAATTAGTATAATTATGGTTATTTTACAATTTCGAAGAAATATCCAATTCAATCATTGAGAAGCTTACTGTTCTCTATAAAGTCTCCCTCCACAATCTTTTTTTCACATTCTCATTCCTGATATCGTGAGACATAACATAAATGATGTATCTAAAATTGACAGTTTTCTTAATAATTGGCCATAATTTTCTAGATCATTCTATCTATTAAAACTAATTACCTGGTCTAGCAATTAATTATTTTGTTCTGTAATCTTAAAAAACTTAGAATTATTTTCTAAAGTCTGAGTCTTCCAATAAAGAGACTATAATGCTCTTCAGACTTATAGCTCTCTACTCGCTATTTTTACAAAACTTCTCACTTTTCTTTTGAGTTTGTACTTTCTTCTGAAATAGTTTGAGAATAACTCTTCCACGATCATCATAAAATTAATGTATACATTATTCAAGTGTGATTATCATTAGAATTAATATAATTATCTTCATTTTAAAATTTCAATGAAATGACTTTGACTGTAAGTGACTGACTAATTATTTCTTATCGTATTTTCTATTCAAATGTCTGTCTACATATCTATTCGAAGTTTGAAGTTTATATTTCACTTATTGCAGCAATTTGTTCAAAATTGGTCTACTTTCTACTAATAACTTGGTAAATAACAGTGTTTTGAATGAGATTTTCTAGCTGCAATGTGTGTTTTATTATTTCAGGCAGAAAAAACTAATAACTATTGTAATATTGCACAGCTAGTGACTATGCTAATTTAGATGAGAAGCATTCAACTACCAATCAGTAATCAGGAAAGTGGGTCACGTTCATGCCGCAGTCGTAGATTTTGGTGGGGAGTGATTCACGAATGAAACAATCAAGGCTTAGTGCATTCAGCAGGCAGCTAGCTACTTCTTTGCGTTGGGCAAGAGTTCCCACAGCATCGGGAAGCAGCTGGGAACTGGGCACTTGTTGATCGGATAACAACACAAAATAATAACCGCACTGAAACCTTCAACATTACGCAAAGCATCTTTTTCAATTTGTGGGGTGGGGAGATAGTTGACGAGAAGGAGGAATTTTATCCGCTCTTATGAATTTTGTCTCTGTATCAAGGAACAACTCTCCAATACCGCGCATACAGTTTTTTTTGTAGATTACGTCTTGGAGACACAGTTAGGGTGTATAAGACAAGTCAGATCAACAATTATACAAATCAGTATCTTATAAACTGAGCACGAAATATTTAAACGATTGAAAACGATTTGGTTTGTCTCTCTGAATCTGATACATTCTATCTCTGATTAACGTACGGTAGCTAAACAGTTACCATGAAATGATGAGTTCAAAAGATACTAAATTCTCAAATTATGCATACTGCCGACTCTCACCTCCACGTCTACCATGTGACCTCTTGCCTGCCTCAGTGTTTCACCATCTTTATGCCTTTTTTCTGCAAGTGATTTTGTCTTCCTCGTTTCCGCCTTGTTCCAGAGATCCAATCACAGGAAGCATCCTCTCATGGGGCAACTCTCTTTACATGTTGATAGATCAATTTGAACATTTTACTCCTATAGCTAGTTCATTCAAAAACCAGCCAAAAATAATGTTCTTTCGTGTAACGTTTCACTAGATTATTAATTGTGATTGTATAGAGATCATATAACTTAAACTTTATTCAGTGAGTGTAGTAGATACATTTGCTACTTATTCACCCAAAACCAGCTATTCACAACACAGAACAATATTCAACGATTCTCTCACCCGACACGAGACACGAATAAGTTGGTTACTGACGGAAGTGTTAGAAACTCAAAGTTGTATTATTATGGCATCTATCACCTCCAACAACTTTGTCATCATTGTTGCCAACTTTTGTGCGAATCAAAAGTGAGTTGGGTTTTGTAAACGATGTCAGAGTCGAGGTGAATTTATTGTACTGGCCAGCCATCTGCCTGTAAATCGAAGCTGTTCAGTGCTCACGATACCAACTGCGTGATACAGAGCAGATATAATACTGTCACGGCGTGACAAAGCTACAAACTTTGATGGTGGAGTGGTGGGACTTTCACTCGGCCTCTACTCTACACTCTGCTTTAAAATTTCAATATGTAATAATCGTAACGGTTAATTATTGTGGCCGAATGTCGACAATTCGTGGGTCTTAAAAACAAAGGATAGCTGTTAAACATCGTTATTCATTCTCCGTCTGTTGTATTTGTTTTTATAATAAAAATAATACCACGTACACACTGTCGTATTCTCACTTCCTGATGAATCTAATTTGGTAATATCGTTCATTAAAAAGTACTATTTCAAATTCTAAAACTTGAATGAAAAAAGACAAAAAGAAATAGAAAGACAATGAGCATGAAGAAGGAAAAGGGAAAAATGAAAGAAGTAAATGGGAAGATTGATTGATTGATTTATTTTGATGTAAGGTCTTGAGAGACCTATTGCATATCATTTACAAAATATACAGTTCAATAATCAACAGCAGAAGTTATTAAGAAAGCAAATTGACTAATTTAACTAGAACTACACTAACTAAATAAACTTTAACTAGATAAAAGGTAATAACAAAAATTAAAAAAAAAAAGAGAAGTAAGTAGTTATGAACAAGAAGAGAAGACAAGAATGATGAATGGTGATGAATGGTGAATGATAAGCTGAAGAGGGAGAAGAAGAAGAAAATAAACATAACATGTAGAAACATTTTTGTAGAAAGAAGTACAATAAATAACATGGAAAAGGTAAAAGGGTTCAAAATAAATGTTGCGGAGAGAAGGACTTGAAAGGGAGAAGATGAAAGAAAGAAGAAATAAATGCTATAATATACAGTAAATAAAGAAAAAGAACTGGAACAGAAGGTGGAGTGAGGAGGACAAAAAAGAGAAAATGAGAAGGAGAGAAGGTTCAAATTTGAAAGAAAGATTAAAGACTAGAATAAAATAATACGCAGAAAAGGATGATATTTTTGAAGAGAATGAGAATAGAAAAAGTGTAATACAGGGAGGGGTGTAATACTTATTATTGTAGCGTGGTTTAAATCATCACCATATTATCCATAGTTTATATTATAGTGAATAATAAGACGAAATTGTCACAACCACATTTATTAAAACTTTGAGAAACTAGGTTCAGTTGTTGTTGTTACACCACTATCAATCTCAATCAAACTAAAAACTAAAACTGGAACTGTGTTGGAGAGGGTGAGTGTACCCTGTCTGGCAACTTCGGAGCAATGAGCTCCATGGTTGCTCATCGCAATACTGTGCTGAAATTTTGGGGTTCCTACTATTTTTGAGACCTTAAGCAGAACTTGGCTTTTTTTTTGTGGTTAATCAGCTTCTTAAATACAATATAATAATGACTAAGTAATAGAAAAATAATAATACAATAATATAGCTAATTTACGAAATCCTAATAATATACAACTGTTACTCAATACTAATACAAATGCTCAGGGAATGGATATAAAATTTTTTAAACATTGCCATCATTTACCTGATGTTAAAATAGTCGTTTTTGCAGCTTAATATAATTTTTTTTTCTCGAATTTCATGTCTTCAACAAAGTCATGTCTTCAACAAAGTCATGTCTTCAATTTTTTTTTCTCTTTTTTAGCCAAGTAAAAACTAAAGTACAGAGAAGCTTAATATATACTGAACATGGAATGATACTATTGGCTAAGCGGGAAAGAGGCTGACCTTCATCGGACGTTGTGATTGGCTGTCAAGTCACGCCCACTGGTGGGAGGAGTAACAAGCAAAACTACAAGTCAAATCAATAACTAAACACGAGGGGGCGTGACTTGACAGCCAATCACAACGTCCGATGAAGGTCAGCCTCTTTCCCGCTTAGCCAATAATATCATTCCATGTTCAGTATATATTAAGCTTCTCTGTACTTTAGTTTTTAGTTTGATTGAGATTGATAGTGGTGTAACAACCGAAACTAGTTTCTCAAAGTTTTAATAAATGTGGTTGTGACAATTTCGTCTATATTATTCATTTTAGATACCTTCCACAATATCACCTTCGCCACTACAAAGAAAGTTTTTTTCGAATATATTTCGCAGATTTCAAAGTGGTTAATTACAAATAGTATTTGAGGGGAACAAAATAAAATAATTATTACTTGAATCTCTGCCTGTGCATTGACAACAAACGAATTGTCTTCTCCAGAAACTAGTGCAATTGTTAAGTAAAGTCAGTCAGCGGGAGATGGAGTGGAACAAGAGCAGCCAAGTCGTAGGTCGTAGAATAGTATAGAGCCGTGATGCGTGAGATAGCCGGTAAAACTACGCACAGGACAGAACAGTGCGGCAGTGCGGCAGTGAAAAGTCGCGCACGACTGCGCGCAAGCAGCCGCTAGCACACACGAACTCTCCTCTACTCTCCTCTCTCCTTTCTCCACTCTATGCTCATTTCTCAGCGATTCCATCTTTTACCTTTATCCGTAGTCCACATTGCCGCCGTCGATATACTGTTGGCAGTTCGCTAACTATCGATTAGCGCCGTCTCGCTCTCTCTTACTAGCTGTTGAATATTTTCGTAATTGATCGCTATGAAAACAATCAACTCTGGTTCGATTTTCAATCTCTGCTCGGTTCAAAAATATTGATATTATGCTTATTATCTCACACCGTTACACAAGCCGTATATCTGGAAAAACTCAGTCACGAACTTTTAATATTCATTTTTGTAGTTGATGTTTTGAATTTTATCTAAAACTGTAGATTTATTGCTTTTTAAAGAAATTAAATTGAAGATTAAGTTTTAGGTATTTCATAATTCTATTTCATTTTATAATAATATTTCATTTTTTTTTTGTATAAATAGCTTGTTACAGCCTGTAAAGATGTAGCTGGTTATGAAATGTGTAATTTTACTTTGTTTGATTAAGTGATTAGGGAGTAAATTTTGGGTTTTCCTGTGTGCTCCCACATGTAATTTTTGTATGAATAAATAAATAAATAAATATATAAATAAATAAATAAATGAATAAATAAATAAAGTGGTTTAAAAGGTTTCCTGGCGAGAAAAGTCGTATTATGCCAATGACGCTGTGATCATCTCTGTAATTTTAAAATAATATTAATATAAATAAATATGAATATCTGCCATATCATGTCTATTGACTAGATAGGCATATGAATGAGCGTCGTTAAAAGAATGCGGGCTGTATATAGGAACGTTCCTTGAGTTTCTCTTGAAATACATTTAGAATAGAGGCGTTTCAAGAATCTCTCAAGTCAAGAAAAAGAGGAGGAACATTCATAAATACGACCTTTAGGAACATGTTTCATAACAAATTACAAATTAATTTTATTAGTACTAATATACCTAGTTACTGTACAATCTCAATTAAGTTTCTACAGTAGTTTTCAACTTAAATTTATATCTAGTTGAACGTATAAATAAATAAATGAATAATTAAGGTATAAGTAAAAATTATTTCTAAACCAATATTACACCAATATTGGGGCATATTATTTTATTTCTTATTACTCAGATTAATTTTACAATTTATAAACCAATAATGCACTCTTACTTTACCAAATAGTATAATGAATATTGGATTGGCGTTTAGGTGGACTGTATAACTTTAATTGCCGTCAGGTAACAGCACCGTACAGCGCAAGCATCTACCGCCAATCATCGAACAATTCGGAACTCTTAAGATATTTAAATAAATAAATAAATAAATGTGGCAGTATATGTGGTAATTAAATACATGGCAGTATTATATTACTCGAAATGCATTAACAGTTTCGAATAGTGGATCTATGGCCCAAACAAATATAGTGATAACTAGAGTTATTTTTAATGACATCTTTAATGGAATATTCTAATAACCATAAGAAAAACGATCATACATTTTTCGTTATTACTTTAACATTTATTAATCTATTATAAATTTATGGATAATGAAAAGCCTAATCAGAGTGAAAAGTATCTTTTCACACTGATTTCTCATCGGAATTTCCAACTCATAACGATTTTGATTTTTAGATTCAGACCAAAGATTGGCTCCATTGAAAACAGGCCTGCTCTAAGCTGAATGAATTAGAGTATAAATGGAATGGCAGACAAAAAACAAAAACTTGATCCATCATCATCATATCGCTGTTGTAATAATAATTCAGCATTCAGCTATGCATGCGCCACGCGCTGAGTGCTCCAGCTCATTTCGTGAGATGCGACACAACACACTGAGTTCATTTTGCGAACTCGATGTGAGCACGTGACAACCATGCTTATGAATTCTCTGTTTATGTATTCGTACAGTGTGCCGCAATGCATGGAAGTTTGGTAACACACACGTTACGCACTGGAATCAGACCGACAGCCAGTATTTGGACTGGAAAATTTAAAAGACGAATACATTAGGATTGTTTTTACGTTTGTCATTTCATGGGTAAAAATGAATGGTAATATTCTCCTCCAGGTCACAATCGAGAATAAATTAAGCTACTTTCAGTCAACCTAGATTGTACTACAAGATTGAGGTTTGGAAGATTTATCATTGAAGAACACTCGTATGATGATGAAACTATTTCAATTCAAATTTGGAATTGAATGATTAAGTTTAATCCATTGGAATTGAATGATAAGTTTAATCTATTGGAATTGCATGATTAAATAAAACTTATACATAACTGCATAATTCGATTCAGAGTATCATTTACACGAATGCCTGTTATAAAGTTCTTGTCTGTTTGAATTAAATTCATTATAATTTCAACTATATTAAACGTTTTTTTATACTTCTTTAGCTTGACTCCTCTGTTATAATCCTACAATTCTTATTCTTAATGCAATTAGCAATATTCCGTTTCATAGTATACGCTACTACAGTATTTGGAACTTGTAAGCTTGATCATAAAAATAAATTAAACGACTTGCAGTCAAGTTTTATTAAAAATAAGTAGTATTTCACTTACTTTGTAGGCCAAACGTTTTCGAGTTGTTGAAACTCATCTTCAAGGCCCTTGAAACGTTTTCGAGTTGTTGAAACTCATCTTCAAGGCCCTTGAAGATGAGTTTCAACAACTCGAAAACGTTTGGCCTACAAAGTAAGTGAAATACTGCTTATTTTTAATAAAACTTGACTGTAAGTCGTTTAATTCACTTGAAAAGTTAATATTAACAACGCAGTTCGTCATGGAACAAGAAATCCAGGAATAAAAATAAAGATAAAATAATGTAATCAAGATAATATGTAGAAGCGTTCAAGGAAGTCGAAACAAATGGAGAAGTTATAATCAATTTCTTCAAATATGATATATGTGCAATGAAAAAAAAAAATTGAAATTATTAAAAAAACTTGAAAATACTTCTGATTGCTGTAGGCCTATGCATTTCATAATTTCAATCAAGATATAATATCTTGTTTGTAGATATTGTAGTACTGCAGTAGATAACAACAAGGCATTCTATAAAGTATCAATAGAAGCATATTTATTAATAAAAATGTTTTCCTCAAAAATAAAATGCAGTGGCACTTGGGACGGGAAAATTTGATCTAAATCTGGAGAAGATTATCTTTTTTACTAATAAGAAAAGTGAGTCTTCAAATAAATGTCTAATTAGTTTTTTTTAAATATGCATATCGCAGAAATGATGGTCTGTAGAGAAGCAGGCCTTCCAATTGAACAATTTGATGAATTCGTTTTCAGATAATGCAACAAGATTTTTTATAGAAGACTGGAACACTTGCTTCTTGGACAAATCAAATCTAAGGAGAACCAGGCCTTAGAATTATTATTTTGAATTATTAAATTATAATTTGAATTAGTAATAGTAACAAAAATAATATTTTTTTTTTCGTTTCAACTATGTTCTTGACAGTTTTTATGGGCGAATTCTTTCCGTTTTCTCCGATACTCCTTCATTCTTTCAGAAGTGGCTTTTTTCTGATCTTCTGACATCCCTTTACCTTTTCTACAATTGGGCTTTTACTGGAACCTTTGATTTTGGGTTTTCAAAATATTCCTGAGGCTGTTACGGTTTTTGATTTTTTCATCTACTATATTCAGTTCATTTAAATATCGTCCTAAACTTTTTTAAACCAATTGATTTTTGTTTTTCTATTGCAAAAGAAATAGAGTAATTTTTTGTGAGCCTGTTGTCCATCCTAAACACTTTTCTTCTTTTTCTTCATGTTTCTGAGAGTTTTTCAATTTTTGTGTACAAGTTTTTATTGGATATTAGCTGTATTTCATTATTCGGAAACTTGAATCCCACTATTTTCCTTATTACTTTTCTTTCTCTTTTATCCAAATTTTCCAGTAGTCCTGTATTATTCAGAGTTTCATATAACGCTTCTGGCTTTATAACTGTGCAGTAATGTTTAAATTTGGAATTCCATGATAGTGACATTTTATTGTACAATATGTCTCTCTAGTTAGCTGAAAAGCAAGTTCCATTTTTTTACCCTAGACTCAATTCCTTTCTTTTCTAAAGTATTCCATTCACCTAAATACTTGAAGTGATCAACTCTCTCTATTCTTTTGTTTTGTATTTTCAGATATTTCGGTGAGTTTTTGATGTTAGTTAATATTTTGGTTTTTTCAAACGAAATCTTGAGTATAATTTTGCCGCAAAAATTATTATTATTATTATAGAGATATTGGTAAAAGACGGTTAAATATTAAATTAATTCACGATCTTGAAATTTATTCAATATGATTTTCACAGTTGAACGATTACCTGTAGGTTGTAAGTTTGTTTTATTTGATGTGAATTTTATTTTATATTTTGTATGAGCAATAGATTGAGTTTGATATAGATTTTTTAAAAGAACAGAAGTCATTTAACTGAAACGAGTGCCAGCAATTCGGGGAGGTCATTACATCTCATGGAACTGAGCTGAACTGAATTTCTCTTCAAGGTCGCCGTTTCTCTCCAACACTACACTGAAAGTGAGCGATTTTATCTTAATTTTTGTAGGGCGTTCTATGTTTTCCAATTCTGGAACGTTATCAACGCGCCGTCTCCATCAGAATGTCCGTCCGCACTCATAGCCTTGCATCGTCGTCGCCGTTTTACGAAATCGGCGGCTGTAGATTGGCCGACAGCAAGAGATCACGATGCAGCGATTTTCAGAGTTGCCTGATTCCGCTTCAATACAGTATAGTATAGCAATAGCAAGGGGTGAACCAAGGTCGGCTCCAGTTTGGCAACGCACTATTCTCTGCAATCTCTTTGCGAATGGTCGTCTCTCTATCAGTCTCCGTGTCGGATTTAGCTGCTGTTAATTGTGCTGTTCGTGTTCTGGACCTCTCCTGGACTCACTGAGGTCCCCCCTTCACCCCCACTGTGGCTGTCGCATGCCAACAATTACCCGCTTCTTATTTCGGATCTCGGATCAGAATACCAATTGGGCCAGGAGCAAGTACAACGCATACCAATGAAGACACTGCCAACGGTCAAATTAAAGGATTCCCTGCGACTAGCAGTGTTGGCAGCTACAAGAATTGGAGAATTGCTGCTATAATAAACTTGGTATAAGAAACCTTTGCATATTTTCTATGCGCTATTGCATTAACATTTTTATTAGAAGTCGAACATTATATTGATATCACTATTTATACTATTGCGATTGCGAAGTAAATATTGTAGGCCAATATTTAAAGTAAGTCGTAATATGTTTTAGAGTAAGTGACTCTCCCAAGCCTACTAGCACACAGCATTTCCCATTCAATAAAAAAATTATTTCAATAAATAAACATATTCTTAGACGTTTTTCAGGTCTCAAACCTGTGAGGGCTTCATCCTCCGAAAAAAATGATACCCCGTTTGAAAAAATGATACACAGTTTTTTTAATCGGAAATGAATGGGTTGAATCATAACTATTACTATTTACTTAAAATATTAGCCTACAATATTTATTTCGGAATCGCAATGGTATAAATAGAGGTGAGGGAAGTGATATCAGAGATTCAATCAGAGATAAGCTACGAACTCCTGGGCTTTCTTTGTAGGGTTTCCGATTGGATTGGCCAGCAATAAAAGACACTGAATAACTTACCCAAACTAACATAACCTAGAAAGTGATAGCCGTGAGCTGTAGCAGGTATCTGTTCAATCAGGTAGAGATAAGCTGCGGTCTCCTAGGCACTCTTTGTAAGGGTGACCGATAGGATTGGCCAGCAAAAAATACTTGTTCCCTGCTGTAAAATCACTTCCCGGTGGCTCGCAAACCCACCTAGAACTGTTGGTCCAACTCATCAATCACCATCATACGATTCATTAACCACGCACAGGTCTCAGACCTATGTGGGCTTCATGCTCCGAAAGAAAATCTATCTTCTTATCATAATCCTCATTATTTTCGAATCTGATCATAATCTGTGTATAATATATTAGGCTAATAGGCCTATTAATGCCTAAAATAATTTTACACTTACTGATTCATTCATCACCGTTTCTTGTTAACTAAGTTAACAAGAGTTGACACTTGGCACACATCTTCAGTTCAGACTCCAAAATTACGATTTAAAAAAATTAGGTATGAGATGTAACCATGGAAATTTCAATTAACTGTTCCTGATCAAAAAACAAGAGTGCTGGCTCGATTAACGATTTGTACAATCCCCTCTCTCCACGAGAGTCTTGGGGATGGTGCCCTTTGGCTAGACGGTTAAGGCGAGCGAAGCGAACCTGCCGGATATTTTATTATCATTCAAACATTGATATTTTATTATCATTCAATGATATTTACTTATCATTCAAACATTGATTGTTTATTGAAATTATACTTTAATATCAGTTGTCCCAACAATGATTCACTCCTGTTTGATCGAATTCTAAAAATATTTCACAGAAAATAATCTTTTAATATTAAAAAAATTGTCAGTACCTTATTTACTTTCTCATGTCAGTTTTTGTATGTGACCTACCGTAAATACCTTTCAACTTATCAACAGAAAAGTAGCTGAAAACTTTCTCCAAGTGAGCGATCATTTGCATGCATGCATAAACACCACGAGATTAAGCATACGACTACTAATTTTCCTTTCTTTGCATGCTAGCATTCACAAACAGTCCAACTACAATGACTAGACATTAAAAGTAGACAGAATGATTGAAGAGAATCGTTGATGATGATGATTGAATTGTTGTAATTGGGTAGGATTGAATTGAGAAGGAAGTGCAGTGTACAGTATACAGTTGATTGCTTTTTATTGTAAATCTTATTGAGATTGGAGCGATAAATTTGATCAGATAAAAAATGATGGTTCAATTAGTTCGGAGCGGATATTTAGTGAATGAAACACGGTGCCGTGGAAACAAGAAGTAGTTGGGCTAAGAAGTAAGTAGTGTTCAAGTGGCTACGGGCGTTATTATTGGGCGGTGACCACGGGCACTGGAAGCTGTGTAGCAAAGTAGTAAGCTAGCTGCCAGATAAGCTGTTTTAATGAGAAAACGGAGGACGCCAGGCGTGAAATCTCCAATAATAATCGCCGGTTAATGACAAGAAGGGTGCTCGCCGGTCCTGATTTATTTTGATGCGAGCGCATTGTTGGAAACCAACCTCAATTGCAATCGCTGTTTGCCCCTTGCTCACTGCTCAGTCGTGCGTTGCGTCTCGGACAGTCAGGCGTCAGACAACACCCTGCGTCACCCGAGCCGTGACGTCACACGTCTACTCACTCAGCTGCTCAGAGAATTTAGGCGTACTCCCCATTGTGAAATATTCATTCCATTGACTCCAGTCCTGTTTCCGCAATACCACATTCGACACCTCCAACATACATTCTCTTGGACTGGAACCCAACTCTCTTCTGCGATTTAGTATTTAGCTAGGTTAATTCAGAAATTTTTGGAGGGTTCTGTAGAATGTATTTAAGGGTGGGGAAACATCCCTTACTTTCCATAAGTATGCTTCCACAGTGTATTCTCGATACTAGAGTCAAGATCATAGCTACAAAATCAGACACATACTGTAGAATGGTGTAATTATAGTATGGTGTAACTGTAGAAAGGTGTAACTGTAGAATGGTGTAACTGCAGAATGGTGAAACTGTAGAATGGTGTAGCTGTAGAAATGTGTAACTGTAGAATGGTGTAACTATAGAATGGTGTAATTATAGAATGGTGTAACTGTAGAATGGTGTAACTGTAGAATGGTGAAACTGTAAAATGGTGTAACTGCAGAATGGTGTAACTGTAGAATGGTGTAACTGCAGAATGGTGTAACTGTAGAATGGTGTAACTGTAGAATGGAGCAGCCAGCGATGAGCAATGATCACAATAATGTTAACGAGTAGGCTATGCTCTTGACTCATGTATCGAAGCTATACCGTGAAATCAAACTAAGCGACTGAAATAAACTGATACAACGGTTCCCAGGACTCGAAGATTTAAATGATCATCATTATTATTATAATAAATTTTGCTGATAAATTATATGCACCATTCAACTAAGATGTGTACTAACCTCTCTACTAAACTTGCCATTCAACTACTTCGGTTTCTATAACCGTCATATGCTTCCCAATTCACAAATTGGCAGTTCTTGAAAAAGAGTTTTCTTTCTTCTCCTTCTTGATCAACAGATTTTATAATAAAATGCATCAAAATTTTCTCTCAAGCTTTTACAATTTGACGATTTTTTAAAATAATTTAAGAAAAGATTTCAACACAATTTAAAATGAAAACGTCAACGCTTGCACTGTAAAAATTGTTGATAATTGATCTTTACATCACTTCGTAATTTCCAATGTTTTGATTATCAAAAATGTAAACAGCAGCAGCTGTGAGTGTTTTGATTCTCACTAGCCTAAACTAACCTAGAGCATATATTGGAAATCTGTTTTACATCACAATTATTTTTATATTCGACCCCCAAACTCCAAAATCAATAGCGATCTCACTTGGACTACGATGAAGCTATATAACAAGTTTCTAGAGTCTAGAATCTTTCTTTCAAGCGCTAGAGCACAGACGGACGGACAACGGCACGTTTTCAATAAAGCCCTGTCAGGTCCTTAATAAATTGATACTGTAATTTCTAGTGATGTTAAAACATTATTGGGGGATATATTCATTTTTGCGAACCCCTTCCCCTAACTTCTACTAGCTTTGCTCCTAGTATCCAGTAATTAATTCAATTGACTATTCTATCAATTTCCTCAGAAGTTTAATCGATTGAAATCCAAAGCATTAATTCTGTAGTGGAATAGTGTAGAATCCAGTCTAAATTTTACTACTATTCTTCAGTATTTTGTTGTAATCAATTCATCTCAATTTGTGAATTCTTTAGTCAATCATAAGTTGGTAACATTAGTATAATAAAATTCCGTTGTGTTATTTTGTAAATGAATTTTATTAAAATTCTTTGCATTGAGTAATGGTTAGTTGATATGTCTCATAGTATTACGTGCGAAATTATTGCGAATCGATCAGTAATGTGTGGAACGTACGCACCGTACTTGAATTCTAAATATCACTGTTGAAATAATTGGAAAGAGTATTACAACAATCTGAAATTCAAAATCGTTACGAGTTAGAAATTCCGATGAGAATTCAGTGTGAGAAGATACTTTTCGCTCTGATTAGGCTTTTGAAATATGCGGCTGGATGGGAGCGGTCCTGGTAATGAGGTTAGTGTGGGAATTCGTTTCACTGACAGAAGTAATGCGTGTAAAATTTCGCCCGATCGATATGAGTAGGCGGATTTAATACGCTAATTGACACAGACTATCTGATTAGAGGGTTTGTTCCAGCGTGTCTGAATGCGATCACATATCATAATTATGACAGGCTCAGGCTGTAACTGGAAGAGTACGCTATCACCAAAAGAAAAACCAAAACGATCATGGTGGAAATTAGAAAATTAATGAAATTGGGAAACTAAAATGCAACACATCCACATACACACGAAAACGTTTCTTCTTAGTTGAGTCAGGAAGAAGATACAGGAGACAATGAAAAGATCTATACATTATATGTCTCTTCAGAAGAATAAAAACCTTAGCACAATAATTATTAATTTATTCTCCACCCTTTTAAAAAATTAATGGTTTGTCAGAATTATGTATTAATGCCATATAGGCTCTGTATAAAAGCCAAATACCGCTGACTCACTCTATTACTAATTTATTATCGTTTCTCGAAAGCAAAAAGGCGAAAAGAGATGAAATGTGGAGGGTGAACACATGTTCAGTCGAGGCCCAAGACGTCTGTTAAAAAAAGTTTTAAAAACTTCCCAAAAATACGAATACGAACAATATTAACGATTCTCATAAATTATATGATCTTAACATGACATTATATATTACAAAGTTGGATGATAATTAACTGTTGGGCCTATCAGTTGAGAAAGAATCTATTGTTTTGAATGATTATAGCATAGAAAATAAAAAAAAGCACATAACTATTTTGATCATTTTATAGACTCTGAGACCAGTTGCCACCAATTCGGTGAACTAGAGACGTGCTTCCTGTGATTTTGTTTGCCCAATGAGTTCACAAACTGCCTCACTCCTAGTTTGAGTAGCGTGGTCGTTACCCCACTAGAACAAGATAAATGAATGTTGATAGTTGGATTATTGTGGAAAGTTTGAGACTAGCCATCCCGACTAAACGCGCTAGTAGAGGGTAATGAGAGTGAGAAGTGTGTGTGACAGAGAAAGCGAATGAGAGTGAGCTTCCAAGCAACAGACACGAATCGCACTACGGTACCGTTAATACTTTGTTACATTAATGAGATAAGAGAACTCAGCAGCAATCCATCTGTCCTTTACAGAAGTTACTCGTGTCTAATTAGTAATCTAGTATGTAAATTACACGTATCTCTCGACACACAAACTTCCCGGTTATATTACAATTTGTCTCCTCAATCAGAATTCGTAGAAACTGCAATTTTAATTGTTAGTAGAGTCAACGAGTCATGCAATTCTAATTGACTCTACTCGTTGTTCTCTATTTTTAATCAAATGTGACACTATTCAAATGTACTTGTACATGTTCAATGAATAAAGACGATTCAATCAATCAATCAATTGTCACATTTGAAAAATAATAGTAATTTAAAAAGACTTAAAATATCTTACTACGGTAACTGTCCCTAAAAGCTCTCATAGAGCTCTGGGCTTCTTTACACGCCAGGGTTCTTACACAGTAAAGCATCTAATACTCAATGATAACCATCATTAAACACATGTTGTGTAATAGTTTATTACAGATTGAAGCAGCGTGAATACCGCCATTCCACAGCATGTGTTTGATTTTCGATGGTGGATGCTTTACTGTGAAAGCACCTTTTTTGGAACTACAATTCCCTGACAATTAAGGTCGATTCCATGTTAAGCCATCTGAACGAAAAATTTGGATCAATAACAATATAGAGTTCAGGTTTAAGGAGAAGCGTATATCATCTCATGACCCGTGAAGCCTGAAACCACTTCAATATGGATTATTGTTTTCCAATATCTGTAACAGAGCAGCTTGAGACATTGTTTTTCTGGCTCAAAATCTGGCGGGCCGTTTAGCACAGTTGGTTGAGGCTTCGCAACTTTAGCTTTACTTTCGCTTCAGAAGTCGCGGGTTCAAATCCCGCTGCTCCGTCTGGCTTCTCATTCACCTCATTACTCACGCACAAGTCTCAAACTCATGTGGGCATCATCAGCAATTAAAAAATAGATTAGATTGTAATCAGATCTATATGAAAGATTTGAACAAAAATCTTAAATATCAGTTGTTCTGTCTTTTATTTAAATAAGCAAATAAAATATCCCATAAATAAATTTAAAAAAATAAAAATTATAGAATATTCAAGACAAAATGAAATATAGGATATTAAACTAATAATGATTTTAGAATGAAAAAAAAGGATGGTTCACCCCTCTCTAAGTCAAGCTTGTGCTGAGGGGTGAGTCGCTTAAACTCAGTACCTACTGAGAAGATCATTCATATTTATATAGACCAAAAATAAGATAGGTCCCAGCACTGTCCCTGCGGCACTCCAGTACTCACCTCAGACATTGAACTCACCACTTTATTAACCTTTGTGGCCTGCAACCTTCCACTCAGATAAGATCGGAAGAACTGTAATGCAACCCCTCTGAAACCCATAGATTCCATTTTTTTTTTCAATAGAATAGTATTCTACTGAATCTATTGCTTTTGAGGTTTAGGAAAATCAATATAATTATTGTACAATGTATAATTAAGAAATATGAATTGTGCGTGTAGCTGTTGCTCTTCCATAAAAAAGAATTTAATGTGTTTTGGTTTTATGACTTTTGAAAGCTCAAAGTGCAAAACTGATGTGATTTCAAATTTTAATAATAAATAATGCTTTTCCAGACAGGCTCATAGACCTTTGTAAAAGTCCTTGCAGCTTCAGTTATTGTGTTTCATCAATCCCAATGGTTTACGTCAGGCCCAATATCTTGGGAATCATCAGGATGCCAATTTATGACTCAATAACTCACTTTATTTCTCGCCTTTGTTATGATGTTATATGAAGTGATATTTATATATGCCATTGAGATCCTAATATTTCCAATTTACTTCAGCAATTCATTGAAATAGGGGTTTCTTAATGAATTTTTGAAATACAAATACAGTACCAACAATGAATGCCTGATAATGACAACAGCTCACATTCACATTGAATACCCAGATCACCATATCAGCGATAATTCTGCCCTGAGCAGAGCTATTCCCGTAAATGACATGAGCCATCTATATTTCTAAATCGTTGCAGCTTACAACAGCTGTTTCAGAAATTCCAGTGTCATTTCCACGCAGTGAATGGTTTCCTCCAAAGAGTAAATTATCCGTTAGGATTGGAAGAAGGGGAGTATGTAAAGGAGAGAAGGAAAAGAGGGATGAGAAAGTCTCATAAAGAGAAAGAGGGAAAACGGTTGCGTGATGCCGACCTCACTAGTGTAGTATGACACTGCTCGTCAGATTTGTGCCAGAAATCACAGCAACTCGCAACGTTTGTTTCTGCTCACAACTGAGAAATCATATCAGCAGTATTATGACGTATGACACATCCATGATAAATGTGTCACATCATTAGTGAGCTTGCTAGTAGCTTCATCGACCTATCCTATGATTATTATGATGGTCTGTCGAAACCATTTCACTGTTTGCAGCTCGCTTCTCCCTAATGAGTGAAAACTCAGCTGCCGCAAATGTAGTGATATTCTAAGATGTGATTATATGCATGCAGACAACTCTCAATATTTTGGCATTTTCAATCAATAAGCCGCTAAAGGGAATGCTAGCAATTAGTTTACCAGATAAAACTTCACTGCGAAACAAAACTGATTTTAGTAGAAACGAAGTTTCTGAATTTCACATGCTTGTGATGAATAAGGTAGCCTTCCGTAATTAGTAATGAATGAAATAGAAAAATTGTTAATGAGCCGCAATATTGCAAGGTTTAGTATTTGTGGTATAATACTGTATCTATTTTCATGATATGAACTCAAGGTACTGTATACTTAAACTACTTTTTTATTGAATTTCATGTGAACTTTTAATGATCAACTTAACAGGGTGTGCAAAGTCTTTAAAAAACATCTATAACTTGATATTGCTATATGGTGTATTGCAATGAGGTAGGCCTATTGTATGTACACGGCAGAAGTGGTCCAATTTTAGGGGCTCTTTCTATAAGAGGAGAAAATAAAAAGTTGTTCAGCGGAGGAGTCGGCGACTACTCAATTTCTGGAAATCAAGCAAAGTGTGTGGTAGGAACATGTAGTAATAGTATCATAATAATAATCATTATTCATCACTTTACCACTGTCTAAATAATCATATTGTTTTGAATGACTTTCATCACCACTAACAATACATTAAAATGAAGGTTCTCCTTAGAAGCGAAATACATCCTCCGAGAATAAGTGAGTGAAAATCATAATTTAAATAGAAATACAGTTCTTGGATTTCTTGTTCCATAACGATCTGCTTTGTTAATATTAACTTTTTGTTGTAAATATAACGACTTGCAGTCAGTTTTGATAAGATTCAATAACTCGAAAACGATCGGCCTAATGTGAGTACATTTATTATGTATTCACAATATAAAACTTTACAACAAAAAGTTAATAGAAATACAGTGTTAGTTTTGATATTACATCGAATATCACGGATATTAAAAGCCCTCATAAACATTCTTTGTAAAGTAATTGAATTTGATAGTGTTCACGGTGATTAAGTGTTCTAATTCCAACGCTTTTGACGCTTTATTGATAAGTAAATAAATCCATTCACTGGCGTTGTATGATTTAAAAACTAAACTGAGTAAAAATTAAAAGACATTGATCGAGTAAAATCGATTATCCTTCAAGTTGGTTGCGGAAGGGTGACTCCAACAAATCACTAACGCCTTTACGAATGGAGGAGGACTGAGCGCGATATGCTACAATGAGCTCGGCTCAAAGATGAAGATTGCATTTAAAATATTAATGTTCAATCGTAGAAGGTGAATATCGCACTACGCCCTGTCTGCTGTCTGCTGGTGCCCACGGCTATTCTCTGCCTGCCCACCCATTGGGACGACCGACTGACTGTCTCTGGACCAGGAAACGCGCCACTACTCCAAGATGAGAGAATGCGAACCTTCAATTACACAACAGCAGAAAATATCAGCACTTGCTATCAGTATCGACGGCAAAGTTCAGTTTATGAGCCATAAAGAAACTCTTTTAAATAATCAGAAATTTGTAGCATAAATTTTATATTTAAATTAAACATTTATATATTCTTATAAATGTTCTTTGTTAATATCCACATGAATCTGAGACTTGTGCGTGGGCAATGAGGTGAATGTTACGGATGGTGGACCTACAATTTCAGGTGGGTTCCAAACCATGGGGTACGTGTGATAATAATAAATTATAGTAAGTTATGTTATAGCTGATATTTTTATTTAATATAGAGGTAGCATATATATTATCTAATATTAAAACTGACATTGTATTTCACTTTTATATCATATTTTACTCACATATCTTGGAGATGTTTGAGAAATGCATTTCACTTCTGAAAAGAAGCTTCGTCAGCCTTTTCGTCTTCTCAGAAGTGAAATGCATTCCTCAAACATCAAGATATGTGAGTAAAATATTATATAAAAGTGAAATACAGTGTCAGTTTCAATATTAGATTGTTCATCAAGTATTTCGTCATGGAAAACATCACAGATGTTTCTACTTTAAGGGCCCATCTTCACTTCCATAGAATACAACATTATATAGATAATATACCGTATAAATAACTTTATAAATATTGTGAAAATCTGAAGAGGAATTATATACATATGAAAATTAATAAATAGTATAAATAACTATTTTACAGTCACAATTGGTCTCCCACACTGCTAGTTGACGGCCGTTTCTTTCTACATAAAAAATGAAATTAGATTAGATTTATCAAGCGGCCACTGACCACTTCTCAAAGGGGTATATGGACTTGTCATATTTTTAAATTCATAATTTTCATAATTTACAAAATTTATTATTTTGTGTGGATAAATTATAAAAAAATAGCTTTGTTAGATTTCTATCAGCAATTTGTGGAATGCGCATTCAAGAATAAACAGTGTGACTAAAATAATAGATGTATTCCAGTTTTGGATAAAAACAATTTGCTTTTAACTCTTCTTTCAAATGAAAGAGTGGTTATTCGGGTCGGAAAAGGATTAAACAGATTTATACCAGAACTTAGTCGTTAAATTTACCATAAAAAGTTAACAACATTGAGGTCTGAAGATTAATCTACAGTCGTAATTGGCTATGGTACTATACAGAGGTTTGCGACTTGTCCGCAGGTAATGAGGTGAATGATACGAATACAAAAATGCCAGACTTAGATCGGCAATAGAACCTGAAGATGTCGGAGACGGAATGTCAATGAACACTACAATACGACGGTCACCATTCTGTTAGTCCCATATTAAAAATTAAAAAATACATAACATTTTTGAAGTATTTTTTGAAGAAAATTAAGCTACAATGATCTGAAGGCTCTCAAGCTGCTTTTATTTTCAAAATCCGCCATTGCGGAAGTCTCCAGTTTGATTGATAGCACTAATAAGAAGCGCGAAATTAACCAGCATGGTGAAGGTCCTATAGAGATTAACAATTTCTAATTCATTGCATCGATTTTGTTTCCCTGTAATCACATCATTTATGTAGGCTACTGCACTTATACGGATATGCATAATATAATTATGCTTCTCTTTTAGAATCTTGTCATAATATGAGTTGCCTAGTAGAGTTTCTTAAAAGTGTGCTATGTTGTGTAAGTTGTAGAACTCAAGGAAGAAACTGAATAATACATATATTTTCGTTTTTTTAGCTGGGAAGCTCAAGTAGCCTACCAACGAATCTGGGACAGAAGCCACTATAGACAAATGCCACTTTCTTCAAAAGCAGGACATTTGCCACCCACCGACAGTTTGATCGACCTACTGCTAGCGTAGCCATAACTGCATAACCAAACCTAACCTAACCTGGCTAGATGTGACTGAACCACCTTTGTTTACTAGGTCGGTCAAAACGACAGTCGTACAAATGGTGTCCTCCCTAGAGTACCTGCTCGTAAAAATAGTGGCAAATGTCTATGGTGGCTTCTGTCCGGACACCCTACCAACCATTCCCCATACCAGTGATCACACGTTATTGATATTTTTAAATACCGGTATTAAACGAGACAATATAATATTTGAAATGTTTGTTATAAATATGTAATGTAATGGTAGATGTTTAACAATAACCTTTGAAATATAAAAAAAAAAATTGAGGATGAAGCCCATAGGTCTGAGAGACTGAGACCTGTGCGTGGGTAATGAGTAGGATGATGGTGATTGATGAGCTGGAACTACAGTTTTAGGTGGGTTTCGAACCACCGGGAAGTGATTTTACAGCAGAGAAGTGTCTTTTTTGCTGGCCAATCTAATCGGTCACCCTTACACAGAGTTCCCAGGAGAACGCAGCTTATCTCTATCTGATTGAACAGATACCTGCTACGGCTCACGGCTATCCCTTCCCTGAGCAAAAAGATTTGCTCATTCACCTAGACACAAACAGGCATATAAAATGAAATTGGCTAACAATAATCACTCAAATATTATTTAATGAAAAATATTGAGCGTTACCAGTATCAGTGAATGCAAGGGTGATATCACGGTTATCCACGTAGATATTGCAAAGCTGACTATCAATTCATGAGCAAGAGACTGGTCTCCATTTTCCGTTATGCTGCAATTGAAGTGGGTAGATAATATAACGGCCAGCCCAGATGACTAAATATTGGGCTATATACTTCAGTTCAGCAATAATAATTGCACCACAAAAGGGCGGATCCATCACAGTTGGTTTAACAACAGAAATGTGTTGTTTCATGTGTCGTTTATTGCTTTCCTATAATATCAATGTCGAAATATTGGAAAGAACTTGACCTGCTTTTCAAGTCCATCAACAGTAGGGTATCACTTTCTAATTCAAGGTTGAATGTGTGTAAGTCTGTTACTGAAGTCAAGATTTTATTGATTCCAACTACTGCGGTTTCCAACTATAAATAGACCTAAGACCATGTTGTCAAAGCCTCCCTCAAGTGAATAATAATCTAATATTAAAACTGACACTGTATTTCACTTTTAAAAAATGTTTTATTCACATATATTGGAGATGCTTGAGGAATGCATTTCACTTCTGAAAAGAAGCTTCGTCAGCCTAATCTTCGTCAGTTTTAATATTAGATTGTTCATTAAGTATTTCGTCATGGAAAACATCACAGAGATGAATAATATTATTCAACATATGTAGGCTACAGTAATAATTTGAGTCATTGCAAGAGCTGATTGATTTTCAGTTGAACTACAAGATAGGCTTAAGCATTAGCCGTACTTGCACAACGTAACAATGTTATGTAACTAAGTTTGATAAACGAGGTTTTATAACAAAGTAATGTAACATTGTTATGAAAATGAATAAAAAATTTATATAAATAAATTATAACTTTGTTTTAGAGCATTTTGATTTTTGAAAACTGCATTACATCGTAAGAAGTTTTACAATTTGGCTATATTACAAAACAGTCTTAATGCAACTTCAGGATTTCAACATCATCGGTGGACAAATATTGTCAAACTTCTTAAATTAAATTCATGAATTTAATAATATTGATCATGTAATATAATGATGTGCTACATGCATTAATTTGTGCCGTTTCAATGTAGAATCTGATTAATAGCTAACTGAACAAAAGCGGGTACAAGATGGGATTATCTTTTCAAATTCCAGTGAAATTCATAATGGAGGGTTTGGCAAATGTCTATCCCAATCTATTCATCAAAAAACTATTCAGTTTTGCGCATGCACAGACGATCAATAGCGTTTTGCGCATGCGTATAACTGAATAGCGTTTTGATGAAATTATAAGGACGGTTTGCTAAAACTCTCCAATATTTTCTCAGTAAATTTCACATAAACTTTACATTGTTAGCGGACTACCAGTTGTGAACTACTTTTCGTTACGAATAATATTCGTTTTATCAATGCATCGAATCATTCTAAATTTTTGACAGTGATTGTTATTCAATTAAAAACTTTAAAATAATCATACATTTGGCGAAGAAAAGAGAAAAGTTTTTCCTTTGAACAGAACAATTTTGGCTGCTCATACAGTTGCATTTTGTATCACTGATGTGAGATTTTAGGCCCTGACATTAGAAGCTGTCTTCGTCTGTCGGGGAAAAATTTTCGACGAATATTGATTTAAATTCTACCCTCCTATCTAGTTATAAAAAACTGGGATTTTCCAGGTATAATCGTTTCAGGCTTGTGATTGTAATACTACTTATTATAACAATTTTATTCTTATTTTATCGTGAGTCTACAACCCAATATGGGCTTTGGCCTCCTCTACTGCAGCTCTACAAGCATCTCTATCTTCAACTATCCTTCTCCATCCCCTATATCCCATTTTTAGGATATCCTCCTTGACTTCGTCCTCCCATCGTATCACAGCTCTACCTTTCTTCCTCCTCGAGGGGAGTTTTTCTCTATTTTGGGCATTCTGATTTCATCTATACTGTAGATATGCCCAAACCACTTGTCTCTGTGCCTTTACTAAGCTTAAGACCTTGTATCGAAGATTCTAGCTCTGAATTTGTTTTCCATTCTTCTCCTACTTCATCATCTTAAATCTTTATAAGATTTAACAATTGATGTTAATAGAATTTATTAATTTCGAATTTCTTTAATTGCTACCAGTTCATACTGAAGACTTCCGCAATGGCGGATATTGACAACAGCATTGAACACCTGATGGAAATCAATGGAATTGGGAGGTCCGTGGTTCGATTCCCGGTGGTGACTGATATTTTTGTACAGTAGCATTCATCGATTCCCATCAGCTTTTCAATGCTGTTGTCAATATCCGCCATTGCGGAAGTCTTCAGTATGAACTGGTAGCAATTAAAGGAATTCGAAATTAATAAATTCTGTTTAAGTAAATTTGTCAGTTTGTTCAATTGTCAGTAACTTCGAACTAACTGATGTTAATAAATGAAATGTTAAAAACGAAATACACAAATTCTTAGAACATAATTTAATCAGTTTAATGTCTTTATAAAATAAGCTATTTTATTTTACACAAGCTAATTATTATACAATAATTTAATATTATTTTCAATTTTAGTCCGACAAAAAATTCATACGATAGTTCACTGTTATACAGGGAGGGAATAAATACAAATAGGGCCTACGCCAGATGAATTGAATATTATTCCTTTTGGAAATGAATGAGAACATGTTTCATGAAAAGCTAGAAAAAATAATATCATAGAGAAAATAAATAAAACGAACAGAACATGAATCCAGAATCTTATCTTTCCTATCCTACATAGGAGTAGATGAAACATTGATGATTTTAAAAATTCACTCTTAACAATAAAGATTATATATCATTCTATGATATGAACATTGCTATTGCTTGAACTTTTCAAAAGAATCTACTTGTAATAATTACCAATTATTGGTATTAACTATTAAATAATATGGAAAGTAAAATTTATTCTAAAAATACTATACACTTTTGAAGTGGTTGTGAGTTCAAAGATCAGTAATAATATACTTCACAGGAAATGTTTATTAACGTATTTTATCGTTTAAATTGCTCAACTAATTGAAAAGTGTTTCGTTCTCACACAAAAATAACATATTAAGTTTAAAAATAAAACAGATTAAGTTTAGTGTGCACATTGCTAATCGATTATTAAAGAGTTAAATGTTTCTTTTATGTGGAAAAAGAGTTTCTTGATTCTTATTCAGGAATTTCTTTCCAAAGTCAATTGTAAATTTCTAGAGCAGGACATATCTAGTTTTGACAAAAGCCAACAGTCTTCGACAGATTCATTCTTTTCACCTAAACAGGCACACATTGTCTCTAAGAATTCACTTTCGAAGAGGACTCAGTCGACTTTGACAACACTGTAGATCTTCCTAACAAACCAGAAACAAGCGAAAAATCCAATCGACCCTGAAAAATAATAAAATATGATCAGTTATAACGAAAATAAGGAGTGAAATCAGAGATTAAACAATGAATGCTTAGTTAAAGAAACATAACCCGGAATTACAATTCTCTACTGTGGGTGGAGTTGAAAAATTTCAGATGATCTGTGATTCAGTAAAACTTCAGCCCTACTCAAAATTTAAAAAAATAGGATTGAGTTCTCATTTCAATATAATTATTCAAAATGATAAAATAATCATACATCTCCTCGTCAGCCTAGGAATTGGCTCATACACACAAGGAGGAACAACATCGATGGCGATTCTGGTAGCAGTTGGTTGGAGCGCTTGTCTGTGATAAGATAAGGCTCTGGCTGGCTTCGTTTCCTGCAGCCTTGGGTTCGAATTAAGGGATTAATGTTTCTCATCATTCACCCATCCACCTCATTACCCACGCACAAGTCTCCAGACTCATGTAGGCATCATCGCAATAAAAAGATTCTCATATTGAGATTACTTCTCATTATGGACTGCAAAAGGTTGGACACTCACTTGAGTAGTCGATAATAAATTCCATCGTAGTCAGTAAGCAAGCTGGATATGAAAAAGGAAAAATAATGGCCATCCCAAATATCAGAGATGATTCTTCTGCTTTAGAATGTTAAGTCTCCATTTTATATTCATACTCGTATTTAGGAGAATATAGAACACATTTCTCCTAAATTATTCACTCAATTTTCAAAAAAAAAATCTCACTACTTTAAGTTAGTATACTATCTAAAAAAAAGTTCAGAAAGCTCTCCATTAAATATGTTTTCAACTCGAGTCTCGCAAATGCCACAGTAGCCCATGCATATTATTTATACGAATAGTATAATGTTTTGTCCATGTGCCTATGCATAAAACTTGTGTTCTATTATGCTCAAGTGTGTTTATTTTTATTATTTGTTGAATAAAGCGATTTTTATTATTTGATTTGACGTACCTGTGAGCAGGAAAAATAAGAAGACCATTATGAATGTGTATCCGAAATACAGAAATGTTGATGCGAGATCTTCAATATTTAACTTTGTTACAAAGTAATGGACGCAGTAGATGAAGAGGTACACAGCAGTAAAGCCACTTGTGAGAAAACTCCTCCACCACCAATGATAGTCCTGAAAACATGCAAATACATTCAAGTTACTCATTTCAAAAAATTCGTTATAAAAAATAATAATATCAAATCATAGCGGAGTAAGATTAGAAGTGATGTTCAAAATAGCATACCAACAAATCTGCTTCTTTCCTCACTAAAATATTAAAGCGGGCCCAGGCGCTACGTCACACTATGTCCAAACCGGCTTTCGATATAGGCTAGAGTTTATTTATTTCAAATACATGCATGAAAATTACAAATAATAGAGGCTTACAGCTAATGCCAAAACAAACCTCATTGAATGCATTAGATTGTCTCAAACAAGGAAATCACAAAACAAAAGTTGAAACGCTAAGCTAACAAGAAATAAAGTCAAAATACATACAATAAGAAAACGGCATGAAATAACAGCATAAAGAAAAATAACCCTAAACATTAGTTAACTTTGAACAAAGAAATACAAGAATAGCTAGAAAATGGCATGAAATAACAGTACAAAGAAAAATAACCCTAAACATTAGTTGACTCTAAAAAAAAAAGAAATAATGGAATAGCTGAAAACAAAATATAAGGTAGATATAGAAGTAAAGTAAAAAAGATATAATTTATGGTCTGCAAAACGATGTTAACATCTAAAATTCCAGAGCTTGAAAACATTTTCTACTAAACTCGCACAAATTATCTGAGAAAGGGTCTAGAACCGGATTAAATAGATTATACAATCGCACAGTTCTTTGAAAGAAGCAATTCGCATGGGGAACAGTGTTTATTCTATCCAAGGCGAAAAGCATATTCAATCTTGGCCTATTAGATAGAACAAAAAACTGAAATATTGAATTATGTTTGGAATATCCAAATGATTATTCAAGAGCTTATACACAAATAGTTATGTGCATCTTACTTAACAGCAGAAAACATAAAATACAGTCAAAGCTATACTAATGTACTCACAAGCTGTCTAATAAATAAATTGCAATCTTGATAAGAATACCTCTCATTACCGAATACAACTTTAGAAAGGAAGTTTGGCCAGCATAAACGATTTCGTTGTACAGAGGTTCAGCTTTAAATTCAATTTTAATTAGAGAAACTTCTTAAAATAATAAAATTATTTCAATACTTGAACCTAACTCTAACCCACATTGAAAACATGTCGGAGCGTACAGGGTACTTGGCTGAGGAATCGATAAAAATAAGCGCCTGGATCGGCCTTTTAGAGTGTAGGCTACTAGTGTCTTGTTCCATTGAGTATTATGAAGGAAGTGATGGGTATGTATTCTCTGTTCACTGAAGATGGGACTAAAGTCCTGAACCAAGTCCGATACTACACTACTCACAAAGTAAATGCTGTAGTAAATGAAAGCTTATAATCGTTATTAGCATCAATAGTGCCAACAGTTCATATAAGGATGAAAACCACTGAAGAAATTGATATGTTCTATTTAGTATCCTTCCTTATTCAAGTATATTAGTTTTAATATACCATATTAATTTAATATTAACATAATATTCAAATTGTTAACGACGCAACAGGTTTCGTTAACAATAAATAAACCTAACATAATGATAATTTCCTAATAGCTATTCTAACACTAACCTCTGCACAAAGATGGAAATAACAGAGCAAGATTGTCGTTTCCGAGCACGTTATAACCAAAATGACAAAGACCAGGAATAAGAATCCAAACATATAATACATCTGATTGGACCTGAAACAAAAAGCATTTTATAAGAAAAAATTATTTTCAATACTGAGATTGATGCTGTACATAACATTTCTAACAAACACCCTATCCATAACCTGAGATTATTCCAAAAACCATTTAAAGTTCAATAAATTAGAATATGGAGTGGCCGTAGCCGAGTGGGTTAAGTGCTGGTTTGCTAGCCCAAAGGTCGAGGGTTCGATCCCAGTTCTGACCGAAAGATTTTACCTCGGGCCACTCCCGTGTTTCGGAGGACACGTTAAGCTGTCGTTAGCTAAGCCTAAAAACAGTCGTTAAGTCACGTCAGAGGCCCTGAACTTATTCAGGTGCGACCTGATAACTCTGACACCAGACCTGAGCCAGCCAGGTCATACGATATTATATTATTATTTAATTAGAATCTGAAATCAAATTTATTAAGATTCTTCAAATGCAAATAAAATTAAAAACTATAACAAAATTAGAACCCATTATGCCTGAAGAGGAAGCTCTGTGCGCAGGTGTGAATTGCAAAAAAATTTAAACATTATAAAAGACTAGCTGGCCCGACGCGCGTTGTTGCGTTCTCATAAAAATTCTCCTTGATTTTATTATTCGCCACCTCCCACTGAGGTTACATTTCAAATTAGGAAAGAAGTTAGTCCTAGGGCTCTTCCAGCTGATCATAGATGCTTCGTTGTTTTCTTAATCACCACCTCTGAATGTGAATGAAGAAAGATTTCAAATTTGAACCTCCTAAGAATATAAGGGTAGAAGCTAGGTTTTTTATTTTATTATTCGCCACCTCCCGCTGAGGCTGCATTTCAAATTTCTAGCCGCATTGGTTAACAGATGTCATCAACCTGGCATAATTACATTTCATCATACCCAGTCGTATGTTTCCTACATATTGCAAGGCTCCGACTGCCCGGTATCCTACATGCAAAGTTTTTGCGTTCCAGAAAGCGTAAATAACGCCGCTAAGGGGCCTGCCACATGATTAAAAACTGTTGACTCCTATCAGCTGTTCCTTTAAGCTGTTTGGCCAGCAAGTTTAGTAGTTTAGGTCTATAAAATGGATTAATTAATAATAATTATTAGTTCCCCTATTAAAATTTATGGTCAGAAACCATCCCCAATATTCACACAACATATTCCCAAAGTTTCATGCCGATCTGTCAAGTAGTGTTGAAGTCCATAGGGAACATAGATACATACATACAGACATTCATTTTCATATATATAGATAGATTACACAAAATTCGATTTGCGAAGATGATGGATGAAAAACTGAGACAGAGGGATGAGGAAGAAAGAAAGTAAGAAACATGAAAAAAGGGAAAATGCAATGAGAGAATAAAAATAATAGAAAGAGATAGAAAAAATAAATAGTAGACTTGACTACATATTGTTCATATTGAGGGAATATTTTAGAAACAGCTCACTGATTGTTTAGAACAGTTTTCCTCAATATTATTTAAAACTATCCATTTTTCCATTTCATTTCTTTGTTTCTTATTTATGTTTCTACTTGCATTTTCAATAAATTTTAGTGGAATAAGGTTCATCAACTTATGGGAAATAAAATAAAAATGTCTCCCACACACCTCCAAGTCCATTTTGACATGTTCAAATAGGTTTTGCGAGGGACGAAAGTTGAAAGAAGATTCACGAAATTGAAAAAGGTTTTCAATTTTTTTAATTTAGAATATCAGGGTTTTTATGAAAAGTTGTCGACAGTTGGTGACAGTTTATGGAACTGTCAGAACCTTGAATTCATAGAATAAGTCCTTAGTTGGGTAGAGTCTGGGTCTGCCCAGAATTGTTTTAATTAAGTTTTTATATTGTTTTAATTTTGTTTTTATAAGTTTTTTCAAAATGAAAAGTTTTGCTAAATGTGTATTCGTTGCCCCACCCTATGACCTTATCCCATATTGAAAAACAGATTGTGCATAAAAAAGTAGATCAATTTTACTATTATTACATTATGTAGTTGTTTAATTTGGTAATATATTTTTTTCATAGCTAGCAACAACCTGGAGACTAATAAGCTATCTATTCTGTTTTATAATTCCCTTATAACCCATACTATTTAGAAATCAAATTTTTAAATGAATCTCAATTTGTTCTCAACATTTGGAAAATGTTAGATGCAACTATGTGACCGTTGCGACGCAACCTGCTTTCAACTGTTCACTTTCGCAAAGTTTTAAAAAAAATATCAACGGAAAGAGTGTGTGGAGAGATTTTCATACAGCTAACTTGCATCGCTTGAGTATAAATTAGTATTGAGTATCTTAAATAATAACTTGACTCGTTTTTCTTTCATTACTCTCAATAATCATATAAAATGCGTTTATCTTAGAATTAATGAAGTATGTTAATTAACAAGAGTAACGCAACCTCAATACAATTTTTGCTTATGTAGATACTAGAACAAGCTATATGTATTATTATTCCAGTACTATAATACTTTGGATCTAATAATAAATTAATTTTCAGTAATGCCTTCAATATTGCTTCAATGTGGAGTGAAGTTTTTGACCGAAGTAAAGAAAGTAAGAATATTATAAGGCACGAAACTAAATATCTATTCATCTATGAACAATTTGATTCAAATAGATGTTAGGAAATAAAATATCATTGAATCAAGTATATCTCAGCAACGAAATAGTATTTTTCGGCTTGAAAGTTTCCATCAAAATTTGATATTATTTACGGTTTGTAGTGTTTCTTTTTCAGTGAACTTTCAAATTGATTGCCTTCCTAGTGAAAAATAAATCATTTTATTATTTTTTGAGTGTAGTATTTTGGTAAATCTAAATTTTCAGCATTAAAATTAAACTCAATGTTTTGGACAATATAACATATTTAAAATTTGTGAAGAGAGCAGTTTTGGACTTGTCTGTTGCGCCTTCAAATTTATTGTAATTTTGTCACAATGAATAAATAATTATAATACACTAAAAAATCACAAACACTCACCAGATGGAATTCAAAATGAAGAAAAGTTGAATAAATATGCAACCAAACGGCAGAACTCCACCCATAATTATTCCTGGAACGGGCTGAGTGTACATACTTTGTTCGGGTATCTGCCTCGGAATTTGATTGGTTCTGACTGGATGTTCCAGAGCCTAAAAATAATTTGTAAAAAAATATTTATTATTTCAAATTCAAGAGACTTTCTATGATTAAAAAATAATTTGAAGCATTTCTTTATGCAATTAAAAACTAGTTCAGTGTGGTGAAACTAAAAAAACATCCAAGCCAGTTGAGTCAATTAATGTTCAGTTCTCTTCATCACACTAGCAAGGACTTCTTCATTGCTTATTTACAGCTGTAAATATGAATTTTTATTTACACAAATACTTTGTGGTTTAAATTTTTGTAGTTTAAATTTGCAATTCTTTAAAATTTCTCAAAACTCTTAAAAATATATAATTTTTTTGGAAATTTTAAAAGTAATAATTATGTTGATCCATTGCAATAATTCAGCTTCTGACCTGGAGTAATCTTCCTCAGAATGTAAACTGTCAATAATTACAGAGGACTATTTACAAAAGAATAATTTTTTATTAATACGAGAATATACATATTTTATACAAAAATATTTCTTCAATACAAATACAAACAAATTATGCCTGTAATTGAGAAGAATCATACTAATTATTTTAAAAACGTGTGATACTTACTCGCTTTCTGAAGCCAAAGTAAGAGCCAATAAACGTCAGTGGGACAGATACACAAAACCACATTGCCAACAGAGCGATCAGAGTTGTAAAAGGAACCGCACCTGAACTGTCTTTCTGCCATAATATCAAGTTCATGACGAAGAACAAACAAAACACAATCCTGCACAAGAAAAATAAAACATGAATAACAGAGAATATGCAACATAATACAATGCGATATTTATAATGAAACAGGTTGGTCTTCCATCCACTACTAAAATAGAAGTCCTCTTCAAAGGGGATCAAAGAATACAATTTTTCAAGTTCATTATATTTCTAACTTCCATCTTTTTTTGATGATCAATTTAATCTCCTTCATTCAAAATAGAGCAAGTAATCTCTAGAATTCAATTGAAAGTCTTGATCGAAGTAGGAAACGAGAATGAAAAAGAAAGGTTTTTCAAAGAAATGGATCGGTGAATGAAAAAATTCCATAGAGATTGAATCAATAAGTTACCAGATATCTGTTATTTTGATATTACCAGTAAGTTATTTACTACTCATTTTATAAGGCATACATAAGTAAGTAGAATGAATAATGCCAGACGGAGCTTACAGGAAGTGATAGCCGTAAGCCGTAGCAGGTATCTGTTCAGATAGAGATAAGCTGCCTTCTCCTAAGCACTCTTTGTAATATTGGACAGCAAAAAAGACACTGTTCTCTGTTGTAAAATCATTTCCCGGTGGTTCGGAACCCACCTAAAAATGTAGGTCCAGCTCATCAATCACCATCATTCAACTCATTACCCACGCACATGTCTCAGACCTATGTGGGCTTCATCCTCAAAAGAAGCTATGTTTTCTCAGCCTAATTTTATGAAAATTAGGATGTATTTATCTCAATGGATCACTCAGCGCATCCGCAAATTATTGTAGGTTATCGAGTTGTTACACTACATACTATACTGTATAAAATATCACTAGGAAAACCTTGCTTGGGGAAAGATTTCAAAGATTCTTGTAAAAATCGTAGGTAGTAGGATTATTGGAAAACGTCGAAGAAAGTTTAAAAATAATACATTACAGCAGTAAAATTAAATTTGCTATCAAGAGAACAATGAGATTAGGTTATTTTTTCTAACGACGGATGTCCTCCATTTGAATGAAAAATAGTGTAATAGCCTCTATAAATAACACATAGCACATGAGTTGTGTGTAATATCCAAGGACTATCTCGTATTTTTTCATATTTATTTATTTTAACGGATGATTTTCGATCATCCTAGGTAGAGTCCTCAAGAGGATCTGAGGTTTCCTAGAATATGCCGTGAACACATATTTGATAAAAAATGAAACTTCGCATTAATCTATATTGTATAGATCACTGCTAATAATTTTTCAAACGGAAAAGGGACTGTCTTTTATTTTTTCTTCATTCACCCAAGTTTGAAGAGAATACTATTCCAATTGATCAATGAATTTCAAAACGGTTAAAAATAATCACCTTTCTGGAAACTATTACTATACTAAACTAAACTATTACTAAAACAAAGCTAAGCAACTGAAACTCACCCAGGACTAAGCATTGATGTTAGAAGAACATTTGACTTCCACTTTTCGCCGTTGAAACTTTTATAAATCCTTGCAGAAACGTAGCCAGCTGGTGTTCCTAAGCATACGTAGAGAACCATTGCGCATGTCATCAGTGCTCCTCGATTGGCCGGAGATAGAAATCCGAGACATGCAAACGCTGTAGACAAAATAAAAATAAATAAATAATAAAAATCTATTTTTTGCCTTTGCCTTATCCCATTTTATGTAGGGTTGACATTTCCGTCTCCTAAAGCATAAAATATAATCTTTATACATCCAGCATACTGAGTTTTCACAGTAATTTCAAGTATTGATGGTCTGAAATATACAAGAGCATGAAACTAAGGTGGAGTTTAAAAGAGAACTACTAGATATGTATTGATTATTTTTGATCCGTTCAGTTATCAAAACAAAGAGTAATACCAAAACAATCTTCTACCATATTAGCGGCCAGGCAGCTTATGGAGACTCGGTTTACCATAGAGGGCTGCAGTTACTTGAAGGCAGTTATAATAATATTATAAATTCTTCTGATTATGCATAACAACAACATACAAATACGAATAACTGTGTTTCAAAGTATGACTTGAAAATGATTATTGAAAAATTTCGGTCAAAGATTTTAATGACACAAAACACTATTGAAAACAATGTTCAAGTCATATACTGTATTTCTATAAAATTTGATCATACCAGTTATTTTATGTAAGTAGTTTTTATAAGTATGAACAAAAGTATTACTGTATTTGTATTGCATTATGATAAATAAATTCGATTGACCAATCATTTGAGGTTCGTGTCAGTATGGTTAAGATTAGTGGTTTAAAAACTTCTTTAGAAGTAATTTTTTAATATGTGTATAATCTTCCAACTTTCATACCAAGAGACTAATCTAATTTGTTTTGTTTAAATTAAAAAGTTAACATTCGTTGAAAATAAAAACATAATAAATACTCATAATCTAGTGATAATTTTGGCTGATCAAATCCAAATGAAATGGAAATGGGAAGAATAGAACTATTAACTTACATCTAATCTGAAGAGAAATGTGACTCACTAATCTATACTGAGATACAAAAGTGACATGAGACGGAAAAGAGCTTGATTTTTAACCCAAAACTATAATTATAAGTTCACGTTATCACAATTGATGTAAAAATAATTTAAAAGATATCTTATAACAAGATGGGTGAAAATACAGGCTTACTCAAGGCTAAAGTTTCACATTCCAAATCAGAAACATTCTGAGCCAATCATCGTTGATTTTTGTTGCAGCAGCACAGTTTAGATTTGTTTGTAATTCCATGCACAAAACAAGTAAATTCATCGTTTAGTTCACTAAAAATTCCATGATACTCGAGATGTTGATAATTACCCAAAGTGACGAGCGTCATGAAGAACACTTGCACCCCAGAGCCAAGTAGCACCGAGAGAAGCATGCCTTTTCTTGGAGGTCTGAATACATCTCCGTGAACCAGCTTCCAGCCAAACTCCTCTTGGACATCCTCTCCCGAATCAATCTGCACAATAAACAAGAAAAGTCTAGTGACAAACTTGATTCTGTACAGTTGAACTACTTCACATTGACTCATAATAAAAATGAAATATGATGTCAAAAGGAGATAGGTGTCACAACCTCACCACTGGGGGAAATCTGGAAATACATTCAAGTGAATCTACTCAGTTCATGAATATTTTTCTCACCTCACGAACACTTGACTTATTAATATACCTGTAACACCAGCGATAAGTTGGTAGGCGTCTTTCGTCCAACATGACTTCCATGAACTATTTCACAACTTGGCTTACATGAACTATTCTTCATAAATATTTCTATTAATAATTATGACGAACGCAACAGACAAAGGCCCTGAGCTGTAAATAGTCAGTTTTTGTAAATTGTATTTGTATTGTCGAATTTTCTTTATAAATAATGGCATTTCCATTACAATTTAGTGACCATGATATTTATAACTGTACTTTTAGTCTTCAGACAAGAACGTTTCAACAATTATTCAGGACTATCAAATGTAGTAACTTCATTCTTCTCGCCATCAAACCAAAGCTGTTTCGTTCTACATTCCTAACAGTTGAATTTGGCTACGATTATTAATTTATTTCTAAGAAGGCTACGGTATTTAAAAAGTTATCATAATCTAAAACATCACAATACGGTTGATCTAATTCTGAAGGATTCTCAGGGTTGTTTCAATGAATTTTATTTTAATAAACACTTATTTTAAGAAAAAAGAGCAAAAAACAATTGTATTACCTGATTATACCTAGCAATATCTTTATGCAGGGTACGAAGTATGATCATTGCAACCATTCCTGATAAGAACAGGACAATCATCAAAGAATTCAAAATACTGAACCAATGGATGTTGGTGTGTGGCATGGACTCCAGGATGTAATCCCATCTTGATGACCATTTTACGGTATTATTTTTCTGAAAAAATGAAAACAGAAAAAAATATAATCTTGGTTTGAGCTAAATTTTTCCAATTCACACTATTTCGAAATATCACTATTTTGATCAAATAACAGACACATTTGCTGTATTTCCTCTTTTTTTAGAAAAAAAAAAAAAAACGATTCGAATAGAATTCTAACATTTCAGAAATTATTAAAAAATAACGAACTATCCCTATTTTTGACTGGACAATTCTTGATTTTAAAAACGATATGTGTTATTCGGATGAAGACATTCAAAGCAAATACTTGCTTTGGCGCTTGATAATACCTGAGGAACTCAACAATTAGTTGTTAATGATTCAAGAATGATATTTTTTTAAATATTGTAAACAATCATATATATTCTAACATTATAACAATTAATGTAGAACCACATAAAAATTCTGTTCATGTAGATTATAATAATTAAAGCTACTTCAATTAAAGGTTCTAGGGGAAAAAGTATAAAAAAAGGTTTTCCATTAAAATTGAATTGGTAATGTGAATAATGGATACAAGTAATCAATAACTTGAATGTCATTAGAACTGGAATAAGCAAAAATATATAACTTACTGTAGTACTCCGATACATATCAAGTTATAAACAGTTCTTCAATACAATTACAATAGAATAATCTGAATACTTACAGCAAATATAACTTGGTATGAGTACGTGATCTCCAACTTTTCATCAGTCTTCAGTTTCCTAGAAGGAATTTCCATTGGATGTAAAGACTTGCATCCCTCTCCTTTGCTATGATCAATGCTGTGCGGAACAACTTTGACAGCTAATAAAAGGAACAATTTATTATTAAATGAGCACGAATTACTATTGCCTAGTCTAGTTATCTACTCATGATATTTTCAGAAGAGTTGGTTTACACTCATTGTTTCAACTGCGAAAACAAGGGGAAGGATTAAAATAAATTGTGGATAAAAGGTTAGGAAATGATGTAAACTAATTGATTGAATAAAATATGGAAAAAGGGCAAAATCACATTTTTTTGCTATAGCTTAGGGAATTATGCAAACTAATTGATTGAATAATATTGAGAAATTTACTGTGATGAATGATATTAATACAATCACATAATACTAGTTTTTCAATAGACATCAAGCAATTCAATATTAATTTGTAATGAAGAATACAAGTCTGAGGACCTGTATATTATATGCACCTCTATTCAAATTCAATTAAAAGATTTATTGGCATTATAGCAGTCTATTCAACAGTACAGATCAATACAGATACATGAAAATGAAAAATTGCTCGATAAATAAATTTTATTTATTTGTTGAATAATTTTATTGAATAAAATAATTCAAATTCAACTTACACACAATTCTTCCTCCATTTCCTTGGAAAGAGCCTCCCCATTCCTCACCCTCACCACTGTGATAAGTTACAGTTAGAACTACATGATTGAAAATATAGTAGGTGTTGGGTTTGTTGTACATCTTCTGAAAAATAAAATTGAAATGAAAAATAATTATTAATTCCTAATAAGATTTATTTAAAAAAATGTATAATTGTATTCAGTCTTTTGAAAAGAATTCAAGTGCCAAACAAAACTCCGCACTAGTAGTAGAAGAAACAGCAGTTGCTACTGTATTAGCAGACAATAAATAGCTCATTATTTATTCCACTAATTTCATTAAATAAACAATGCATTACACATGCAAACGGGCCACTTAGCGCAGTTGGTTGAGTCGTCGCAACTTCAGCTTGCTGTCGCTTCAGCGGTAGTGGGTTCGAATCCCGCTCCTTCGTCTGGCATCTATGTGTTATCATTCACGTCATTACTCACGCATAAGTCTCGAAGTCATGTGAGCATCATCAGCAATAGAAAAAAAATCTAGCAGGTTTCAATAACCAAGAATTTCGGAGGAGTTTTAAGCACTCAGATCAGTGTACACAAACTACATCCCATTAACAATAACAAATTCTTGGTTTTCTTGTTCCATACGGATCTGCATTGTAAATATAAACTTTTTGTTGTAAATTTAACGAGTTGCAGTCAGTTTTATATTGTGAATATATAAAAAATGTACTCACACGTGGCCGAACGTTTTCGAGTTGTTGAAGCCTTGAAGATGGGTTTCAACAACTCGAAAACGTTCGGCCACATGTGAGTACATTTGTATATATACACAATCTAAACCCGACTGCAAGTCGTTAAATTTACAACAAAAAGTTGAGAAAAAAATATTTTTTTCAGAAAAATAGATTTTAGATTGATAGAATATAAACATGGCTAACATAATTTAAAAAATCTTGTCTAGCCAACTACTTCGTTTTTTAAATTCTGCAGTGTCATCATTATAAAGCAATCTAGTATTTTCACCAATCATCAATTGAATTGATGAGAGTTGTAAATATTGATTGAAAAATGAATCGTTTGCGGATTTACAGTATTATTTAGGATTTCAAAAATTTATTGTGTAAAGATGTAAATCAATTACAAGCAGATGTCAAATAGTTTTATTAAGAGATATTGCGAATAATGCACCGGCGTCTACAAAAGCCATCGTTATTAAAAATGAAACACCCTTACCCCAATCATACAGATGTCTTCAGGTTTTCTCCGTTCTCCAACATAGCAACCCATTGGAAAGCCTGTGCTACAATATTGCTGTCCATTATCCAGAGTGTAGCACCATGTTACAGGCATGTTATCTTTACACAAAAAAAGCATTAGATATCATGAAGAAAGAAATGAGATGCATCTTCCGCAACTGGATAGGGTTCTATTAGAACTGATTATTGTTCTAAAGAATATTTTCTGTGATTATCAAAACTTTTACTTTCTGTGTTAGCAATATAGTATTAACTAGAAAATAATAATCACAATTTCACAATCCCAAATTAAAGGAAACAGCGTTTCCTTTATCCCATTTGCGACATACTTATTAAAGTAGAATTAATTATTGCTATATACTTTTTTTAATTATAAAATATTATGAAGAACCAACTTTAATTCAAAATATTGAGATAATATAATTTGTATAATAATAAAATAATATAATAATAAAAGATCTACAATAATAAGCGTATGGCTTTTATTGGTGGGTAGACCCTTACGGTTAGTTCCACCTTGCCGTTTGAGCCATGTCATGGAGTGGACCTACAATTTTAGGTGGGTTCCGAAACACCGGGTGAGTGATACTAATGCTTAAAACATCAAATAATTGAAGCACGGTCACCCATCCAAACGCAGATAAAATATCAGTGACTAACATCACATGAATTTCAAAATCTAAATAATAACAATAAAGATAGTGCAATAAATCTCTTCCGTCAGTTTCGCCAAAAATAATAATGAATAAAAATTAAAAGCCTTATTGGAGACAATAGAAATATAGCAAGATATGTAATATCAAAGACATGTAATAAGTGGAACAGCGTTTTGAATGCTACTGAAGGTTTAAAAAATTCAGTAATTATACAAATTATTGCATCCGTTGAGAAACTACACATTGTTCTAAGATGCAACGGCGAATTTTGCACGGAGAATTCTAGTAGCATTATTTAACGATTCACGACAAATAGCATTTATACAATTGAAGCGTGACAAGGTTGTTCTTGTTTGCATAAGTAACGATCAATACCGTGGTAGGATTTCAATGGCTGATTTCGATATGCATACTGCTGTAATCATCTAATTTCATACACATGTAATGCGCATATCAAAAAATATCCAACTTAATTCTTCACATCATCACAAGCTCGTTCAGTGAGTTCAAATGTGGTGCAGTTTTTTTCAAGCAGGTAATCATAGATTTATATACTACATATTCGAACTTAAAAAAAGTTCACGCCGGAAAATGTTTGCTAAAGGGCTATTATTCATTTTTAAAGAATTGGATCTTAATAAGAGCAGAGGATTGAGTTAAAACTAATTTAAGCCATTAACATAAAAAATCAGTTACTTGTATGACTCGATTTGGAAATATTTCAAGTTTTTCCAAGAGAGCATAAATTAAGATCAATATAAGGATTTACCTATTCATTCATAGTAATTTACAGTAATTCAAGCAATTTTAATTGATATTTCAATTAATTTTCTAGTTCAAATCTTCAAGGCTTCTCAAACAAACTACTTCCATCAACTAATCATAATGCTGATTATCAGCTAAAATTGGAATATTTAATTTATTTAAAAGACAGACATTAACTCAAGAGTTGAGAATTCACAATTGCAATTCAGTAAGAAAAAATTTATAATTCTAACTTACCAACAATCCAATGATGTTGATAATTCAAGCTCATTCCTTTTTTCAGTAAACTCAATTTTCCTTCTGATTCAGCATTGCCACCGGTATACGTTCTAGTGCAGATTTTAGTACACTCTTCATCTTTTTTAAATTCAATCTGAGGAAATATAAAATAAAAATTATTTATAATATTTAAGACGAATATACACACTATTTCTTTTTTATAAAAGAAAGTGGACGTATAAAGTCAATTTAAAAAATATCCTGAAACTAAAAATACAATGTTAGAGCTCGTGCGTTTCCTGGTGAAGCCTGTGGGTAGCTGGAGAAAGAGGCTCTGAACCGGCTTTGTAGTAGTGGGGGTTCGCCGAGAAATCAGTCTGCGCTCTCACACTGCCCGTGCAATTTCAACTTCCCCTCCAGTGCTCAGCTCCCCACTTGCCACTACAGCCCCTCACACGGCTCACACCCAGGCTTCACGAAGAAACGCACGACCTCTAATTGTAATGACCTAATTTCCCTGTTATATAGGCCTAATTATGGAGTCCTAGCCGGTTCCCTTCGCTAGCCTGCCAGGGAGAGGGGAAAATTGTATCTGAAACGCTACAAAACGTAAATTTTAGGTGTACTTTGAGGGAAATTTAAAAAAAATTCTTAGTACGCGTCTAGGTACAAAGCTGGACATATGTACCGAATTTAAACTTTTCCAGTCACGTAGTTCTTGAGAACTTTCTTAATCAAACCATAAGGGAATCCATAAAAGAAAATCTTTCAAACTTTGAACACAGTTGTTTCTTCTCAAAACGTTGTTTTGTGTCATTCATTATAATGCACGCCTTCAAATTAGGCGGCTAGAATAAATTACGGTGTTGCCAGATATGAGAATATGCCTGCGGCTGATCATCGCGAACCTCAACGCACGAATTGTTAATACTACACGTGCGTTTCGCCTAGTCTATGCTAGAAATTAATTGGTTTGTTACCGCAGTCAGACGTTTTTTGCAACACTGAAGCCGCCTAATTCAATGGCGTGAAGTATAGAGCTCTCTACCCTCGAATAGAAATAATATGTTAACTAAATAAAACATAACTAACCTTATAAGGAGAATTCCTGATTCTTTCTCCAAACACAACTTGACCCAGATTTTCAGCTGGAGATGTACTCTCATCAGTTGGACAAAAATCGAAGCTGCAAAGAAAATATATAGGTTAAAATATACTGCACTAGTTACATCAATTTGAAAGCAATATTATTCAAGTGGTACGAATTTCAACTCAAAATATACTCGCTGTTATGATTATGATCTAATAATGACTCATGATCTCAAATAAATTCAATAAAAATATAGCGTATTATTTAATAATAAACAACATGGAATACGGTAGAGAAGGTTGGCTATTGAAAGTACTTGTCATTATTGTCAAAATAACTGCATTTATTTTGTTTCATGATTTAAAAAAAATGAAAACTCCTGTTTAAAGTATTATTACTTTCAACTTCCATTTTTATAATAGAAAATCCATGTGCAACGGGTATGCAAGGTTTGTTTCACACATAACCGGTTTCGTTTACCCGGCTATTGTATCGCTTGACACTTATCCGATTTTTGAAATTATACGATGCAATGTAATAATTATGCCGGGTAAACGACATCGGTTACCCAAAGCCGGTTATGTATGAAACAAGTCTACGATAAACGAAGAACAAGTTAGGGAAATTGAATGGAAACGCCGGAATCACGTGTCATGCTAGTCAAAATTCTTGACAGAATTCTCGAATTTGCCGGGCATGGCACAGTCTGTGCTGGCCGGTGACGGAACGGTCAAATAACACTCAGATACAAATGACACAAAGAATATTATTTTGCTTGTGTAGGGGAGGGCATGCTCCAGTCTAGTGTTTCGACCTCAAATCAAGTTTAAAAAAGTTAAAGTTCTCTCTCTCTCTTTAAATCATGCTGTATTAATTTACAGATAATTATATCCAGTGATAGGCTGTTAATGAATCTGTTTATTTTTCCACAATTCATTATTTAAAAAAAACGAACGAATAAACCTCATTTCTCAATCATATTCAAAACTAAACGTGTGCTTCAGCACTGTATTGATTAATTTTCAACTTCAATTGAAATTTCACAGGCGAATAACGCAAAACTTCCAGAAATCATATAACTATGTGGATAGGGAAGTTATTTAAATATTAAGAAAATAATATTTACGTTAATAAATTTCGAATTCTCATTTTTATTCTATTCCACCATAAATAAAATGTTTTTTTTTATATTAAAATACTCATCAGCTTTGAATTTTTCATTCTCCTCGTCCAAAAACTTGAAAAACATTATTACATTTAAAGAAATTTTGATTAGGGTACTAATATTTCAACTGATCTTTACATGTTAGGCCTATTCTATATGGAACCGAAAAAGCGTGACCGAAACGCGGAGTAGAGATTTCTCCATGCTACCTTATCGGCGAATCTATATTGACAGAAATTTGGAGCCGACATAGGGCGTTTTCACACACACCGACACGGCGCCGGCACGACACCGGCACCGGGCGCCGATATCGTCACGACATCGTTGAAGCATTTCACACTTACCGACACGGCATCTGGCTGTCGGTGAAGAACTAACCTTATTTTGCAGTGGGCGGCACAGTTCAAAACGGTACGATGGCTGATTACAACCAGAGAGTATAGTAAAAGAATTACTTCTATTCTCTCTGATTACAACAGGAGGTTGCATTTGTTATATTTATTATATCTACGACCAGTGGCGGCTCGTGCAAACACGCATTGGCGGTTCACATTTCAAAATCAATATGCACCCAGATTTATTATAATTTGTAAAATCCCATCTTTCAAGTAGGCTATTTTTTGTGTTTTACCTTGCTGTAGATGCAGCACATTCATTTTGAATGGAAATTACAATATATAATATTACTGGGAAGATTAAAAAGTTTTCTCTTCCTACAAGATGTACTTCTATTGAATAATTTATGATAGGTATATAGGTGCACAAGCTTATAGTGATCTTGTAAACCACTCACCCTATCTTTAATGAGTTTCTGTAGTACAGTTTTTGTAGATGAAATCCATCCTCATAAAATTCATTTTTAACCCATGCCAGATCACCTTTTTCATGAGCAAACAACAAACATGTGAAACAATAAAGTTTGTTTGTTTTTTCACAACCACAAAGCCAAGACGTTTTTTCATATAATTGTTCTTTAAAATCTCTATTGTAAGTCCTAGTTTTAGATGTAGAGGTCTGATGTATTTCAACTCACGGCATTGGCCTACCACTTTCTTTAATCGATATTTTATCCTCCAATGATAAACTGGCAAACGAAATTTCCTTCAAGTCACTCACTGTATACTTTCTTAAACCTTCCATTCTTTTTTAGAAAAAACAATCACTTCATTTACCTCAAAATCGAAGCCGAACAACTCGTGACAACTGATAACAGCCAGAGTGCTGCAACGGTGGGTTACCAACTGCCCTACCTGTCAGTTGCCCAGCCAAAACAAACTACGAAAACTAAATTTTATGAAAGAAGTAAAGCGTACATTTCATAACATTGTCAGGCTAGGTTAAATCGTACAGTTTTCTTTGGTCAACTGGTAGGGTCGGGCAACTGGTCACCAATCTGTCACAACGCAACAAGGCAGCATTGGAGCACACTCGAAGGCAGCTCCCCATTTAGCTAATGTAAATAGGCGTACACCCTCCATGGGGAAGCAACTGGACTCGTCCGGCTATCATTTAAACAAATGCTGAACGCTTGGAGCTGCTTTTAAGTGTGCCATGATTCAGTCATATTGCCCTCAGGCGCGTTGGCGCGTAATTCAAAACTAAATTGCAGTTGGTGTGCCTTCTTATCGTACAAATAGATGAGTAATCTTAGTTCTGTTTTGCCCATTCTAGTATTAATTGAAACTATAGTTATTGTAGCAATTTTGTAGGGGGTTCACGTGCTATTGTGCTCTCATGAAGCCGCCGCCACTGTCTACGACGTAAAAGGCACAGTCGTAATAGACAACTATGAATTGACCCAATAATAAAAGTTCGCTATTTGGATGGCTTGTATTACTACACCTTATTTGATAAGCTAGTGACAAACCCAACAAAATTTTTTAATTTTTTTCGTATGGGTACTGTAAGGAAACTTTCGACTATATATTAGTGAATTTAAGTGATGAAATCAAAAAACAAGACTAAGATCTTGTTCTTATTTTCTTCTATAGTTTTGTCCCATAAACAGGGCTCGGATTCGACTAATTCAATTAGGGTGACAACATCATACCTATCAGCCATCGTACTGTACCAGACGTTTTTTTTCAGTACCTAACCTCAAACTGTTGACAAAATGACCAAATTCTGTTCAAAACTATGGACGACACACAAGTGTCGGTGCCGGCACCGGCGGGAGCTATGCTGCCAACGACATGCCGGCGCCGGCAGCCGGCTGCCGGTGCCGTGTCGGTGAATGTGAAAGCTGTTCCATTTGGCAGCATTGTATCTCAACCCCCACGACACCGGGACGACATCTTGCCGGTGTCGTGCCGGCGCCGTGTGTGAAAACGGCCATACGCGTTGTGGAGCGGAGAGGCAGAATTTACGTTTAGCGATGTAGTCCAAGCGCTTGTACTAAGAATAGTCAATCTACATATAAGAGTGAGTATGTGAGAACATCACAAAGCATAGAAATTCGGCACCGAAAAAGTGTCAAATCTTATATGGTACAGACAAAATCGGCTGAGCAGAATCATATTTTTCGGTCGCGTTTCTAAAGCTCAAGATGTTGAAGTTGTTTTCGTTTCAATTCAAAAGAAAGCTGCTGTTAACACCGATAATAACAATAAAAGAACAGTAAAACCTATTTTCAAGCTGCATAACCGATTTGTGCACACTATTGTATAACAGATTTTTTTCAGCAAAGTGCAGTTTTTATGCTTTATGAATCAGACCTTGAATGATAGCAATATGTATAGTGAGGAACGTAAGTAGTCGATCAACGTGTTTTGGGAGCAAGATAAAAATTAGTTTCTGAGAAGAGAGAATGGAATCAATTTCGACAAAACAACTTAGTTATATTTCTAAATCAATTTCTTAAATACAGCTTCACGACGTCGTATTGAGAATTACTAATTAATGCAAACACACAGTTGTCGAATACAATCAATAAACTTTGTATCAAAGCAATCAAAATATTTAAATTTCATCTTCTATTAATAATTAATTACAATTCATGTGATGACGATATACTCATACCGGTATTCTTGTGATGGATTCCCATGGACAACACCATTCTTCCAAAATACTAAAATGCAAATTAAATCCCAAATCTCACGTTTGCTAGAACTTCTTTAGAAAGTAAGTATTTTCAATCTGAACATGAAAATAATGTTTCCTACATTGTAATGTAGACAGATGAATGCACAGTGTATTAAAATTAAATGTGGAATATCTTACTATTGATTTCATAAATGCTTTTCCCTACCTTCTGAATTAAACGTATAATTCATTTGCACTTAATCCTATAATATTGATTGACAAGTGCCGTCCAAACGGGGACAATCAAATTATCGCAACAGAACGCTCTTATAGAGAAATCTATAACAGTGCTTTGCTGCTTGAATCTAAAATCGTGTAACGATTGGTCTAGGAGAGTGCTCTATCGTAAAACGTGTCTACAATTAGACGTTTCTCAAAGATAGTAGAACTTTACTATATGGAAATTAGAATTAATAAATTAATGTACTTACTGATGGTATTCATAAGGAATGACCGATTCTTCAGTGTTCAATCGATTCACATACAATGGAACATCCGCCTGAAAAAAACACATATTTCACAAGATAATTCAATATAACCTATAAGCTAGGAAGTTTAAATGAGATTTTTCCAATTTTTTGACAGTGATATAGCTGTTGTAAGTTTGTGTTTTATTGTTTTTTCTGTGATGTTGATGATTTTGTTGCATAATACTAGAAATACTGTGATATTAAGAATTGAAAGACTGATAATAATTATTTCGAGATATTGACAAATTGCACTATTTATGACAAGACTCTATGTTTGTATTTCAAGCTCTTGGGTCAATAAAACATATTTATTTATTTAATAAAAATTCAATCTACAATCTCGTGTTGAGCAACAGGACAAAATGATAAAGCCCAATTCCAATAATCGGCTGGAATATAAAATAATATTAGGTTAGGACCCTAGATTATCCAGTATATACGTACTAATCCACTGTACTGTGAATTGATTTGTTAAAGCGATTTTACTTTTATCTAGCAAAATCAAGAAATTCCTTAAAACGAGAGGAATTAATTTTGACATGCATGCGATTTAATATCTATCAAGAGAGCTTCTAATGTTGAATACTGTAGTTGATGATTTTCATGAGCAACAAGATGCTTTCCAGAGAGGATGTAACTCAAGTTACTAAGTTAGGTTAAATTATTCTTTTCTATTTCGAAACTTAGCCTGATGCTCCACAAATTCATCCAAATAAACGTGAACAAAAAGCATATATCTTTTTTAGAAAAAATAAAGCTACCACGATGAAACCCTAAATGGGGACCGTATAATTAAAAGAAGTAGGGCCTAATAATAATACTTAAGAACAGATCAACAAACCTTAAAGTAAACATCTGATCGCCAAAAATTGTCATACATAGCCTATTGTAAAGTAGTCATTGAGATTCAAGTGAGTAGTGAGGCGAAATGTGGAGTGATAAATAAATTACAGTTATTAAATTACTCAATGTAGATATACTTCAACCAAATTATGAGCTAGTAAGAGTCCTGGGACAAATAGAAACGCGTGTTTGGAGTCGTGGGTGGACTTTTAGCAAAACAAAAATGAATGAAGCTAGGCGTCATCCTTGCTTCTAATTGTGTTCATTCTATGTTCCTCAAAATGTCATCCTGCCTATCTATTTATGCCAGACCTAGAAGTAGAAGTATCCAAGTACTATGAATATCTGTGGTAAATATTGAAACCAACACAGCAACACTATAATAGGCAAGTCATCGACGCTCAACTTCCTATCAGTATTAATGATGGTGATATTATGGTAGCTATCCATAACGAATAATATAGATGTTGCCACCACAACTACTAACTACAGGGGCTTTGACAACATTTGTATTATTCGTTGAGGCTCAACTTATGGCTACAGCAATACAAAAGCAATTTCTGATTCATACTGACTTTTTATTAAAGTATTGCACCATCACTTTACTTAGTAGGCAAATTCAAGACTATAAATAGTAAACAAGACCAATTTTATGCTTACCAAACATGTTTTAGAAGTATCTCCTTTCTTACAATAATTTACAGGTGCTAAACCGGGAAGGTAAAATCCATTGCATTGTCTATCTTCATATAATCCTAAACCAACTAGCACTACAAGAACACTCCAAAAACTGAACATTTTTACGAGAAAATAATTTAAACCGTTGATTTATATTCAAATATTTGGAAATTATACTTTTGAGGTGATCTAAGTGGTGATTTTACAATATTTGACTCCATAAATATCAACAAAATACCAGAAAATTATTCTATTACATCGCAAATAAATCGGCATGCGACGTCAAAATCTATCTGATTCTTGATGCTTTTTTTCTTTTCCCAACCCAAGATTCTGCCAACTACATCGAAACAGAAACAGCTGATCAAACAATGACTACCACCACTACCACTTAAGTAAATCTGGATATAATCAGTAGACTGTTAATTGGAATAGAATTTATAATTGGTTTCATTTATGCTTGAATAAAATCATTGATTAAAATACATTTTGATTATATAACACAATTTCACCTCAAGTCACTCCTTCTCGTTTAGACTCTAACATTCCGTACATCTATGCGGCAGTCTACTTGGTCAGCTGACCTAGTACTGGAACTGAACATTTTTTATTTTGTCTACTCGTTCCGTCGTTCGTAGAATCGTAATCGTAGTGTGCAGTTTCCAATCTGAAATGTTTCCATTTTGCTCCAAAAAAAGATGACTTCATTGTTTGTAATTTGTTGATAATTTTCCGGAATAAGATAGATTTTTCGATAAGCAATATAGATAACTCTTGTTAGTGATCCAAATTGGGTTATCTTGTTGTCGAAAAAGAAATCGTGAACGGACAGAACATTGGTATTTAAAAGGTTAGTAGCCTATCACATAAGAATAATAATTACTGTATAAAGAATAGCATATTATTCTTTTGCCTTGACATATGATCTATTTGTCGTTATTGTAATCCAGAATTTATGTAAAGTGAAATTGACATGTATTTTCGGCTGTGTATTAATTTGCTAGAAACTTTCTTTGTTTCCGATACAAAATGACATAGTTTCAGGTTTAATACCTAGAATACACTGGGAAACTTATCTATTATCCTTATTTATTACAATCAACCAGCGTCAAAAGTTAGAATGTTTCTCTCCTTGACTTTTAAATCTGTTAACCTTACTTCAAATCATAGTTATTACAAGTTGAAGGCACAACTGACTACCAGAGGTGGTAGTAGTCCAAAAAGATTGTATCAAGCTAAATATTTAAGAGGTAACATGAAATGAACACAATAATTTGCTGTCACTCCTATTTTTTATGCTGAGTAAGTAAGCCAACAATCGTCATGATTAGTAACAAAGTGCATTTGGTCAAGCGTTGAGCTATACAAATTTTACTATTGGACAACTTATTACTGTTCCTGATAACAAATCCGGCTATCTCGCTTAGCTTTGTCACTCAATTTAGGGAAGCGATAGCCGCGGCAGGTATCTGTTCACTCAGATAAAATAAGCTACGAACTTTTGGGCCCTCTTTGTATGGGATGGCCGATTAGATGGGCCATCTAAAAAGACCCTTATGTTGTAAAAACTTCCCGGTGTTCGGAAATCACCTAAAAAGTTCAACTCATCAATCACCACCATCCAACTTGTTTCCTCTGCACAGGTCTCAGACCCGTGTGGGCTTCATCCTCCGAAAAAAATAAAATATCACCTTCACCCTATAATTCACCTTGAATACCAAGGTATTAATGTGATGAGTGCTAAGTAGCCTACTGTTTTAAAATGTTTTTCCCAAAAGTGGCAAACAAACATACGGTACTGTTACGGGTTCTAATAGCTAAAATAAGGCTGGCAATACTAAAGTTCACACTTGCACGTTATTTATACAAAATTAGTCTACACAAATTAATTGTAAGTTCAATAAAGAAAAACAAATCAACAAATGACAAGCTAATACATATTTTCAGTAATTATATACAAGATTTAATGAATAAGTAATTACAGGCCGATCAATAATAAAAGAAACAAGAATCCAATAAACTGTACAAATATGAATAATTAATTACAGGCTGATCAATAATTTTCAGTAATTATTTACAAGAATTAATGAATAATTAATTACAGGCTGATCAATAATTTTCAGTAATTATTTACAAGAATTAATGAATAATTTATTACAGGCTGATCAATAATAAAAGAAACAAGAGTCCAATAAACTGTACAATAATGTAGAAAGAAATTATAAAAAAAGAGCAACTAATCACTTACAAAAACACAGTCCAATTTTTTATTTGACAGTCCAAATAATATCGCTTAACACAATGTCTTTAAACTATTAGTAAGCTGCATAAACAGTAAACACTTGTCTCTGCACTTGACACTGTCCAAAGACTGAATAAAGCACTGTTTACTCAACTGGCACTGGATTGTCTTTCTCACGAGATCTATAATACAATCTGTCACACAGGTTTGTAAAACTGACTGTCTGGTTCATGTGGACTCCTTCATATAGCTGTTGCAGTTATATAATTCCAAGAATTGAAATCACTAGATGCATCGAGAAGGCCATGGAATGCTTGGAATATAGACCTTGATTGTTCAGGAAGAATGTAGAAATCTCGAGAAATCAATTGAATGAGAGTTGCAGACTTGAATAATAAGAGTGACAAAGACTGAAAAGAGAATGCAAGAGAGCAAGAAAATGCATATTGCATTTCAAGTCATTTACGATCATGAATGGTATGATCTATGTAGAATAACGTAGTTCTATGTGCTTAAATAACTGCTTTGCTTGCTTTTGTAACACTACCACCCACCCAGAACAATGGCACCTTAGATGGCTGATGTCTTCCTTGACTGCTGACCATATCCTCCTTGACCCTCCAAGGGTTGTAGATGCAAATGGTGATCTGGATACCAGTGTATTGGAACACCTCTTGCAGCATTGGCTTCACAGTTGCTCAGTCCAAGCTATCATAACCACATCCGAGCCTTGGTATGCCAAGTTTCCTCACTCCTAATGTCTGCATCCTGTCCCTCAGCTTAACCAAGCAAGTCCACAATGTGTCATATGATGCCTTCACCTCAGGATGCATCTTAGTCACCAGGTAGAAGAGATGCTGACCATGTTGCTGCAGATGAAGAACATTTCCTTCTGCTGGTCCCAGCTGTTCCAGGTCCTTGAGACAACCAAACTTCTTCCTGAAGACTGTAGCAATGCCTTGAGATTCTGCCAAGTTGCTGGTGACACAGTGTGCTAGTGCATACTCCTTTGGCAGGGTGAACAAGTCCCTCTCACTTGTCTGGAACATTTTTCCTCCTGGTGCCAGCATGTAGTTATCATCAGACTCCTTCAGGGATGTAGTGCACTGAACTTGAGCTGCTTGTCTTTCCTCAGCACTGTTATACCATGAAATGGAGACAAACAATTGAAATTAACTACTGTTGGCTTCCCTCTTGGAAATTTTCTTATCTGGTATACTACATCATTGGTCCTAGTCACAACCTCATAAGGCCCCTCCCACTGGTTTTGTAGTTTTGGACAGAAGCCATGAATCCTCTTTGGGTTGTGTAGCCAGACTAGGTCTCCCACTTTGTATCCACCTTGGTCAGCCTTGATGTTATACCTCTCCTTCATCTTCAGGCTTGCTTCTTCAAGATTGGTGTGTACTTTCTCATGGGTCTCATCCATATGCTTCCTCAATTGAGTGATGTAGTCATCCTTGAATGTTTCACCAGGCTTGCTTCCAAATTGTAGATCACAGGGTAGCCATAGATCTCTATCAAAGATGATGTGAGCAGGTGATTCCTTTGTTGTCTCATTGATGGAGCTATGATATGCCATAAGAAAGAAGTGGAGATGCTGATCCCAGTCATGCTGATTGTCAGAAACCACTTTCCTCAGATATCGCTGCATTGTCCTGTTCATTCTCTCAACCATACCATCTGACTGGGGATGCAGTGGAGTGGTCCTTGTTTTCTGGATGCCCATCAACTCGCACACTCTGCTGAACACATCTCACTCAAAGTTTCTCCCTTGATCCAAGTGCAGTTCCAATGGAACACCAAAATGACTGAAGAACTGCTTTGTTAATACATCAGCCACTGTAACTGCTTCCTGGTTTGGTAAGGCATATGCTTCAACCCATTTGCTGAAATAATCCATGGCCACTAGAATATACTTGTTCCCATCATTGGTGGTAGGAAAAGGTCAAGCAATGTCAATAGCCACTCTCTCAAATGGTGCTCCAACATTGTAGGTCTTCATTGGTGCCTTTTTCTTCTCCAGAGGGCCATTTGCTGCTGCACGGATTATGCACTTCCAATCTTTGACATCTCTTAATCTTGGCCAATAGAATCGTTCCCTGGCCTTCTCCACTGTTTTATGTAGACCAAGATGTCCTCTAGATTTTCCATCATTCAGACTCCTCATCACTTCTGGCACACGATTTACTGGCACAATGACTTGTTTTCTCTTCTGATCCCCTGCTGCATTCTCAATCTCCATTTTTAGTACTCCCTCATCTTCAACAATTGAGCTCCACTGGGCCCAATATGTCTTCACACTTGGTGAAAGAGGTGCCACTTCCTGCCAGGCTGGTCTTCCTTGTCCAGTGCATTTCCAAGCCCAAAGATATTTCAGGTCAGGATCCTCTTCCTGGTCCTTCTGGAGCTGGTCAATGCTCCACAAATCAGCAACCACTGTTGTTCTTCTCAGCTTGCCTTCCTTGCTATCATGATGTGAACAGGGCTTGCAATCTTTCTCACATGGCCTTCTTGAGAGTCCATCTGCATTCCCATGACTGGTTTCTGCTCATTGAATTGACTCAAAGCCATACTCTTGTAGTCACTCAATCCAGTGTGCCACCTCTCCTTCAGGAGTCTTGAATCATAGGAGCCACTTCAGGGCTGCATGATCTGTTCTCAGCAGAAAGTGTCTTCCATAAAGGTACTTGTGAAAGTGTCCAACTGCCTTAACTACTGCCAATAGCTCTCTGCGGGTGACACAGTAGTTGAACTCTGGTTTTGACAAGACCTAACTGAAGTATCCAATGACTTTCTCAACTCCTTCCTACTCCTGAGAAAGTACTCCTCCAATGGCTACATTGCTAGCATTTGTGTCCAGGATGAATTTTCCTTCTGCTCTTGGGTAACCCAGGATTGGCACATTTATCAGAACATTCTGCAGTTCATCAAAAGCTTGCTGACAGTTCTCATCCCAAATGAAACTGCTCTTGTCCTCAGTCAACTTGGTCAAGGGTTTTGCAATATTGGAGAATCCCTTCACAAACTGTCAATAATATGTTCAAAAAGCATCCAGAAAGCTTCTCACTTCATGCTTATCCTGTGGGACTGGCCACTGTATAATAGTGTTTATTTTCTCTGGGTCAGGGGCCACTCCAGAATCTGATACCACATGTCCAAGGTAGTTGACTTGTCTTCTGAACAGGTTGCACTTCTTTGGATTCAATTTTAAATTTGCTTGCCTCAGCTGCTGGAAAACTTGCTCCAAGTTGTGTAAGTGGTGACTGAATGATTTTCCCAGGACAATGATGTCATCCAAGTAGACCAAACAGGTTTCCCAAGATAATCCTCTCAACACATTCTCCATGAGCCGCTCAAATGTTGCTGGTGCATTACATTGACCAAAAGGGATGACTTTGAATTGCCAAACTCCTTCTCCAATTGAGAATGCTGTTTTCTCCCTGTCTTCTGGCTTCAAACCAACTTGCCAGTAGCCACTCTTGAGATCTAATGTCGAAAACAATTTGCATCCTTCCAGGCTGTCTAATGTGCCATCAATCCTTGGCAATGGATAGCTGTCCTTCTTGATTACATTGTTCAACAGGCGATAGTCAATGCAGAATCTAGTTGACCCATCCTTTTTCTTGACCAACATCACTGGAGACTCCCAAGGACTGTTTGAAGGCTCTATGACCTCATCAGCCTTCATGTCCTTGATAACTTTCCTTGCTTCCTCCCTCTTGGCTAGTGGCAGCCTTCATGGATTCTGTCATATGGGCCTAGCATCACCAGTATCTATTGCATGTTGTACAATGTTTGTTCTTCCTTTTGGCCCTGCACCAAATTCGAAGATATCCTGGTATCTAGTAATGAAGTCTTTCACTTTGACAGCCTGCTCACTTGTAAGATTCTTGCAAGAATAAGTAGCAAATTCCTGCAATTCCTCTGGAAGACCCTTGTTGACCATTTAGACTTCTGGATCTGTCTTACCACTGAAGAGGCTGTTGAGCAGTGTCCAAGAGTGCTTCCTCCTTTCAGGGTGATCTTGAAGTCATTCACATTCATAATGCACACAGGAAACTTGTTGCTGGTCAGGAATAATGTTCTTGCCACTAAGACTCCTTTATGCAAGTTGTCTTCTTGACCTGCTGGCTCCAGGAGTGCACTCTGTCCTTCTTCCATGTCATTCTGCATTTTCCCATAGGTTACAATCTGACTCCTTGCTGGTAGAGTGACATCAGTCAGTAGTAATACTCTGCTGTTGCTTGGCTTCCCTGGGTGAAGTAGAACCTCTTCTTCCCCAATTACAACTGTCTTCTTGTCCAAGTCCAACTTAAGCCCAAACTTGTTGAAGAAATCCATCCCAAGTATAACATCCTCCTGAATGTCTGCCACTAACACCTGATGTTTGAAGGAACTGCCACTGATGAGGAGGGTAGCAGTTGTCTCCCCAAAAACTGTAGCCAAGTCCCCTGTAGCCACGTGGAGTGTCCACCTTGTTGACTTTATTCCTTCCTTATCAAGGACTGTGCTTTTATTCAGAATAGTCATTGTAGCTCCTGTGTCAAGAAGTAGTTGCCTTGCTTGCCCATTCACAATACCATCTATGTACAGACTACTTCTGCTGCCAGCAAGAGATGCCACCTCTGCTTTCCTTACTGGGGCCTTCTGCTTTTGGGTTGACAGCTGCCCGTCCCTATCAACCCTTTTTAGTTTACCTGCTCCTCCTTCTCACCTTGTTTTACTGTGTACTTACTCCTGATGTGTCCAATCAGCATCGAACTTCCTTCTTCCTGGATCTCAACTTTTCTAGGACCTGTTCAACAATCTTCTGAATAGTGCTTGCCTCCATCCCTTCAGCTTCCATAGCCCTCACCTTGGAATGACCTGGTACTGACTGCCAAACTGCTTCAAATTCTAATGCTTGGGCCAAAGCATCATTCAGTGTTTTTGGTCTGGCTAGTTTGATAGACTGCTGGGTCTCTGGTATCCTTAAACCATTCAAGAATTTTTCCACGGCAAGGCTCTAATAAGTGTTGTCATCTGCAGATGGATATGCAGTCCTAACAAGTCGAGCAATATCAGCTTCAAACTCTTGCAGAGATTCATTAGGCCTCTGCACCCTATTGTTGAGCTGGGACTGGTACAACTGCTCCAGGTGCTTGTTACCAAATCTCATCTCTAGGCGTCTCCACAGTTCATTGAAACTCTACTTCTCAGCTGATGGAATTGAGTGAACAATTGCCAATGCTTCACCTTGGAGATTCATCCTTAGGACATAGGTCTTTGTTGCTGGTGACCACCCCTGGAACTCTGCTGCTGACTCAAAAAGTGTTTGGTAGTCTTCTAATGGTGTCTTCCCATCATAGGTTGGCAGCCCAGTATGCTGGGGAAGAGTTACTGACTGCTTATCTTCCTCCTTCCTTTCCAGCACTAACTTCTCTGGGATGGCTGGGTCTGGAATATCTGAAGATCTATTCACTTTTTCATGTCTGCTTGAAGATCCAGTACCGCACTCCAGCTTCTTGAGTCGATCTTCCATTGTTTTCAAGTCTCCTTGTAGTCGATCTTCCATTGTTTAAAGTCTCCTTGTAGTTGATCTTCCATTGTTTTCAAGTCTCCTTGTAGTCGATCTTCCATTGTTTTCAAATCCTCTTTTACCTTACTGACTTCTTGATTAACAGAATCAGCAAGATTTTGAACTTTCTCTACCATGGCTTCTTGTAATGAGGAAATATTTTCTTGTATTTCACCTTTCATGGATGTAATATTCTCTTTAAGTTCACCCTTCATTGAAGTGAAGTTCTGCTCCATGGATGTAATATTCTCTCTCATATCCTGAATTGATGAAATTAATTTTGTATCAGGAGTTTTGAAAAAGGAATATTGCTGGATCTTCTCCTTCTGCCAATAACGCCTCACGAAGCCGGTCCTGTAGAGTTGACTTCTTTCCAGATGTTTCCAAATCACGATTTTCTAGCTCCCGTTTCAGATCAGCCACTTTTAAATCACACAATGTAATTTTGCCAGCCATTTTTAATTAAACTTGAAAGAAATCGCACTTCTGACACCAATTGTTATGGGTCCTAATAGCTAAAATAAGGCTGGCAATACTAAAGTTCACACTTGCACGTTATTTATACAAAATTAGTCTATTTACACAAATTAATTGTAAGTTCAATAAAGAAAAACAAATCAACAAATGACAAGCTAATACTTATTTTCAGTAATTATTTACAAAATTTAATGAATATTTATCAATAATAAAAGAAACAAGAATCCAATAAACTGTACAAATGAATAATTAATTACAGGCTGATCAATAATTTTCAGTAATTATTTACAAGAATTAATGAATAAGTATTAATAAATAAGTAATTACAGGCTGATCAATAATAAAAGAAACAAGAATCCAATAAACTGTACAAATGAATAATTAATTACAGGCTGATCAATAATAAAAGAAACAAGAGTCCAATAAACTGTACAATAATGTAGAAAGAAATTATAAAAAAAGAGCAACTAATCACTTACAAAAACACAGTCCAATTTTTTATTTGACAGTCCCAAATAATATCGCTTAACACAATGTCTTTAAACTATTAGTAAGCTGCATAAACAGTAAACACTTGTCTCTGCACTTGACACTGTCCAAAGACTGAATAAAGCACTGTTTACTCAACTGGCACTGGATTGTCTTTGTCACGAGATCTATAATACAATCTGTCACACAGGTTTGTAAAACTGACTGTCTGGTTCATGTGGACTCCTTCATATAGCTGTTGCAGTTATATAATTCCAAGAATTGAAATCACTAGATGCATCGAGAAGGCCATGGAATGCTTGGAATATAGACCTTGATTGTTCAGGAAGAATGTAGAAATCTCGAGAAATCAGTTGAGTGAGAGTTGCAGACTTGAATAATGAGAGTGACAAAGACATGTGAAAAGAGAATGCAAGAGAGCAAGAGAACGCATATTGCATTTCAAGTCACGTACAATCATGAATGGAGAATCATGAATCTATGTAGAATAACGTAGTTCTGTGTGCGTAAATAACTGTTTTGCTTGCTTTTGTAACAATACTTTGAACTAATTCCCCTCACCGGTCCCTCTCGCTAGGCGACTAAGCCCCTGCTGACCCGATTGATGTTTTTGTATACCCTTACCCCCCCCCCCCCAAGTGTCCCAGAAGCTAGTTATACATAAACCTCTCGGTTATAAAGATGCATAATCATTTTTTCATTAATTTTCAGACGATCTCTCCAAAGTTAATAATTAATTCTATTTTTCTTAGTTGACATGGCTACTTCAGGAATTGTGAGGAGTGTGAGCACAAGAAATGTGAAAAAACTAGAGAAACCAAGACCATTGAAACAGAGCTTATCAACTGATAGCACACGAAACTCGACCAGCTGTAAGTTATCTACAATTTTTTTATGTAGGCTACTCAATTTTTTTCCATGTTGTTTGTAGAGTGCGACTTGATTCTTTGATGGATGTCCAAGTGGGACTCGACTTCATTTTTTATTCATCTCCAAGTGAATGCACGCTCTGACTTTTTTTTTGCATATGCGCAGGTACTTGGACCTATCCATTCATATTAATTCATTTTATGTTTTAAATTTCCACATTCGTTTTACTAGTATACCAGGGTGACTAGCGACCGGGAAAAGTCAGGGAATATTGAAAAATATCGGGAAAACTTCGTAGTAATTATATACCTAATAATAATTATACTAGTGAGCCCAACGGACTGGTGAACTTGCTTGCAAACAACTAATTTTGGAAAGGGAAACTCATTTGGGAATCTTATCATAGGGGAAGGTAGTAACAAAAAACGGCTGTTTTGAAGATACTGATCTTTATATAAAATAGGCGAACATGCTTTTTTGTGATGACAACTGCTCCGTGGTTTCTCGACCGATTTTGTTCGTTCACGTCTCAATTGAAAGATCTCATCGAGTAGATGTTTGATAAGGTCTTACATTTTGAGAAAAGTCATCAAAGTGGACATGAGCAATGAACGATCAAAGTTTCAATTTTTGCCATTGCAAAAACATAGGGATCGGTGAGCTGAAAATTTTCACATTTCAACTTATGATTTGAAACAAAAAGTTCATTTTTCATTGTTCATTCACAGAGAGAGGGTGGGAGGATAGGATAAAGAGGAAGAGAGAGAGAAAAGAAGGAGAAGAAGGGGAAGAAGAATGAGGAGAAGATGAAGAAGACGAAGGAGAAGAAGAAGAAGGGGAAGAAGTAGAAGAAGAAGTAGAGTAAGAGGAAGAAAAAGAAAAAGGAGAAAAACAAGAAAAAGAAGAAGAAGAGGAAGAAAAGAAGAAGAAGGAGAAAAAGAGGAAGAAGAAGAAGAAAAAGAAGAAGAGGGAGAAAAATAAGAGGAAGAAAAAGAATAAGAATAAAAAGAAGAGGAAGAAAAAGAAGAGGAAGAAAAAGAAGAGGAAGAAGAAGAAAAAGAAGAAGGAGAAGAAGAAGAAAAAGAAAAAGAAGTGGAAGAAGCAGAAGAAAAAGAAGATGAAGAAAAAGAAGAATAAAAAGAAGATTAAGAAGTAGAAAAAGAAGATGAAGAAGAAAAAGGAGAAAAAGAAGAAGAAAATGTATTTTACAATATTTAATAAAGTCGCACATTCGTGCGACCCGGGATAACCTAGTTTAGATAAAATTCACAAGACATCTATCACTTGAAGTTCAAGTTTATCGTTGCTCTGATACACAGATTTATTTTCCTCAAAAAAAAACTACCGTACTCATATACCTATATATCAGGGCAATGGAATTAGTGTATCTATAGATTAGATATATTTGAACGAGCGTAGCGAGATCTTAGTTTTGACTTGTGACTCCTGACTGGAGGCTCACGGCTTTTTCTGTATGTTTGTGGGTGTGTATGTTCGACGTCGACAATAATAACTTTCAAACGCTTTGACCAATCAACTTCAAATTTTAAACACATATTCTTGGAACCTTAATACAGATCAAGTTCGTTTGCCAATGAAATTAACCCACTCCTTCATCCTTTTTGAGGCGAAACAAAAGGATAGGTTCTCAGCCCTTCATTCATATATCTATATATTATAGAAAATAGTTGTTTTCATCATATGGAATTCGCAATATATTTTGAGTTAGCTGTAGGTGAATAAATGCAATCAGGCTTTTTATAGAATCTCTATGAGCTGATATACTAATTCCATATCCCTGATATATATATAAACAGCCGTTTTTCATGTGGTAAATATATACACTCTATAGATACACTAATAACCATTTAGGGTGTTTTTTTAGGTGCCAAAGTACAAAAAAGTGGAAAAATTTTCATTACCTCACCCTGAAAACAAATCGAGAAAAATGGCTTTGAAATTTCAGTGAGATTTCGGTAAATCCACTTTTTTGTACTTTGGCACCTAAAAAACACCCTAAATGGTCGGGGGACATATTGGAAATACTGTACGTGTATCTTTAGTGAAATGCTGTGCTCTTTCCAACAATGTCACCATAATTTCAATCCGATCAGTAGTTTTTGAGTTATTGAGCATTTAATGGCGGGAAGTGAGCGTATCTTGAAAAAGTCATTAAATCGAGATATCTCGAAAACAAAGGCCCCATTTCAAAAACGTCACTGAACATTTTTTGTCAGAAATTTGATGTAGAATCTGGTAACCGGCTTTTACAACTCACATGGGACACCCTTTATAGGTATATGAGTACAGTAGGTCTTTTTTGTAGAAAAGAAATGTGAATCAGAGCAACGATGAACTTGAACTTCTAGTGATAGATGTCTTGTGAATTTTATCTAAATCAGTATCTTCAAAACAGCCGTTTTTCGTTACTGCCTTCCCCTACGATAAGCTTCCCAAATGAGTTTCTCTTTCCAAAGTTAGTTGTTTGCAAGCGAGTTCTCCAGCCCGTTGGGCTCACTAGTTGAACGAGCTCACTAGTTGAACTTGTGACTGGAGGCTCGCGGCTTTTTCTGTATGTTTGTGGCTTTGTGTGTATGTTCGACGATAACTTTTGAACGCTTAGACCAATCAACTTTAAATTTTAAACACAGATTCTTGGAACCTTAATACAGATCAAGTTCGTTTGCCAATGAAATTGACCTAATCCTTCATCCTTTTTGAGGCGAAACAAAAGACTGATCGCATTTATTCACCCACAGCTGATGATAACTCAAAATATATTTTGAAATCTATTGCGAATTCCATATGGTGAAAACAATTATTTTCTTTGTATAGTTTATAGTGATATAAAGATATTGATGAAGGGCTGAGAACCTATCCTTTTGTTTCGCCTCAAAAAGGATGAAGGAGTGGCTCAATTTCATTGGCAAACGAACTTGATCTGTATTAAGGTTCCAAGAATATGTATTTGAAGTTGATTATTCAAAGCGTTCGAAAGTTATCATCGAACATGCACACAAACTCACAAACATAAAGGAAAAGCCACGAGCTTCCAGTCATGAGTCACAAGTCAAAACTAAGAACTCGCTACGCTCGTTCAGCTAATTATAGAAACCCTCACATGAAATGCATTTTTAGATGGACAACCAGATAAATAAGCTAGGTAGGCTAACAAACATAAAATTGTTTTGATTATTCGCTAAGAACTTTTTTTTCATCTATATAAAAGCCTCATTCATCAGCTTCTCGATAACCACATGGCTAATCAAGTTGAAATTTGGTACACATGTCCCGTTGGGGCTGTAAATGCATGCTAAGAAAGAATTTTGAAAAATTCCAAAAATTACGGTCAAAAGTGAAGATTAAAAAATTAGATATAAGAAATATGGAGTTGTGAATTGAATAACTGTGCCCGTATCCATGACAACAAATGATCAACAAAAAATAGTGTTTCGTTTGGTTCAAGATTTTGTACAAATTTTAAACCACCCCCTGGGGTCCAGGTTAGGTTAGGTTAGTACTCTACTAACTACTACTACTACTACTACTCAACTACTCTACTCCCTGGCTAGACGGTTAAGGCGAGCGAAGCGAGCCTGCCGGCTAGTACCTTATATTGGTCAGGGAAAATTCAGGGAATTTTTGTAGCTTACTTTGCTAGTCACCCTGTATACGCTTTATCTACATAATAATGATATACTATTAAAATATGGTATGCTTTATAATTATCCAAATGAGTGAAACAGACCTGCATAAAAATAAATATTCAATAGATAATAATCAAAGTAGTATGGAACTTTGGTTTGGTAGCTAATTGTTATTATCATTTAACATGTTGTGTCATTTTTTCAGTGGACAGTTTAATGGCTCTTGTTGAAACGATCACTCAGAGCATAAGCAACAGTCGTTATGATGAAAATATGAAAGTAAATATCGCGACTTTGAATTGTCTTTTGAAAGCCAAAGGAAATCAACTGGAGTCAGTTTACAAAGGTATTTTATCTTTCAATATTAGAAGACTTGTGTTCAGAACTCTGTCATTCCAAAACTATATTTAATTTTAATACACTGCAAATCTTCAAGTACTCTGAGTACAATCTATCACTCTAAACTGCAAGCAAAATTTGGTAGAGAGCTGGATGCAGCTTTTTCTCAAATAGTAATGAAATGTCAATTTGCAATGTTTAATCAAAGTTCAATCTATTTGAATTTTAATCGATTTTTTTATTTTGTATATGGCTATGAGCAAATCTCAAAAACTCTTTTGTTGTTAAATACGTTTTTACTCTGTTGCAAAGTAATGTTTTGACTCTGAACTCACCTTGCTGTTGGAAAGTTTCAAGTTTCTTTCTAATTCAAGAAATTAGGAGTTTTTCAAAATTGCTTAAATTTTGCTTGGACAGAATAACCTTATTTTAAGTTCTTCTAATGTTGTTTGCTTTCAAGATTTGTTGCTAGAAATGGAGAAATTTTAAAATTTATTTACAGTAATTATACTAATATGCTACATTCATTTTAAAATTTATTTACAGTAATTATACTAATATGCTACAGCCTCTTAATTTCAAAATATAACTTAACAATTTACTTTTACCATGTGGAATAATTCATTTTGCCATTTAATATGATATCGTGCTAACTTTTTTTCAAAATAGTTCACTCGCTAGTGACATCTTTTCCTTTCTTTGTAGTGGTGGCTAGTAACATCTTTTCCTTTCTTTGTAGTGGTGGCTAGTGACATCTTTTCCTTTCTTTGTAGTGGTGGCTAGTGACATCTTTTCCTTTCTTTGTAGTGGTGGTTAGTGACATCTTTTCCTTTCTTTGTAGTGGTGGCTAGTGACATCTTTTCCTTTCTTTGTAGTGGTGGCTAGTGACATCTTTTCCTTTCTTTGTAGTGGTGGCTAGTGACATCTTTTCCAGCTTAGGCTCCTCAAAAACAAAGAGAAGTTTAAGATTATTGAATTAAGAATCAGTTATTTGTTCATCACTAATTATTTTCCGTCTTCACAGATCAATTGGACAGAGCTTTTGTTTTATTCCGAAATGCAACTAGAGACGATCAACTCGATTTCGAATCACGACGAAGCGTATTAGAACTTATCGAACTGAGAGCTAGCAACTGGCAAGGATCAGATCCCTTGCAGAATTATTACAATTCTAAAATGATAAGTGATGTAAGTACAAGGATTAAATTAAATGTCTATTTATTCAAAGAAAAAGTCACAGATTCTTTATCTATGATAATATTAATGAGGATTTCAAGTCTGCTAAATTATAAGTAATAGCGTTGGTGCCATTCTACAAAGGCTTATTTTTTTAGCAATTATTAACAAGACTGATCTCCATATCAACTATTATTTGAATTACAACTCTTGTATTCTGTGGCAGTAATTCGGGACAAATTGTTCTAATAGTTTCTCAGCTAGTATCAGTCATTGGTGTAGTACTTGTTTAGGTTTTAAAACTATTTTATAACTTATTGTGCTATAACTTGGCTTTTCTAGTTTCCCATTTTTTTCAGTATCTCTTGATTCTAACTAATCTAATTCAGCAAAAATCATTTTAAAATTTTTCTACAAGAAATAATGCGGAGAAAGCAATTAAGACATACAATTACTAAACAGAGAACAATTAGCTATTTGAATTGTATTTTTAATGTTAAACTCTCGAGGGAAACAAGATTTGCTGGCAAATTATGTATTAACGGGTTTTAACTAGCCTCGAAAATTTGTTGGCCATCAACTCTTTATGCTGGATTACTGTTAACTAGTTTCAAGCAGCTGTAACACATATGTAAATGTAAGATAAGTAACACTCATGAAAAAGCTACGTTTTATATGAATACATCTAGCACATTTTATGCTTTGGTTTGTCTATGTTACCTTCCAAGTTAGAAGAGTCGAGCAACAATGAATTATTAACTTAGCTGATGCCCTATCATTATTGGTCCAAATGCAAAATTTCTTCTCCCAAAGTAAAAAGGGGAGTAGCAATCAGCAACTCAAGTCCTATGTTCTGGTCCAGAACAGATTGAATCCATCCTCCTCACATTACGTCCCAAGGTATCAACTTTATAGCAGATCACAGTGCAAGCTCTATTAACAATAAATTATAAACATGATCCAAATGAGAATTGTAACAATGTGTTCTTGTGCTACAGCTTGACATACTATCAAGAGAACAGAGAGTCACTTCAAATCTTGCTCCCGGTGATATTCTGAAAATATCTGGAAAGTTTTCGAAACCAACTAAAATACCAGGCAAGAATTACTGCAAGGACGAACTTGTCATCCGGAATTCAGACTCAGGAAAAGGTGAGAATCGTACATTTAAGTTTTTATATCTACTTCATCGTAATTATTACTTAATATCAGTAATCATTGAAATATTGCTTTTCACATAGTTGGCCAATCTACTATTATGAAGTACTATTTTGCACTGATTATAAATTGTAATGCAATAAATTTGAGATATGAAAAATTATAGTTATATGCTTGTATGAAATTTTCTTCAGAAAAAATTATAGTTATATGCTTATATGAAATTTTCTTCAGATAAGTTATCAAAATCCATTCTACACATATATTAAAATCTTTTTTATTGATTCCGAAAATCATGCATTGCATTTCTCCTTTTCAACACATTGCTTTCAACATAGAAAAATTTCAGAGTTTTTTTCGACTGAGGTTCAAAATTTTTGGAAGAGTAAGTTGCTATCGAAAAATAATTGCATTGTTAGATTTTTAAACATTCAAAACAAAGGTAAGAGTGAAAAGTAATTATAATTCCATATTTAGTTATTAAAAAACTATTATTATTTAATTCAACGAATGCATTGGAATAATGGAAGAATGCATAATGGTATTTAAATTTATTCATTCGCTTATAAATACAAAAGATATTTCACGTTATAATCTTATAGAACTTTAATTTCTGCAGGATGTAATCGTCCTACATTGTTCCTCCCGATTTTTTTGCAAAGATAATTTCATGCTGCACGGTTAAACTTTTTTATAAGATCACAACATAACTGGTGAAATGGCGGGGACGGGAGATGTAGACTTTTGAGATACTCCAAAAGATCTATTCTCAAACTAAAGACCCATTCACAAGCAGCTCCTTGTGGATTGTATCAAGTGAAGTAAGAAGCATATAGAATGTATTTTTGTTTAGTGATGGGCATCAAGGGTCGCCGTGTCCATATGATAGAAGAGTTGAGTGAGACTATCATTTCATTCCAACGAGGTATTGTTTGTTATATGCTTGCATTTGACCCGTGCAAATGATATGCTAATATGCCATTTGTTTGCTGAGTTCCAATGCACAGCTTGGATTTAACTTTTAATTGCCTTTTAACTCATGCTATTCTCTTCATAACGTCCTAAATGCTTGCCAGTACCGTAAGTATAATGTATAATTCCCCCGTTTGTATTAACAATTTTTTTTTTAATATGATCGTTACATTTGCTGTAGTTGTATAACCACTGTTGTAAACTTTCTAATTCATTCTAGGTAAAAAATATTTTCTGTAGTAAGTAACTAATTTATGATCGTTTTCTAACAAAGATTTTGTCTTAAAACTAATTTGAGTTCTTACGTTAAGGTAAAAAGTAAGGTAAAATTGCAAATCATCAAAAAATGTATTATCCATCGTAGCCTATTTATTTATAGACAGAATAACAATAAAGTGAAGATAGGTCCAAAACTACTCTTATAACAAATTTTGACTATGCTATATTGTCCAAAACATCACAAATTTGGACTATGCTATATTGTCCAAAACATCACAAATTTGGACTATGCTATATTGTCCAAAACATCACAAATTTGGACTATGCTATATTGTCCAAAACATCACAAATTTGGACTATGCTATATTGTCCAAAAAATCACAAATTTGGACTATGCTATATTGTCCAAAACATAACAAATTTTGACTATGCTACGTTGTCCAAAACATCACAAATTCTGACTATGCTATATTGTCCTAAACATCACAAATTTGGACCATGCTATATTGTCCAAAACATCACAAATTTGGACTATGCTATATTGTCCAAAACATCACAAATTTGGACTATGCTATATTGTCCAAAACATCACAAATTTGGACTATGCTATATTGTCCAAAACATCACAAATTTGGACTATGCTTTATTGTCCAAAACATGACAAATTTTTACTATGCTACATTGTCCAAAACATCACAAATTCTGACTATGCTATATTGTCCTAAACATCACAAATTTGGACCATGCTATATTGTCCAAAACTTCACAAATTTTGACTATGCTATATATTGTTTAAAACATTAAGGTCAATTGACACTAAAAAACCTTCACACCAAAAAATAAAATTGCTCTTTTCCACTTAATGGCTAAATTTACAAGTTCATTTGAAATGGAACACTTGAAAACGTTTAAAAGAGTAGACTGGTGTTGTAGAATTGACTAAAGTTGTCAGATCAAACATTTTGTATGCTAATCTATATGTTTTTTACGTATTTATTTGAACCAATTTACAGAAAAAGTAATACAGTACATAATAATAATATCGTATGATCTGGCTGGCTCAGGTCTGGTGTCAGAGTTATCAGGTCGCACCTGAATAAGTTCAGGGCGTCTGACGTCTGTTTTTATTGTACATTTATTACATGACAGTCTTCGTTGTGAATCCCTGCATAATTATTCAGTAATTTAATTTCTACTTGAATTTTCAAAAATGAAAAGCATTTGACAAGTATTTTTATATTTAGTTCCTTGAAGCTGTTATTTGCAGTTTCTTATGCGAATTAAAGTGTAATGCTTACTTTTTCGGCTTTCCATTACTATTTCAAAGTAAAATCTCACTATCCTGTAATGTGTTGCCAAATTTTTCCCCCAAATTTAACAGCCTTTGATTTTAAGAACTTGACAATTCAGAATATCATAGTTCGTTCGTAATATGTCCACTCCAGTACTCCCTCAGTCGTGCATAAAACGGGTTCCAGTAAAATCACATGCTGAATGAAGTTAGGCCCGGTTTACACGTTACGAGAAATTATAACGATTTTATTGCTACAATAAATGATTCGAATGGAGTACTGATAAATTTCTTCAATTCCTCGTAGAATTTAAACCAGCCTTTATGAAATTTTAGAAATTCTAGGGATAACAAATGTATATGACAGAGCTGTTGAGTATTGGCCGAAACCCACTAGTCGAGCAGTCACTTTTGGTTGAATTGCAGTGACATAGGCCTCAGGCCTTCGCTTGGAAATGTGTACAATCCCTTTATGGCTATTTACAACTTGTTTCTTGCTACTTGTGTTTTGTTACTGCAAAATTTGCGTATTGAGGCATGAAGTAAGATCTGAGGCATGTTGCAGGTGTCTCGGCCTACATAACGTTTCTGACATCCAAATTTTGAATTATTATGTACAGCAGGGGCCGTGAATCAGTTTTGTACAGCCCACTCAACTTGTGGTGTTTTGAGTTTTGAGTGGCCCGCATAGCTTGATACATTGAATACATTATGAGTGCCATTACATGAAAACATACTCTTCTACTTATAGGTGATGCTAGTGATTAGAAGGCTATCTTTCTAAAGAAAACGTCAGCCTCCCAACAAATTTTTTTAAAAAGAAAGAAGGTGCTGAGCGCGCTAGTTACTGTACGAAACAGTTGGCGCATTTTTCAGCTTTTAAGACAATGGCCACGATTTTTCGGTTGAAAAATGCATTCGAAATTTTACAAGATGAGTCTAGTGTGCGTTTCAGTGAATTCCACGATATAAGACTCTTTCAATCCCCTTTTGAAGTTCACATTAGTAATGTAAAAGAAAATTAGCAAATCGAGATGATTGGGCTGCCAGCTAATGATCGTTCAAGAATACTAATGCGTTGTGTGCTAGTCTTCCCGATTTCTTCCCAGGACTAAAAATAATTGTAGCTGGTATGTTCTCAATTTTTGATAGTACTTATATTTGTGAGGTAACTTTCTTCAAACCGGACACAGATGAACATTTACACCAACCTCTTAGAACTTGTGTTACTAGCCCCAAAGTCAATCTTCTACCAACCCTAATTTCTTTCAATTGTCTTTGCTAACACGAAGGTTAACAAATAACATTGAAAGGTGGCATCCGTTATGTAAGTCTAATCTTCTCATTAATTTCGTTCAATTGATATCGATTTTTTGATCAATTTTTATTTGCAAAAATTTTTATTAGGGAAAGTAATTTGTGATCAGGAGGTTTCTCAAGTATGTTGTGAAACTTGTTGAAAAGTCCTTATAAAGCAGTTAGTTGTAGTCACCGTTTGTACTTTATTGAAATTAGTCACATTAACGATCTCGTCGTCGTCGTCGTCTTCATTCACGGATTAGGCAATAATACCTGTTCCGACTTCAAACATTTCCCCATCTAAAATGATAAATTAGTAAAAATCATGGTATTTTACATTTGTGGTCCTTACGTCTAAGCTAGGTTGAACATGGGAACCGCAGAGTCACGGAATAAATGTATTCTGTGCAGCAGGTACAAAAAGGATGCCGACCCCTAGTGATCTTCTAACCTATATGCACGACTAAAATCTACTCAGCTGTTAAATACCACCTATAAAAAGGTAAATTAAAAGAAACAGTCGTGTCTATACAAAACAGATTTGTGGGATTTAGCACAATTCGTTTGAATATTTATGACTCTTTGAATTTGACTTCCTGCAGGTAGAATTTTACAGTTTTCCAGAAATATTAAAATTAATGAGAGTGGTGGCAATATTTTAATATTTCTCAAACATGAAAATTTACTATCAAACCTTTTGAACATTCTACCATGTGTGATATTTTTTTGCTAATGCCAACTTGATAAAGAAGGCATATGTTTGGAGTTTGTTCCTAATTTCAAGTCTCTGATGTGCCGATGAAGAAATCTTCAGTGCCAATCTTTGAAAATCAAAATTTTGTACATTTACTTGGCCATAATTTGCATCGCTAGTTGAAATTTACTCTGTCTAAGATAGTGTTTGTGCCGTCAGAAATTAACAAGTTAAGTAATAATTTTATGTTTTGTTATCTCAATTCATTTTGTTATCAGTTATTAGGCTTATCAGCAGCTGTTTACATTGGGTTTTTAAATTACTGCTAAATGTTTATAATTTATTTGGATTTGCCAGCGTCTAGGAACTGAAAATTTACAATTCGTTCTACTATTACTCGTTTAGATAATGAATCATTTTCAAAGAATGGAATACTCAATTATTGAAAACTCTGTGTGATGAATTTGCGATTCGAATGTTCATGAGCATCCCAAACGTTTTCATTGATATCCGTCAAATATTTATTTTCAAAAACTGCATTCAAACTGAATTTTCCTCAATGAAATTGATCAATCTTTTATTATGATTTTCATTTTAAAATGACATTTCCTTTAATAAAACATATTTGTCTCAGTAAATCCGTTCTGAGTATTTACGTCCCTATGTGTCACATCCCAATAGTAGAAAGCCGATTCCGTAATATTCAGACATCTCATTTAATTCAATATATCTCTTAGAACAGATTACTTAGAAAGCTTTTGCAGACAAGTACTCGGGAAAAAGATAACTCAGGACTTGTTCCTTGCCTGAACAAATCATTTAGACAATTTCTACAGCGAACGATGTGTTTAACTTTAAAATGAAAAAACTGATTAAATTCTATTTCTGAAACAATTGTAGCTTTATTAACTAATACTGTTTTCATAATAAATTGTACATGAACTTATACTTTAAAATACTATACTACTAAATAATACTTCTGGAATGCTTATGGCTGCATACTAGTGTACGCATTTTATCAACTCATTCGCTTATGATACTTTTTCAATAGTATCTTAGTAGTTTAAAAAATTTTAATGGATCCCTTGAAGCGGTATAGATCACAGGATATTGAAGCTATCACATATTTTCAGTGGAACATTTCGTATTAAGATGACTGTTTAAAAAATTCCACACTGCTAATGATACGCATTCTGCACTTGCATCTAACAATTCGATTAAAAATAGTTGACTAACAGTTGACATAGGCTCTATCATAAGTTTAATTCGCTTTTAGTCGCCTGTTATCTAAGCCCTGAATTGAATCAAACGAGCTATATTTATTTATTATCTATTATATTCATATTTTATTCTTGAGAGTCTTGATAGACATATTCTGTTGAAACATTTTTTTCTGTATGTGAAGCCCCCATAGGTCTGAGACCTGTATGTGGGTAATGAATTGGATGATGGACCTACATTTTTAGGTGGGTCCCGAACCACCGGGAAGTGATTTTACAGCAGAGAACAGAGTCTCTTTTGCTGGCCAATCTAATCGGTCACCCTTACAAAGAGCGCCCGGGAGTTTTATAGCTTATATCTGATTGAGCAGATGTACCTGATTGATAAACGTACCAGTCATTGATAGATGATAGATTGATAGATGTACCTGATGATTGATGCTACGGCACTCGGCTATCACTTCCCTGTTCATGAATATGTTTAGCAAGATTTAAATTGATCTTTACTAATTCAGGAAACAATTTTGATTCAACAATTTCCTAATTTTTATATTAAATTCTATCCTGTTATATTAATATAATGTACTAATACAATATTTTTCCAATAAATAATTTTTCTCAAAAATTTAACTGAGAAATTATTTATTTATTCATGACACAAATAAAATAAAGCAAACATACAACTGCTTTCTTTGCAAATTATTCCGTACTTGAGCCTTTATTTCCTGATTGCAAAGACGGAAACAAAAAATGATTCTCAATTGCAAATTTACTTTAAATTTCTAAAAATTAAAACTCTTTTTCATTTTTCAGTTCTTTAGAAATTAGTAATGAATCGTTAAAGGGTTTTGAATTGGATTCTGAATTATTTATCAATTGCAGTAGCAAAACAATGTATTCTCCCTATATCTTCTTGCCAAGACAGTATTGGATTCAGAAATATAATCAAGGTAAAGCTTACAATATTGTACACATAAAGAAGCTCTACTGTTCTTTGCATTGTAGAAAATTTATTCATTGTCCATAGAAACAAGTAGACTTCTCCAAAATACGCATTTGATTATTGGTATTAACTTTACAACACTAATGCCCGGTTTCTGAGTTGTTCATTTACTTAATGGACCATTAACCCAATGGGTTAATGATCCATTAAACTTAATGAACAACTCAGAAGCCGGGCATAAGTCAAATGTGCAATAGTTTTGATACATTAGTAAAACTATTTATTTGTAATCTTAGTGTATTTCTAATTTCTTTATTAAAATGAGAAGCATATATTTTTAAACTAATCTCTTCTGAAATCAGACTAACACCCATTTCTTAAAATTCAGAACTTCAATTCTATTAAAATAAAAATTATTTAAAAAATATTATTTTCCTGGAAATTATTCTTTTTTTGTAAGAAAAGTAGAATTTCAATAGAAATTCTACAGGGAAAATATTCATTTCAATATATTTTAAGCTCTAATAAGTTCACTATCAAAATATTTGAAGAAAAGTAAATTCTTTCACTGAAATGGAGCAAATCAGTAAATCTTTTTGAATGTACTGTAATCATTTTTATACATGTGTGACTTTTAAAGCTGGGCATTCACGTTCCGATTTGTAGTCCAACTTAGTAGGACCACTAGTTGGAAAGTCGACTCAACTTATGCTCCAACTTGCTATTCAACTAGCGATCCAATTTTAGTCCTAGTCTGTTTCACGTCTGTGTATCTCGCTCTGGCCAATTGCTTCGATGAAAATATGAAACCATTTTAGATTTTCCAAATATATAGTAGCTCAGCAATATTAAATAAAAATTATTTTATAGTGTTGGATTTCATTTCACTAATCGTCATGATTGATTTGATTTCAGTTAATCCTGGAAAGAAAGAGAGACTGGTACAAATTATTGGTCCTAACGAAGAAAAAATATTGTAAGTTTGATTCTCATCAATAGCTTTTAAATTATTTGTCACTTATATTGATTGGTGATTTCGGTTGCGAAAAAATTTTAAGATACGTTATTGTTAATTTTTGTTATGAAATTGTCCAATATTTATTATTTTTATTCAATAAAACATATTTTAAATACTTCAAGTGACGTTTTTTGGCGCCTTTGTGGCACACTTATCGCAGGGAGTAGATATGAAAAATATAAAAACAATAATAAAAACACATTACAGTAGAACCTTGGTTATCTATCCGGACCCCGTCCATCCGGATCAACTGCTGGACGAAAAAAGTAATAATATTGCCATAAGTTGGGGTAGAAATGTAAATACTGTACAGTAAAGAGTTTGTTTTAAAATGTTATATTTTGTTTACTATTTAGTGTTTGTGAAGATCAATACAACAATGGGTAAGTTTAATTTTGCTTTTTATTACAATTTTGTTAATTTCTTGAATACTCTCCTTATTATCCGGATTTTCGATCATCCGGATTGCTTCCGCTCCCAGTTAGTCCGGATAAACGAGGTTCTACTGTAATGTGTCATATTATAGGAGTTTGCATTTTGGTTGAACTACTAGCTATTCGTAACGCATACAAAAACCTGAACTGATAAATTTCTTTCATGGTGGAATTGTTCCTTAGCTATTGCAATAATCAACAATTGCTAAATCAATACAGATGTAAATTGAGAGTTTAAAATCTATTACCATCTAAATTTCTTTCATCACTAAAAATCTTGTCTGGAATTCTATTTTTCAGACATGCTCGACATCTAATAGAAGATACAATCCGGAACAATGCTTCTCCGGTTCGTGAAAGTTGTGAAAGAGAGAAGATGGGAGGATCCACATCGAGTCTGAATAGTAGTGCATCCGACGAGAGTAACAGACTTCCTTTTCCAGGTTGAATACTTTGCGTTAATGCTATTCACGATTCGTTTTAAATGAACCATAAAAATAAACTATAATAAAATAGATGGACAGGTCATAAATATTAATTTATGCAGCAGACGCGAGCAGACTGCTTTTAGGTTAGGTATCAGGTCTGATTCCATGGAATCAGACGCGCATGGATATTCACTCATTCCCAAAAAAATGGCAACTATTTATTCAGATGTAAGTGGTTTCCAGCCTTACAACTGTATAAGTCGTAACAGTAGAAATTACAGCAGCATGGAAATTAAACCTTTGCATTTTGAATGCTTTTTAACTCAGACAGATGGCAGGCAATCCTATACATCAGACATTGAAGTATTCCATTTTGCAATCATTCTCCCCTATTCAAGACTAAATTGGACACTTACCACACTGTTTCACTCCCATCAAAGACGGATCCATCAAATTTCTAAAGACTACTTCAAGCCGTAGGTTCATACGATCAGTCTTTGAATATATGAAAGTCCACAGAGTATGTGTGAAGTGGGGTAATTGAACAAAGCCACATGCGCTAGCTGACAGTGGACGAACAGCTATTCTTTTTGTTACTGGAAAATACGCAGTCTGGGACTCCCTTAAGTTTACACAATATTCAAATAGTTTCCAAATTTCAGTGATAAGTCTGACGGTACTGAACCAGTGTGGAACGTGCCTTAGAACGAAAAAGTATCATTCTGGGAAATTTGTAATCTTCTCTTGTGTTTCATATTGAAGTAATTTTACGGCTAAATATTTACATAATTTGGAATAAAATTGTAATGTCTTCTATCCATTAATTTAATTGGTTGTATTCATTTTGTAATTTATAATGAAAATTGTATTCAATCCATAAAAACTGACTATTAATTGTAGGAAAAGATAACATTTTGTACGTTAGGTATTTGATTGGTCAATGAACGTACAATAGTATCCGACACCGGTGCAGGCTTCAGAACGTACTCATTCACAGTGGAAAATTGTTTGAACTATGACAATTCCGATTGTTTCAATTCAAAACTGTTTATTAATTTATAAGAAATAATTAATCCTTTTTGCGTTCAACTACAAAAAAATATTTTCCTCTCATATTTAAATGATTATGTTTTAAAGTTTCAAGTTTTAACTAGTATTCATTTGGTTTGTTACAGTAAGAGGAAGCCGGGCATTGCTTCACAGCTTGTCCACACCAGATGCTAGCATCGGGGAATATAAGTATTCTGTCACTGTAGGAAACGACACTATAAAAATTACTGGAACAAACCATGATCTTGTCCGAGTAAGTTCATTTGTACAGTTTCTCAACTAAACTTTCAATCTGTATCAATCATAAAACTTGATGTGAAATTTACATAATACTCGATGGAGTGATATACAGAACTTTATTATGTGAGAATTGTCGGCGGTGGACTCTAGTTGGTTCTTACCAATTCTTATTCATTTCAAATAATGATTTTCAATGATAATTGTACTCAGATTTATATGGTATAAGCTACTCTGTCATGTTCAGTTTTCTTTGTGGAAGACATTTCTATTTTCTCCAATAATAATGGGCGTTAGGCTATGTCTTATTGGTTCAACCTCACCGTTTCTACTATTAGTAGTTATTTCATACTATTGTCTACAATAATTTATTCTTTTAATAGTTTCCGTATTGCTATTTTTCAAGTGAAGAAATAATTTTACTTTTATCTGATCTTGTTTATTAAAATATCAGTATCAGAATAAATTAAATAAAAATTACATGAGAAACTGTCCTCAATATAATATCAATCAAGGGGTATTATTTATTAATATGGGAAAAATCATTATGTAATAGAAAGAATCATCAATGAGCAAAGAATGATGAATAGCGTAATGTCATGAAGTTGAGTCATACATAAAATTATCTGACCAAAACATAGAATAATAATAGGAGCTATGCAATTGAGATCATTTGTTTTTTAGGTATTATTTATTTTACATTGCAATGTACTTGTTCATTTATAGCTTTCTTAATTTCTATTTTCCAGAATGCCAAATTAGTATTAGACGAACATTTCGCTCGTGAAAATTACCAAAACTTCATACCTGATTGTTACACCCAGTGAGTATTCTAATAAAGCAATTATTTGTTCAACAAACTTTGTTTCAAATTCCTCTTGTTAATTTCTCACATTAATGCTGAATTTTGTTATTGTGAATTTGAAAAATACGTGTATCAATTAGCGCTCTATCGTTCTGAAAATAATACCAAACAATGTATAATTTTTATTTAAAAAAAGTAATTATAAATAATTTTTATTCAGTGAATTCATGATTACTTGAGAAGAATATTATCCAAATAGAAATAGTTGAAATAAAAGAGCATCGTGTTGAATTGTCATAGTTCATGATGAAAATCTTTATCACAAACAAAACTTTAGAGAGAACCTTTAAATTCTCCAAGTTGCCAAAATTCTCAATTATAATCATCAAATTTTATTATTTTTTCATTAGTTTTATTATCTATGAATTTTCTTTCAAACGGAATGGAAATTGAAAGTTAGCTTCGTTTTACTGAATTTTTTAGTACCTTGAACAGTTGTGAAGGGTAATTATAGTAATGAATTATGGAATAAATTGTTGATCATGGTTAGCTTTGATGAAAACTAAATTTGAGAATAACTTAATTCATGTTTTCATCTATGAAAAGTTCTCATGTTTAGGTTCTTAAACCTGTACGATTAGAATTAATTAGTTACAATAATAATTATTCACAATTAATTTCTTCGTCCACAAAGATTCTCATCGTTGAGCTTCAGTTTACTTGAACGCGGATTTGGAGTAAATGTCAGCGAACAGGACCGCATACATTACAATGTATAAACTCTATCTGCTTTCGAAATATAGTTTAAAATAGAAAAATATAATTATATATATATTTTTTTTTCTGCTATAATTACATTAATACTATTATACACAAAGTTAACCTATAATTTCCTACAACACGCCATCTTGATACTTGATCTGTCCCGCGAGACTGCCTGATATCCTATCAACACTAAGAAAGAGGAAACACGCTGGAGATGAAGCTTTTCATCTTGAGCGTGTGTCCATTGTTCTAATGTTGTAGGTTACATCCCGGTGTCTCACCTTCTCGCTGGATAGATCAAGATGGCGTGTTGGAAATTGTAACTCAAATTCAATTTTTTTTAATTTCATTTGCTTAATACATAAAACATTTTTCATTATCTACATATTATGAAATCATATTTACAAGACTTCCCGTCCGTTCGTGAGCATGAGTTACTATTTATTTGAATTTTGAAATGAAAAAAAGTTTTTTTTTTAGAATACAAAATAATACAGTAGTTATATAAATTGATGACAAAAACAAAAGCCACTTATAATTTATCTCAGAGATGACTGTAACCACTACCCGCGAGTGTAAATAAAACATATAACTTAAGTATACCAGAACACACTTCAAAAACATGAAAAACTCGAGCAAATTAGAGAAAAGAAAAAAGAAGAAAAGAAAAGGCCATGGAAACCCTTTTAGTCCTCCTCAACCAAGAATCAGCAGTTGATATTTGTGGCTGCTTTCAGCCAGAGTGTAATGTTGTTTTATTTCAGCTGTGTGGGTCTGTCTAATAAGAATGATTGGGTGACTTATTATTGAAAGCAGATTATGTATAATACAAGAATATAATGATGATGATTGGTGTTCTGCTCGTAAGCAGGTCCTCACGTGGCAGCTCTCCATTCTGGACGATTCTCTGCCAGTCGCTTCGCCGTGTTATAGTTTCCATCCACCAGGATGTCGTCAATCATTTGAAACCTTCTTCTTTCCCTCCCCCTCCACAGTTCCCTCCAGCTCATCCGCGAGCAAGCATCTCAGTCTCATCCAATGTCCAAGGCATCTTCTTTTTCTGCTTCTTATCATCTCCAACAGATTCCATCTTCCCCCAACTCTTCTCAAAACTTCTTCATTTGTTATCCTTACCCTCCAACTGATTTCCTCCATCCTCCTCCATATCCACATTTCTAGTGCTTCGAGTCTTTTCTTGTCTTTTTTTCTCATCGTCCAGGTTTCTGTTCCATACAGAGCATTTTACCAGCCTCTTCCTCAATCCCCTGTCCAGTTTACTGCATAGAATTCGCTGTTTGTTGTAAAACGCTTCCTTGGCCATAGCTATCCTGACTCTAGTTTCCTTGCTACTTCTCATATCCTCCCCTATTATGCTTCCCGAATACGTGAAAGAAGTCACCTACTCTACTTCCTCTCCACCCAACATTACTCTCTCCATCCTATAATTGAAGATTATATATTAATAAACAAGTAATTTAGCATATTTTATTGTTATAAACTGTTTCGAAAGCAAACCGAGTTATCTGTGGTGTATGCGGCCCTGTCCGGTGTCCATTTAATCGAGACCCGCGTTCTAGGAAACCGAAGCTTTTCAGGATGTTTCTATTTCGGGGTCAGCTTCCTTCCCTCCATAAACCCCAAGTGACTGGTAGTTAAACATTTAACTTTCTTCTCGAACTTTGTATAAATTGTTGATAAAAGTAAGTATCAAGTTTTAAGTAACATGTAGAGTTAATGTCATTATTTTTTACAGTTTCGAGGAAGATGTATTCGTCAACAACAACTGCAATTATCCTGTATACAAAAGACTTGGAATGATGGAACCGACTAATGGAGGAGGAGCAATAACATCAATCAGTAGCAGTGGTGAGAGTGATGATACTTGTATTAGTACACTTACAGGTAAAATGGCAGAAATACGCGAGCGATACCTCTGCTTTGCAAGCTGATGGATGAGCTTACTATTTCTTCCATGAAACTAATGGAATGTCGCACGTAACTGATGCATGTTTTAGGCTGTCAAGTTTTATAAAAATTACAAACTTTTTTAAGAAATTGAGTTCTTGTCGAATAAACCAAGCCTAGTTGATGTTACTACTGTAATTTTTATGCTTCTCTTTGTTAATGTAATAACGATAACATAGAAAAGAATGTAAAGCAATTTAGTTTTTGTCGAGAAAATATGTATGATATTATTATTTTCATTTTTAAATGCTTCTATTTTCAATTATTGATAAGGTGCTCTAATTTCTTGAGTTCATGTAGTATTATACCAATTTAGATGATTACTCAACTATCTCTTTGTGCCTTTCAAATTGATAAAAAGTCATTGTGACAAAACTGTGTTCCAACTTTAAAGCTTTTTTATTAATTTTGTATTTTAGATTTAATTTGATTTTCTATATTGATCTTCATATGGTTTATAAACTTAACATTTATATTGAGTTGAAAATGTAGTTCGCTAATTGCATCTTATAACACCATAGATGAAGATATATTCAGTTGCTCAATTTTAGGCTAGAATATACATTTATCACATTACTTTGTGATCAATATTGTATTATATTATTCAATTATTTTATATAGAGCTCAACAACCAGAGAAGCAAACATTGCGATCAAGTATCATTTGTTAACGTATAACAGTATGACTTTATGCTTTCAAAACATATTCCAGTACAATAGCAGAATCATTTGCTCAAATAAACTGCAATTTTCACACATTAGGAACAAATGTAATCAGAATTTTGATCAAAACATTATCTTGCGCACTTTTTTCATGTACTTGCTTGTTAAAAGATTTGAATAACTAAAGTCCTTCAAGAGAGTAGAAGTAAAATTAGATTTCAGATGAGTTTTTTGCAAAAATATATTTTTTATCGGGGATAAGAAAATTTGTTTGCAGCCGAGTGCTGTAGCAGGTATCTGTTCAATCAGAGATAAGCTACGAAACTCCTGGGCGCTCTTTGTAAGGGTGACCGATTAGATTGGCCAGCAAAAAAGACTCTGCTGTTCTCTGCTGTAAAATCACTTCCCGGTGGTTCGGAACCCACCTAAAACTGTAGGTCCAACTCATCAATCACCATCATCCAATTCATTACCCACGCACAGGTCTCAGACCTATGTGGGCTTCATCCTCCGAAAAAAAGAAAAGAAGATAATAAAAGTTCAGTTAAATTGAGACAGGTACACCAATTCCTAGCAATCTAATGATATTGCTTTGGCTCTTTCGCTTCATTCTATTTTTATGCTCTGTTTTCCCACTAAACCCGTAATATTATATCGGTCAACTGAGCTTACAAAAGAAAACTTTTGGGTTTGTCTAGTCTGAATGAATGTTGATTATTCAAATTTTTACTGAACTTCATTATTCTATGATCTATTGAAATTTTTCTGATTCCAGGCGATTTTGATGGATCTTATGGAGTTACTGACCAGCCAACTGTGAATAGTCATCCAGTTTTGTCCAGAGGCATTTCACAGACCTTCCAAGAAAATACAGGTCATTATACATTCAGTTGTTAATTTAATATTGATTTTTATTATAAAATTAATTAAATTAAACATAAATTTAGTTATATTTTTTGTTTCTGTAGTTTGCTTTTATACTTTTCCCATTTTTTTTTGTTCTTTTCAATTTACCTCATGATTACTGGAATTAATTTGAAATTATTTAAAATTTATTGTATCAAAATTAAGTAAGAATCAAAATAAAATATGATTGAAAAGATAACAAGTTATTAACAAAATTCAAACTGGTTTATTTACAGGACTATGATATAGAATTTTCAGCAAAATTTTAGAGGGTGACTAGTTCATGTCATAAAACCGGGTGGTATCCATTAGGACGATCTAACAGTTTGATCGACCTACTGCTAGCGCAGCCATAACTGCATAATCAAACCTAACCTAACCTGGCTAGATGTGACTGAACCACCTTTGTTTACTAGGTCGGTCAAAACGACAGTCGTACAAATGGTGTCCTCCTCATAAAACCATATAACAGTATTTAGATTATTCATTGAAGGAGAAATAAAACAATTTTTCTAAAACTATTTCAAATTTTTTCACTGTCATTACTTTTCTTAGACAAATGTAGCATTTTGTAGCTTCAGGTAATGTTAAAAATATTAGACATTTACGCTAAATATTAATTTTATTTTGTTGTACCAAAAATCGGAGTTCACTTACAGGAATGTGAATGAATGTGTATTTGAAGATAGCAAATTTGATATAGAGAAAGATGAGAATTTGGCCATTAAATTTATAAGCCCTCAAGCTCTTATATGTGCATATAAAGTTCATAGTTTTGGTGCAATTTTCTGTACTTTTATAATTTCTTGTGATTTATTCATAAGTATCAATTATTATATCATGTTACAGATTACTCATTGAAGAAAAAATACCAATATTCAGTGGAATTTTTGATGGGCTGTCTCGAACTACCTGATTCTAAGAAACAGCCGAAGGATTGGGATAGAATCTCTAAAGATCATCCAGCCATTGTGAAACAGGTAGCGAATCATTTTCTGCTTCCCACTCCCCCTACCCCTCCATTGAAATACCATTACCCTCTCTACAGCCATCCTAATAGGATTAACAAAAATGAAAACTCGGACCTTGTGTATTCGTTTTCAAGCGCTTGGAATATGGACCAGCTTCTAACCTAACCTAACTTGACCAGCAACCGGTGTCGTGTTGATAAGAAGTGTGACTAATTTGTACCTGCTTTGAAAATAATGTGCACTACTAACATCTCTTCCTCTCATGGAATGTGCGGTTTGCATTATTCGAGAGAATCATTTTTGTAAATAATATCGATACTTCTAAGATTCATTATTACATTGCTGTGATAATATGTTATAGATATGAAAATCCCCGAATTTTTTTAACAACTTCGATGTGAGTTGAGGTGATATATCACCACTTATAATGAAGAAATATATATTGTTTTGAACTTTCAAATGGCGAAAACTGCTTTTCCCTATAGTTTAACGCATTGGAAGCAAATTAATAATTATTTGAATTAATTTCTTTTGTGAATCTTCAATTTAAAGTATTTTCAAGTATCAATTCATTCTTATTTTTGGTGGATTACTTCTTCTACTTTAATAGAATACTATATTATCAAACGTTTAGTTCGTCAAATCAATCTTTGTCTATTGGTTTTGCTACAACGGAGTATTTACAACTCTGTTGTGTTTATCTCACACACATCATCATTTTTTATTGAGCTTAAAGGCATTTGCGTAACAGCTTATACCTAATGGAAGGTAGCATTATAAAAAGATACATCTTGAATATAATTTCTGTTAAATATAAAATTGGAGAATCCGTTAATCTTGATATGATGCACATCAACTACTGTGGTCACATATTTGTGGAAAGCTAGTGTCTTTCCTACGAAGTATAAGGAAGACCCAATGATTTTTTAATTACTGCAGTTTTGCAAAGTATTGTATGGGAAGTCTACCATTTATTTACTATTAATTCTCTCTAAAAATCATATTTTATCTCATTATAACATATACAGTATTTTCAAAATAATATTTTTTTTAATTATATCATATTATACAGTATAATGAAAATAATATTTTTTCTTATTATATCATATATTATCAAAATAATATTTTTCATTTTAATGTGATTATAAACAAATAAGGCTACTGCCGCGAGACCAAAAGCACTTTCTTTGTCAGACTCATTGTATTGGCTGGGACTGGGATTGGGCTTCTTACCCTTGCGTTGCGGAGTAATAATTGTTCAATGTGTAATGACTGAAGATTTCGAGGCAATACTTGGTATATCTTTCCACATTTAATTCGCCATTTATGAAATATTTTTGAATTTAATACGGTGAACATTTTCCAAGTTTAAATTAGGATTGCTTTACATACAGTATTAGGACTGTTTTTCTGCGTGAAAAAGTGCATAATTCAACCCGTCATTTGTGTAAGTGTCCAATAATGAAGAAATATATATTGTTTTGAACTTTCAACTGGTGAAAACTGCTTTTCCCTATAGTTTAACGCATCCCTATAGTTTCTCTTTATATAGTTCTACTTCTCTCAAATGCCACAGAGTAATTTCTCTTCAGTAAATCAACTAAGCCAATATGGTATATTCTAAATTCTAACTTTAATATGTCTCCCGGTTGAATTGGCCAAACTATCCCAAAGGTCTAGTGAATGAATGAAAGACTCAATTAACTTGAATTAGAAATCTAATAAGATATTTGAATGTGATGGCAAATAAGCATACGCATACATACAATTAATGCTCTTGACTCAAACTTGACTTATTATCTATCACCTTGAGTTTCAAGTCCTCAAGTCTTCAACCATGAACAAATTTAATAAGTCCACCAATGTGTCATATTTGAGTATGCTATTATTACCTCAAACTCTTCCATTATTTGCTGTATTGGAATAGTTCTTGACCGGTTTCAGACTGCGAACAAACCCCCATAACGTAACCCCGTCGTGTAGCATCACTCCGTTACAAAATCAGCTGATCGTCGCGTAACATCTTATCATTGTTTTTATGATGTGCTGTTAAGGGAAGATGTCACGACCAGCTGATTCTGTTACGGAGTGCTGCTACGCGTCGGGGTTTTGTCTGCTGCAGTCTGGAACCCGTTTCACATAATAATCATCCTGATTTTTTTAGGGTCTTGTGAAATGAATGAGTGCTATTCAGTGTGTGTTCCTGGTAATGAACTTTCAACCCATTAATTATTTTTTTTTTACTCTGAGTAATTATTTGGAAATGGTAGTCTAGTCTGCCTCCCATAAATTAGACCGTAGATATGCTCTAATAATGTATTCCAGAACATTTCCAGGCAATGGCCAAAATATTTCTCAACTCCCAAATCATTATTTCTCCAATAGGAATTGAGTTACCGTCCATATTTGAACCTGGAGTGTCTCCTTTACTCCTTTATCTCCTTCAGTATTATAAAGTAATACTTTTTCTTTGGTTTAGCTTTGGGGTCACTTCACACATTGGTTTCTTTTTGTATTCTTATCCGCTTTGGAATTTACATATATTAATTTCTGTATGATGTAATTTTCAAATTGTGAGTCAAACGAATGCAGTTCATGACGTATATCAATCATACAGTGATTTTATTAGCATTAGAAATAATAGTTGCAATCTGATTTTCGTGATTTTTCGGTGAACGTTTACCCTTCATTGATCATCTTTATATGTACTCTGTGTTCAGTATTATTATTAATTATTGTATTATATTCTCATCTCGTTTATGGTATTATTTTTTGTGATCAAGGATCTGTTGAAATTATTTTTCAATATTATCTTAATGTCTTAATATTTTCGATAATATCTTTCGTTCCTCAGATATAAGCTTATTTGGGAACATATTGACATATTGTACTTAGCGCTATATTCTCTTTAAATTCTGGATAACATTTTTCTAATCTTTTGGTTATGGTTGCTACATGAGATCAAGTCTGTAAGGTTAACTCCGTGAAAAAGTTTTTTATCAACCATTCGATAAGTTGAAAAATATCCGGTTTTTTTATTTATCTAACATTAAGTCTATGGTTGATGAATGGAATTTCTGTATGCTATTTACTTGTATTTGATAGGTTATTTTATGTACAGGGTATTGTGGTCCAGCCCAATTCATTTATACTATGGCAAACTCTCACATAGTATTAGTCTTTTATTTCTTTGATGAACATTGCTCTTAGAGATTTTTCCAGAAAAAAACAATTCATATTTTATGAAACAAGCAATAATGCAATTTCATCATCTTGAAACATTGCTCTTAGATTTTGCCAGAAAAAAAAACAATTCATATTTTATGAAACAAGCAATAATGCAATTTCATCATCTTGAAACATTGCTCTTAGATTTTGCCAGAAAAAAAAAACAATTCATATTTTATGAAACAAGATCATGGGTTTGAAATAAGACTTTCTACATTTTAGGTTTAAATATATGAAACTATAATTATATACTATAATTTTTGCTTTACCAAAAATACTTTATTCATTTCTATTATCTCAATTACAGAGCTGTCATTTCATAACTTGAATATTCCAGTTCAGTGCTTATGGAATTGAGAATTTATAATGAATCAACTATCATTATAATTTACAATTATCTCAAGATTTTTCGTATTTATGCTTTTTTTCTATTAGAGAAATGCAATACTTTGTATGATAATTTGTAAACACAATAAATAAAGCATAGCTTTATTTGCTTATTATGTGTTTCTATCTGCTACATTTTAAACTTTCATTTGAAAGAGCAATTTATTATTAACTTTAAAAAGGCTTGTGTGAAAAGAAATGAAAGGGCATTGTGAAATGAGTTCTTTGTTAATTTTTCAAAAACCAATTCTTGAAGTTACCTTTTTCACCCACCTTTTTGTTAGAAGTATTTCGTTGAGTATTTGAGTTGGATTTTTTGTAAGTTTTGTACTGTATTTGTTGTATACTTATATTGTTTTGTTTTATTGTTTAACATAGTAATTGGTTATCCATGTCATCAGAAGTGGGAAGAAATTAAAAATCTTGTTATTCATTTTGAAGATGCAATGAGTACTGTATCAATTAAATTTCTCCAGTTTTTCTTCATAATTTGTTCATTACAATATGTTCTTCAATAATTAATATTTTCATTGACATAACTGTTTAATTGATTATGTTTAAAAATACATTCCATATATTATATAAAGATTAGATTCATTTGTACATACATTTTAAAACCTGAAGTTCCGTTCTCGTTTACACTGTGGGTGTTGGCGGGCTTTGTCCTTTTTCTAGGTCCTCTCTCCAACCTTTCTTTTTCAGCCCTCTTCTATTCCTTGGCTTGGAATCTTTTTTTATTTTGCTTTCTCTAGTCTAATATCTTCGTTTTCTTAGATACTACGTTAGTTGTCTCCTTTTTCATTATCTTCCTCATTATTATTGTTTTCGATGTTTCTAACAAGAATATTCTTGGTCCCTTTTCCTTATTCCTTCTCATTTGTACCATCTATTCCTCTAGAATCTTCCTTTGTTCATCTTTCTCTCCTTATATTATTTAATTTTCTTATGTTCCTAATATTGCTTTCTCTTCCTTTCCTCCTCTATGAAACTTACAAACATTGGAGATTATAGTTCTCTTTAGAAAGAACATATATTTCAGATGAATATCATTCTTCCATTATTAATCAAGTAAATGATTGAATTACATAAACATTTATGATTTTAAAGTAGCTAAGTTTTTGATTTGGAAAATCTTTGTGTAGAAATTTTGTTCCAATTCATCAAATATTATTTTAGCTATGGAGGCGTATCTACAATTAACTCGTCATTGTACGTAAATCTTCTATTGTTATTGGGCTTCTTGGTTTGCATGCTTAGGGCAAATAAAAAATCCAATAGCTCTTGTAAAATTTAATTAGGATTTGCATCGAAATTATATTGTTTTTACTTGATTAATTCATCTGCAATAGCACTGCACTGCATGAAATGGGCTAAATAATGAGAATATGATTTTAATTGAGCGGTATTGGGTTACGTGTAAACACAATCATTTAGTTCTGTGCTTATCCAATAGACGCGCATCTTTTTTTGGTAAACTGCTGCGACGAACCGATGGGGACTGCGGAGAAGCTAAAATTATGGCATGACTGTATGTAAGCACTTGTATACAACACAAGGTGCCATCGGTCTTATTACAGGCGCCCCACAAAGTATGAGTGAGCTCATGTGGACGTCTAAGATACTTTTGGATAAAGGATCTGTCTCTTTATTCATTAAAATGTTATTATCATATCTTTGTTTGCGGCCGACTAGTTTTCTAGACCAAGATTATTTGGCTCTGTCAGGTAGATTATCTGAATTGATTCTTATTCAAAATAAGTTGATATTTCCTTCGAGGCACGATTTATAGTTTTATTTAGGGAATGCATCAATGATACAGACTATTTTTTTATCTTTCTTTTCTTAAAATATGTCAAATCGTTTTCATACCACATCATGTACATACACGTGATTGCTTTATTGAATCTTGGAGTAAAAATACTTACCAAATGCATGAACTTGGGATTACACATTATATTGAACTTGAGATATGTCACCTCATCTTCTATTACATGAATATATTGGCTGCTTTCCTCTTATTCAAAAAATATAAGACTAAGACTGACTGCTACCCCTGCGGCCACATTTCGATTTCTCTAGGCATATTCTGTGTTATCCTTCACCTCATTACCCCCACACAAGTCCCAGACTCATGTGGGCATCATAAAAAAGAAAAAACCTTGAAATTTGTAGACTCTTGGCTACTTGGCTCTTGACTTGGAAATCGATTGTTATTACTGATGAATCCTAACAAAATTATTCAATAACAATTTTTTCTCGATTCAAAATCTTTTTGACTACCCTTCTTGACAGTCATCCTCAGTGATGACTGCCAAGATGTAAAAGCTTTTGAAGTGAGTCAATAATTTTATTTAACAATGCTGTTTATGCTAGTCAATATTATAACGGATAGTTAGTATAATATTATAAAGTTTTGATATTTTTTATCATGATTTTTCTGTCATGTATGCATGAATCTGAATTTTTTATCTTAAGCTTACTAATATTGATTTCCCAAGATTTTTACAACACAAATTTTGATTTTGATAATTCTTTTTAGATCGGATAGATTAGCATAATTTTCAATTTTTTATTCAAAAAACCGTTTTCTATTTTTATGAACTACCAATCGATAATCAAGTCCAGTATAGATTGTAAATATTATTTCAAGTATAAATACATATTGTATTTAATTAATTTTTCATATCAAGATCTTTTCGCAATCATTGTAAGATTAAGCGTGATCTACAGATCTACACATACCTCTTGCCTCAAATTATTTGAAGTTTTGTTGGGCCTACTGCTCGTTGATGAAACTCATTCTACATGCGATATCATTCAACTCAGAAAATATCATATCAGTTGATAATTGATTCTCATTCCAACAGAATAATTCGAATATTATTAAAATATTGCTCATTTTTATATGTTTAACTCTTGGAGGTACTAATGTTCGATAGGTGTAGTAAGTAGCGATAGCACATTTGACACAACTTTCCAAACATTATGTCCTGTGTAAAATGAATAGAAAACTTACATACAACTTCTATTTATACTATACTAATTATCAACTTACGTAGCCTATTTACTTATTCAGGAATATGTTATACATTATATACAACAGTTAAAAAATCAAGACGACACTGTTCTCTGCTGTACAATCACTTCCCGGTGGTTCGGAACCCACCTAAAAATGTAGTTCCAACTCATCAATCACCATCATCCAACTCATTACCCACGCACAGGTCTCAGACCTATGTGGGCTTCATCCTCAAAAAAAAGAAACTACTATGTGCTAAAACATTTTTTTTTCAAGTATAGTATTTAATTATAATACGTTGTCTAATTAATTTCTAATATTTTTAATTCCTCACCATCACCTTGAAGCTATGCTTCTAATTTCTGGTGTTGAAATCTGTTTATCATTAATGGTAAAATGGTAAAGGTAATTTTCCCTTAACAATAACAAGTAAAGACAAACTAAGAAACAACATTTTATTACCTTGTAATAACTATGCAAATAGCTTACATTCCAATCGTATATAAATATTATTTATCAGTCTATCATGAATCTAGTAGTGCCGTAGTTCATATTATTTCAAACTTTATTTTACCACTTTAAGTTATACATACCTAGCCAATGAAATTTGTCTTTTTCAATTTACAGTTATTATTAAAGTACTAAAATCTTCAAGGACAGATGATTAATGGAATGGAGATCACTTCATCTTTCACATTCTTCTCTCTCCATCTTGGACACAACAATTTTCTCTCTTCAACAGATGAATCTCAAACAACAGTAGTTCTAGTTTAGTCTACTACTTGGCTATTTCTTTAGAACGAAGCATTTAATAGAATTTAATGCAATTGAAATGACTGAAAGAACGTACTCCCTTTCTTTCTATATACGTTGGTTCATAAAAGCTTGTTCGCTCTATTTTAGTTTTCTAAATGCTAAAACAAACTTTATTTTTGAAAAATTATGTTGATTTTCCCTCATTATCCACCATCTACGTCTTCATTTACTTTGAAGAAAGTTACCCTCTTCGTTTTATCTGCTATTTTGTATTTTGACGAAATAAAAACATCGTATCTCGTGAATTGAATGACATTTTTAAAGAAAGTTGCTACGAGTAGGTTATTAGAGTAATTAATATTGATCGAATAAGTATTTATAATTCGTTACGTAATTGTCTTTCGGAAAGTTTGCCATTTTCGAGAATGCTCTATGACCCGCATTCATGAACCTACTTTAATGCTTCCTTAAAACTCGAGGTAAACTTGAAAAGCTTTCTAAGTCTTCCTCGAGATGAGGAATCTACAAGGTGGGCTCTTAGATACCGTACATGCCTTTCTTGTGAAAAATGTGTATAATTTTAAAAAATTGTGTCCTGTTCGACCGAATCAAAGCAAAAAATTTCTGGTGAGTCGAATTAATGGAAAAACTTGCTTTTAATGGAAAAATCCTGCCAGAAATCATAGAATTTATGCTGTCTCAGTTACGATGATTTCTTGATGATTTAAATAGTTTGAAATAGTCAATGAGCTTACCACTCTGAGAACTACCTCAAAAAATCAACTGCCTGTAGAATGACGAGTTTGAAATACAATTTTAAAATTTATCAATCACCAATCACACACTGTATAGAATTTCATAAATGTTAGTATTTGAGACAAATTTTAATTCTTTCACAAGATATGATGGCTTTATGAGCTCAGAATGTCTGATAGAAGAAAAACGTTGAGAATATTGATATGGTATTTTGTTTATTCTAGCATATAGAATAGAAAAATGGAGCGCGTGCTAAGATCACATCATTATTCTTACATTCATTTGGTATTTTCACATTTTTCTTTGGGGCTTGAACGCAATTCTTATAATATGATTGTTCCCTTTTCAAAATACTTATTCAATTACAAGTCAGAAATTATTTCAATTTTGAACCTTACAATTGAAAAAAAATCATTTTTTGTGAATTAATGAATAAAAAGCATTTTGTTTTTCAAAGACCCATGAAGAAGTCGCATACTAATAAGAGTTCGTTTTTATCATCTTAACTACTGAAAAGTTTTGAAAGTGGTTTATTATACTAATAAGATTAATGTTTTGGATTTGATGATGATTGCGGTGCTATTCAAAAATGCTGTACTTGGGTACAAATCATCGGTGATTACTGTAAGTATTGCAATTATGATTACTGACTGCTTCCTACAAAAGCAACTCAATTTGATGACGGATTTTCATTAAAGTGCGTTATCACTATTATGATAGTTAATACAGAGAATTGTTATCAATACGGTACAGTTATATACTGTTTTTACCGTGTTTGGATAAAACATGAAAATATTTTTGATAAGTGAACGGAATCTAATGGAGCCCATAAGTTTATTTTTAACCTCTTGTTGTTTAAATTGTCTGGTCATTCATACGGACTGCGGAAGCATCGTATACCGGTACTGTTCTTGTGCTTATTATAGTTACCGGTATCTATACAGTGCTGGTATAGGATATTATGAAAATTGAACTATGCACTTATAAAGTTTATAACTGAAAGCACTTGTCAAATAATATCATTTAATTTCGATTCATTACTTAATTGCTTTCTACTTCTATGTTTAATAATATTTATCCTTTGGTGTACTAGTAAAGACTACAGAGAACACTATCTCTACATACGTTATTCAATATCAAGAGTAAACTCAAGATACGTTCTTTCCTATATGTTAGTTCTATTTATTCCATGTTCATAGGCTTTGAAATTATTGTTTAATGTTATTTCAATTATTTTATATTAATATTCAATATTAATTCTTTTTATTAAATTATAAGATTCTGTCATCAAGAAAATATAATTACAGTATAAAATGTTTAGGCTTATTTTATCTACAAAAAATCTTGATTTTGTACAAAGTCAAAGATTATTAACTAGCCTACAAATTATAATTTATTATTGTCAAGTCCACGAAATAAATGTTTGTACATAGCTTTAAAGGGAATACGAGACTGGCCATGAGCTAGTAGACTTGGCTGTCTGATGCTCTAATTAGGAAATTAATAATTATTTGTGATATGGTGTACTAGCGCATGGCTAACACTAGTTACAATATAGATGAGTGTTTTTTCAAGTTTATATTATATTTTCCTTGTCGGTTTTTATGTAATATCAATGTGGAGATGTGCCCGTTTCATTTATTTTCTTTTGTGCGCAGGATGTCTCCTATTTTGACAGCGAATCATTTTTGCAAAAACGTAGAGTTGTCAAGGAGCGTTCACTAGCACCGATCGTAATCGACAGCTCGCCCGATTCTGAATGATATTGTATTGCCTATAATTATAATGTTATATAATCTGCATATTATCAATTGTTTATCAGTTTAAACATTAATCCTTTTGACAACTGTTCTAGTTTTTGAATAATGTTGAATTGAAACTTTGCTATTAAATGTTAATTTACTTTTCAAAGAACTTTTCATTCATACCTAATCATTTTATAATAATTCAAGTACATGATATTAACTCAATTGAATAATTGGTCATGCAAGTCTGATACACATAAGTATAGAGTACTACATTCCTGAATTCGATCTGCGTTGTTACTGTTAACTTTTTATGGTAAATTTAACGACTTGCAGTCCATTGTAATTGAAAATAAATAATATTTTTACTCACTTTAGGCCAAACGTTTACGAGTCATGGACGCCTTTGAAGATGAGTGTCCATGACTCGAAAACGTTTGACCTAAAGTGAGTAAAATTATTATTTATTCTCAATTATAATTGACTGCAAGTCGTTGAATTTACCATAAAAAGTTAGAGCACTACACTTGCAATTTTGAAGAACTCCAGAAAACTTAGACGAGGCTTTTAACTAACATAAAGAGTGGTGGTATTTAATGTAATAAATCAGACTGTGACAATTCAAAACCGAAAGTGCGATTTGATGGATGAAATGTGTCGCAAGACATTCTTGCTAAAAATGCATTTTTGTGCTACCGTACACATTTAATAGAAGCAGAAAACAAGAATCATTAATTTATGAAGTGCGCATGCGCAATGTGGATTTTCATTTTAAGCTACCTAAAAACATGCGCGAAAATACTAGGCTACCGGTAGTCAATTTAGTTTTTTTTTGTTTTGCTAAAAAATATGTTATGTTATTATATAAACAGGATGTTTTAGGAGGAATCTGCCATACTGTGCCAGCTCATTCCTCTCATCAAAATAAAAAAAGCTTCGTTATAGCAATAAAGATGGAAATTAAGTTAGAAATAAATGAAAATAAAATGAAGCCATACGTACCATTTTAATTGATCAAAAATCTTAGTGGCTGTTTGCCTGCCTCCATTTAAGGGGTAAATTGAATAGGTTTTATGCAAAAATAGGCGAAAAATCCATAACACATGTAGCAAGTCTGTAGCTACCATAGTTATTAAGATATTCTATAAAAACAGGGTTTTTCGAGTAAATTACCTTGATCATTTGTGGATAAACTACTATTTTTCAAACGAAACTTTTGTTGAATTTTAATTTTGAAAACAAAATTTTGACTTACCCCATAAGTTCTTATATCAGGGTTTTACTGTATAAAAAAAACAAAAACAAGAATAACATGTTGAGAGCAACCGTACAAAATCAGTGTGGGTTTCGAACAATAAAATCAGGGGCGCCATTTGATATGGTTATAGCCTCCCCCCCCCCCAAAGATTTGCTAAAAATACGTATACCGTATGGATAGTCATATTCTATTTAACAAAATATCTTTATTGAATAAATGGCGAGGTAATAAGGAACGTAATTTATCCAAAAATCAAATAATTCAGATAGATTTTGAAAAAATCTACTCAATGATTGCCGTTTGCCCACCCTCCCCTACAAGGTTGAACTGAAATGGCGCTCCTAAATAAAATCAGGTTCCATGAACTTAGGGTGTAGTTGTGGCTATTCAACATTTTATTATTAAAATTTTCAAAAGTTTTTTTTGAGAAAATATTGGTATTTCCACTAATAATCAAGTTGATCTATTCAAACTTGAAAATCCCTGTTTTTGAAACAATTTTAGCGTATTTTGTGAAGTACCGGTTTCTAAAAAATTACGGTAGTTCTACCAGGTACTACCTACTCTAATACCAAAAGATCACCACCACCAGTACAAAGGATTTCGAAATCTGTAGTTAAATAGCAAAGCTCAACTTATTTAATTTTTGATAACATTGCTAATATGAATTACTCTCATGGAAGAATCTCTGAAAAATGTCATATATAATATTATTGGTTTATCATTTTTAAGAAAGAATTGAAAGGCTTTAAAATAAAATATTCCAATGCGGAGGAATCATTTATTTTATATATTTTATTTACACCATCATTCTATTTTCATAAAATGTGTTTTTGAACATGATTTAAATGAAAAGAAAATTTATTACTGACACAGTTTTTGTATATAATATTTGTACATAACTATCAAATTCCTATATCTATATGTACACCATTATATTCCTTGCATTTGTCACAGATGCTTTTTATGAAACGCAGGGGTGCCCACAGGGGGGCTATGACGCAGACTGCGTCATTGAAATTCTTGGGGGGGGTTTCCAAAAACCGTTTTGGGGGGGGGGGGGGGCGTAAAGTTGATTGAAACCGTGTTTAACGTGACAACATTCAAAAATATACTACGAAGTCACCAGATAGAATGTCAATTAATGAAAATATATTTATAATTATTATACAATTGAATATGAATTAGCTAAAATAGTTATTTTTAGGATTTGTGTAGGAAGTTATTATTCAAACTTAGCAAGACGCTAAGCGAGTGCTCTGAAAGTGGTTTATACAACTACTCTCCTTAACAGTTACTAGTTAATCAGCAGAAAGAGCAATAAGTCGATTTAAAATGATCAAAAACAGACTCAGATCAGCTATGGGAGACTCATGGTTGTCCAATCTAATGGTTCTAGCTGCAGAAAAAGATGTACTTGAGTCTATTTCTAACGAAGAAATAATTGAAAGGTTTTCTGTTTCCTCATCCCAAAGACAAAAACTTCTATGTGGGGTTTAGAGAGATAGATTTAACAAGCTTAGAAGGTGCCTAGCTAACTTGTAGATGCTGGTCACAGCCTACAAATTTAAAATGTTTGACTTCAAACTGTTGATGTTTTTCATGTATTTTACGACAACTACTTACTAATAAGTAAGAACTGCTATAGCAAAACTTACTAAATACTAAAAATTCAGTAATTTTTCATAACTAAGTCTATGTTGTTTTTGAAAGACACTTCTTTCGATTGTGTGTTGTAAATAACTATACATGAAATGTGTGCCTTTTATGTACTTCATCCATACATAAATTCTTCCAAAATACTACACTAAGTAAATAACCTGTTGTTTAACTACTGCCAATAAATGACTAAGTATTTTGAATTTTTGTGTTTTACAAATGAAGTTATTAACTCATTGTTTCACTTCCTTTAAAGGAACAACTTTGTAGAAGTATTTAACCTTAATGTAATTGGGACACCGAACATAAACTTATAGGTATTTCATTTTTATTGAACATTGTGTATTTGTAATAATATTTTATTGTTTAAAAACCATTTAGGTTCAAATTCTTAATTAGCTATTTTGCAATTAAGCTTATTGAGCAGAAGTTCATATATTCATTTCATTGATATTTCCTTTTTACCTTTACAATAAAATGTTACCTATGTAAAGAATCTCAAGAAATATACATGCATTTTCTATATTATCGACAGGGTTTGCATTTTTTCAATAGTTTTATAAATCTTTTAGTTTTAGAAAGAATACCTCTTTTTTCGCATTTTTTTTGGGGGGGGGGGGTTGGTACTAAATTTAGGGGGGGTGGGCACCCCTGTGAAACGTGTGGATCTCGATGGATAGGCTGATAGAACCAATAGGCTTCCATGGAGTTGAGACCTTGTGGTGGTGTATCAAACATTTTTTGTAGTAAAAAACTTATATAATATAGAAATGTATTTGTTGTGTAAAAAACTGATACAATAATTTTGATGAATAAATATCAAGAACTGAGTAATTCTGTGATGTTTTCCATGACGAAATACTTGATGAACAATCTAGTATCAAAACTGACACTGTATTTCAATTTAATATTTTGTCTCTACTCACTTATATTGGAGATACTGGAGGGATGCATTTCACTTCTGAATAGAGGCTGACGAAGCATGAGAGAGTTGTTTTAGAAGGCACACTTTTTGATATCTGCAATCGGACATTTTCAGCACCCTGATCCTGATAAGCCAATTGAGAGTATTTTTGAAAACCTGAGCTCCAATTTGAATCCGTCCCACTTCAAGTCTAACAGCATATCTGGGAGTAAAAAGTAAAGTAAAAGTCGTATGGCTTTTCGTGGAGGGGAGACCCTTTAATCTGGGAGTACATTGTGGAAGATTCAGTATTTTTTTGTAGAACTAGACTTGTACTCTCTCAATTGTGTCTAAATATCAACGCATACATAAATGTAACGCATACACTGGAGAGGAATACATCAGGATTGAGCAAATCAAAGAATAAAATAATCTCAGACACACCTCAAAAGAGTTAACTTTGAGCCTATAGATCAATAAAATTGTTGCTGAGCTTGCAGCCATTGCTTTTAATATAAATTCATTTTTTTTTTGTAGATTACGTCTTGGAGACTCCAGTTAAGGAGTATAAGACAAGTCAGATCAACAATATTATACACTACATAGGCTACCATAATTACTTCAATTAGTTGAGGTGAGGCTTAATTTTGATGTGAAAGGAACTCTTGTACACTATAAAAAACTTTATCAACTAAATATTTCTTCAATTGTCATGGGCAGCTATTTGGAAAAGACCAGACTGAAATAACTTTATGCCCAAGTGGGTATAGTCGTTCTCATACTCAATTGCATCCAAGCCAAACATCAGAGGGGCCCGTCTCTTCTTGTGATTGATCCGTATCTCCAATATTAGTGAGTAAAGACAATATATTTAATTGAAATACAGTGTCGGCTTTAATATTAGATTGAGCAGGGGTGCCCACAAGGGGGGGGGGCTATGACGCAAACTGCGTCATTGAAATTCTTGGGGGCGGTTCCAAAAAACGTTTTGGGGGGGGGGTCGTAAAGTTGATTGAAACCGTGTTTAACGTGACAACATTAAAAAATACACTAAGAAGTCACCAGATAGAATGTCAATTAATGAAAATATATTTATAATTATTATTATTATTATACAATTGAATATGAATTAGCTAAAATAATAATGTTTAGGATTTGTGCAGGAACTTGTGCAGATGTACTTGAGTCTATTTCTAACGAAGAAATAATTGAAAGGTTTTCTGTTTCCTCATCCAAAAAACTTCTATGTGGGGTTTAGAGAGATAGATTTAACAATAGATTTTAGAGGGAAGTGATAGCCGCGAGCCGTAGCAGGTATCTGTTCAATCAGATAGATAAGCTGCGTTCTCGTAGGTCCTGTTTGTAACGGTGACCGATTAGATTGGCCAGCAAAAAAGACAATGTTCTCTGCTGAAAATCACTTCCCGGTGGTTCGGAACCCACCTAAAACTGTAGGTCCAACTCATCAATCACCATCATCCAACTCATTACCCACGCACAGGTCTCAGACCCATGTGGGCTTCATCCTCAAAAAAAAAAAAAAACTTAAAAGGTGCCTAGCTAACTTGTAGATGGTCACAGCTACAAATTTAAAATGTTTGTCTTCAAACTGTTGATGTTTTTCATGTATTTTACGATAACTACTTACTAATAAGTAAGAACTGCTTTTGAAAAACTTACTAAATACAAAAAATTCAGTAATTTTTCATAACTATGTCTTTATTTTGTTTTTTAAAGACACTTCTTTCGATTGTGTGTTGTAAATAACTATACATGAAATGTGTGCCTTTTATGTACTTCATCCATACATAAATTCTCCCAAGATACTACACTAAGTAAATAACCTGTTGTTTAACTACTGTCCAATAAATGTCTTAGTATTTTGAATTTTTGTCTTTTACAAATGAAGTTATTAACTCATTGTTTTCACTTCCTTTAAATGAACAACTTTTTAGAATTATTTAACCTTAATGTAATTGGGACACCGAACATAAACTTATAGGTATTTCATTTTTATTGAACATTGTGTATTTGTAATAATATTTTATTGTTTAAAAACCATTTAGGTTCAAATTCTTATTTAGCTATTTTGCAATTAAGTTCATTGAGCAGAAGTTCATAAATTCATTTCATTGATATTTCTTTTTTACCTTTACAAAAAAATGTTAGCTATGTAAAGAATCTCAAGAAATATACGGTACATACATTTTGTATATTATCGACTGGGTTTGAATTTTTTCAATAGTTTTATAAATCTTCTTTTAGTTTTAGAAAGAATACGGGGGGCTCTTTTCGCATTTTTGGGGGGGCCTAATTTATGGTGGGAGGGGGATTGGTGCTAACTTTAGGGGGGGTGCGTCATATGAGGCTCAGGGGGGGTGGGCACCCCTGTCAAAACTGACACTGTATTTCAGTAAAAGTGAGTGTAAATCACATTTAATTGAAATACAGTGTTAGCTTTGATATTAGATCGAATTTCTTATCAATTACTATGTATTTCAGTAAAAGTGAGTGTAAATCACATATTTAATTGGAATACAGTGTTAGTTTTGATATTAGATAGAATCTCTTATCAATCACTTCCCGGTGGTTCGGAACCCACCTAAAACTGTAGGTCCAACTCAACAATCTCCATCATCCAATTCATTACCCATGCAAAGGTCTCAGACCTATGTGGGCTTCATCCTCCAAAAAAATACATTGTTAGTTTTGATATTAGATAGAATTTCTTATCAACTACATAAAATATTTGGCAGCGACTTCAAAAGATTACTTGTATGAAATTTAAAATTTTCTCAGTTTAAAGTAAATACTTTATTTTAAACTTTTTAGTACGTGAGTATTTAATCATTTCACTGAAGTCGGTTTCTTTTTTTGTTTTAAAATATGTTTTTTAGTATGTGCCGTGAAAATGGTATTAGACTTAAATGGGAAAAATGTGAAGTACTGAAATCTGAAATTACTTATTTAGGGTTTAAAATTGACAAAGATTGCATACATAAAACTGATGATAAGATTGCAGTTGTTAAGAATGCAAAACGTCCTACAAATGTATCAGAGTTGAAATCTTTTCTAGGGTTTGTTACATATTACTCAAGGTTTATACAGGGCATGGCTAATTCTCTCTCACCTTTATACAACTTACTCAGGAAAAATGTTGTTTTTTCGTGGTCACAAGAGTGTGAAACTGCATTTCAAACAATTAAGAAAGATATTGAAACAAAACTTACTCTTGCGGATTTTGATGTCACTAAACCTATAATTGTTGCTACTGATGCTAGTAAATATGCTATTGGTGCGGTTCTTTCATGTTTAGATGAAAAAGGTGTGGAAAGGCCCATAATTTTTGCTAGTAGATGTCTCACTGCAGCTGAGCGAAATTATTCCCAGATAGACAAGGAAGCATTGTCAATTTATTGGGGAGTTGAGAAATTTTTCAATTACTTGTTTGGTCGTCATTTTACTTTACTGACTGACCACAAACCATTACAAAGCATCTTAAATGCTCATGCTGCTACTCCATCCATCCATCAGTGCTACACGTTTATTACATTATTCATTATTTTTACAAGGTTTTGATTACACCATACAATACCGTAAGACCACTGAACATATGAATGCTGATTTTTGCTCAAGATTTCCTATGGAAATGGTTAATGACAATACTATTGATGAGGTTCAAATTGTACAAATTAATATTTTACCGGTTACAAAGGGAACAAATAGCTCATGAAACTAGAAAAGATCCAGATATGTGTAAATTACTTCGACAAATTTTAGGTACTGAAAATGGTGAAAATACAAACAATATTGCTGAATATTCAGTTGAACAAGGTTGTATTATGAAAGGCTTACGAGTTATGATTCCAAAATCTTTACAATCTAAAGTACTTGAGGAACTACACCAAGGACACTTAGGAATTGTAAAAATGAAAGGCCTTGCACGAAGTTATGTCTATTGGCCAAATATTGATTCTGATATTGAGCTTGTTACAAAGAATTGTATACATTCTGTGCGTCATTCTAGACAACAGTCTAATGTGAATTTACATCCATGGCAATTTCCTTCAGGACCATGGCAAAGATTACATATAGATTTTGCTAATCCTTCTCCAGGATTATGGCTGTTAATAATTGTTGATAGTTACAGTAAGTGGGTTGAAACTTACATAATGAAAACTCTTTCAAGCAAAGAAACAGTTGAAAATTTGCGTGAATGTTTTGCTAGATTTGGTTTACCAGTTACACTAGTATCAGATAATGGTACTCAGTTTACCTCTAGTGAATTTCAAACCTTTTGTACTAATAATGGTATAAAGCATATTACCAGTGCTCCTTTCTTTCCTGCATCTAATGGTCAGGCAGAACGTTTTGTACAAACTGTGAAGTCAGGATTAATTAAATGTTGCGAAGGTATGATTGTAAATTCTACTTTACGGTTCAAATTAAATAATTTTTTAATGAACTACAGAAAAGCACCACATGCTACTACTGGTGAAAGTCCATGTAATTTACTCATGAAAAGAAATATTCGAACTAGACTAGATTTGATGCTACCCAATATTACTGACAAAGTGTTAGATACTCAAAGAAAGGAAATGCAAAAACAGACAATTGATAAATGTTTCAATATCAATGATAGAGTTATGTACCGAATTTACAATAATAAGGGTAAATGGAATACAGGTATTGTAGCTGATAAAATTGGTTCTTCTATGTACAATATCATTACTGATGATAATCTTTCTATTAGGAGACATGCTAATCAAATGAAGGATTGTAAAATTAATTTAAAGGATTTTTCAACTGATATACCTAATGTTCATTATGATACTGATGTAATTGTGCCTAAATCAACAGTACTTTCTGAACAATCGAAAGCTATTACAAGCAATGATGTTGATGATTCTACTTTCTTTTCTAATTCTTTCAAGAATGTTTTACATTCAACGCCAGTTTCTACAAAATTACCAATTGTGACAGATACTATTTACCATACGCCACAGGCTAGACCTGTTAGGTTCAGAAAACCTCCTGAAAGGTATTCACCCTAGGTTTCATTACGGGGGGAGGTGTCATATATCCTTGTACAACATGAATTTTAGTTTTATTTTATGCAGTTGGCAAGACTGTGCCACACCAGAGAGACAACGCCTACTGTACTATGTCTCTATTGTCGATTGAATTTTCATGATGTAATGAGTTTACTTACGCTATTCGTTCTTTTAATAAAATGTATTTCATCAATTACAATGAGTTTGTGATTACTTCTACCACCTACGTTACAGAATTGAATACTATAAAATACATAGCACAACAGAATGGTTACAAACACACACTAATAGACAAACTACTGCACAGAATATCAACAAAACCAATCACTCACACCAGCAACAAACAGAATGACAACCCCCATACATTCATCACACTTACCTACCTCAACAAAAAAAATCAATCAAAAAAAGAACAAATAATTCACTCAAAAAACACCTGCATTTTCAGACAACATCTCAAAACAAGTACAACAGATCTGGAATTTACAAATTGAAATGTGATGACTGCAACAAGTTCTATATAGGACAAACTGGCAGGACATTCACCACTAGATTCAAAGAACACACAAGAGCCATCTCACACCCAAACACACATTCCACTTTTGCTGATTACATCATTTCAACAGGCCACAGTTATACAGACATTGACACTAATTTAGACACACTACACTTCACTCACAAAAGCCATAAACTCAATGTTTTAGAACAATATGAGATTTACAAACATGCAAAGCAGGAACCTGACAACATTTAAAATGATCAACTTAACTTCTTCTCACACACTCTATTTGACAAAATAATCCCAATTTCAAACCTCCCGCTTACTCATCCCCCCACCCCAGCACCATTCCAACATACATAACCCTCAAACTCATACCTTAAGTCAGTGTACTGTGGGTTGTCTGACGATGCTCTAGACAACAGAGCGAAACGGCCGTCACGCCATAACGTGAGTTAATTTCCATTTAAAAGTGGTTTTTTTAAGTTTATATTACATATTAGTGGAAACAAGATGGATCTTCAACATCATAAATAAAATTACTTCCAATTCAATGACGAATATACTACAGCCATCCTGCCGACCTCCCTATGTGATCACCCATTTCTAGCATAATGGTCGAAATGTGTCTCCAACACTAAGAGAAAATCCAAATATTAAAAAATAATTTAATTTCTGTGGAATAATCTAATATAAGAGTCCTTCACCAAAATTTTTGATTGCCGGCCGCCACTGCAGTGCTCAGCAGTGAGTAAAATATTTTAATTTTCTACTCAAATATTTGACTTCATAGTCGTGCAATTATTCATAAAGTCAAATACTGTAATTATTATTAGTAATACGCGCAGTTCGTCATGTATACCAAATTTCAAGATTTCAAAACCAGTAAATGTTACCAGTGTCATTTTTTGGAGGATGAAGCCCACATAGGTCTGAGACCTGTGTGTGGGTAATGAGTTGAATGATGATGATGATGATTGATGAGCTGGACCTACAGTTTTAGAATAGAATGACTTTTTTATTTGTTGACGTGGCGAAGTTTGGACAGTTATGTCCAATCTACCACTTAACCAGTTTTCGGTGGGTTCAGAACCACCGGGAAGTGATTTTACAGCAGAGAACAGTTTCTTTTTTGCTGGCCGATCTAATCGGTCACCCTTACAAAGAGTGCCCAGTAGAACGCAGCTTATCCCTATCTGATTGAACAGATACCTGCTTCGGCTCACGGCTATCACTTCCCTGTCGTCTGGTCTATTAAAATTCAAAGATGTTGAAGAATTTGAATAGACCAATCAGACTCCACCAGTAACATTTACCAGTAAATGAGAAGGCTCCCATAAACTCAACCAATAATCTACTTTTCAACCTGATTTTACAAATTGTTTGGGGGGGGGGATTGAAAACACTTTTGGCACAAAATGGGCAATCAAGAAGTGGAAGGGCGACGACTGTATTACTAGTAACAATACTTTTGATCTAAAACTGTTATTTTTCTAAGAAAAATTTTGAAAATCCAAAAATATATAGTTTTAAAAAGTACAATAATTATTATAGTTATTGTCGATTAGGAAAATATTGTCGATTTGAGAGCGTTAATATGATAACATCAGCTGATGAACCGGGTCCACTTTGATTCGGTCTCCTGTAAACAAAAACAGTCCCAGTAATACCAACTAGAACCACATGATAATCAAGTTGGCATTGCTACCAGTTACCGGCTTTCATAATCAGCTGACTGCCTCCATTTTCTTCATCCTCAAACCTCAAACCTTCATCAGTTGATGTCTAGCACTGATAGAGAGAAGAGCTGTTTTGTGCTCCAGTAGATTTTTCAACACACATCACTGGAATGTTACCTTAAATTTGCTATTTAAACAGTGCCTACTGATTAAATACTGAAGTGCTCAAATGATTTAGTGATGAATAAATGGAAAATCAATTCTGGATATCTTTCTCAAGGTAAGCAGTTTCATATCAATTTTTGCAATTTAGTCTATTTTAAGACACCCTTAAATACCATAGTTTCTTAATTGCATAGCTTTGCTCCATTATTTTGAAGTGAGAAATAACTAAAATGAAATGGCTAAAATTTAACCTAAAAAGTTCATCATCACTAACTCTTTGAAATCTGTCTAGTCATTTTCAGTTACCAACTCTAATTCAATAACTATGTTTCAATACTCGGGTAGGGTAAACTCTACTAGTTTTCCCCTTTATTAACTTATTTCAAAGCCAAGCTAAGAAACTATTTAATAACTACAGTTTTTAATATAAAAACCAAGAAAGAATTGTTATTCATTTTTAGGTAGACTTCTCGCTATTCATTATTATACATTGACCTTGACTACGGTACCAATTTATTTTATAGATCATTAGAATTTATAAATTTTATTGGGACATTCTCAGTGAACATGCATTTTCTCATTTTGTTAGTTTTAATCTACCAATGCTGCTTGATTTCAAATTTCTCATGAATTTATTTTTATTATTGCTTCTATTTTCCCTTGGACATTATTTTCCAGACAGTGTGCTTCAAAAGTCAATCTTAAAACTATGCATCAATTGAAACGTCCTTCAAAAATCAAAAGCAGAGAATTTAAATTGTTTTTGACTGAAAAAAGAAATAATTCATTGTTTGAAAAATAAGTTCAGAACTGGTCGTCGCCTACATTATAATTATTATAAATTGATAGTGATATTATATAATCAAATTAAAATTAGTTATCACACTAGTAGCCTCTTAGTGGAATTTCAATGAGCTTTTATATCATGATGATCATCCAAGTAACTAGTAACTATATTGATAAACCTCTTATTAGAACTTGTATGCATACTGGGCTAATTTAATTTTATGATTTCAAGAAATGTTTCTTACAAGCCAGCAGCTACCGTACTGATATGAACCATGATCTACCAATAATTGATTCAAACTATTCCAATCCTTATAGATAATTAATCCATATTCTTTTCAATGAGAAAATGTTTTTCAGTCTCATTTAATTATTATCTTTAATCTCTGTCCTTTTGCTCAAACTCCACTTACTCACTACTCAAATATATACACATCCCACTTGCAATTTGACATGTTCAGTGACTATAGATAGGCCTACTGTACTAATCCAACATTTTCTCAAAATTATGTTGCTGCAACCCAAATTTACCAATTTCTTTGATTATTTCACAATTATTTTTAGGATATTATAAAATTGGGTTCCACTATTTGACGTCGTTTCAGTCATTGCTGAATATAGTTAGCAAGATTATTAACTTGAAGCTAGTTTGTAAAATATTTTTTCAAGTTTGGTTTCTCAGTCGTTTAGTAAATTATTCAGTAGCTATTGATTCATTAGCGGCCCTAAGGCTTGTTTCACACACACACCCGGCAGTCGGGTAACTGGTGTTGTTTGCCCAGCTGTACGAACATTGCATTATATGGGACTATGTAATCATACCGGATAAACAATAATGGTTACCTAACTGCTGGGTATGTGTGAAACAAGCCTTAGGGCCTCTAATGAATCAATAGCTTTTGAATGATTTTCTAAATGACTAAGAAACCAGGCATGAACCATATATTAAATTGATCATGATGTTATTTCCATGCCAGTGAATCGAAATGACTCATTCCAAATTCAATTCCATTGGATCACCAATTAATTCTAATATATACTAATGATAGTCTTATTGGGATTGAATAGGAAATTTTAATTCATTCCAAGTATCCTCCAACATTATTCTCAAGGGCAGAGATTGTTCATTGATATACTTGATGAATGAAGTGGCTGTTTTACCCTATCAAAATTTCAATATAATTATTGTTGGAGCCGTATTGATACTGGTTTATTTTGTATGGCTTTCCATTTTTAAGAACAAGTATTTCTGAGTTTTCAACTATATCCAGCAAAACATATGATGCAGTATCAGTATATTAGGACACATTGTTTAATGCTCAAGATACTTGATCTTAATCAACATCATCACTTCAAACACATTCTATAGTCAATTGAATATTGCCAGCACATATCAATTTCCAATCAACTTTACAAACTTTTATCAATGTAACACCACCACATATTTTGATATAATTGAAGCAATCAACACACCTCCAAATTTGTAATAGCTTAACTGAACTATTTTTTTTTTCAACAGGATGACTGATCAGTTCAACCTACTTCAAGAAGGAGATATGAAAAGACTCAACTTCACGGTAACCTCTTCAGTAGGTCAAGATGGTGGAGTACAAACTGGCCAGGACGTGAAACTGGAGATTTGGTATTATGTATCTTGCTTTTATAGTCAGTTAGGTTAGAAGTTTCCCACCATTCTCCTGCATATGCTAGGAGGTTTACAGTTGTTAGTCAAGTACCACACTCTTCAACCATGCTCTTGGATTGTGCCACAATGTCATATTTGTGGCTTCGATGGCATGGTCTGCATCTGAGAGTCCATGTCTCTCTTGTAGAGTTCATGACCGCAGTTGTCAGATAACGCTGCTATACGTCCGTCTTATGATGGAGTGGTACTGTTTATTGTAGCTGGTGGGATGTGTTATGAGGCTAACAATCGTGAATGGAGATTTGTTGGGTTGCAGGGCATTTGCAGTTGTTAATCATGTATCACACTTTCTATCCGGGCTCTTGATTTGTGCCATGACATAATCTTGATGGTTTTTTGGCTGGGTTCAGTGGCTCTCACGGATGCTTCGAGAGTCTCTCTCCTCGCTAAGGCCTTGTGACTACTTGTTAGTTCCACAAGGAGAACAGGGTGCACTGCTCAGTCGCCACAACCATTTTATTATGGTGTGGTACATTTCATTGCAGCTGGTGGGTTGATATAAGGCTAACAAATGTAAATAGGGATTTGCTGTTAGGTCCCTGTCAGGATTCTCATGTCACATTCATTGTGCATGGACTGTGTTACCCTGTGATCAAGAGATGCCGGTTGCCAGGTGAAAACCCTGGAGTAATGATGTCTCCGACATATGTTGAGTGCAGGTGTTAGCACCTTTATGTTTGGTAATTGTGATAAGAGATTAGATTAGACATTGATTATGCAAAAATATTTGATACTATTTATTGATAGATTATTGGCGCTTGCCTATAGATGTAGGAGTGCAAAAATATTTGATACTTTTTATTGATAGATTATTGGCACTTGCCTACAGATGTAGGAGTGCAAAATAATATATTATACTGTTTATTTATAGATTATTAGCGCTTGCCTACAGATGGTAGGAGTGCAAAAATATGTGATACCATATTTATTGATAGATTATTGGCTCTTGCCTATTCATGTACAGTGAATGTGATAAGAAATGAGATTAGACATTGATTATTCAAAATTTGGGGAAGTGGCTCTCACTTTAGCTTCAGCTACTGGCTTTGGGCTTAGAGTTTATGCCATTCTCTCTGGCAATGCTTTGGCAGTGAAAATGTCATAAGCTCTACCACACTGAGAATAGAGTTCACTTGGGTACATTCAAGCATGGAAGCAATAATTCAAGGGTAGTTTAAGGGTGCTGTCCTATACTTGCTAGGAAATGAAAATATGTGATACTATTTATTGATAGATTACTGGCGCTTGCCTACAGATGTAGGGGTGCAAAAATATTTGAAATCATTCATTGATAGATTATTGGCGCTTGCCTAATGATGTAGGGGTGCAAAAAATTTGATACTATTTATTGATAGATTATTGGCGCTTGCCTGCAGATGGTAGGAGTGCAAATATGTGATACTATCTATTGTTAAATAAGGAATTTTCCCCATTTAATCACTCTTGCTCAAGTCTGTTTCAGCCACACTGTGTTGTTGTCATCACCACTTCTCGGGTATTCTTCTCAAACAGATTCAACTCCATTCGTGCTACAGTCTTTTTTTAAGCTTTATCTACTAGGTAATTAACTGTTTTTCTTTTCTTGTAGAATCTATTCTAAATAACTGAAGAAATCACAATAGCCTTCATAGCTAAACAGATTCGGTTTCAGAGCAATTCAAATATCTAATCCAGTGCTGAGTTTCAAGCATTGCATTTTGAGATTTGTCCAGATATCTCAACGCAGTAATAATTGAATGTTTCCATGAGTGATGATTCTGAATCTCCATCAATAAATCAGATAATAAATCCAGCCAATCCGACTTAGCTTTTTTAAATGCTATCCAATTCTAAACTATTCTTGATTATTTGAATTAAAAATTAAATTATGTTGTTTTAAAACTATTTAGTGGACTTTATGCTTTGAAAATTTCTTTTATCTCTGATTGTTTTCTAGGCTAGTTTGCCAGCAGAAGTATTCATCTAATTGCTATCAAAGAGGATGGAAACTCCAAAACTAAAACTGATAAGATATATAGTAGTACCGGTAGCTTACCTGAACAGAATTTTTGTTTGAAGCTTGGTATTTGATGATCCAGACAAACTGCTAGCTGGACAGTTACTTGAAAAAATATTATTGTTGAAAATGATAGAATAATATTCTTCAAAAGATTAGCCTATATTGTTTTCATATTGATGCAGGAAATTTGATGAAAATTTCTGTAAACATGATTAGGCTACCAATACACAGTTTCAGTAGTTCGTTGGTATTATAAACCTTTTAATCAGAATTGAAATGCAATAATTTTTGTTTAATGTTGAAATAATAATTGTTTTTTGCTTTTCTACTGGTGGGGAAGGAATTATGCACAAATTCTGGAACGCAGATTTCAGGGTTATACCGGAACGTTTTTCTAAGTAAGTCGTGAATTAAAAAAATATTTTTTAGCAACTTTTTATATTGTACTTGTAATTGGGCATGCATTTATGTTGTTACAATTCTTTGTTATATTGTGTTTTTCATGGCATTGATTTAAAAAACGTTATGTATAAATAATAGCAAAAAAATCATTTTCTATTTAAATTCAAACAATGAAAATATATATAGTTGATAAAGTTTCTATAGAGTACAAGTGACCTTTTCAGATTATTTCAAGTCTCAACTTTTGTAATTTTATCGATTGTGGCTATTGTAATTTGTGAATACTGTTTGTATTGACTAGTCTTAATACTTCAAGGCATTATTTTGAAACACATTTTGTACAATCCACTACTAGGTAGGGCATGCAGTTCTCTGTTACTTCGTTTATTTGTTTTATTGTGTATTTCTTGTCATTGATTTTACCAGACACTTTGTATCAATCATTGTTAAAAAATGTCAGCTCCCACTTCAAACAATTGAAGATATATCTAGTTGATAATGATTTATAATTTAAGTATAATTTCAAGTTTCAACTGCTGTAATTTTATCGATGGTGACTAATGTAATGTGAGAATACTGTTGGTATTGACTTGTCTTGTACTCCATGTGTGGAGTTTTCAAGGCTTAATCTTTAAAAAATTCAAATAATAATAAATAAAAATACAGGATGAAAAGGGCAGAAGAAGGAAGAAGCGAGAAAGGTGGGAGGTCTAGGCCACGGGCTTCTCCATCTTTCTTAGTATTTTATATTGAATGATCAACATTTAATTTAATTTCCACTTTTAATAATATTTTATTGTTATATAGATAGGAAACATTGTTTTTTAAATGTTATGATTTATTCAAAATTATTTTCTCTTTTGTATGAATTTCATTTATAAAATCTTATACTGGGTTCTCTGCTGTACAAACCGATGGAGAAATTTGAGAGGCTCTTTTTGTCCATTTCGAATTACATCTGAAGTTCTGCTCTTCTGGTGTATTTTGATGATGTTCTCTTTTTGGTGTTTAGGGAGGGGGGTATTGTTTGCGGTACTGGTTCTATTGTGTTGCTACGGTGTCAGTTTGTAGAATAGCTTTTGATGTCTATTTGTTGTATCAGAGGAGTACTGCAGAAAACCCAGCAAATGAGATTTATATTAAAATATATTCTTTTTAAAACAATTATTATTTATTAATAGAAAATGTGGTCAGGGGATACTGTTTGGTTGGCAGGACAGAGGTGATCTCTGGAGGTACCCCAGGGATTGCCTCTCAACTCCAACACTACTTCCCTCCGTTAATGGGTTGTAGTTAGGAGCAGTATCCACCTCGCGTGGCCCACAAGGCCCCTCCCGGAAGGGGGGCAAGTCAACCTTACGTCCTCGAATGGTGTTGATGCCACACCTCGTGTGGGCTGGGAAACGTACGTCCTGGGTGCCCTCGGTTTGGTTCATCTCTTGACTGGAGGCAGTGTTGAGATGTCCCCTGACGGTGGGATACCACAGTGACTGCGGCCGACAAGGCTCTGGCGATTGGCGAAGTTAGGGACACCCAAAGTTAGTAGACAGATCTATCTGCTACTAATCTTGGTGGTCTCTCACTACCGATTTTCATGAATTTTTACTATTCTTCCTTTCTGTTCTCAATTCCCTTTTGGGGCCAAGTAATAGGTGTTGTTAATTTTAATTTTTTTATTTTCTCATGTAGGCATCTATTATTTTATCATCCTATACATTTTGTATATTATCGACTGGGTTTGAATTTTTTCAATAGTTTTATAAATCTTCTTTTAGTTTTAGAAAGAATACGGGGGGCTCTTTTCGCATTTTTGGGGGGGCCTAATTTATGGGGGGAGGGGGGATTGGTGCTAACTTTAGGGGGGGGGTGCGTCATGAGGCTTAGGGGGGGTGGGCACTCCTGGATTGAGTAATTCTCTTCTCATTTAAATCATCTCCAAAACTCCACCATCCTTTTATAAAAATCCTTTATTATTTCGATATCAATAGCAAGATTTATAAGGACTCTCCTAGTGCTCTGACGTATTTTGTTGAAAAACTTACCTTTCAAGGAACAAAATGAATATAATCTACTCTATGAATTAGGGTCTTCTTTGATTGCATCACCTCTTTACCCCGTATAATCCTGTTCTATTTAAATCTCTGAAAATGTGAAACGCATCTCAAGCGCAAGTATTACCGTAGAAGTCAGGTTACTTCAGGTTAAGTATTCCCACTTATTTTATTAGTGTTATTTCACACTGATGTAGAGCTTCGTAGTAAACGTCAGATGGTGCTGTGTCTGTCAATAATGAAATGGTAGTAACGCATAAAAGTAAGTGGTTAGTCATATTTTGTTTAAAACATATTCCAATATCAATTATAGCCTAGTTTAATTTAATTTATAATTTTAATGAAAGTGAAAATTGAGCAACAAATACTTCACCAATGCTTAACTTATTCACCTTTATTTTTTCTATGGTAGAACATTCAGAAGAAAAGATAGATAGGCTGCTGTTACAAATCAGTCCACCATAACGATCAAATGAAAATCATAGGCTAGATATATTACAGTAAAATCGATGGAGTGAGGTAGAGTTGTTTAAGTGTCGTGAAGTGGCATTTTCAGAGAAACATAGTCCGTTTGGGATGTCATTATTAAGACACAGCAAGCTCTTTGGACCAAAACATGTTGAGGTCAGTTGCCTTGGGCCAAAAAATCAAGAACCCATCAATTTTCAAAATATTGATGATGATTATATTGTTGTTGATGAACATAATAAATTGTACACATGTCATTCACAACCAATTTGAGATTGAACAGGACATGACAGTCGAAACTATAGTATCTCGTGTGTTAATTTAAATGGTTGTGACTGTATTATTCATTTTGGGACCCCATCATGCGTTAAGCAAGCACCCGGGGACATCAAAACAAATTAATCCGGGTTCCCCGTAATGTCATCCCACATGCCTGGGGGCCTCCAGAAGCCCTCAATTGCCCCAGTTTTAGGCCTGTATCTGGGGCCTCTTGAAAGCCTTAAAAAGGCCCTGGAGGCCCTCTGGCGCCACCCATTATTGATTTCACTACGGTACCGTATAGTTGTGTGAAGTAAAATTTCTAGTAGATTGCATCTATAATATTTTCAATTCGAACGTTTCTAAACCTGGGACGCCTCATTTCCTTGGCTAGATCGTCCGTTCATCTTCCATCCATTTAAAAATGCGTCTTATATGACTTCATTATCTCAGAAAAATTGGGTGTTGAGCTTTCTGCTTTCTTAATTCGTTGAAATAAAATAATCAGAAAGATTGGGATTTGAGAGAAAAAGAAATAACATTCTTTCATCTCAAGTTAAAATTATTCTATAAAATAATCTATAAAATATTAGCCCAGTCAATAAAAGGTCTAGAACCATCTCCCAATGTCACAAGTAATTAGTGAAAAGCTGACTCTCTCCCAGGCTCTACAACTTTAGACTACTATAATAAGGGTGTATTTTCCCAAAAGTCCCCGAAAACCCCTAGGTCCTCTACCACCATCACTCAAAGTTAAAAAATGTAGTTAATTGGAAATTCGATATATATATTGTCATGCTCCCTTTTGTGGCGGAGGATGAGATGTAATAGAACTTTCTGAAAAGAAAAAATTACATCTATAATTGCTCCAGAAATTAGGTCCTTTGTGGAAATTAAGGCCGCGCGCATGCATCAGCTTGATTCCTCTCAACCCACAAAAAGGTGTGACAAAGATGCCCCGAACCTCCCAAAAATTTGCAGTGCCATGTTACTGCAATCTGCAGAAGTCCAGGACGATATTCGCTAATCCCTGTCGTTTGAAAACTACACAAGTGTATTTGTCGGGCAAGGGGAAATATATAATTCCCTATATTCAAGGGAATAGCCCTTTACAAGTGGAGATTTTACAATCTATGTTGGTTTGTGGTGAATTTATCCCATTATATTATTTCGGCGCACATAAACACAAGATTATGGCCATAATAAATAATTTCAAGATAACTCACAGTACTGGAACTCCTCCATGGGTTAATTGTCGCCCTTCTTTTAGAATAGATGCTCCAGCACTGTTTTTGCTCATTTTTACAAATTTTTAAAATAAGACGTCCAACGTGAATTTCAACAAAAGAGCATACATTTAAGAAAAAATAGTAACTTTTCAATTGAAATGGACCTGTGATCCAAAAGTTTGTGTTCATTGAGGATGTTTTGTTTATTGTGTGTAATGGTATCTTTGTATATTTCAAATTGTTCCATGGTTTGAGTTTGTGTCCTTTGGGTTTCATATGTAGAGTGTGTATATATATAGGTTGGTATAGTGATGTCAGTATAGTGTGTGTCCAGTTTGAATGATGTGACTGGCGAAGATCGATTTGGTTTTTGAATTTAATGCTTATAATAATAATGCTCTTTATATCGTTGTTTGAATGCGCGGCCTGTTTTGTCCTATGTAAAATTTGTTACAATCAGAGCAGTTCAGTTTGTAGATCCCTGGGAGATCGTATTTGTTTGTCTTCAGAAAAAATCTTCAAAAAAGCCGGCCACACTATCGCATTCAGAACAAAAACCAAATTAAAAATTCACTTGCATCCAAAACCATACTGAATTGAGGTCAGTGCCATTCTCGTAGCGCGCCACCTATAACTACATTGACTGTAAAAAGAGTCAGTCTAATTCACTGAAGTCAACACTTTTTTGGGCACCAAATTGCGCGCGGGTTGGCACCAATCAGAAGCATCAGAAGAGAGACGTCCAATGTCCGCACTCTCTTTAGAAAGCCACTTTAATATTACTAGTTGCTGAATTAGTTTGAATCAAAAACTTACAAAGATCGAGATGTTTTTAACTTTTTAAACGGTAGACAGGCACGTAGCCAGGGGGCTTGAGGGGCCTCAGTCCCCCCCCCCCCGGAATTTTGATGGATATTTGTTGATTATTCCATACCTCCCGACGACCCCCACCCAATAGTATAGGACTAACCTGGTCTCAGGCACACCCTACTTACTTTTTTTTTACTTTTGAAGTCTTCTCAAGACGGTCAGTAGACCATGGAATCATCCTTGTTTCTTTGGGGCCCTGGTGAGCCCAGATTAGTTTATTAAAAAAGAAAATCCTGACGCTGATGGTAGAGCATTGCAAAATAGCATCTTAGAAGTTTGAATTAGCCGCCATAAACTACTTGTTGTTGGTCGATTGATCGATGACAATCTTGATCAAATTGTCAATGCTAATAACTCAATGCCTTCTAAAGTAAAAAGGAGGCATTGTACCAATGCCTTGTAGAGTACTTTAGAAGGCATTGATTGTACCTCTAGGAGGCATTGAATAACTGCACTTCTGCATTCTTTCGCCGGTGTCTTCTGTCTTCTGCGTACAGTGCATGTGGATGTATTCTGTGGCATGTCTTGTGTTTTTAGAGAATTTCAGGAGAAAATTGTGCTGTAGAATGATATTGCATTGTTTGCTAAGGTAACCTAAGCCCCGTATCATGTAAATGGACCATAAAGTTGAAAATTTGAGCTGTGATATGCCAGTAACTTCTTTCCAACAAAAATTTGACTTTGACAAATTCATAGGCCAATGGCTACTGTTTAGTGTTTACCAAATGTTTGTGTTTTAATTTACTTATAAACTAATCGACTGAAATAAATTGAGTTTCTAAGCTTCTGTAAGATTGATAGGCTACAGATGGAACCTTTGTATAACGAATGACACAGCAGGGAGAAAAAGTTGCATTTTAGTCCCTAGATGCACAAATAACTATTGTGTCACCCTATTGCGGCTTAGCAAAATGGATTGTCTCAATATTAATTTTTGTTATTCATGTATCTCCATTTGTAATTTTTTCTGTTTTCAAAACAGTCAATGCAATGTCAACACTCACGTGTGTAATTGGCTACCACAACAGAATTATGCCGTTATAAGATGGGAAATTAACTTATTTTAAAATTCTTTCAAATTGCCCAATTATTCTTTAGTTGAATGACTACATTTCAGATGTGAATAAAATCTATGTACGGTATTGATTAAAGTGGATACCTTGCTCAATTTTTTTATATGTTCTTAAGACTAACGAGCAACTTTTTTCTGGCCTACATTACTAAACTAAACTTAAATTAAAGAAATCCTCCTTAGGGCCTCAGCTACATCTAATTATATCTATGAATACGTACCGTATATTTGCACTACTTAGCTGGGGTTTACTCAATCACTGCTCAGCTCATTGAACACTATCACTTGAATCAAGCACTAAACTAATTCAAATGGCTTTCTACTTTTGAGCCTCCGCTCCAATCCTCCAATGTCCAGTACCACTCAATACCCTTTACTCCATGCAGCTTCAACAATTTTTTCCGTTGATAATCTACCCTGTTCAGTAGACTTGATTTTTTCAAATCCATTGCTATCTTATCGTTAGTCCGCACTAAGCTGAGCACATAGTTCCTGGCATAGTTGAAAGACTCAACAGAGAGAAATAATTAACGTAAGTAATCTCCTTGATTGAAAAGTGGTATTTGAGTGGGGGGGGGGGGGGGGTGTTCAAGAAAAACTACCCCGTTCCACAATTAAACGTTTGGGTGGCTGGTTGGCCTGCTAGGTAATAAATGGGGATCTGGTGGCCCAACTCTAGGTAAAATGTGACATTTCACATTTGGACGCGGAAAAAGTAGGGGTTGCTAGGCGCTAGGTTGCTGGGTAGTACTGCGCAATTTGGTTACTTTGTATCTATATATTTCTTAAATCCATATTTTTTCTCACTTCAATGGGAGCTGTTAGGGCTCGTGTGACTAATTTCAAATTGGTAATGTACCAATTTTGAAAACTATTTTTTACACTTTTGAAAAGTGAAAGTCGTTAAATTTTCAACAAAAAGTTAATAAATTTATTGCCTTATTATGCATACCTCTCAATAGTATGTAGGCTTTGCTTGTCTGATCACCAATCTAAATTGCCCAATTGTCAAGGTTTGCACTCAAAACAATTAGCAGTCATTTTGTTACCATTCAGAATTTTCTCAATCAAAAGCATGATCCTTATATATTGAATCAATTATAAAAATTGCTAATTATAGTAATAACTAAAACATGAATACAGTAATACTAAAACTTTTCAGAATATCAATACACTTGTTCTTTAATAAAAAACCGTAAGGATAACAACCATGCTCATTCCAAGAATCTATGGCTTCGGCTTCCACATCATTGTCAATCTAAAGTCTATATTCCGGAGGAATTCTATAATGACAAACCCGTTTAATGACGCAGTGACATAATTCCTGAATTGTCAACCTATTAACAAATCATCTTTTATTTGTATGTTTGTTTGTTTTTTATTTGACTGTACCTTGAATGAATTATGTGTATGTTTTCGTAATGATTTGAGTTTGTAAATTGTTTGTTTTGCTTTGGAAATAAAATTGAAACTTTTCTTGCTGGCAATCCCAAAAAGAATTATCTCGGGAGTACCTAATTTCTCTTATCTTAGAAGAATTAAGTAGTTTAAATTGTACTTTATTTTTATAAGATAAATAAAACATTTATTTATTAGGTGCATAGATAATGACGTAATTGTTTAAAATACTATATTATAGCCTCCTGCTGTTATGATTGAAATCCGATATGAGCCGTCAAGGGTTGTAATTATTATTATTTTATAATTCCTAATAAATGAATTTTAATTGAATTTGCTTGTAGAAGTTTGTAGGAATTCATTCTGTTGACTCAGGTAAGAAAATACGGAGGAATGTTTATGAGTTAACAAACTTATATAATTTTACTATTCGTCATGTCATTGACAGTAGTGAAATATTACATTACTTATAAACATTGCAGCTGTCAAATTCCGTAGTCCTTATACTGAGCAATTTTTTCAGTAACTCATTTATGTATAGACAATAAATCATTAATCAAAATTATTTTGATTCATTGTATAACCAAGCAAAGTTGAAGCAAAGTTATCAAACCATTGATAACCAAGCAAAGTTGCTGTTATACAAGATTGATAAAGTTATTGTGATCCAAAGCTGTCACAACATGTACCTAATAATGGTTACAAAAATGTTACAATTTTAGAGCTCTCAAATGAGGGGATTGGATGGACATAATTGGGGTTTTCAGCTTTCTGCTCTAATGGAGAGTGAATTCCAGCAAATTTTTTATCATGAACAATTTTGTCTATCCAACAATTGGTTGATACAGTAAAAAAGCAGCATTGAATCATCCGGTTTATAATTGAACATATTGAGGATTGTAAATAAAATAGTTCTGCGGCATTGAGTATAAAACGTTATTTTTAATGATAGTTCTTCACATTTCATGAAATCGACATAGATGGCAGTTATGATAATATTTACAAGTGCTCCAAATATGCTTTTTCCATTAAGAATAACTAAACCAGCATTCAATAATTCATTAATTGGCTATTATCAAATTAAATCTTATTTATTATTGAGATTTTTATCAAGTAGGAAATACACTATAATCACCCTAAAAGACAATAATAATGACTTATGTCGCATTTGGAATATTTAGGTACACAATGTTTATGACTTATTAGCTTTTTAGCAAGACTACATTTTTATACAGTGTCGCATAAGGGATATACGGTACAGTACCGTAATATGATTATTGCCTCTCATTATCGTAGATTTATTTAGCTTCATTTAATTGTAGCCTATCAAAATATTGTCCTGTTCATAAAAAGAATGAATCTTTTTGACCCTATTAGAATTTAAGAACAGAAACGCGTTTCCCGTGAATGATTTTCTTCCACTTTTGGGTTTGATTGTTACTTCATTTCTTCTACATACGTTGCAGGGAATATTCCAACGACACCATTCAATTCTCCTAGCCACCATCCATCAGCTTGCTTGTCATGAATATTGATGACATCACCTTCAAACATACAAAAAATATCTTAAAAGGCTGATACAATCTTTCAAAACCATGACAAAATTCCCAATTGAGTTTTTAGACTCAAAATAAATAAATTTACAATTGTAGGCCATGAACTATTCAATTTTTTTTTTTAGTAGGCTACGGTACCGTATATGTTATTATATTCAATATCAAGTAGTAGTCTGTCTGTTTAATTACACACATGAATTGCCTTCTGTATTTTCTAATAAAAGGCTACTGTCTTTTCCAATATTTTTTCTTCTAATTTGGACTATCGAGTCATCAATTTCTTGCCGTTATCAAAAAATTCAAGATTCCATAGTAATGTGTAGGTTTGCCTAATTGGATAATTCGTGAATAACTCGTTGCCTCTGAAAATGGATCAGCCGGCATTGTTTCGATATCAATCAATATTGAAAACCTCACATTAGTAGTATATTTTTTGTATATATTTACAAAATTCTCCTTTAATCCATTGCATATAAAATGGTACGTTATTTATGTTAGGAAATTTTCCAATGCGGGGCTTTTACACTGATTCATATTCGACTGCTGGATGTCTGATGCACAGAGTTTGAAAATTCTCATGTTTTAGATCCGCAAATAAAATAACGCTTTATATGATTTTCGTCAATAAGAGTAAAATAGTTTTTATGATAACTTGTACCTATTCTTGAGTAATTCTTGAATTATTAATGAACTATTCCTGAATTATTCATAATAATTATTATTTTATTCTTGAATAAAAGTAAAGTACAGTAGTTAGTTTTCATGATAAATTGTACAATCTAATATTAAAACTGACACTGTATTTCACTCTTAAATAATGTTTTACTCACATATATTGGAGATGCTTGAGGAATGCATTTCACTTCTGAAAAGAATCTTCGTCAGTCTTTTCAGAAGTGAAATGCATTCCTCAAGCATCTCCAATATATGTGAGTAAAACATTATTTAAAAGTGAAATACAGTGTCAGTTCTAATATTAGTTGTTCATTAAGTATTTCGTCATGGAAAACATCGCAGATAAATTGTACCTATTATTTTTGAATTATTGAAATGGAATAGTAAGAACATTATACCAACCTGGAGTCAAATTCAGTTCGTCGTATAGGTTTGCAGCATAGTGATATAGTGCTTTGCATCGATTTTGATTGCAATTGATTTGTGTTGGTACAGGGTATTGACTGAGAACACTGTTCTGGTAATCCTTTTCACTCCCTTGACTTGAAAACTCATCTACATAAAAGAAAGGAAGCATTCATTTCTCTCAAATAAATTGAATGAACATCTCTGCAAGTATCCATGATAGAAACAGTGGAGAAATTAATATTTAGCAGGCCTTCTTCCACGAATTATTATGACTGTGATGTACATCTATGATGTTCTCTGATAGTTGATTTGATTGCAATCAATATTTTTCTTATTTTTACACTAGATCCGCGGACTTTCTGGTATAAGTTCGCAAACATAACTTACTTTGAAAATAAAAAATGATTATGAATAAATAGCATGGAGCATGGTCATAGGTATTACCTATATTTTACATTAAAAATATTTTTTTCATTACATTATGAATTCTGCTTGTTACAACCATGAACAGGCTTTCTGAGATTTGTCTTTTCAAGTGATATTTTTTATTAATCACAGTAGTTATCAGATAGAGCGGAAAAGCACTTCATAAAGTGATATCTATAGATTTCAAGATAAATTATCAATCTCCTAATTGATTGATTTTTTAGATCTCAAAGATTAATTTTCCTTATGATTATTATGCAATCAAATATAAATTCTTGGATTTCTGGTTCCATAACGATCTGCGTTGTTAATATTAACTTTTTGTTGTAAATCTAACACTGTTCTGGTAATCCTTTTTACTCGACTCGAAAACTCATGATAACAAAGACTGCAAGTCGTTAAATTTACAACAAAAAGTTAAAATGCAGTATAAATATTCAATCTAACTAAATTTCAAATCAAATCAAGTATTCAAACATAAATTTTCAATGTATTGAATTAATTTAAAATTCACACAAACATTTGATACAAATAACATGTAAAAAAATAGATGAACTTCCAGTATGTTTTGTGGAATGGGACGCATTTAATTCAGATAGTTGGCTTATATTTATTCATGACAAAAATACTATAAATCAAAGATGCTACAGGCTTTCGCCCACAACTGCTTTCCTCGCAAATTTTGCATGTGGGGTACTCATAGAACTATGTAATATACTCATAAATATACTCATAGAACTATGAGGGTACTAGGATCGTATTCGGTTGTGGGTGGGGGTGGGGGCGTTTGGAGAGTTGTGCCTGTTGGATTCTCTCCATAAGATTCACTAGCTAGTGGCTGGTATACAGAAAAATAATTGATTGATACATTTCTTGAATACAAATATCAAAATTTCTGTGAAGAGGGGATTCTCAAAAAAGGTACTTTTTCTGTTGATGGTTACCTGGATTTTGAGACCATCTACCTCAGTGGTTCTTTCTGTTTTCTTTTTTTTTTGCAAAGACAGAACCATGTTCAGAATTCTGTCTTTAGAGACAATAAATTTGTGAAAATCGATACTTGATATTGATAACATACATTTGAGACTATAAAATCTTTAAATACTAACCAAAATCACTGTCAGGCTGAACTGAATTTCCATCAGCTGCACCTCTGTCAGTCCAATCCGGAGACTCCACTATGTCTACAGATTCTGTCCTCACCCATGGTGGAAGCTGGAAAAAGGGTTATTTGTTATGATTTTTTAAGAAGTATCTTGTATTGAGGGTTTACAATTCCAGATCTCAATTGCTTTAGATAAAGCATACAAGGGTGCATTTTCCTAGTATCGAAAACTCCTTGTTCAATAAAACAATTAAAACCTCTATAAAGAACAGAACATTCATTCCTTATTATGACACACTCTTAATAAATAAAGACACAGTCTTAATAAATTTGATGAATTTTGAACGTTAAAGCTCATCTCAACATAAGTTTTATAACAAAGTTAAAAACGTTTTCTATAACTTACACGATATTAATGATTAAATTCAGCATTCAATTTTTGACATTATTAGGATATTTTTTCTATTAATGTGCTATATCTGTTGCTAAGAAAATATAGCTTCCAACGCCTGTTACTAACTTGGTTTTACAACATTAATTTTGAAAATAGTTTTATTGCTTTGAGCCACCTCAAGTACTATTTGCTATCCTTGTTGGCTCTGACTGCTGTTTGGATAAAGTTAACATTAATATTTACATAAATTACAATAGGAACATTATACCAGTATTATCTACTTGTCTTCTGTACTTGATATTTCACATTTTTTTTGCATATTCTTTTAAAACCCGTATCTAATTGTTTTGCAGGAAATTCCACCTGACCCTAGTTTGTAAAACTTACTTTGAGAATGCTTTGCTGAAACCCTTGCCGATCTCGTGTTACTTGTATGTGGGATGAAAGCGGATGGTTGCTTTTTGGTTGGCCTTCCAGCTCACATACAGAGCTTTGTACTTTATACCTTGCTGCTTCCAGGTAAGCTAGCATTGATCGCATCTGAAATAATAATTATATTATGTTATTAATATCATCATAATTATTTTCATAATTTATTCATGTTCACTGATGCTGATATTGATACATCTTTATCAATACCTTTATATGAATTGTTCTTTATTTATTTGTGTGTAGCCTACCTTTGTAATATTATATATTTTGCCTATTGAATACGCACAAAAATAATCGTTGTAATATTTAACTGAAACTGTTATCTACATTGTAGTCTTTTTAAATTTTGATTTGAAAAAAAAATTGAAAAATAAATGCATGATAAGGTTAATAATTGTTAAATTTCTCAATCCACACAGCTCCAAACTTTTTCTATAATTTACATATTTTGGTAATCTGATAGCGGCAAATCTAGTATGATTGAAGAAATTCATTGCTTTTTAACCTTTATTTGGATAACTAAGTACTTCGGTTTTAAAGAGGATAAGTTTAAAAATCCCCCCTTCAATTTAGCTATTTTTAATTCCTAAACTTTCACCAACTTCTATCTCTAAGTTATGTTACTAACAATCGCAAACCCAATATCCTGCAGAACCTTCTCTGTACGTCTACCTCTTTCCAATCTTTTAAAGAGTAAGCTAGCATATATAATGGCTACACACAATAAGCTTCGGTTGACGTGTGAGGATCTTTGAATCTTCTGGATCTTTGAATCCGTCCCTTCATAACATAACATATATAATGGCTGATGTACCGGTAGTTGCCTATTGAGCGATAAAGTTATTAAATAAAAAGTTGAATTTTTTACAAGCATTGCTTTGAATAACACATCAAATAAAATTTATTCCATTCAGAAATTGTACATGATAGATAATACAGACGTTATACAAAGATTCATTTGAACCACTTAATTATAACATGAAATGTACCTCCATAAATTAATATTGCTGGTCCTATGGAAATCACCTCATTCCACTTCTCTTGTTTCTGTCGTGTTGCTATATCTGTAGGTCCGGAATGGAACTAACCAACATGAATGTCAAAGGCGGGCTGATTAATTCAGTTTTTGTTCCACGCATGGTTTTTCACAACACAGTATATCGATGTACGTGAAGAAACCAATTACATGATTCAATTAATAAAATAATACATTATAGGCTTTTGTTGAAAATTGCACGCTCCAAGACTTACTACTGTTATCAACGCCAGTAGAAATTGATATCAAGAAGAGAATGCAACCATTGTCAGTTCAAGAAATAATCATAGTAATCTTGCATCTGAAATGTTCAAGAGCTAACTTTTTTGAACTGGCGTAAAGTGAGAGACTGATCATAAATCATGAACAATCTTCAACGAGGTATTTCCTTTCTCGAAAAAGGTATTTTGTCAAGGCAAGCAGTGCTTTCATTGAGGAAACGCCACTTCTCTATTACTAGTTCAGTTGGTTAATAACTCACATGATGAAGTTTTTCAGTAACATTTTGCTGAGAATCTTCGGTACCAAAGTTGGGGGTTTGCTTTAGTGCTCGCGCCAAGTTTTCAACTCCTTGCTTCCCTCTCCTCTCTCTTTCAAGGTCTTGGCGGATTAGCTGCAAGATTTTATGCAACGCCTAGAACAAAATGAGAATATAATTAGATTTAATATACCACAAATTTTTCGTTCATCAGTTATTACACAATTACACTGTATATAATTGATATGGGTAACCATTTGAGCTCAGTAAAAGGTCATGGAACCACTAATATTTAATCTTCTGAGTAGTTATCATTCTTCATTCATTCTGATCAATTATTATTAGTTTTTTTTTAATCGAAATTGCTTATAGAAATGTCATTACTGTATTTGTGCCGTTGTCAGTGGTGTACGATGAATGCTATTAAAATACTGTACCATACTATTTCGCGATATTTATAAAAATAATTACTGGTGAAAATTTGATGTTTGTTGTGGTAGAAGTGATAATGTGGCATAATAAATAAAAGAGTTTAAAGCTTTATTTATATTTTCTGGTACCCGTAGGCTAAATAATTCAATATAAAACAGTTTGATGTTGTCGAACCACTTTTAATTCATCATTTAGTTAACGATACAGTATCATGATTCCACGTCATTGAACTGCCACATCCTTGGCTGTACTGATGTAGTAATTATTATATACATCAATATATGTAACTTACTAATATAAATATACACATATTGATATACTAACTAATACAGCAAAGTTGTGGATTTGGCAGGTCAATTCTGTGAAACCAAGGCAATGTGACTAAATAATAAATTGAGTTGTTAGACAACTTAGTAATTTTTTATTCATAAAAAATTTATACTGGCAATGCAACTAATAACAATTCAAGAAATAAGATTCATCTTCAATCTCAAATGTCCAAGAACTAACTTATTTTAGTTGGTGTCTAGCGAAGTATTGCTTTATTAATTTCTCAAATTATATTATGATTGTACCAGCATTTATTGTGACTAATATTACTACAGAATTTTGTAATTACCTGTCTTCTTCGTTCCTTGTTCATTGCCAAAGTTATATGTTCAGCATAAAAGTCAGGTAATAATTGTTCTGGCATGGGCTGACCTGCTCCTTTCAGAGAGATGACAGTCTCCATATCATGATTAATATCACATTGTTGAATTGGCTCTTGTAGTCTTTCTGCGCTCTGTCAGAAGATAAAACAGTTTATCATTATTCAAAAATTGAAACAATCAACTGGTGTCTATCTAGTAGCCTATGGCACGTCACTAAATAGACGAGAAATGTTTCTATGCAAGTTTAAATTTCTATTTAAACAATTATCCTTTATCACATTACATTCAAGACTGATTGGAGTTTTCTCAGTAATATATCGTCTTTTCAGGAGCCACTTTACTACATTTTGGAAGACATTTTTTTTATTAAGTTTTAAAACTGAAACTATTATCATAAAACTATATAGTTTTATTGCCTACTGGGCTCGAATTGCACTAGTGGGTACATATTTGTTATATATTTTTAAATGATTTTTTTAGTCAGTCATTATAGTTGGGCAGATTTGTGTGGAACATAAAAAATCTTGAAAGATTTTGATGGACTGTTCGTTCTATTCTAGCTTTTCAAATTCATTAAAAGATTTTGCAAATCACCTGATAGTGGCATAATATCTTGCAATAGATTGTCTGAATTCAACAAAAATTATTGTAAAAAATAGATACATATTACAACGCACTAGAGTAACTTATTTGAAAAAATTGTAAAGTTTTCGAACATTTATTCAATTGTTTCAGGTTCCAGGACAGAATGATGCTTCCTCTGGGCTACTAGATTCTGGGCTCTGGATTAATGAAGCATTAATCGATCATGGTAGCTAGGCTAAGCTGCAAGATGAACTCACCTGTACTAACTTTGGTCCAATATCTTTGAAGTGGTGCAAATAGCACATGGCTACATCTTTGAGATGCTGCAGTCTTTCCTCTTCGATTGTTTGAAAACTTTGACTACCACGCGACACGGCTGATTCCCATTCTAACCTGTTGAGAGAAAAAGCCAAATTTATCTTCAGTGAGTACAGTACCGTATATTGTCTATACTTCAATTAATTTATTTTTAATCTTTATTATTATAATCTTTGGATTAGTGATACTACCAATTTTGTAATATTAATTTGACTTACTGAACGTTCTATCTCTTCCAAACTTGATATTTTCTCAACAATTAACTCACAGTTGATTAACTATACTATTATAGAAACCAAGGTAATGAGAAGACTTTGACCTTGAAGACCTTGATAGAAACTGAAGATATTAGTTATTCTAAAAACACAGATCTATGAAAATACTACGAAATTGTATCATTTATATTGATTGGAGATTAGGTGTCACATGGATTTGAAACACATTCAAAAAATTGAAGAGATTCAATTCTGAGTAATAAATTATAGAGCATCATTGAAAAAAAAGTTGCAAATAATTTTAAAGGTTTTATAGAGTTTTGAGGACAATACATTAAGAAAGTTTGTTTATCATGGTAGATTGTAGAAGTAATGTAAGAAACATTGGCATTTATTAATTAACTATATAAATTTATTAATCAACTAAATAAATTTATTAATTAACTATATAAATTTATTAAATAACTATATAAATTTATTAATTAAGTATATCAATTTATTAATTAAGTATATAAATTTATTAATTAACTATATAAATTTATTAATAACTACCGTATTACAGCTTATGTTGTGGGTCAGTGTGTAAGAGTGATTGACATTTATGCAATATTTTAAATTTGAATTATAAGCATTTTATCTTGAATCAATATAATTTTAATCATGTGTCAGCCAAGGTAGAGTCTGCAGCAATTTATCGCTGGGTATATTCTAGAAAGAGAGCAATTCGTCGCAGTAAGATCTTATTCTCTTTTACACAGATGATTTACCTTGCTCGTTCAGCACGGATGCAATATGTATAGTATTCTACATCAGATTTTTTCACTGATTCTTCAGCCTTTTTACGTTTAGACTCCATCTGAAAAAACGATTAAAATTAAGTGAAGAAATTTCTATTTTGTGTTCTTGTAACTTATTCAGGCTTTCTTAGAATATAATATATTTTGTGTTCTTGTAACTTATTCATGCTTTCTTAGAATATATGTTTTGAGTTCTTGTAACTTATTCAGGCTTTCTTAGAATAGAAAATACTGAATTTGCAAGTCATACGATTTATCTTTGAAATTTGAAAAACTTATTGTGTTTACACTAACGTACTACGGATTCCAATATATTTTGTTTGCTAAAGGTCAATGTTGATTTGAAAGCAGATTCCCCCTGAATGGCTCAATTCAAATTCTGTAAAGTCTCACCTTTCAGTAAACCACAGTCTCACCTCACAGTAAATTCTGTAAAGTCTCACCTTACAGTAAACCACAGTCTCACCTCACAGTAAATTCTGTAAAGTCTCACCTTATATTGGTGAAGCACTGATCCACTAATATATTGAATGATAGTTTGCTTTAAAATTTAAATAAATTAATTAAAAAAAAAAATAATAATAATATCGTGTGACCTGGCTGGCTCAGGTCTGGTGTCAGAGTTATCAGGTCGCACCTGAATAAGTTCAGGGCCTCTGACGTGACTTAACGACTGTTTTTAGGCAGCCGGGACCGACAGCTTAACGTGTCCTCCGAAAATAAATGAATTAATTGACTATTATGCTGTTGAAACTTTCTTCCAGGTTCATACTTTGCAATATTTGGTTTCAACAAATAGCGTAGCCATTTTCTTACAAGAAGCATTTATTAATTGAAGCATTATTATTCTAGGCTTGTATTATTTTATCAAAATGCCATCACAATGATTTACTTCTCAAGTACAGAGTGTGACAGCTTAACGTTTATAAAACAAACAAAAATTCAAGTTATTGATAGAAAATGTTTAGTTTTATTCGCATATTTATTTTTAATTAGAATAATGATGGAGAAGACTGGTGGATGTTGTCGCACCCTTCTTAATCATAGTAGAAGTAAACCTGATTTATTTAGTAGTTGAACTAAACAATTTTAGTTTGGTTGAAAGTCGTATCTAAAATAAACATTTTCAGTTTGATTGACATTAAAAAGGATGTGTTTGTCGAAATTTTAGTATCTTGGTTTCATAAATGTGGTTGTCAGAAAATCGGGTGTTATTCATGAAGGATATCTGCCTCATCATCACCAATAAGGATAGTTTGTTATTTTACATTTAAGGATTTTTGATATTTTACATTCATAAATCGTTAATTAGAAGCTGTAAAAATTTACATTACATACCTTAGCATTCTCCTTATCGGAAACAACCTTCTGACTATGTAGGTGTAACGTGCTAGTGGATAATTTGGTATTATTTGGTGTGGCTAACCTAATTTCTAGCATAGCATCTTGCATCTTCTCATTCTCTCTTGCACTAATGAAACTTTGCTTTTTTGATTTACTCTCTGCCGATCTCCACTCTGCTAGACTCTTTCCTGTGAAACATCATTGATTTCAAATAAAGTTGATATAAAAGTGACGAATGCATTACTTTTAGAAATAATCAAATAATTTTAGAATATACAAATATATTTCACTAGAAACTAGAATCATCAATCAATCACTAGCTAGATACCGTATTTAATTGTTCGCAATAAACCAGGCCCCATTTACGGGAATTTTAGTAATGAACTACAGGAATGTTGTTGAATTTGACTTTGTTTCTAGAAGGATTTCAGGAGTCAATGGATTTTCAAGTTCGAACTATATGAAAGTTTCTATTCACCTGATATATTTCAACAGACAAATTAATAATAGTTTACTATAAGATTTTTACTAACTTACTACCTATCACTGTGATAGTCACTATTCATTCATTAATAATTTATTTATACGTGTAAAATGCCGACCACATTGAATATTGCCATATAATTTACAAGAATTTTTAGATATTGAAACTTTTCATTTCAGCTCTTGAAAATCATTCGCTTTTTTACCAAGGGTTTATCAGGCGATGTATGAAAATTTTGAAAAAAATGTTGAAAAATCATCACAGCAGGCCGTGGCTATTGATGAACTTGCTTATTCGATATTTTCATCCCACTAATAGATCAGAACTATTAGACAGTCATGGATTCTATCATTGTTGAATCATAATTCTGTCACGGATGGAAGAGCTCCCAATCTGGTTACAGTCGATGAAATGTTTTTAATGACATGAAACTCAAGTGAAAACAGCCGAGGAACAATGAAGGAAATTATGAAGTCCCAGTTAAATGAAATTGCTTCAATGGAAACGAACGTTCCCAGCCTTGAATAAAGAAGCCATTGTATTTTGGATCCATCTGATTACAAGGAAAACATCATTCATGTGAATGACGAGTGCCAGGGCCTCTGTTATGGTTGCAAGCTACTAAATAGTTGGTGCAAATTCTTGAAAAACATCACTTTGAAACTAGCTTTTATTTATGGAAATAGCCCTTAAAAAATCTGAATGATAATAGGGAATCAGTGTAATCAGTATCCACCAAGTAAAAACTTCCCCTTCACAATAGACCATATAGTTTTGAGAGCACGGAAAAGTTGTGCTTGGTTCCTGAAGATATAATAGTTTGAAATTGATTTTTTATCTCTTTACATATATAAATTTAACTGTACTATGAAACAAGATCAAAAATATTTCTTTAGTTCAGGGGTTCTCAATCTTTTTCAAGGACTGAACCCCTTAATGAGAAATAAAAATTTAGCGTACCCCCTTGTTACCACGAGGAGATGTTCTGGGAGGGGGGTGACAGTTAAATTAAAAAACCTTTTTACATCAAAAACACAATACATTTGGAAACATTTATTTGAAACCTATTACAAAAAATTAATGAGAAGGATGAGCTTGCTTCTTAACATAGCTCCTCAATACTAGGCTCAGGGTAAAACCTTAAATCGTTCCCAACATTAACCATGTCTCTGAACTTCTACGAAATAGTTATATAAACCTATTGCACTTGTTGGTTTCTAGTAACTCGACCACAAAGTATTCAATTTATTAGGTTTCATTATTAAATAATAACCTTGCGTGATTGCGAAACGGAAAAAATGGTTTAATTTTTCATTAACCTGCCTCGCGTACCCCCTGAAAATTTTCGAGTACCCCCAAGGGGTACGCGTACCACAGTTTGAGAACCTCTGCTTTAGTTCATGAATAAAGAACTGTTCCAGGTTTTTTTGTAGATGTGTAATGTTGAAATACCGTAGTTTTTTAAATATACCTTCAATTTTCTGTAAAAACTATGGAATAGAATAGAAAAATGCTCTTATTAATCTTTCTTTTTGAATACAAATTCTTTTTCTGGTGGTTCGGAACCCGCCTAAAACTGTAGGTCCAACTCATCAATCACCATCATCCAATTCATTACCCATTCAAACCTATGTGGGCTTCATCCTCCGAAAAAAATGAAATAAACATCACACAAAAAATTGAAATATAAAAATGAAAAGATCACATACTACGGTTTTAGCTTGATTTACTAATCGCCAGCCAGAACAATTTCTGATTCAGATTAACAACATCCTACTTCCAGGCCAATGGCTTTTTGGACCTACTGTTTCATGCATATTTTCAGAGCAATTTATAGTCTACCAACAAAGCACCAATATTTTCCAATCCTTATTACATGCACTTAATCTTTTGCTCATTTTAATATGTTTATCCTATCGCCAATACAGTACTTCAAATATTTGCTTATTGTGGATATAAACATATTTTTTCTTAGAAAATAAATATTTGAATATCATTGGAAAATGGTAAATTACCAGTCTTATCAACCGAGGTTTCTACTGATTTACGTATCCTATGTTGTGATTCAATAAGCTGTCGCAGGGGTTTAACAACTTCCTCTGAGAGTGAGTTTCCTAGAGACCTGCAAATAAAGAAATTGGATTTGAAAAGCGAGTAAGTTATCAAGAATTGAATTAAATGGAAAAAATCTTAATTAGGCTGAGTTAAGACCATAAATATAAAGTCTTCTCTGCCACTCAACCTTAAAGAATTGCAACATTGAATTAGAATAGTGGGAACAAATATTTCAATTAATATTCAAGGTAATAAACGTTACATTGAGTTACAGAGTCGTTCTGTAATTGTTAGAATGCCGGAATGCATAGACGGACGCGGGTTCGATTCTCGTTCCAGCATGACATTCTTGTATCATCTTTCATCTCATTATCCACACACATTCTCAGACTCATGTAGGCATCATCAGTAAAAATGTTGTCATTTAGGGTAAAATTGGCCCTTTAGTTAACTTTGCATTTGTTGTAATTTTTGTGTTGAGTAACTTTAACACAAAATTGGAAATTTAGGTGAAGTTAATTTTATTCTGATAGTTGGTTTGACTTACTGATTTAGTATATGCATTTGAATTTTCATACTCATTAAATAGCATTACCAACTCAACTTCCGACTCGATGAAGCAATTTCATCGTCCATCTTTATAGTATTTTCTCATAAAAACTTACAACTTCAAATACAAATTCTCTCATTTCCTGCAAATTTGGTTCAAGACGATGGCTCATCCAAAGTTACCCCAACTCCATATATTATGATTTCTATTCTTCTACTCACAAGAATTTGTGAACTTTGGAATAAATTGAACTAATTGTATTAAGTTTCTCAAAAAGTTGACTAAGCAACATGTAACTTTCTATGTTAAAAAAAGACAACAGTTTACCGGTCCAAGTACGGGAATAAAAGAATAAACAAGGAAGACAAAATCAATCTTTCTCATTGAGAAATAGCCTGTTAATTGGCTCAAACTAGACCTATAACAATAAAGTTACCAGTTTTTGTGAAATTCTCTGGTTGGAGAGAGCAGTTAGAAAAGGCATTATTACTTCATACAACCTTATTAGTACGGTATTTACTTCCTGATATCAACTGTTTAATGTTGTAGGCCTATCTATTAGCGTAATTGAACATTCGATCATTTTCAAATTAATGAATGAAATAATTTATTTATTTATTTCATTTATTTATTTATTATAACAAATTCACAATGAATGTGAAGGCACAACTGACTAAGTTCAAAACTGCTCTCTTCACAAATTTTGAATATGCTATATTGTCCAAAACATTGAGGTTAATTTTAATGCTGAAAATTTAGATTTACCAAAAATATTAATTATATTCTTGAAAATAATATTATTAAAGATTGTAACTTAGAGATTTGAAATAGAAAATTAGCTAAATTACAAGATTTTGATACAGTTACACTCCAGAGTTCATTCAGTTGTCATTATACACACTATACAAAGATACCAAAATGACGCAACTTAAATTCTTATGAAGACTTTAAAATTTCTAGAAACTTTTGTACGGTGAAGACAATTCTATTCTTTAAATAATAGGTTTTTATTCAGCAGAACATGCAAATATAGAATATATAAAACACATATAATGATATAGTGTCTCAAGGTAATGTTGTTTTCTTTTATTTATTTTTCACATATACTTCATTTCAAGTGTTCCCTATTAATATCTAACTGAAATTGATATCACATCTTTAATTTTATTTAAATATTTTCAAATTCTATAAGTGTACAAAGATCTTTTTCAAAGTAGAAATTTCCAGTGAATTTAACATACAAACATTTGGATTCTACTCGACTAGAATTTTGTGATGAAAGCAGTTTTGGGCTGAAAAGCCTGTTGTTTCTTCACATTTGATTGTAATAATTTATTATAGATGAAGAAATAAATAAAATAAGATTACTGTAACATCAATCGATCAATTGAAGAGTTACTCAGTTACTGTGTATCTGCGTTATGAAATTCTGTAAATTATTAATTTTGTTCGTATTTTAGACGACCAAGAAGCATTATATTTTTGTATATTTAATCAATTGAGCACTTAGCTAATTTAGGTCTGAACAAATAAAATTGTTTAGTCTACTATGAATTTAATTAGACCGAGAAGTGATTATAAAATTCAGCATGCAGCATTTCACATTATGTTAGATAGCGGATTTTTTCTAAAACTAAATAATAAAAACTTAAAAACACTTTCAAGTGGAAATTAACTCACGTTATGGCATTAAATCAGTGTACTGTGGGTCGTCTGACGATGCTCTTGACAACAGAGTGAAGCGGCCGTCACGCCATAACGTGAGTTAATTTTCACTTGAAAGTGTTTTTTAAGTTTTTATTACGTATTAGTGGAAACAAGATGGATCTTCAACATCATAAAAACTAAATGATTCCATACAACTAAAAGGTAATGAATAGATTTATGTGACCTGGGGCTTCCAAAAGATTATTCTTGACCCCACCTTCAAGTCCGGCTCCTGCAGAAGTATCAGGCATGATTTTTTTCTCCTTTTGACACAAATATTTTTAAAAACAATGGAAACTCCTATCAGATGGATTTTGATTCCCAGTTTCTATTAAGTACTGGTGTATGCTATCATGCGATTTTTCTGTTTTTTTTTTTTCATTAAGTCATGGAGACTCCAGTTAAGGAGTATAGGAGTTAGGGAGTAAGACAAGTCATATCTACAATTATACACTAGATACCATAATTCCTATATCAATTAGTTGGGGTGAGGCTTAATTTTGATGTGAAAGGAACTCTTGTACACTAAAAAGCTTCATCAACTAAATATTTTTTAAATTGTTTTTTTTAAATATATTTCTATATTTTCAAGACTCTTTAAAAACTGCGGTAGCTTGTTGTAGAGTGTCCTACCAATATAGCTAGGTTTTTGTTTGAATTAGCTACTATTGTGACTCACCAAGTGATAATCTCCTCGGCTTCTTGTATTATAATCGTGTACGTCAAGATTTTGGTTAATATAATTCGTTTTTACATATAAAGTAGCTTCATACACATATAAGCAGGGTATAGTTAGGAGACCAAGTCTCTTGAAGAACGGCCTACACGAATCTAATCTATTTTCTCTTTTTATACACCTAACCGCTTTCTTTTGGATCTTAAACACGCTATCGAGGTTTTGTTTTGATGAATTACCCCATACTAAGATAGCATACCTAATATGTGACAGAAAGAGCCCATGGTAAGCTGTAAAAGTAACTTTTTGTCATTCAATCTAGCGAGCTGTCGCAGGACAAATACCCCAGATGAAATTTGACAACATATTTTCTCAATGTATGGAGCCCAGGTCAATCGTCTATCCAACAAAACTTCTAGAAATGCAATGTTTTCTTCCTGGTCTAATTGATAACACGTTTAAAGCCCTATTTTCATTTGAATTATTTTTGTTTTTGAATTGAAGGTATTGGCATTTTTTACTATTTATTGTTAATTTCAACTGATTTAAGAATTGGACAATGGACTGCACACCTATATGGGCATTTATTTCTAAATTATGTAGAATCTCTTAGCAAAATTTACCTGTGTGCTTCACTTTGAGTTTCCATTTCGATGGCGACCTTCTGCCAGGCTTGATTAACGGTTCCCACAGCTTCTTTTGTTGCCTTGAGAAGCTTCGCAGACAGTTTTGAGAGTGTCTTCGCATATTGGGTTTCCGCCTCTGATCTGGACAAAGAAACAAATCGATGATATAGTTGCTGATCAGTCATCAAGTTTTTAATACTTATTCATGAAAACTATAAGCTCTCTTCCGGTGTCCCGCAAATTTTGCATTTTATTTCACTCATTATTCACTAATATTATTGAATTACTGAGAAATCATCAAATTTCCATTGTTTTCTGATACATCACAATCCTTCCAATAATTATTAATTTTTTCACCAATAGCAATATGATTAAATTTTTATAACCTTGTTCCAAAGAGATCTTATAGCAAGAGATCATTTTTTTTGGAGGATGAAGCCCACATAGGTCTGAGACCTGTGCGTGGGTAATGAGTTGGATGATGATGATTGATGAGTTGGACCTACAGTTTTAAGTGGGTTCCCAACCACCGGGAAGTGATTTTACAGCAGAGAACAGTGTCCTTTTGCTGGCCAATGTAATCGGTCACCGTTACAAACAGGACCCACGAGATCGCAGCTTATCTCTATCTGATTGAACAGATACCTGCTACGGCTCGCGGCTATCACTGTATCATTATTTTTATAGATTAGATACCGGTCTCAAGTTTGAAGATTGATAATATAATAATCTTCTGTTGTTGAATTTGAAAGCGAAGTAGATGTTATAGTATTTGATTTTGGAGTAAATACGGATGATTTTCAAGATGAATCATCATTTCTTTGAATGATGTTTCTATTGCTCAAAATAACTCCAGATTGAATTCGCAGCTTCTAGTCTGTACCTATTTCTTATAACTTTATCTAGATTGTCATGTTTTGGTGGTCTCTTTGTGTATTCCAGTTCGTTATATTATCAATTATATTTTTATTTGACAACAATTTCGAGTATAAGATTTTCTAATTTTTCTTATTACATTCATTAATATTTGTTTTGATTACTATTATAATATTTTTGAGAATACTTTGCTAGTGAATTAAGCATATATTCGTGTGATGGCCATTTCACATTGTTGTAATGCTTCCTCAGACACAGATGAAGGCCTACTCTACTAGGCCTAGCAGTAAACCTCTAGCCGTCTCTGAGGAAGCATTACATCAATGCGAAATGGCTATCACACGAATATGTAAGTGTTGAATTTACTAGAAAAGTATTTTCAACAATTATTTGTTTGAAATATCCAAGAAAAGTGACTTAATATGGAACCACAACATCAAATTATTATGAAATAGAAGAGGAGACCTGAAATGAATTATTTCTCTATTGCATGCTTCATCAGATTTTTTATCACATCTTTAATAATTTACTTAGCGGCTGCTTTAGAATATAAGTCCGAATGAAAAAGTTTCAACTTTCACAACATTTAAGTTAATGATAATTATTTGAATCCTTGTTTTGTCGGCCAATCAAAGATGAATATCTTTCTCCAAATGAGGAGACAGTTTCTAAAGTTTCTGGAAAGTAGACTTGATTCAATGTTGATTAACTCTAATCTAAATCAAGATCTGTTTTTTGTAGGTATGAAAAAATGAATAATGTGCGTGTCAACAGTCAACATTCTGTCTGAAGAAAAGCTGTATTTCTGCTCTGAATTATTATTATGAATTTATGAACAGGTAATAAATAATTACATAACGACTGTAGTGGAATTATAATGATTTCTAAAGATCGTTTAATAACTAATACATGGTACTAATCTGAAACTAAGTTTTAATTTCACAACAACATCAAATTTTATTTAGAAAAAAATGTTCTCTCGGTTTCTTAGGCATGTTACTTGTGTCATCAACTAAATGTTCAAATATTCCGCATTCAAACAATTTCTAAAATATTGTGAGAAGTCTTAACAAGAAATAAGCAATCAAGAGAATACTTGAAACAAAAATAATTTTATTTAAGCTTTCTATGCTTGAACGCATGCTTCCTCTTGATATGAGTGCTCTTCTGAATAAAGTGTTCACTTGAGAAATCTGAAGACTCACTTCACGACTAATGGACTATAGTGGTCACTCAGAAGTAATGCCTCAGCTCAAGCACTTTACACTGCTCAAAATGTCTCCACACTTTCAACAAATGAATTGATTTATTCATAATAATTATTCATTTGTTTTAGTTAATGTCTTCATGCATTTATCATTTCATTTGTTTATACTTATTTTACTTGTTAATACATTATTTATTCAATGTAAATGATAATGGATTCTACTTATTTAATTATAATAATTATTTATTCGACTTTAATTTTATAAGTTTATTCAGATATTACTTCTACTATCTGCACCATGCTTTATCAGATATATTATTATATGAAAGTATTTTAGAGCTACAAAGTATCGTATCCATATTGTACCTCAAGTAGCTTTGTTTCTTCTTGGAAAATGCTAGAATATAAAGTGATCGATCATTGGTGGCCAAAACCCTCTATTGTATTTTTAATGTGGATAAACCTAAAAGTTTTTGATGAAATAGCTCAATCAAAATTTGCGAATAGAGCAGTTTTGGACTCTGGTCTGTTGCATCTTTGCATCTGTTGTTACTTTGTATAAATAAATATCTCTTTTTATTTTCAAGAGATTTTTCTCTGCAACTTTTCAAGAATCGAGAAAAACTCAGGAGCACGGCACGATGCATAATTATTTGTTTCCAAAATAATAATATAAGCCTAAATATAACTGAAAATGAAATATTTAAAAAACAAGTGGAAAATTAAAGCAAAGAAGATGTATACAGAAGAAGAGTGTTGTCTTCAAATGAGCATTAACAATAATGCATTTTGCAGTTTCACTTTTATATGCTTGGCTCTGGTTTACAGCACAGATTGAGAAGTTGAACAGTTGTTGGGAGATTTTTCATCGCCGCACATGCAGTGAGCGGGCATTAAACGAGCAGCATGTTTCAAGGTCGTTTGAGCTTGTAATTTGGAGAGCGATGAAGATACTGCAGCTTCAAAGTTATTAGCGGCGGGAGAAAGTGACTAGGCCTATAACCGCAAATGGCATATCACAATGTCAGTTATTCGGCTCTGTAAAAGCAGCAATTCAAAACGCGTTAACGGTATGAATGCGCAGCTATTAAGATCAATGCTATTCTATTTCAGGTGTCAAGTTTGTAGGCTAATGTCATGAGAGCTGAAATTAATTTGTACTATTCACCATCAAATTATACGGTACAATCTTTTAAGGATATATGGATTTAATTTCAGAGAGCACTTTTCATTTCAAATAAGTGTTCAGTTTCGAAAATGCAGAATATTATATCCAAAACAATCTCTAACGAAACTGATTCTACTGTATTTTAAATTTCATTGTTGATTTGTCTTGAATAATGTTGTATTCTTGATTCCAATGAGGATCTTCATGATAAAACAACCAGACTTGTGGAAAATGTTCAAAACATTGCCTGACAAAACTGATACTGCTGATTTTATTTTTATATACTAATTTACTTAACTAGTATTTTATTCTAGATTCTAATGCCTTATCATAAAGCAATCAAACAAGTGAAAATATTCATAACATTCTCTTACAAAACTGATACTGCTGTATTTTACTTCATTTATATTTTTATACTGGTTTACTTGAATTAGTATTGTATTCTCGATTCTAATGTGGATCGTTATCATAATATTAACAAAATTTGTGAACAATGCGTCTTACTTAGAAAAATACTACTACAATTTGGAAAGTTAGAAAAAATAAAAAATCAAAAAGTGAGATATAAAGTATATAGTTAATACTACTACAATTTGGAAAGTTAGAAAAAATAAATAATCAAAAAGTGAGATATAAAGTATATAGTTATCCATTTGAAATCTTCCATAATTTGTTTTCTACGAGTAGGTTAATCTAGGTTAAACTGTTCCAATCACTTTGGTAAGTGATTCGAACAATAGAATTTTTCACGGTAAAGTCAAATGGTGGGTGTTTCAAAAGTAACTGGAAAACACCCAGGGCGTAATTTCTAAATTGAGAAGTACCGGAGCTGTGACTTACCGAGGGATCTAGCGATCTAGGGGGTATGGAATACCTCCCAGCAAAACGGGGTTCCGGGGGTCCTCCCCCGGAAAACGTTTGAAAATTACACTTCAATTGATGCATTTTAAACGCATTTGAGCATGGTTGTTAGTAATGCACATATAATATTACATAATATACCAAATAACAAGCTAGTTTAGATCTGGTTTTAAATAATTGATTTTATTATCGATTTAGATAGCCGGAGCTCCGCTCTGAAATTAAGCCCTAAAAACACCCAATATTTGGGAAATATGTTGTTCTCAAATCTAATATATAAACGTTTAGATGCTGTCCTCCGTTGACGAAGCTCTAGCGCTATAGGAGGAAAGGGTTGGAGGAAGAAAGGAAGGAAATTGAGGAAAAGAATGAAGAAGAGGGAAAATGAAGGAGAAGAAGGAAAAAAGCAAAAAGAAGGAGTAGTAGTAAGGGAAGAAGAAAAGAGTAGAAGATGAAGAAAAATGGTGGAGAAGAAAAAGAAGTGAAGAGAAGAAGACGAATAAGAAACAAAAAGAGGATTAGAAAGAGAAAAATAAGATTAAAAAATGAGAAGTAGGTGATGGCGGAGAGTCATTTCGATTCAATTGAATCGGGCTACCTGTAGTTTGAATATAAATACAGTTGTATCATGTTTTAAATATTTCATGCCAATTCTTTTTTGAACGTGTTCAAAAACGAACATCTAGGCAATGGTAATGTTGAAAATGAAAGATTGAGGACTCAACTCGCTCCTGCTGAGAGGAATGTTGGCGTTTGAGCTATGTTGAGAAGATTTATCTTATATGATTACTACTGTTGATGCTGATTTGCCCGTTAACATGGCATCTTGTAGCGGTTCAGTGATCGTGCAACTTGAATGCCGCTGCAGCCGTGTATCCGGTCACACCATGGCTATTCGAAGTTGAAATACTGAAAACAGTTCTCTATATAGTAAACCTGAATAGAGCACCTGAACTTGTGAACTAGAAAAAAATTGTATAGAAAATTCACGCTAGGGGAAATATTCAATATTCCGTCGATTTTTCTCAATTTATAGACAGCTCTTCAAATTTTTGTATTTTGCTTCCCATTACAAACTTGATCAACTGGGCTATACAGAGTGTTTCAGGAGGAACAAATTATACTCCAGGAACTGATTATATTGCTCAAATTAAGATAACGTTTATATAAACATGGATAAGGTTCCCATCTAGTCAGCATTTCTTACAGGAATAAAGATGGTGGACATTTTGAGCTGTAAATATTCTTCACATATTTTAAAAGTGTGCTCACATTTAGGTTGTTTTTTGGTCAGTTTTTCGATTTTCCAGCTCATTTTATATTGAATTTGGTTAGTTTTCAATCTAAATACGACAGATACTTCCAAAATGTATAAATTTGTTTTTTGAAATCTGATATATTTTGTTATGCCTATTTATTTTTATAACTAGTAGTTCCGTGAACAGTAGACCTCATGCCCAAGAATAAGGGTGCTTGCATAGAGCAAAATACTCGATGTACCTCATCAGACCTAACCCTTGATTAATAAATTCGCGTAGTCTATTTCATGTTTGTTTTTAACAAAAGGCCACTGTATCAAATCAACAAGGCTAAGTTTTCAATTTGCGAGACAGCTGATTGCTCAAATTAGATTCTAGATGTCTGATTAATGAGTTTATATAAAAATATTAATTAAATTTGTATATCATTCACTTAGTAATCACTTAGTAATTGTTATTATACTTGATTGAAATATTAGAAATGAAACAAACAAAAAATATGAATGATAACTTTATTCTTATGAACAAGGCTTAACTAGATGTTACAAGGGTTATTATTTCCCTATGAATCTGATTCCAATTGCATATGATGGAGAAGCTCATTTTAAAAATCATATGTTCCTACAGAAGAAGGCTTGGGCGTTTTCCTTTTTTCCCCTTATAATAATCCTTTAAATGCAACAAAATGTAAAAAAAAACCTTATACATACATAGCTGCGCTTTACTAAAAGGAACATTCATGCTAAATTTCAAAGAAATCAGTCTACTTATTCAGCCGTAAATGCGTACAAACAGACAAATGCAAAACGGTTGACTCGAAACAGAGACCTCTCTTCGTTCGGCCAATAAAGCGTTTTCAAACACATGTTTTTATGAACTTAAATGTTTATTTTGTATTGTTTAATCAGTTTCTGAAGTTTGGGTCCATTTATCCTAAAACACTTTGTATTCAGTATAAGAAAATTAAAATAGTGACTTTTTATACAACATATAGCTGCTTTCAAATTTTTCAATTTTCCAAGTGATAGAATAATCCATGTTGAGAAGAACCCCAAAATTCACATCAACAACAGTTGCAGCTTCATAAGTCTTTTCAAGGCTTGCAGGAGATTATGCTCTTTAAGATTACACGTATCTTTCATGTTGAACATTCAAGTTTTAACAATAAGTGAAAATAAGAACATTACACAATAACTTGCAAGTCTTGTTCAATATGGCACCAATGAGAATTGAATATTCAATCCCTCTAGTGAGGACTCAATAAGAGATAATGAGAGAACCTACCTACATCTATCAGTTTTGTTAATTATTGAAACACAGCTCATGAAACTAATGTTTGAATTGTACAACAGAATGCTCATTGAAAGAACAATGAGTTTGCATCGTTGTCATTTTTTTCATGTGTACTTTGGAAATGTTTGTCCAGTCATGATTTGTCAGCCATGATTTGACAGTCCAGTTTGTCAGCCTTGAGCTGGTAGGCGGTATCTACCAGTAATAGTATACACTATCCTTCATAATGAATCATCAATCTTCAAGTGATGAATGGTCTTCTTCCTGGCTCTTAATAGCATTTACAAATCAGCCCAATTAACAACTTTTGAAATTGAGGTTAATTGTGAATGACAAAGCATTAGGCTATCGGCAGTCTAAGCTTAACAAATGTAACACATAATAATGTCTTTGTTGATGAAAGAGGAAACAAAAAACTTGGGAGCTATTGACAATGGACAATCAACTTCAACTTTTTTGACAAGTAGTTTGAACTTCAATTAATAGTTGAAGTGAGAAAGTGTTCATCATAAATGTTAAACTACAGTAGTTATGACTCAGTAATAGCTCCTGTTACTAATTCCACATTATGATAAAATAGGGTTGGAGATTTATAGAATCTACTGTAAAGAGCCATATTTTATCTTACAAAGGCATACAATAATATACAATAATACAATAATAATTAAAAAAATCATAGCAACCAGATAATATTATTCGGCTCAAAATTTTTTATAAAAATTTAATATTATTAACTATTTTTAAATGTTTTAGTGTTTCGTTACAAGTGAACTTTTAAATTAATAGTGGTCAAGTGAGAAGATTAATTTTAATATTTTTCGAGTGAAGGTTTTCAGCATATCTTAAATTTTTAGTTTGTGTTAACCTCAATGTTTTGGACAATGTAACATATTCAAAATTTGTGAAGGGAGCAGTTTTGGACTTGAGTCTGTTGCACCTTCACACTCGTTGTAAATTTGTCAAATATAAATAAATAAATAATAAAAAAAATAATAATATTGTATTCACTGAATACATAGTGTGGCACTTACTGAATAATATTGTCTGATGTTCAATTATGCGATCTCTATATTTCACTATACATTTTTCATCAAATTGAAAAGCTTCCTCCCACGACATTAACACAATCATGTCTCTGATGCTCCTATGACTTTATCCATGCTTGACTACATTCATCTACTACGGTACAGATCGATTGGCAACATATTCATTAGAGGATTCTCTAGTTTACGGATTACCGTAGATTACGTCAATGTAGTCAATAGAAGATTTTATAGTTCAATTTTCAAATTGCAACTTCAGGAATATTACTACTAAATTATTATGGTTACTATTAATATAGGCTAACTGTATTTTCCATAACTACACGATTTACCATTATGTCCTCACTGTTGGATAGTGAGTAGCAGTGACTACTGCTGCAAGGACTCTGGGACGTAGTGGTTATATACCACTGTTGTTCATTTCCATAATTTATTAAGTTATTAGTTGAATTATAATTATATCATAAGTGATGGTGCATGACAAATGATGCTACATTTAATTGTCTTAAATTTGATAGTTTTGTAATTATGTATGTGTTTTGATTGGTAACAGCACTTCATGGAAGTTGTTTTCCTGCGACTGAATGATTCCTTCTTTCAAAAGTTCGTTACAAAATGGCTGACAAATGAAGACTATCTTCTGAACGAATGTATGAAAAACTGAATTACTTTTGCATCCAAATACCTAAATTCAATATTGACAACTTCAACAAAAGGATGTTATTTGTCGGCCATTTTGTACAAAGGAATCTTACAGTAGTCAAAGGAAATGATTTCTAGAAGTAATGCTGTCATGTTTGTTTTCATGTAACTCATCAATAATCACGAACATAAAATTCAGTGGGATCATTAATTTAATGCACCCTTAGATTGTTCAAATTGCTAAAATTTATTTTTATCTGAAAATATCTTGTTAAACAACTCCAAATGTCTTACTTTATGCAATAAAAAGTTCAGTTTGAAACCTACAGGTTTTTCCAATAGGATTTATTAGTTTTTATTCCTAACTGGCTAACCTTGGAAAAATTGGCAGATAAAGCAAAGCAAGCTGTCCTTCTCAGTGAATCGCGATTCCTACCTCTACTACTTATGAGAGTACTAATTTATAGGAGCTACATATAACGCGTTCTAATATTATATTATCGATAAATAATATTTCATGATGGAGATTCTCTCCTTTGATACCAAATAACCGGTTCAAAAATATGAGTTATTCTCATAGAGGCTCTTGGTGGACAACGGGATTACAATTAAATTGTATTAGATATTATGATGCTGTCTATCGACTAGATCAGTGTTTCCCAAACTTATTGGCTCCAAGGACCCACCGTTAAAACCAAGCCGTCCTCGCGGACCCCCTATTTTTCCCCTCACCCTCTTCCCTGTCCCATGGCCCATCCCCATAGTATTACTATTGTACAATGAGACATTAACATACCAATTTTATAGGCGTAAATAAAATATGATTTTTGTATGGACTTAATCAGTCTTATGGTCTGCAATGGTTTCAAATAAATATTGTTTGTTTCTCTATTATCAGAACTCTCAGTAACTGTGTGTTATGTAAATTTGACCAATGTAAATTAACCAAACCGAGTTACTTTCAATAAATCTATTCAGTTTGCAAAAAATGAATTAGGATCAACTAATATAACTACAAAATTTTCAAAGAAATTCATTTTTACCGCAGTTATTTTTACAATATTATACCCACAAAAATATTTGAAATAAGTCCTATTCGTACTTTCACAAACAACAAAAGACTAGGCTCAACAAAATAGAATTAAAGTCAAATCCAAGAGATTCAATGAGATGAATGAAGTTGTTTCTTTGATTTTCTAATTTCCAATGTTTTTTTGAATGATTTCCGATATTTTTAATCTTAATGCAACAGTTTTCAACCGATTTCTCTTGACAGTTTTTATGCTGCATAGTGTTGAAAAAGTTTGCTTACACAGATAAGTTTTCAGATCCTTGCAGTTTCAAGTTCAAAACGTTAAAGTGCGTGAATAAATCTGCTAAATACGCAATTTTGCAAAGCCAGGAAATTTCTTTAAACCTAACGACACAACGCACACTCTCCCAAAACAATCATATCTCGCTACATGCCGCTATCATCGCAATATGATTTAGATTTGAGGAAACTGCATTCAACTAATTATCAAAGAGCACTGGGTAAAATAAATGTATTTTTGAAATGTTCATTTTTTAATTTCTCGTGCTAGTCCGCGGACCCCCTTGGATAGGTTCGCGGATCCCCGGGGGTCCGCGGACTACACTTTGGTAAACTCTGGGCTAGATGACGTAATTCTTTTTAATTTAGGCTGACAATACAACATTTTGCAAAATAAATTTTTATCCATCACCCATTTGAAAGAGGTGTTTGTAAGAAATCCTATTTATAATTGTCACCATTTAGTAATTATTCCTATCGTAGTTAAAATTGTAATGCATGAATTAATCTTTACAAGGAAAATGGAGACTTTATGAATTTCTTGAAAGTAAATAATTATGCACTGCCTCTTTCAAAAGACTGGCAACACTTTGCTCTTGAAATGCCAAGTTCCCTCGTCACTTCAGCTTCAGCTAATTTTTCACATGAAAAGCTATTGCCAGTGAACAATACACATAAATATTCATAGTTGTCAAAATTACTCTCCACTACTGTGATAGCTAATATCTCAATAACAGCCAAGACTTGGCATGGAGACTTTTGAGTAGCTTCTGAGTGAACCTACTTGCATGAAAAAGAGAAATAGTTGTTGAATTCAAGTTATAAATAAAATAAACCAAATTTTTGCTATTCCAAAAACTTCATATTTTTATGCATGATCAAATCCGTACTTGCTTTTATTCACCTATCCCATGATTGCAGTCGAAATCGAACTTTTATCGGAAACAAAGGCTTTTTAATCTGTGTCCAATGCAATTCATTACTTGGGATGATCATTTCTCTAAAATGATCAGGCCATCTTATCACAGTGTTGCGAGCACAAGTTAATATTCTACTCCATATTATGTATTTATTTTTTTATTAATCTAGGCTAAATACAGTAGAATGTGAAAAACATCAGGTTTTAATCCTAAAACTGTTTATATCACAAATTTCAATTTGGGACTAAATATTTTTATGCTAGTTTTCAATCTCACTGGAAATTTTCAACTGGAAAATATATTACTTGATTTTCTTAGTAGACCTATATTTTATTATAAGCCGTTCACAGATATGATTCGTTGGGATTTCAAAAGAGACAAAAATCCAATCTAATATCAAAACTGTATTTCTATTTGAATTCAGATTTTTACTCACTTATACTGGAGGGATGCATTTCAGTTCTAAAGAGAAGCTTCATGAGCCTTCTCTTCAGAAGTGAAATGCATACCTCCAGTCTCCAGTATAAGTGAGTAAAAATCATAATTTAAATTGTAAATGAGTAAAAATCATAATTTAAATAGAAATACGATGCCAGTTTTGATATTAGATTATTCATCAAGTATTTTGTCATGGAAACATCTCAGAAGACAGAAATCGTTGTGATTTGATTGATTATTGTTGTTGAAAACTCTTGGAATGAAAAAATTAAAACCGTTATAAATTCTGGTTGATAAATGGATTAGTACAGCTGCAGATAATCGCATAGGTCTGTGGAAATCCATTAACGGAATGAGGAGATTGAGCATAGTAGCGATATCCACAAGGGGAGATCGTTCTGGACTTTCTCTGAGCACTTTCCAGTCTGATGCATCGCGCACTTCGAAATTGAATCGATTTATCTCATCCCTTTCATTTCTTTAATCTGTTTTGAAGATGTTTTCAAATTTCTCTCATCGTGTTTATGATGCTGTTCTAAGGCTCTAATTAATAAGCTGAATGTTTTTGAAATAACTTCGTGAAATAGTTAACTGAATTGCCGAATGAAATGTATAACAGAAGACAGTGCCTAATTTGGAATGTACAGAACTGGATCTGGTTACTAGTATTGAAAATTGGTGTTAAGTAGTAGTCGATACAGATCACCAGAAATGCTTCATTTTTATGCATTAGGAATCGATAGTAGTTCTGTGTGAGCCTAATACTTATAATCTTTAGTCTTGTCCACAAATATTTAATCACGTCAGATATATTACAAAACCAGTGAAATATCTTTGAAGAAGCTTGAACCAGATAGACCTAGTAGTTAATTGAAACCATTAAGTCATTAGTCATTCCCAGTTCTTATTTCTATGCTCAGACTTGGAGGGTGGTCTTCAGACTGTTTTAAAACATTTGAAGAGGCAGCATAACTTAAACACATTATTTAAGTGTTTGAAAGTCCTATCTAACTTGCTTGTATGTCAACTTCGTGGAGGGTGGTCTTCAGACTGTTTTAAAACATTTGAAGAGGCAGCATAACTTAAACACATTATTTAAGTGTTTGAAAGTCCTATCTAACTTGCTTGTATGTCAACTTCGTGTCCATGACTTCCAGTTTGTCCTCAGAGAAGATACTGATGTGTCAAAGAACTGTTTTCGTTTTTTATTTGCAGCCAAAACACATTTCCAAATGTCAAATAAGCTTTTAAACTGTTGAATTTGTCTGGTTACTGTTCCCACGATTGTATATAAATTACACTGAGAAAGACACGCAACTTTCTTGTTTCTGAATTAGTCAATGACAAAGGATATTGAAAATTATAAGGATCTTGTTATTATTCAAAATAAAAGGCTATCTAATATTGTGAAGGAAATTATTATGAGAGCAACTATAAAACTGAATTTCAGTTCATGATCATTTATCTGATAATGAAATAGCTAGTTTAAGATTAGTAGGAATGAATTAATTTTATGAAATTTACTTAACTTTGAATTCAATTTTAATTGACTTTTCTACTTCTATTCAACTTTTTTAACTTTAAATTTAACTTTTTTGAGTCTATAAAATATTTACCTACTTTGAAAAAAGAACTGAGATATTGATTACATTCCTATAATTCGACTACAGCTATCAAATTTAAGCCATACATGTATGCGTATGCTTTATTGGCCACTACATTCAAATATTATCTTATTACATTTCAAATTATTGACAATAGACTCATTCATTCTCTAGCCTTGAACTTTATTTAAGCTATGTAATAATAATAAATGAATGAATAGGAATTCAATCTTGAAATATAAAAATAAATCATTAAATAAGCTGTTTGAAACGAATTAATTTCTATTTCCATAACTCAGATACAACTATCAAATTTAAACTATTGAATAAAATAGTTTTAAAATGGATTTCAATCTTAAAGGAATAAATAAAAAATAAAATCTATTATTTATAATAATTACAGTTGTATGGAAAGAATAAATTCCATTTGCAATCTAGTGAAATAGAACAGAGTTCCACGGTATTAATTTCTTACATTACAAAATAATTAAACTAAAAATAGATCACTGGCAAATTTAAATAAATAACTAATGTTAAATATAATGATTATGAATAGCGTTTAATATTTCAATTTACTGAGCCTGAGAATTGAATTTGAATTTTTCTTTATAAAATGAAAATATTTTACCGGTAATTTGAAAATATCCGTTGCATAAGGACTGAATCTTCATTATTTTTTCTTAATTAAAATCCTAGCCATTAATCTTTTACACCAGTGATAATTGAAATCGTGGGCTCTACGGTATTACTGTTGAGATCTTCTTCCGTGTAGTTTCACGAAAAGTACAGAATGAAAGAAATTCAACCTAGTATTCTTGAAATTTTCGCTGAATAATGAACACAATTTATATTGTAGAAACACATTTTTAGGGCGGTTAATTTCAACTCTCTTCGCTATAGCTTCTGGATATTCTTATTTTCTTCTGGAAAACTACCTATTTATCAAATTATTAGCTCACAAGAACCTCATCATAATTATTATAATTGAATCAAGATAAATCCTCCAATAATGAATGATAGATAACAATTTCGGGAAACTGTATTCTACACATTATCAGCTCAGAAGAACTTTCTCATAGTAAAGTATTATTCAATAGTTTGATGACTGCAAAGACAAATATAGATAGCAATAAGAAAAAATCTTTATACATTGTCTTTGTCGATTCAAAAAATGGTTTTCATTAAAAAAATGTATATAGCCTAATCTTATTGGATCCTCATGCTGTTTTAAAAAATGCAATTTTAAAAAATTGGTTATGTTCAGAAATAATTCTCTGTGAGTAATTAATATTGATTAAGTCCGGTGTTTCAACTTTTCGTCCGGTGTTTCATGTTTCAACAGCTCGAAACAAGAATAAAGTGACTCAAGGTCTCCTAGCGTTGCATAAATTGAAGAGTCAATAACATATAATATTATTATTTTTGTTTCATTGTGCTCGTCTTGCAAAGATTGGTTGACAAAACTGGTGCTGCAAGGTGCAAGGTGACCAGACCGAAGCCAGACATGGCGAGCAAGATTATAGTCTTATATTACTATATAGCTCCAATGTAAAGCTACTGAGATAAATAGCTATAGGTATAAAATAGTATATCAACTCGACTGGTTTTGTTTTCAGTGCGTCTGGATCAGTTTCGGAATTTACCAACCAAGACGAACCGTTCAAACAGCGAATAAGGCCATACCTGTAACTCGTTCTCGGCAGGAACATCTTTTGACTGGTTTCGCGGCAAAAAAGTGAAAGTTTTAAATGGATTCTCTTTGCAACAAGCCAATTTTGATTCAATAAAACCGAATCAGGTTTCCTAAGCTGTAGGTTTTCTTGCAATTCGTCGTCCTGCTATTACTGTGGGTTGCTCGCTTCTTCTAAGTGTGTAGGTCTACTCAGAAAAATTATTCCATAACTCGCGTGCCCATGTAATCAAACATGCTTTTCAACCCATTACCAAACTACTCAGAGGCTTTATAATGATGAGTTTGATGTAATACACAAGTTTACCCAAAATTTTAGAATTGGTCATGTCAAACAACCGCAATAAACCTGTAACCAGTAGATCTACAGTAGATGTGTAGATCATTCAAAAATATTTTCACTCAATTTCATGGAAAATTCGGAATGTTCCAGTTTTCTTCACTACAGAGGTATCCTGTAGAATTTTAATCTGCAAACATTGTTATGTAGTGTTTTTTAAAAATATCTTGACGTTGTCTTATGCTTTTCGGCCAGCTGACAATAACATTTTATTTATTTATTTAGTAGGCCTACACTTGTAATATTTCCAGTAATTTGGTCATGTTTTAAACTAGTTTTTTTTACATTGAAGTTTCGAGATTTTTTTGATGATGATGTCCAAATAAGTCTGAGACTTGTACGTGGGCAATGAGGTGAATGATGACACAAAATATAATAGGTTGAACGGTATATTTGAATATACTCATTGAACAGCGTTGAACCCTTGACCGCAGGAGTAGTAGTCAGCCAGAGTCTTTTCAGAGGTAAGCGCCGTAACAGATTACACCTCTCCGGTTGCTTTTTTCGCCTGCCTACGGTTCTCTTTTGAGCATTAAAGTAGTTTATTTTTCGTCACATACATTTGAAGATCAGGGGCAGCGTTTCATAAACAGGGACACGTCATTACAATGGGAAATTCACCAATGTTTTTTCTAAGAACAATACTTAAATGATCAAAATGGAATAATTGTAGTGCTTTTCTTGAAGCCGGATCACTCTCCCAGACTATTCAACATCTATTCCTACTTTTTTAAATTTCAGGGGAATTTTGTCATTAGATTTGAGACTTGAGACAATCCTTTTGTTTTTAAGTGTGGACACTCAATTCTAACAATGGTAAGCATTTCGTTCCCATGTACTCTAGGAACTGCTTCCTTCCATACAGTCTGAATCATATAGCTGATAATCAACGTATTATACTCTGGTATCTTAGCAAAGTACATGTCTCTTTTTACATGTCTCAAAGCTTTTCATAATCCTTAAAACTATAATATTTTGTATTTAATCATTTTCATGAGCGCCAACTGAAATAACACTGGTAAATGGTAAATCATCTGAATTGGAATTTAAGTGAGGAATTACTGCTAGGGAAGGGATAAATGATCATAATTATAAGTTTCCAGTTTCATGACATTGGTAACAAAATTGAAAACATTAGAACCCAATACTTCGATGGTGAATTTTTGGTCATCATCTAAGTCATTCTATAATGAATAACTTTCATTATAGTCATTCTTTAAATGCACTTTAATGCTTACTGAGAAAACAATACATTAGTCAAAGTCAGGTGGGAAAATTATCGTTTCAAATTTCAATAAACAATATTGCGTTTGAAAAAAATTTTGCCTGGGGCGACATAGAACGATCACCCATCAATAAAAACCATTTTTTCAAAATTAATCTTATTTTTGGCGTGGAGCGTATGAAGCGATGAAATTCGACCCAATTAGGCTGAAAAAACGAACTATAACTATTGCAACTTTATAGCTAGTAAAGAGCTATTACATCAAGAATACGTTTCACTGATATATACTTAGGAACAGTTTTGTTGAAATTTTAATAAGAGAAATGAGAATGAATTCGGATTATTTTTTCGTGAGTTAAAAAGTATATTTGTTCATTTTGTCGGTGAAAATTTTGAATTAAAATATCGCGACCACTAGAACATTTCCACGTCTCATGTATCAATGAAATCTTTTCTCAAACAATGAAATTTATCTGGTTCAAATGCTTGTCTACTCTTTGAAAATACTACATCTTTTGGTACAAGTTTAAAGTGAAATGTGGATTGAATTTCTCCCCGACTTGATTGGTGTGTTGCCTTGTTCGACAGGATTAAACAATTTCTATTGAAGGTTAATAATTTCTCCTCATAAATTTTGTAAGTTTTCCGTTAAACAGAGAGTAAAAGTTGTTCCAAAATTTTCAAATGTGTTTTATATCGTTGCTGATACGTATTTATCAGAGGAGCAATCTGCTATTGAAAACCAGTTCAATAACGCCGAAAGTTTTAAATTAGCTGGTCAGTTGGTAACAAGTTATCAGTCGTGATATTAGCTTATTTCAATAAATCATTGTTTGGAGATGACATTTTATGGTGTATTGTGAACAGCTTTCTTATAGGTTTTTGTTTTAAGGAAAACGTTGGTTCCTAGATGTGATGGTAAAGAGTGTAGGCCCACAAGGCGATACAATTCAAGTGCATTCAGGTATTGTCTTTACATCGTAATTTCATTCTCTATTATTAAACATTGTTTAAATAGGCCCTGAAAACTTTCTTAAATAAATTTATTGTTTCTATTATTAAATAGACTACAAACTTGAAGTGTTGTGATGCACTCCAATTATAACACTAAATTCATATACTCTGAGAATATTCAAATAAAAATCGTTATCGTTTCAACAGATAATAGAGTATAATTCAAAGGATATAATTAAGTTGAAATATATTTCTTTTATTTTTGTTTTTGCATATAAATAACTATTCTTTGGTTCAATAACAAAAAGTGTCTATAGTTCAATAACAAAAAGTGTCTAAAGAAAATAAATTGATTTTTTTTCAATTTTTCCTTTGAACTAATTCTTGAAATTCTAGAATTTTATTAAGGTTGAAACGTTGATTATGATTATGAATGTTGAAATTTTCTGTCAACAATTAATGTAATTGAATATTGAAGTAGTGATAGAAATAAATTTACGCCTATACCTTTCTTGTAAGATTGAGGTGAGATCCTTGCAGAAATCCTCTCCTTGCTTGATGTATCTTCGTAGCTCTTCAAAACCATTTTGTCCCTGTAAAACAGAAATATTATATTATATTTAGTTGAAGCGATTTTATAAAAAATATACAAAATCTTTATGAAATTTTTGAAGTATGATGAACTAAGCTGAATATTAATAAAAGTTCTATTGAAAACATTATTCATTTTATACCTATTTTAATTTAGAACATGTAAAGACAAATTTGCAATTGTTAAAACAATGTCAATCTATTACAATTCATGCCAGATATTTAGTAAACTTGTGATTGATACCTGAAAAAAGGAAGAGAGGATCTTGTTTGGTAATACATTGCTACTTTTGGATGCTTGCGGAACTAGGATCATTAATTTGTTGAGGTTGAGATTGATAGAGATTCTAGAGAAAGAACGTCTTGTTAGTGGAATCGTTTTCTTTGAATACTCTGCATCTGCATCTAGATCTTTCTCAATGTTACTGTGTGCTGTATGCTAATGGCACACAAGTGTGTTTTGATTCTGAACAATTGAATATTCAAATGACGAAACAAATCTTTTGGGTGTGTTGTTTCAGAAGAATATTTCACATCGTTGTTAACAGGCCGGATACAATACTGAGCCTATTTTTCAGTAACAATAACGGAATAAGATTCCGTGAAATATTCACTTAGGCTACTTATTAGTAGCCTACTAGAAAATTAACGTGAAATTTATGATTTGAGGAATTAATTGTATTGATCGTTGAGAAAATAAAGCAATAATGCTGTCTCGAAATTAGCTTTCAATGAGTCTAAATAAACTTTCGAAGAATGTTATTACTAGTAGTTTACTACTACCGCATACTTTCTTATTATGCTACATTGCTTCTTTTTTCTTCTTGAACTCTTCTGCCTCACTGTGTCAATCGAATCTTATAGCCTATAGCGAATATATAATGTACAACAGGCTAAGAAATTCAATTACGGATGATTGCGAATTTACATTTTATCATTGCCAATAGTTGTTATCAACTCTCAATAGTAATTATTTGGGATTTTTATATTGAATAATAATTATGATCGCCTGAAAGAGAAATTAGGAAATGAGTGGAAATTATTGTTGTAATAGAATTGGAGAAATGCTATAAATTATTGACTCACAGGCAGCTATAAAGACGAGTGATCAATCTACTATCATAATTTTACTTCAGTACTATTATTCTGATCTTCCGAGCTTGTAACTAATAGGCTATTGATTGACGAATTAGGATTTTATTTATGATTTAATTAGATTCAATATTAGTCTAGGAAACTCAATGACAGAAAGTTTGAACAGTTGGCATTTTATGTCTTCCGGCAATATTTGCCGATTTTCTAAATCAGTTGTCTACCCTACCAAAAAATTGAAAAGTCATTTTTTCCAATATCAACTTTTTCAATATATACAAAATTTAAAATTTTCTGAAAGAAATAGAATGGGTTCCCCACTCCAAAAATAACTTACAATAATAATTGATTTTCTAGGTTTCTCTCATGTCAATTAAAACTAATCTTTATATTTCAATATTGCTTCTTTTAAAAAAGAAAAAAATGAACTGAAATAACTTTTTAAATCACCTTATAAATCCGTTTCGCAATCCTCCTGCTCATACGACGACTTCTTGTTCTTTCAAAAAGGTGACTTGAACATTGACTGATAGTCTCACTGCGGTAAGATGCCGTGTCCATTATGTATCGACGCAAATTAACTATGCACTTTTCTATTAGTTTCAATCGTTATCAGTTATCACTTTACCTTGACTCCAAATCAAGCGAAAGGAAACTCATTCTCATGCTATGAATGCGAAAAGTAGGTAAGAATAAGTTGAACTATCAAAAAGGTGGGGGGAAAATTCTATATAAGCTTTAAAACATCAAAATTCATTCTATTTTCAGTGCGTAAAAGCACTTTATAGGATTTTTCTTTTCCTAGGAAAATAAAATCGGATGTAGAGGTTTGAATAGGCTACTTATTAGTAGCCTATAAGGTATATAAGGATTCTGGCTAGCGGCATCACTCTAAAAACTTCCTCGTACTTTTATTCCTTCAACTTGGAATAACTGTTGGACTATATCTAGTCTATACTCAACTATATTCAAAGCTGGAATGATAATCATTCGAGCATAATGATAACGATTTGTGTTTTTTTTTGTTTTTGAAATACCTCAAAATAGATACTGTGTCATTAATTTTGACAAATCCGATAAGAAATAAATAATTTCATTCGACTGGAGCAAGTGATGAAACAATACATAACAAGCTTCGACAACATAATTAAAATCTCGCAAAATGTTTATTATCTGAGAAAATGCATTTAATTTAATTATGTGATTGATAGTTTCACTTGCTGATTGTGGAGCCTCTTTCATAAAACTTCGCCGAATAGCAGAGTTATGACTCAATCATGAAGTCATAAATTTACATACATTGAATGCTTACTTTGCATCCCACCTTTTTGTAAAACGCACCTGTCTCATGAATACCTACTACCTAAAGCCCAGGTAATTACTGTAGTTGAGCAAGTATTTTTCACACTAGGCTCACCAATCTAATATCTCATTTTAAGCAATTTTTTAATAAATGGAAACTATTGTACCGTTAAAATAATTGTTTTTAAACCTAATAATTTTTAATTAATGAACTGCATCAAATAAGAGTGATGTCACTCATTTTCACATATAAAATGATAATATAGCCTACTGTAACTATGTTGCAGTGTGTTAACACAAGTTTCACATCTAGGCGACCTTTCATAACATACTGTAATGGGTCATATCACTTTTATTTCTCATCCATTTTTGGACACTGATTCATAAAAAATTGAAATTTTAATTCAGTGTTATACTGTTTTTTGTCAACGTAGTAGGTTTAGCAGAATGTATGTATTTGACAATAAATTATCCTTCTCATCAAAGTATGTCATCTACCATACAAGTTATGAATGCCTTGACAAGCATGGTTCTACGACATTTAAAAGTGACCTTGCAGAACTGTCTAAAATGTCACATGGCCTATAAGTTATAATTCACAGTAATCGTACCTTATTTAGAAAAATTGAAATTTACTATTCACAGTCTATTGATTTGAATTCAAAGATTCTACTGAATTCCATTTTGATGGTCTTATTCACCTACTCACCATTGAATTATGATGAGCCAATTAGAATAAAAGTGACATACTATGGTTCCACCATATTAATCCTATCTTGAAGATCAATTTCAAATTGATATTTCTTGTGTGACTTCAGTACTTCACATTGATCTTCTTGGAATAAAAAATATTTAGATAAAATTTGGTAATATACCCACACAGTATTGGACTGAAAACCTGTTGCTTCTTTATATTCAGCTCAACCTATATGAATAATAAATTCCGATTGAGAATAAAATGGAATTTCGATTTCTTAAGCTGCTCGAAAAAGTCCATTTTAAAAGTTTGAAACTTGTGAGTGGGACGAAGGTAATGAGGCGAATGATGACAGAAAATATTCAAGACTGAACAAGATTCGAACTAGAAACCGCTAGAACAGCAGCCAGCCAGAGTCTTATCTTTTCATAGACAAGTGCTCCAACCGACTGCGCAACCACGGCCGCATAATAATCTGCTTGCCCCAGATTGTTTCGACTTAATAATCTGTCTTTTTAGAACAACTGCTATAAATGCCACGAGTCCTAAATTTCTGAGCATCGCGCTGCTAATGTAACCTGATAGCTCACGAGATTGAATGTGATAAAAATGTTTGAGTTACTTGGTAACAATGGTGACCTATTGCTGTGTAAGTGGAGTAAGGCCGGTACCGTTGAGAATACCGTAGCTTCTGGCGTTGAGCGGGAGGAATTAAGATTGGCATAGTGTCACATCTTTGAATCGGCAATCGGCGAGCCAAAACAAGAGCGTGAAATGGACACTGGACCTGTGTGGGGTCTCTGCAACCACAACTGGGACGCCGACGCCCGCGTGCGGTGACGCATCGTACCGTTAAAACGTCAGAACGTCACGTTCACGTCGCGTCACGATCGGCACGCAGACGGAAATAAGAAGCGGGAAGCGGCGTCCCCGAACACGAGGAAGGAGGAGAAGAGGAAGGAGTGCAAGGAAGACGAAGGAAGTAGTGCGGAGGAGTAGTTTAGAGGAGGCGGGTGTGTAACGGGTCACGAGTCTCGGCTGATCGAGCTGAAAAGTACCGTCAAACGACCGACTATATTATCAAGTTCACTGAAACCAATCGGCAGGTTGCTCACGAAATGGATCCGATCTCTTCGGCTTCTCACACGATATCAGGCACACATTCCAAATAATTATTTATTCAAAATAAATATTATTTATTTTAGAGCAATATATTTTAATTGGAAAATAGGTTGTCTTTTAACATTTGAGCACGAATATTAAAAAAATTAAGGTGACAAGTTGAATATTAGTCTCCAAGTACCTGGTTCCACAAGATAGTGAGATAACATGAAACATTTTATTTTATCTTTTGATATTTATCATATTTAATGAAATATATGTATGAAAATGATGAATGATATATTCATATTGTTCAAAACCAATTATATCACGTTCTCTTTCAATAAATTTGGTAAGCCAGATGAAAATTTAACTCTAAAACTCCACGCAAATTGCATCTTAAACTCAACTCCTGCACCTGTCCTAATATAAAGAAAGTTGATAACACAAAATATCTAGGTGTTTTGAAAGATGAACATTTAAAATGGGACACCCGTGTATAATTTATTTGTAAAAGAATGAGATACCTTTCCTATAAGTTCTAAGAAGCTAAAAAAAAGTCCAAGTCATCTAAAGATGCTTTACTTTGCAAGTGCAAAGTAAAGTCAGTCTATTGGACAAAGTACAGTCTATAATTCAATATGAATTCAATATGGTCTGGGGAGGCTGTTATAATTCCCATTTAGAAGAACTATCCATAAATTAATTATCAAAACCGTTCTGTATAAACCTAGATTTTTCCCAACCGTCTTAATTTTTGATGAATTTGATGTTATGATAGTTGGACAGTTATATGTAATTAAATTTATAATTAAACATAAAACTAATTTTCCTCACACCAATAATACAGCCAACAGTCAATATAGCTTAAGAAATTCCTCTAATAAATATCAGATATATAATACTAACATTGAAACAATCAGGAGACAGCTAATATACACAAGCTCTAAAATTATAAATAAAATTCCTGAACACCTTATAAATAGTGCCAAAGTAACTAAGAAAACGAAACAAAACATCAGTTGTTGGAATTATTTTTTTCATCTATGAAATAATGGTACTAGAAACGGTTCTTCTGATTTTTGAGCTTGCTTAGTGGTCTATTGGACTATCCCTTCCCTCTATCTCATCCTTTTCTCTCCACACTCCTTTTTCATGGGTTGAAGGCCTTCCTAGTACATGGGTAACCATAGTTGAATGACATTCTAATCCCCTCTCTTTTCTACACCACAACTCCTTATTGTTTAGCCTTCTTGTTTTTTATTGAGTGTTATACACATGTGGTATTATTGTATTGTTTTGTTTGTTTTTTGGGTTGTGTGTGTTAATGAATTGAAATTTGAATTTAATGAAAGTGTTTTTTTATGTACAAGAATGGAATGTAATTTATGTATATATAATTCTGTGGGATAAATGAATTTGAATTTGAGCCTAAATTTGATATGAATTAATGAAATAAATTTGAAGGAATATTCAATTGACTACAAGGTGTAGGAGTAATGTGACGTAAGATTCACTAAATGACTCTAAATTTTATTGCATTAAATTATAATAATGTGATTGATTATGATAATTAACTTATACATCTTAGCTTTGGGAGGATTATAGTCTATAAAAAAATAAGATCTTAGTAACATATGAATCAGAAACTTATCACGTTTTATTATCGTTTAAAGGTTGAAACCAACATCTTCAAATTTCAGAAAGACTCGATTGAGTTGAGAGCTGTTGAAATAATTAACTCCGCCTTGTCAACTGCTTGAAAGCTTGAAATTCCTTGTGAGTATTGATTTACAGGAAAATTGTATTGCTATTTCTTGACGGAGTAATTTCACGACAAACTTAATGACTTGTATGGATAGTAGGCCTCTAAAATTGTTAAAGATTTCCATATTGGTATATTTTGTTATTGGAAATTATAAGTTAAATTAAAACTACTGTAATAGACATGAACAAAGTTCTTCAATTGGGAGTTCTGTCTATACGGAGACTTCCAGAAGGGAAATCTCATTTTATAGTCTGTCTTGAATTTTTTTATTGCTGATGATGCCCTCATCGAGACTTGTGCGTGGACAATGAGTTGAATGATTACACATAGATGCCAGACGGAGGAGTGGGATTAGAACCCACGACCGCTTAAACGACAGCAAGCAGAAGTTGCGACGCCCCAACCAACTGCACTAAACGGCCCGCCTGAATTGAATTGATATCATGATTATCGAAATGCTATCATATTAAGCTCTTAAATGAAAAATTAAAATGTAAAATTTGGCAGTAAGCTCTTAAATTAAAAATTAAAATGTAAAATTTGGCAGTAAGCTCTTAAATTAAAAATTAAAATGTAAAATTTGGCAGTAAATCTTTCTTAATTTCAACATATTGTAATAACTGATATTTCTCCAATGTAGAATGGATAAATAGACTTATTCATATAATCTACGAATTAAAACTAATGACAATATCAAGTTTCTAGGAAAACACCAATAAGAAACAGTAAGGCGACCGTAGTAGCCTAATTGGTTGGAGCGCTTGTCTCTGATTAGGTAAGAGCCTGCCTCTTTATTCACAAAATATAATAACTGTAGTCTTTCAAACTTAGGACCTGGAAATAGTTCGTACCTTAGTATTGGTAGTATCCATGTTATGCCATCCACCAATAGTAGTAGCATCCACTAATATAACAATCCCGTTACAACGTTCTAATGATTATTACGACCTATCACGCATGGAAGCTCGAGCTGATCTAACTTAGCGTTAGCTAGTGCAAAATTTGCGTTCCATTCCCCTATTAGACCTTGAAAGCTGTACTATGGATGGGGTGACAAACTAATTGATATCACTCTCCGGAAACTGCTGGACCCAGAATGAGAAAGGGGAAAGGGTATGCTGCCAATTGAACTGTGTACGTTCAGTGCTCTCTTCCCCAACAATTATACAGTAAAAATATGAAATTAGGTCCACTAAAAACTTAATACTGGCTTGTTTTCATTGCATGGCCTAATTACGTGTTCTTATTCATGTTATCACCACTTCAGATGTAGTTATTCAAATTTATCTGAATCAAATCTATGGTAATTCAATATCAAGTATTCTAATCATTACTGATGGCATTACCGTGATGTTGATAACCGGGTAATGCTCTCTATCTATGCTTTTTCATATCGGTTTGTGCCAAAATATTTCTGTTTATGAGAAAAGTTATCAAAATATTACAGCCTGTAAGTTAACAATAATTATACTTTATGATTTCTCTTAAAAGATTAATTATATTATCTTCTGATTCGCCCATTCGTTCAGTTTATATTTTATTCTCAAAAGCTCAAATTTGACGGTGATTGGACAGAGATTCAGATTTTATGAGGATGGAGCTCAGTCCACTTGTACTCACTGTACATTTAGTTTTTCTGTTGATTTCAAAACAAATTATTCCCATCAAAATAATTATCTCTCACAAACAAATTATTGCGCTGCCATCAGTTAGATTCTTTCATCTTTCGTTTTCATCCAATTAGACTCTATATGCCTTTTGTTATCTTCGAACTATCGTGAAGTGAATATCCTGATTTTAAATCCATAACATCATTGTATAATTATCCACTTCATGTATCACCATTACCCAGTCTTAGATTCATGTGGGCATCGTCAGCAAGAAAACAAAAATGCTGGTATTTGTAAAACCTAAACATTTGACATCTCATCAATATTAGACAGAATATCTCTTGTAATAATACTGGTCTTCATTTATCCATATAGAACTAAATATGGCTTTGAATAGAACATCTTGGAAATTAAACTTTTTTTAGCTTTGTATTTCGGGAAATAAATTATGATAAGCCCTATTCTGCTTCACAAAAATGAGCAACTCTTTTCAAAACAATAGATAAAAGCTCTACAAAGAATGACAGAAGTCACAGTAAAGTAGTGACATTATTAGTGGTCGGCGACAGGTATTAGCCTATTATACAGTGCAGGATTATTCCACTCGTGTCAAGTGAGCTGGTTGATAAACATATTCTCGTCAATTTAGTACAACTAGGCTTTTTGTAGGCTTTATTTTAGGCTTACTTTCAACTCTGACGCTTTTCCTAATAAATCAAAGTTTTTATTTGGTCTCTCCTCAGTGACGTTGGATCTGTTCACTAAAATATTTATTGTCTACAATGGAGGAGTTTAAAATCTTGTTAAGGAAAACCATAGAAATAAGTTGAAGTTTCATCGATTTGATTGACAAAATACTAAAGATGTTATCGGGCTTCGTTCAGTCAAACAGTCGACATCAAATGAAGCTATCCTTTTTTTGAAATAGTTTAACGACGGAAAGAACGAAAAGGCTTATTATTACCAAGGTTGGCTGACTATTGAGTCACGTGCCCCCCTGAAATGAAGTGAAGATATGCACGCGCCAGTGCACAAGCACCAAGCACTATTTCTTCTATTGTCTTCTTTCCTAGACTGCGGCGAAAGTAAAAAACACCTTTCTCTGTGACTGCCGCAGGGGAAAAGGCGTGAGCTGGAACAACCACAAGTCGAATGCGAACCAAGTAGAACCAAAAGAGGAAATGTAGAAATGGCGGAAAGGAGACGATAAGCGATGGACGTTTTTGGTTTTCCTACTGCTAGCTGTTTGTTACGAAACTGATAACTATTTTTCATTGGTGTTTTAATAGATTAAATGGTTCATAGATTTTCACCTAACATTAAAGAAACTGTGAGAATCAAACAAGAAAATTCTCTTTAGTAATTGATACACTGTACGGGTTCGATAAGGCGGATAATTATAAATAGGCTACCGGTTATTCAATCAAATTTTTGGAATGCTTAAGGTATAATTGATGATTGTTCACTCACCTTTGCTGTTTCATAAAGTGAATATACTATAAAGTATATTGGCAACCAGCAATTTCACCTAGGCTCTTTTAGAGCTGTTGCGGGATTGACATTGACAATGTAATTTGAAGAAATCAAACATTTTTATGAAAAAAGTAAAGAAAGAGGTTGACAAAAAGTAAATGATGAAGAAAATCAATATATCTTGATATTATTCAAGGTATACTTAATGAATTCAACGTGTCTCAAATCAAAATAAGATGATTTTCGATCCAAAAGAATGAACTGTAATAATTCATGGGAGTGGTTGAGTCAAATAGACTGAGTGGAAGAAAATGCTCCACAGATTCAACTCCACCTGAGGGTTTTTCTACATTTCATAAAGTGTCTTAGCTTTGACTGATACATTATTGATTTTACAGTTTACGAGAATCTGATTTTGACTTGAAAATTGTTCAACTGTATTGTGCAGAGGAGAGGAATTTAACATTACACCATATTTGAGGCTGTGATACTTTGGACAGTTTTAGGGGGTGAGTACCAAAAATAGCTCTATAATTTACAACACACGTTGCCAGTTGACAACTGACAGAGAGTCTGGAAAGTGTAGTAGCTTTGGTTGTGAGCAGCTGGTGTTTTCTACATTACTCATTAGAATACTGTGAAAAATACTAAATTTGTTTTTACTTTTGCAATTTCCACCCGCTTGAAAAATTCATTGATATCTAGTAAGAAGGAGTCTATCAATAATTACGTGAATTTGCAAGGTTTTGAAAATTATCATCACCTAACATTCTCCAAAGAATGAAATTCAATATATAGTTGAATTAGAATGAAGAATCGAAACTTGAAAAATTGAAGATAGTAACTCCAATATGAATTGGAACTAAGCAAATATCAAAATATCAATATTTGTATGAATTGAATCAAAGACTGGAAAGGTGGAATATGAATAATGCTGTATGTATGTTTAAACACAAAATCTAGAAACGTTTGCATCTTTTTGAAAGATTATTATCAAAACTAACACTGTATTTTTCAGTTTTGATAATAGATTGTTCATCAACTATTTCGTCATGGAAAACATCACAGACTTATAAATGTAGTGCGTGATGTTTTTAGGAAGAATAAGAAGAAGAAGAATTTTATGATGAGGATTCGTGACAATCAGACCAGTGTTTTTCAGATAGCTACTTGGTTGTATCAGATAAGAGACAAGAGAGAACTCCATAGTGAAATCATAAATCTAATTTCATATGGAATGTGGAATCTTGTTAGTGAGGTATGCGGCTGAAAAGTAGGTACAAGCGTAGAAGTATTCTACCGATGAAAGTACTGCACAGATTTCAGGATTCATCAATTAGATATTCAAAGAGGGATTTTTTGCAATGTATGAGAATTCAGAGCCATACATTTATATAAATGTTGAATATAACATTCTGTTTCAAGAATTAATACGTTTCTTTAAAGATGTGGAACTATTTCATACCTGCAAATTATTTATTATTTGGATAAATCCCTCGAAAATACTGAATATAGATTGTTTTTTGAATGCCACTGTGTTAACATAAGAGAAATTTGATAGAAATATATAACTTTTCCATAAAATACTTTAATTAAATATTCCTTTCTAATTATCAGATGCTAATCATTATTACATTCATTCTTAATTGATGCATAAAGTATTTCCACTCATTCAATATTTAACATTTCATTATTTCAATGCTGTTATATTAGAGAAATAGTCATGATTATTGAGATTAACCATGCTACTCAAGGATAACATTTAAGCTTCCATTTTTTAGGAGGATTATTATTCATATATGCTGAGATGTATCACACAGTATCGTCATTACTCTGCTTGATTATCCAGAAAAGATGTAAAATTCAATTCTGGAGACTTACTAACTAGATATCCTGATAAATATAAAAAATATAAACCCACGAACTTGAATATTATGGTATTTTCCGCATCATGATTGCTAAGTGATTGCATAAAAATAATACACTCTACCTATCTGATCCTGTGATAAGCTAAAAAAGTGGTAAGGGTTATGTCCTGTTTGAAACAAAGTTAGCTCAACCAAATGTCACATCGTGCTCACTTGAGCGTTTAACCGTAATTCTCTTAAGAGAAAGTGAAATTGATCAGCGTACCGTAATCAAACAGAAAATAAATCAAGTCATTATTCTGTGCACAATGTAATCAAGACCCAGGTAGGATGTGAGTAACGTACTTGTAATTTGTAATTATTACTGGTACCTATGATAGATTTCCAAGATTCTTATACACTTCTTATTCTTCAGATTCTTATCTTCTTACACTTAACTATGGAAAGACATACTTTTTGACCTTCTCCGCTACACAGCATGGACAACCAACTGAGAATAATTTAATAATAAATAACAGCTTGAATAATTCTTCATACGCAGTTTGCAGGAAACAGTTTCAGAAATACCTTGGAGTGACAGTGGATTCTTTTCTACGCTGGGATAAACACATAGATGAGCTATGCAAAAAATTAAGGAGAACAATTTACAAATTCAAAATGCTGAGATCACTAGTCAATCCGAAGTGTCTGAGGATGGTCTATTTTTCCATAGTTCAATCTCTACTAACCTATGGAATCGTGGGTTGGGGTGGAACGAGCTACACCCACATTGACCCCCTCATAAAAGTTCAGAAACTCATCATAAAAGTTATAAGAAGAAATCCGCCACGTTACCCATCAGACCAACTATTCTACGAGTTTGGTGTGATGGATCCAAGACAACTCTACTCTAAAGAAATAATCCAGAGAATACACAGGAACACAGCAAACTTTGAAAACAGAAACCATAGCCACAATACAAGAAACAGGCACCTTCTTATTGCGAATGTAGCAAGGAAAGCCTTATACCAGAGACACTTCAACCATTTAGCTCCCAAATTGTACAACCTGCTTCCTGAAAACATCAAGAGCACAGCATCTGAAACAAGATTCAAATCTGCAGTCCACAAATGGATATTAAATACAGGAAGGCAAAACTTGGAAATAATTATCTCAAACAACATGTGAGCTCACTTACCTAATAATTCCGCACTAACCCCCCCCCCCCCCCCTACTCTAGAACACGGGTAAACCATAGTTGAGTAGGGTAATTTCCAAAAATTATTTCTCAAAAATTGCAGTTCTATAGTTATTAGATTCCCATTTAATTTGCTAATATATATTATATTGTTTTATAGTTTTAATTAATTATTGATTGGAAATAAAGTATTTATTTATTTATTTATCTTCGTGACATTATTGGACCCGGTGAATTATGGAACGTTTTAAATTGAAGAAACTTGCTAGATGGAAGAACTACAGATACAATAATTTATTATCATTGACATAGTATAGTTCATGCTGGAACTTGAGAGAAGCTAAGAGTTTATGTGGTCTTGTGTTCCATAAAAACAAGATTCTCAAGTTTTTTGGCTACAACTTGGCAAAATATTATTTCTTTTTATCAAAATTTATCTCTATTTTTCTCTATATTCGTTTCAGTGGAAGCTCATTCACTTTGGGCATAGTAGTTGTGTTCTTGAACATGACTCGTTAAAATAATTTCTCATTAAAATTTTCCATATTCCTAATTGACTCATTCATCGCAAAAATGTTAAAAGCCAATTGTCTATTTGAATAGCTTTCGAAACTCAACCAGGTTTGATTGCTTTAGATAAATACTAGTCTATCCACTATGACTATTATTGACTAGGAGTGGCCTCGTGTACTGCCTCTAGGTACATAGGAGTGGGCTATGAATCATTTTCCTGGTATAATTGATGCGGACCCGTATGATATCACATCAAACTAGCGCATCTGAAGATGGAGTGTAGATAATTCAGATTTTAAACTGTATGAATGAGGCACCGACTGAATTTTTAATACTATTTTTAAGAGAAAGTTTTCATGGTTTTTGTTGCGGGTATAGAGATAACAAGCATGAACAATTGGAATTGGCTACATTTCTTTATCAATCACTTTTGAAGTTTTCTGTTTCTTAATTGAGTCTAATTTTCAAGATATGTTAAAAGGTCAAAAAGTAAAATAATGGAAATCTTTTTCAACTGGTATTCATTTACCAATTTAATTCATCTACTAATTAGATATGCTTCCCATCAACACTGTAGTTTTGTATTGTTACCTAAGAGTTAGTAGCTTAGGTTATAGTGGAGTTTCCAATTCTGTGCCCGCTCAGAAATGAAACTCTTGAAGATGAGTAACAAATAGTTTGGAATTGATAATACCAATTAATTTAAATAATTTCAATTTCTAAAAATGTCTGGATGAAGTAACTGAAGATTAAGCCTCTTGTCAAGATGAGATTTCCCATCGGAGTAGCATGTAAACTAAAAACAGTGAGTGCCCTTCTCTACGTCTTTAAAATATGAATAATAAATAGTTGGTAATCCCCGTGTGTGGCAATTACGTAATAATCTATTATCAAACGCCTCCAAGTCGTCCAACCGCTTATTACAGCCTACATTTCATGAGATTCTTCTTATACAATGAGGTATATCGAGTATAGCATCAAACATCGTTTGTCCATTTACTTGAACCGACTGAACTAAACAATGAAAGGTACGCTTTATTCCACACTGATTTGGATCTATCCAGGGAAGAGTATAGCCTATAGACCGACAGGAAATAGTAAATAAGGAAGAAAACCTTGAGAAGCGTTTTCAGTTCATCGTTTGTAAAAATAATTAAATTATAATTACATCACGTATCTCCCACACCTACCACAAGGAAGAGCGTCACATGATCTTTTGTAGGGGAGTTACCTGGAGGGATGGAACTCGGTGTTCTGGAGGATGAACAAGAAACATCATGCATATAGCCTACTATAATAGTAAAAAGTATAGGTTGGAAATAAATTGCTTTAAATTCCTAGTCTACAAACTCGATTGCTCACGAAGATTTAGTGGTTCAAGGATGAGAAAAAGTACGGTGAAAGGGGTTTCTAACCAGAAAATTATTATTAGTTTCTACAACTTGTACAATTTTTAGAGATTTATTTATTGAGAGTATACAGTCTAATTCAACACACGTAATCATATTAAGAGTTTGGATGAAAAATTCCATATAGCGTATCTATCTTATCTCTTTACCTGATTAGTTTTCTACCAATGAGATAATATCTTCTATAGTAATTGTTTTTATTTGACATTAATTCATTCGTATTATGATTATATTTCAATGTACTTGTATCATCATCAACACTCACTTTGAAACAAACCTACTATTTTAAGAAAATGCTAATATGTCACCGAAATATCTCTTACGTTTGTAGACCAAGAAATTCCTAATAATTCCCCACATATTTTTTATTATTACATTATAAATATTGCGGTTATCAAATTCTAAAAAAGCTTGACTTTCTAGCCAATTGGTTTAAAATCTCGATTTGCAAGCCTATAAAATTAGATTCATTTTCTTCTATGCAGGAGGTTCTCCACATTAGTAGTAGAGTAAAGCCTGTTCTGGAGAAACGATACTGTAGGATTATCGCATAGTTATGAAAAATGATTGAGATTGATTATATTTTATGATCATTTCCAAACTATTTTCCATCTAAAACAGAATATTTATTGAATTCCTTGATCCATTACGTACTGTAATGCTCAGTGATACACTGATACTGTATGTACTCCAAAAATCCCGAAGCATTGCCCTAGTCAAGTGAGTAAATTTACCTACACTATTTCAATATGACTGCAAGTCACTAGCATTAGCAGCTTTTTTTCTTATTTAGAAACTTAACATCTGTAGATTTTTCATATAAGAATACAAGATTATCAGAGCTACAAATATATGAACTTAAATTTTCGCATCTTTAACATATGATCAGAAACGTATGATAAGGAAATACTGTAGTTAGTTGGAAAAACAAAGTTTCACTTGAATTTTCTCAAAATTGGGAGTTAAACCTGGTCTCACTGAAATTTTCTTAAAATTACCAAATTTTTGGCACTGGTAAAACAACACACTGAACACAAACTTTTCCACCGAGCACTCTAGAGGCCACTTTGTAACGAAAACTCACGATAAGCGGTCGACAACGTACCAAGTAACACGATTGCGTACGCTCGTGGAACGGCTCGGCTGTCTGGTGTCGACTGACAACGTAGCGCGGGCATTGTAGTCGTATTTTCCTAGGCCAAACGCCGCACCGGAAACCGACAAGTGCTACCAACTTCCACAAACCGAATAGTCAAGCCGCGACGATTTACAATCGTCAGGTGACTTGAAAATCTGTTAGTTTGAGTACGCGGGGCCATTGATGTGCGCGCTAAAAGGACATGTCTTACACGGATTCGATACATGCAAGAGGTAGAAATATCCTCGTAGACTACTGTAGAAGATAAGATGGCAGTTAATAGTAGTAAGTAGGCTACCTTGTGTGTCGGGACCCACCTAGAACTGCAGGTTCACCAATCACCATTCATAACTAGTTCTACTCCTATTTCAGTGATTGTGCAGTACTGCTTCGAAAGCAAGGGGAATGAACTGGGTAAGAGTAATTATTAATCTCCGTAACTGGACGAATATACCTGGACGCATTTCAATAATTACACTCGGCAAAAAACTCTTCACACACGCACAAGTCTCGACATGAAAATCACCACTAAGTCGCCTATTATACGGACTGGTGTAGCTAGAGAACACTGTATTGTACCCTGTCAAACTCAATTTCAACTCAGTAAATTAGCTGAATTATCAAATTTAGCAATTAAAAAAAAAAAAAATGACTAGATGGATGATGATCTCTCTGGTGATATAAAATCAGCGCAAACTTACACGTGAACTCTACCTTGTTTTCCAATCCAATGAAGGTTTAAATAGATCTAGGCCTAATACTGCCATAGAAAGTTCTTCACAAAGGAAGAATTATCCATAGGCCTATGGTATACTTCAATATGTGCTAACTTTTTGGCGAGTGTAATTATTGAAATGGATCCAGGTATATTCGACTTGTTACGGAGATTGATAATTGTTCTTACCCAGTTCATTCCCCTTTCTTTTGAAGCAGTACTGCACCATCCCTGAAATAGGAGTAGAACTAAAGTACAATGTTGTTGAAAGTAGCACAACTTGTGTACTATTGACGTACACCCTTGAACAGAATATGGAAAAATAACTCCAATGATAAGCTGGAAGACGATCAACTGAAATGTCAAATAGAATTCCATTATCCACATTTAAATTGGAACTAGATCACGGGACATACTAGTAAATGAAATTTATTAATGTTTTTGAGAAGTTTCAATTTGATTTGATTTCCTGCTTAGACTGACTTCTTTCAATTCACATTAATTCATCTTTCATTTTCTTTTATGAATAAAGTAGATAAATTACTAGTAGTTCTGTGAACAGTAGACCTCATTTGCCCAACACTTCTCACTCAAAAGGGGAAGATATTTTCGAAAAGTTCTAGTTTCGAGAAAGTTTCGAAAATTATGTTCAAGAACTTTTTTCACATAAATTTCATTGCTTAATCTGTTATTGATGGTAAAAACTGCAAAAATCAATATTTGAAGAGTTCAAAATATTTGATACCCCGTAGAAATTACCCCTGATACCTAATAAAGGGTTACTATGCATTTTTAGCAGCTCTTAATATTTACCTCCAATCATAAAAAGTGAAAATTTTCCATTAACAAAAAGTTCAAAATTTGTTTACCCCCACTTTTTCTATGAAATTGATTTTTTCGCCCTTAGCTTTAAAAGAGATTATTTTCCAAAACTTTTGGAATGAAAGTCTTTAGAGTTGTTATGCGTTACCTGATGCGAAAAAAAATTTCTCAATTATCGCAATAGTTGAGTTTTTGACATTTTCACCTCCCCCTGCCAACCTTCTAATCAATATTTAGAGAGTAGTTTCGTGTCAACCTTCTTCTTACAGAGCCACCTTCCACTTCCAATCGAAGAAAAACCAGAAATTATCCACAAAATGTGTTTTTTGGAAAGTTAATGAACCCTCCCCTCACACCAAATAGTCAATTTATCAAGAACTTAGTATACCGGTATATCATTCCACTAAGCTTAAACGTTCTACCTAACAAGAAAAAAAATTGAAAAAAATCTTAATATTTAAGATTATTAGCCTAAGATTTTGAACCCCCCTCTCTAATGCCCCCCGGTGAGTCTATCGAATTTTTGTCAAGGAATAAACCGTCTCTCAAATCGTCCTAATGTCAATTTAAAATTACCCGGACCCAAATCAGACACACCAATAATCGGGGATAAATTGGTTATCCTAAAAAAGATGGGGGAAGGGAGCATTTTTGGGGAAAAAACTTAATACATGCATCGCAACATTCATGCAAAATTTCAAGGCGTTTAGCTGTAATCGTTTAACATACAAACAGACGGACAGACGAAATGCCGAACGGTCGAGTTGAAGCTGAGATCTCACTACGGTCGGTCAGTAATAATTATACTCGATAGTAAGTACTTTCTCCACAAACTACTGACATCCAGTACAAGTATAAATAGAATAATATTTTATTCCATGAGTCAAAAAATGTTTTCGGTCAGGAAGCCTATTAGTGCCTGGATACTTATATTTCAAATTAATCTATTTAATGTTATAAATCTTATTTCTTCTTGGTTGTTTAGCCTGCAACTTAACGATTAATCCAATTTTCTATCATGTCTTATTTCATCTGATTGGCAACTACAGCGGCCTGAAAAACGGGATAGCACCCCTGCCTACCTTCTAGTTGTACAATTTTCGATTGCCGGCTACTTTTTCCTATCAATTGAGTTCATGAATTGATGAGTGGGCAACTAACCTACATGGAATCTAGTATCCCACAATTTTTTCTGGTGAGTTTCGTGGAAAGTCTCTCATTTTCAACCTATATCACATTTTTCGCAGTTCATGCACCAAATCTGTGAATCACCCAGTCAATCATTCTCTTGAATCCATCAGCTTCACAGGTCTCTGAATAAATTCAGCTGATTGTCGTCGCCAAGAGAGCCGTTAGGTGGTTTCAATTACCATTACCATTACTCTGCTCTTCTTTGGCATGAACCTAGTGGAATTGATAGCCTATTTTTTACCGTCTCACTCATCTTGACGCAGTTGAGTGCGGCTGTAAATTACAAAAGGAGTTATCACCCATCTTAAATTTCCGCAGGATATTTTTCTCAACGGTCTGTAGTAGACTAATAGCATACATTTTTCACCAAAGCGAACTACTTTCGTACACAGGAATGGGAACAAGAATAGAGCTCAAGCAATAAAATTAATCTGTTTACATTTTCGTAAAATAAAAGTGAATAGAGTTACTGTAGTGAACAAAATTGAAGAACTTAATTTTCTGCTCGCTCAACTAGGAACTAAAATGAAACTACTCAGCTTTTCTAACTTGGCCGGAAACATGTAAAGATTATATTTTTTATTATGCTCTTGTTATTAGAATTGTTAGAATCTCTTAATATTTGTTCCCTAATTTAAGTAATGAGTTGCATTTTTAGAACATAATTATCGTCTCTCTCCATCACTTCTGTAATGATACACTGAGTCCTTGAATTCAAATTAGCATAAATAAAATTCATAGCAAAAGAGTAATTAATCAAATGAAATTGTACGTACAATGCAAGTAATTACACGTTTAGCTTAACTATACATTCAAACAAAGGCATCTCAATACAAATTTTGTACAGTTCGTTCAATGTGATTCCAATACGTTTTAAAGGGCCTCCATATCACATTAAATCGAAAATTGTGCAAAAAAGTTTCTGATAAATTATTGTCCTTTTGGATATACATTTTGCCATTTTGCGATTTTCAAAGAATACAACTTCTTGGTGAGCTCTACATCTTTCAACACGCCATGCGAGTGACTCTCCGTGTCTCCGTAGATTATTTGCTTATTATCAATTCAAATGACATATTTTTAATAATGTCTCTTATTTTCTATTGTGGATGATAATTGTGAGTAGAAAATTTTTCTTGGCCAGTCTTACCACATTAGGCAAGTCAGCCCAAGCCTAAAGACTCTAAGCAGTTAGAATAGACAGGAATGCTTTAATTGCCAAGAAGTTCAAGATTGATTCGAATCGATCAGTTAACGTGTAATCTGAATTACCACGTTTAATTGCCCATCACGTAGATCTATGTGCGTGTCTAGAGAAGACGATTTTGTGAAAGTATGGTGGTTAGCTTTCATCACATGCCAAAGCCGTGGATGAATGCTCAGGTTTTTTCAAGCTTTCTAATTATAAGGTACACATAAGAAGTGTCATTGGCACTACATTGAATTGTGAGCTCAACTACCCTCTTTGCCACTACTGTGTATGTGTTTCCAGTTATGCAGCTGTACTGCAAGTTCTTGTCTAATAAAACTGGCACAGTTTCGCGCTTACCAGCAGTTGCTGTAAACGCTTTTAGTAGGTTCATGATAAATTACATCACATTTAGAATGTAGGAAGTAACTCGGTCTTTATTGAAACAATAGGTTATGAATTTTCGTAACACCAATGTGAAAATCCAATGCATTTTGATAGAAGTTATGATTATAATGCCTTAGTGATTGGGACTACCTCGGTGTCTTCTCCGTTGGCCCGGGGTTCGATTCCCAGATCAACTGGCATTTTTGTTTAATTTTTATTCGTTCATCATTAATTTTTAAGTCTCAAAATTTATTATGTTATGGGGAAATTCAAAGTGGTAACTATAGTAGAGAAAAAAATTTAAATTGTCTTGAGTACTTGCTTAAAAAACTCTGGGCTGTCTATATTTTCTGAGGTTTGAAATGATATGATGTACAGTCGTTTGATAGAAGATTTATCATTGAAATAATTATACAATAATACAAGTAGAAAAAATATGTTAATTTTTATATTTGATTATTGGTCTGAATATCTTGTGATATAGAAAGTAAAAAGCTAAAAATGTCTTATGAATTCATTGTTTTTTAGTTGAACTTTCAGTTTGTGAGTTAAATAACGTTTGTGACAATTGAATAACATGCGAGTTAAAATAACATTTCAGGGGTAAAGCTGCAATAATTGTTAAAACAATAACAATGATTACTTTCTAGCATGCAGTTGAAAGATTGAGAGTGATCAAAGGTGTGATTTGGCTGAAATTTCAATTGATGCACTACTTACGTATTAATGCTTATTTACTTCATATAATTGCACTCACCTGAAAAATAAAACGAAAGTAATATAATTCAAATTGAATATTAAACAAATCTAATCATGCTTATCTACATTCATGAATGTGCAATATTTTTTAAGCAATTGATAAATATTTTTTCCATTCATATTTCTTGGTAAAATTTAAGTGGAATAAATTAATTTCAGTTCAATGTTCTATACTATTTTCTTCGCCTATTATATTTAGTAACTTGCAATAGAAGTAATATATTTTATTAAATAATGAAATTGGCGTTTAATTAACCTGTTCAATAAGGACATAACTGTTTAATTTTAAATTGTCAGTTCCTTCAAAACCAACTTGTTTAATTCTGAATATAAAAAAATCGATAGGATGTTCAATCTAGTGCAAACTCGCGATAGTTAGTAACGCACCTTTTTTTAGAACTTTAAAAAGTTTTTTAGACCCACAATCAGAATGTAGAATAATACAAAACTTAATAGTTTTAACATTAAGAATAATTTTAATAAAAATAAATAAAAAAACCAGTGAATATTGAGTTGATCTTTTTAATATCATGCGTACACTGTCTAATGTCTCAAATTTAATAATTTACTTTTATTTATTATATATTCATCAGTAATTCCCGTTTATTCCAGTTTTGGACATCTTACTAATGAGGACAACAATATTAGTTTTGAATCTTGAAATATTGATGTTATGTTTACCTCAGTGCAAACTCGCGACCGTCTGAAATTAATGATGCTGGATGATCTGGAGATGGAAGGTGGCGGGGAGGAAGGGCGACGCCGGCGCAACGTCTGTCTGCTGAGCGTCGTGTTGCCGTCCAAAAACGCGGTCGACCCACCGTCGTCAAAAGTGTCATCTTCTTCTTCTTCGCCTTCTTCCTTCAAAGCAACAACTGTCACATCATCATCGTCTTGCTTTGCGACTTCATTGTTGACCGAACGAGAGTCAGTTGTTTCTTGGCGGACTGCCTGTTCATGCGCTTGTTTCAGTATGACTTCGCCAAATCGGAGACGCTCCTCTAGCCACCAGGTTTTCACCGACTTCCAGGCGCGGCCCAATTTTGAGCGTACCCGAAGTATGGAAGCGCGTTGAATTACACTGTTTCTTCTTGCTCGTAGAAGTCTTGCCCTCCTCAAATTCGTCTTGAAATCTCTGTTTGGATAATATTCGAAATCTACTTGATCGTACTTGGGTGCAATCTGTTTTGGTTCCGCAAGCACCAGTCCTCCAGCACGAAGTTCTTCAGGCTGATACGGCAGAATTGTCGACGACTGGTCTGTATTGTTCACCTCAGGTGCAATAGCCAACTCTGCATAGTCACCTTCATTACAAGAATCTGGATCCCAATCTGGTTGGGGAAGCTCAGGAGCCTCAGAATTATCTCCTTGATTATCGACTGTTTCATATTTCTTCCCACCCTTATCAACCACTGCATACACAGGCACCTTATCAACAGGCGTGATTGTGATTGTTGAGTTTCTAGGTGAAGCATATCGTGGTTCAGCGGTAGCTTCAATTAGCTCTTCATAGTCGTTTTCCCCTTCTTCAGATTCACGAAGCTTGACTGTCATTGTTACAGTTGATACATGACGAATTTGGGCTGTTGGTGATTCAGGGGGCTCTGTAGCTAGCTTCGCCCGGTAATCAGTTGGTGAGAATCTATTGGGTTCATCAGGCAATGAGGACCCATCACACTCATCAGAACGAGGCTCGTCTACTGCAGATGTGGACTTTCCTGCTTCCAAAACATCCCCTGAAGTTGAAGCATAAGAATCTTCCGAGTCTTCACTAGTTTGTTCCCTTTTATCTCGTTTAGCAGGAACTTCAGAATTGACAGGAATCGAATCAGATACTATTATAAACTCATCATCTCGATCATTAAAAAAGGAGAAACTGATTTCAGGCATTCCAGATAGATCGACACTTTTCTTCTCCTCGTCCCCGTGCATTTCAGGAGGTAGGGAGGCACGATCCTTTCTCAGATTTGTCGACTTTTGTGAACTATTTGACAGACTTGACGATCGACTACGGTTTGACGCTCTCTTAGATGGAGACCTCCGAAGTTTTATTTTTCTTGAAACCACTTCGGAATCATTTTCGTTTTCTGTGGGCGAACTAGTTGCACTCCCCATCTCGCTGTCATTGTTTGTGTTTTCTTCTGTAACGGATTTTTCGTTACTTCCATTCTCATCTTCATCAAGATTGACGTCGACATTTTCGATCGGTTCCGATGTTCTCCATAGATTGAACGAAGGTATAAACCCGACTCTTGGCACACTCCACCATCGACGATCCCGTGACATTTTGTTCAGTTTTCAAATAAATATTGTTATAAAATTCTTGATAGTTATTGCTTCCTATCATCCAATGAATATTTTACTTCTTGCCACATTCTAAATTCAGTAGTTCATCAGTAGTATTATATTGTAACAATATTTGTATTCTCTTTTTATTTTCAGTCATACCACCCCAGGATCATTAATTTAAACGTTATACCTCCAAGCTCTAACACAAAATATTCTTAATTTTTCAATAGTTAGGCTGTAATAATTTCCTCTACAAATAATAGAAAGATATTGATGATTTTTCATCCCACTGGATTTATGAATAACACAAGGGAATTAGTCGAATTATAATTATAGAAAGGGAATTGGAATTATAAAATCATCAATTAATTGAAAATGATCATATTTTTAGAAGCTGATGAGAATAAAGAAAATAAAGCCCTCGAATGCTTAAATAACATATTACTGACGTGTATGAAACTTCCATTTCCAATGTATTGAAATGTTGAAGATTTGAATTGAGGGGTGAAGGGTTGTGAGAGTCTCTCATTGTGAAAGAACCATATCATTATTTACAATTCTTTTAATGTCACTAATAAAATTTCTAAAAGAACAGTAGCACTGATCAAGATGATGATAATTAGTCACAAGGATACTAAATTAATAATCCTAGCCGATTTAGCTACATTTCTGCAGTTTCGAATTAAAAACCTAAAGTATAATTTCTGCTCATTCAATAGACCTACTCGTGAAACTGAACTAATAGATCCAGTTGCAAGTCGAAGGTATGCACCGTTCTCTCGCTATTTGATTTATTGTAAAAAAATGATTTATAGGTGTGACTTTTCTGAAAAACATTACAGATGAAAGAAGATTAACAAACTCTACCAATGTAATAGCTGCCAGAAGCTAATAGTCTGTCTACCTTTGTGTACTATATATGCTAATGAAGAGCCAGTGAACAGCGTTGTTGGCTCAAGTGTTGGAACTACTTCTAAACAAGTTGTAGTTACAACTCTCTATTGTTGCTTGAAGCAAGGACAATACTTTTCAAGCCACTGTAAGCTCAAGCTCAAGAACAAGGACACTAACTACTATCCATCCAGTTCAGGTTCAATGAAACGTGAACGACATGTATTTCAATGACAAAAAGACTATTTTTCACTACTCTGTACCATATTATTCGGGTTATTTCAATAGAAAATAGTGTACTACTCTTAGTAAAGGTGATGGTGACGTTGTGGTAGGTTTGCTACGGTCTATAAGTTGGTTACAGGACTGTGAATGCTGTCACAACCCATTATTTTCGGTTGAATTAAGTCTTCACTGTATCGTAAATTTTCTAAGTAGGATGAAACGTTATCTAAACCTCATTTGTTTGTACTGAGAGACTACAGCCTCGGCTGTTGCGCGTTGCATTGTTGTCAATCACAAAAATGAACAAATGAAGCTGATTTTGAGAATAATTTGATTTTCTACTAAAACTATAAATAAATATGGTTGTGATAACGTTTTGTCCTATTAATTATAAAAATATACAGCAGTGAATTAATTCAACTTAGAAATAATCATAATGAAAGCCTCAGGGATCTAATACGGATAATATTTCTAAAATAGTAGTCCAATTTGATTTTTCTTCATGAAAAAAACTTTTATTTGGGAAATTTAATGTTAATTATGAATAGAAAGATGCTGATTTGAGAAATGTCATGATAAAAAATGTCATGAAATGATAAATAGTCATGCTCAACGTCTTTAAAAAATGTTTGAAACACGAGAATATTGATAGGTCAGCGCAATATTATTTGGTAGATTCTACTCCATCAAAAATGAAGAAATTTGGGAAATAAATCTACAAAAACAGATGAGACATTTTAAATGTTTATAGTGATTCATACTTTTCAAAACTTCAATTGACTTATTCAAAATAGTAGTTTTAAGAAAACTAGTATCTTCTTAATGAATTCTATTAGTAATGTAAACTATTCTGTGTTTGTTGTTACAATGTAGATTTAAAATATTAAACCAAGAAAAATAATGCTAGTCATTAGGAATAAGAACGAACCCGCCTCTGATATACCGTAGTCGTGGAGATTTTTTTAATTGACTATGACCAATGGATCTCCATTGATGGTAAAATCGTTATAGGTTTGTCATTCTATATGAGTATGTTTTTGAGATTTTGACTTTGATATTATCATAGTATATTATGAAAGCCCCAAGAAATTATTTAATTTTCAAATTATGATTGAAATAAATTAAATTGATCGTAAATTAATGCATAGAATTGGGATTCTAAAAAAAAAAAAATGCTTATCGCTTATCAGATATCAAGGCAGGGCCGAAGCACTGCCCCGTGGCCCTTGACCAATTCGTGGCCCCCATATGGCTCAAACTTTCTGCCTCAGGGCTCCTACGAACCTGTCTTTAGAATATATGTAAGATATTTTGCGATTTGCAAATTTTGTGCGAGAAAGTTATGACATTACAGAATATTGTTTCAGAAAAGGTGTTTGAAAGATGAAGATACCTTCTGTGGGTGGAGCGCAGTAAAAAATCTATTGGCGGAAATGAAATTTGATTCAAGCTGAAAAATGATTCCAAACTCAAGCTCAGCCTAACAGACTCAGTTTTTATGTTTCCCTGCAGAGTGACTACGCAAACAACTAATGAGGTACTTTAAGATTTTTCTTGACGCTATTATTTTGTCGGTACTCTAAACACTATTTTCAAACTAACAATCAACTATTATTTAACGCCAAAAAATAATTTCACATTCCAAAGATTAGTCCCAAATAATTTCACAAGATAGATTAAATGATGGGTCTGAAAAGTTTATATTATTTAAAAGTCTTTGAAAATGTTAGAATTAAATTCATTCAAATCTCGAAATGCCAAATTTCAATTTCATTCAGACTGTTACTAAGGCTTTAGGGTATTGTTATAGATCTATGATACGATCAGTAATTGCTTCTCGAGGTAGAAGTCCACCTAAAGTCATTAGTCATTATAATTGAGACACAAAGTTGATCAGTGTGCAATAATTTTCCATGTATCAGTGCTTCTGTTAATTTGCTCTCATTTGTACACCTGCATTGACATCGAAACCTTTCAATAATATTACTGAAGTTGTAAGTTATTGCTTTGACATTGAAAGCAATGACTTACGGTCACTACTCGCCTTATTAACTTTCATTTAGCAGCTGCTCCAGAATATACAATCTCTTGAAAAAAAAAGAGATTATAAGCACCAAGGTTATCCGAAATACGTGTGATAGGTATTGAAAATCTTAGCTATCTTAATAACATTTTATTAATTTATCTAGGTTGGAAATGCGATTCGTGAATGTTTGGTATCATATTGTTGATATCAAGTGTTCAATGTTCAGCCTTCAAGAGCTGCACGCTGCATGATACGATAGATCACAACATTTATAGATAAACTAACTATAATCTCCAGGCGTAGATGTATTAGTTTCAGATTATTATCACTCGTTTCGTAAACCTGCTATGAATCTTTTCATAATAAAAATTTAATTATGAAAATCTTGTTTTCCCAAAAGAAATCATGTACTTTTCATACAAGAAATTCGTTCGGGAAACTACACTCTATAATGCATTAGAAATAAAAACTTTAGGCTTCCATATTTTTTAATTTATTTTTTGGTCACCTAATCATTGTCAACTATAACTTTCAAGCTCCATTCATTTGCCAGTTGAACGTAATTAACATTATTAATCTTTTTGTAAAAAGTGGATTTTAATGTTTTAAATAAAAAAAAACATATGTGAAATTACTTGAAATGTAAATTGATATGTTATTTTATTGTATTGTTTGGAAAGTTTGTCAAGTCACTTTGATTGGCCCCAAATTTTTTTGAAAATTAACGGATTTGTAAAATTTTAATATCCACTTTTTTGTGAATTCAACTTGTAAGATATTCAATTTAACTTTATTTGATGCACGCTGAACGGAATTGAAGTGCAGAGGAAAGTAAATGATTCTGAATAAATGTGTTTGTGACAATTTCGTCTTATTATTCATTTAATGATTCCCATGAGGGTAACATTTTAGACTTGATAATAGATAGGTAGATAGAATAAGTAGGAATAATAGGGATATAATAAGGATGGAATAGAGTAGATAGGCATTTGAACTGTTTCTCATGCTTAGGCCCCAATATTATAGACTATTGACTAAACGAGATTCGTCACTATAACCATCAAAGTAAGTGATTTTCAAGAAATTACTGTAATTTCATATTTTTAAAGTGGCTCTTTACTTCTAACTCGATTGAAATTCGAGCAAACTATAGCATTTTGAACGTTCATTGTAGGTTTACAGCAGGAGGGCCGAGAGCTGTATATTATTTTCTTACGTTTCTCATGAAATTTTATGCTAGACTGAGAGTGAGAAAAGAGGTTGTTTTAATACTCAAAATTTCAACTCTGTACTAAAAATAGCTGTGGTGTAGAAGCAACGAGTGCGGGAGATATTAGGGAGAGTTTTTAGTATGTGCGAAAATAGTACCTAGTTATCTCCCGGTTCAATCATGGACGAAGTCCAGGATCAAATCCTGAAGAATTTGTTGCATATGGTTACAATACAGTAGTACTATTATCACTGCAAATATAACAAGAAACCCAGGATCAGTGTATGATTACCTTTATTGGAATGATTGTCCAGAGACTCATTGTTTACATAGGCTTGTGTCAATAAATTCATCATGCATGGTCAAAAGGTATAGATCCGAATTGTGTTTTTTTTTTATAATGTGATCAAAAAGTTTGTGTGATTTAAAATTTAATTGTTCATTGAGGATGTTTTGTTTATTGTGTGTGGTGTGTTTGTAAATTTCAAATTGTTCCAAGGTGTTCGTGTCTTTTAGATTTTATATGTAGAATGTGTTGGTTCTCTTTTCTTTTTTTGAGGAAGATGTTCACATAGGTCTGAGACCTGTGCGTGGGTAATGAATTGGATGATGGTGATTGATGAGTTGGACCTACAGTTTTAGGTGGGTTCCGAACCACCGGGAAGTGATTTTACAGCAGAGAACAGTGTCTTTTTTGCTGGCCAAACCAATCGGTCACCCTTACAAAGTGGGCTCAGGAGTTTCTTAGCTTATCTCTTATTGAACAGATACCTGCTATGGCACTCGGCTATCACTTCCCAGTTGATAGTGATGTCAGTAAAAGTGTGTCCATTTTTAATGATATGGTCTGCGAAATTCGATTTGGTTTTTGTATGTGCGGCCTTTTGTTCGATGTAAATTTTGCTACAATCAGAGCAGTTCAGTTTTTAGATCCCTGGGAGATCGTATTTGTTTGTGTTCAGTGTGGTTTTGGATGCAAGTGCATTTTTTTTTCTGAATGCGATGGTATGGTCGGCTTTTATGAAGATTTTTTATAGTCTGTTTGATTGTGGATTAATGTCATTGTTATGCATTTTTTTGTATTGCGGAATTGCGGAAATTTTGGCGCTTCTTAGGATTCTATTTTCATGTAAAGACTGAGCTGGAAAATTGAAATCTTGTTGTGCTGCATGTATGTGGAATGCAAATTAGATATTAATTAAAATACTTGTAAAAATTGTTGGATAGGTACAATAATTTAAAAAAATGGGCTAATGATTGGAAAATTCTATCCTTTCTGATCTCAATCGAAATGATATCAGTTCACTTTTTTCTATCAAGGAAAATAAATTAATGAGAAGCGAAAACCCTAATTGCTTGTATTCTCTTCACTTCAATAAAATAAACTACTGTTATATTTTTACAAAATCACAGAAAATGTGTCATATAATAGATGAAGTATGAGAAATTGGAACGAAGGAATCGCGATCCTCAAATATTGAAGATTTTTTGAACCACATTAATATTTTTGTATTAGTGTCATCTCTTAAAAGTCAACAAAAACCGACATTATTTTCTAGACTTCTTGAGGTTAAAAGTTTGGAGAGGATTGTAATAAAAACTAGTCTATTAATAGGATCCACTTATGAGCTACGTGCATGTGCTATAACTATAACTATAACTATGAGCTATAACTAATAGACGTTAGTGAATGTCCGTGTCGTTGGACTCAAAATGGATTCTCTGCCATAATTAATTATAATTTCATCCGCCTACAAAGAAATCGGATTCTCCAAAAAACGTACAAATTTTAAAAGAATTTGATTCCCAAATGCAGGTCTATTGCTGGATCAAATCCAACAGTGAGAAGTCTGTTACAATTAGTTTGTGATACTAAAGCAATTTGGTTTTTCGCTTCTCATTAATTTATTTTACAATAAAACAAAGAATGATGTTGAATAGAGTGCAGCTGAAGATGTGCGAAGTTTTACATGAGACCTGGTCTTTTGACTCATTTAGTGGAATTTAAAAGCTTTCAATTAGTTTAAAACCTCTTAAATAGTTTTCTATTAATTAATTTTAATAATAAATCAAATTATTAGACTTCTCTCCCTCACGTATTTTCTAATTATCTAGAGCAGGGTTTCTCAAAGTGTGGTCCGGGCGTGATTTTGGTGGTCCACGGAAGAGATCGGAATTGTTTTTTTAAAAAGCATAGATACCGATAATACCCATAAAACTTGTGTACAAAAACAATTAGAAAGCTTTTTTCCATCGTAAATAAATTCTCTCTATTTAAAAAAATATCTTCGAAATGGTTATTACGACTAAATTAATAAAAATTTAAAGTGTAATTTTTTAGGGTTCCGCAATGACAACATTAGTAATTCAGGGGGTTCTCGATAAAAAAGCAAGTTTGAGAACCCCCGATCTAGAGCTAAATTACTTTAGGCTCAATTTTAGAGCTGTCTACTGCTTAATCGTATAAAAAACCATACGTAACTATTGCAACTTTTTTCCTGTAAATACTATTGCTATCTTGTCTTGAGACTAATGAGCAAATCTGTTCTATCCTAACTTAGCCTACTAATGTAAAATAATACAGTGAGACTCTCATTAGAATCTCTTACTGCTGATGATAATAATTATGTACACCTATTTAACTGCACTATCTATTGCAACTGATAAATGATAGTGTAGGACAATGAAGAGCAATACCACACTACTTAACGGTTACCACTGATAAATTATAGCATTTGATATATATTAAGTATGTCACATATCACTATCAGATTTTCACAGGTCGTTTGATTCGTAGTCTACTTTTAAATGAATTTCGATAATATTTGGTGTGTTGATAAACATTTTGATCCGAATCAGTTGAGCTCGCGAAACTAACTAGAATGTGGCAGGAAGCTGAGGCTACAGAGAGTCGCACAACAAAACACAGTTACGCGGCACTGAATTTCACAGCACTAAATTGCACACACTAGAATAGCTTACAGACTATAATATGGTGATGTTAAGCTGAAACCACACACGGACATGGACAGTGATCACAAACTATATAAAAGCGTCATTGTCTGAATAGTGTACTCGTGCATCGCTCATCTCATCTCTTCTCATCTCACTACCTCGTCTCTTGGAGTCGCATGGCATCGCACGGGCGCTACGAATAGCTGAGCCCACGCTAAATTTAGAGCCCTGTCCCCAACCCTGCCTGCTATCCTCATGTGCCAGTGCTATTCGGTGAGTGCATCTTCATCTTGAGCCGGGCAGAGAGCACTCACTCCTACAACATTACTACAGTTCAAATAGTGGTGTCTGTTGTACAAATTAAGACTCTTTGTGAGGTTCGGATTTCTTTAGGTGGTATCCCCCAAAATATTTTCCTTTGATATCTCCCTCAAAAAATTCTGGGTGTCAGCAATACTTGATGTCCAACTTCAAGTTTGTGTTGCCCACTTAATTTGAAAGCAACTTTTAGAAACAGGCTGTGTATTTAATATTTGATCTCTAAGTAATGACATAATTTACTTCATTTTGAAATAAATATAATATTTACAAGTTAATAAGGAAAAGTAGGCAATCAATAAAAAATCAAGCTTACTAATGGAAATTGCGTCATGGTTTGAAGGGTTGATTGACCTTAAATTTTTCTCAATTCAAATAAATTTATTATAAAACGATTTCAACACATAAATTTGTTAACATCATTTTACGGAACAATTATTTAGTTTTAAATTTCAAATTCAAATTTATTCAAAAAGTTAAATTAAATCAATGAATTACAAAATAAAATAAAGCAAAACAACTTATCTTCAAATATGTGTTTCCCTGTGGGAAAACCTGAGTGGGAACACTTCAATAAATAATAAATTATATAGCTTACTGAAACCTCTCATGCATGCAAACACACACACACACACACACACACACACACACACACACACACACACACACACACACACACACACACACACACACACACACACACACACACACACACACACACACACACACACACACACACACACACACACACACACACACACACACACACACACACACACACACACACACATAAACACGTTCATTCGTAATCATTCACACAAAAAATAGGTTTAATTTAATTTAAATTTGATGAAAATTTAATAAACTCTATATATGCATTAGATCAATAGAATGGCAATGAAGTGAAGAGAGGAAAATGTACGTTTGCAAAACGAATATAATGTTTAAATCTGCTGTATAACAGAACACTCATCTATCACCAAGTTTATAGTGTCCATATTCCATATAACTTGGAATTCTTATGAAAGATGGGATTTCCAGTCGGAAATTATTGAGGGAATTCGTTTTCTTTGACGTGGCGAAGGTGATATTGTGGAAGACATCCATAATGAATAGAAATACTTGAAGTTGAAGAACCACATTTATTGAAAACAGTGAGATACTAGTTTCGGTTGTTACACCATTATTAATCTCAAACAAACTTGATAATGGTGTAACAACCGAAACTAGTATCTCACGGTTTTTAATAAATGTCGTTGTGTCAATTTCAAGCCTTTTATTCATTGAGGAAATTCATACTCAAATTACAAGAAAATGTAGTCAATCAACTGAACGAAATTCACTAATGGAAATCGTCTTACGGGTTTGAAAAGTTGATTCACATTACTATTCACAAACTTTTGAATAATTGTTTCACGATTCTCTAGACTAATAGAACTTTGTCTTAAAAACCGTTTGCATTGTCTCCAAAACTCGTGCCTCTCATAGTACTAAGAGCAGAATACCTTTTGTTCATTTAATTATTGACAAAGTTAAAATACAGATATCTCATGTTCTCCACGTGAAATATTCTGTATTGAATTCCTAGCATTAAAATTGATGGAGAGACTGATTGAACCCGATTTAAAGAATAGAGTTTCAAAGACAACATCAAAAACATATTCAAATCTTTGAAAAATATGATTCTATAATGATTTTTTAGTGTTTTCATTCTCAATGAACATTACTTAATGTCCAAATCATCATTCAATCATTCATCTACATTTTTTAGTATAATGGTTTGTAGATGATGACTCGTTAAACTTGGATGAAGATAGTAGAAAGACAGTAACTATTGTATTAACAGAATTGAATCTTATGAGAGGATATTGTAGATTTTTCAAACTACTCCTAACAGATTTCAGGAATGAAATTGATTCGAATAAGATTGCAAGAGTTATAAAATGATGCAAAACGGTTTTTGATTATTTTGGAAGATAGCAAAATGTTTTTCAAAAGCAAAATGTTATGCAGTGTTTTGAAAGAAAGTTCTATCACTGATGAATGATCATGTTTTAAAGAGGAACGGCTCATGAATTCTCGTATTTAGAAATCGTGTGACATAGTTTGGGGGACTTGTAGAAGTTGGTAAGAGTGAGAGGAACATAAAAAGTAGAGGAGTTATTTCATCTCCAGCTCCAGTCGGCTCGTATTCTATGTTTCATTATTAGCTTTCTTTGTCTTCAAAGTTGACCTTTCGTTTTGCACTCTCTATTCAATTAATAGCTCCTCTCATTCCCATTATCCCTAATTCATGAAGAAAGTATCAAGCTAACACCAGCTCTAGGGCTCTGTAAAAAGAAGGTATGCTCAGCCGCCATCTTGGTTCGTAGAACTCGATCGAAAAGCTTGAGTTAGATAGACGGAGTGGATGGTGTTTGAATTTTAAGATCAATTCAAAGTGCAAAATGTTTTACTGTTCAGCACTTAGCTTTCATTCTCATGTCCCTCACTTCATTTGTCATCTACCATGTCTATTATGCACAGGGGTATGACAGAAACGTGTGCATTAAAATGCACAGAATAAAGTATTACAGAGCTACTAAGAGTAGGTAATAAAAATATTGATTTCTGCTTACTCCATTCATATCTGAATCCTCATATTTACCTTCACAATTTTAATCATTGATATAAGTTGACAGAGTTATGAAATACAAAAAATAACAAATTCAAATGAGAAAAATATTTTTTTTTTAAATTTAGCGAATAGGCCTAACACTAGGAGCTTTTTCAGAGCATAAGTGTCCATAGATTACACTATCAAAGATTTGATAACAAGTTCCTTAAAAGTTCTTTAAAACATTTGAAGAGTGATGCTATACAGAAGGTCACTGTAGTCTAGTGTTTAAGGCGCCCGACCTTTGAGCACTTTGAGGAATTCAAAAATTTATTAAATTAAAATACTATTTTATCTCCTGGATTTATTGTTCCATGACAAACAGCGTTGTTATTATTAACTTTTTAATTGAATTCAACGACTTGCAGTCAAAATTTTTATTAAGAATAGGTAGAATTTACTTATTCTGTAGGCCGAACGTTTTCGAATCTTGGAGATCCATTTTCAGAAGCAATTTTTTGCCTCTGAAAATCCATTTTTGGCCTCTGAAAATCCATTTTTGGCCTCTGAAAATGGATCTCCAAGATTAGAAAACGTTTGGCCTACAGAGGAAGTAAATTCTACTGATTCTATTCTTAATAAAAAATTTGACTGCAAGTCGTTGAATTCACTTAAAAAGTTACTATTTTATATCCTGAAATATCGTTCAGGAGTTAGGAGTTTGAGGGTACTATATCTGTAAAATTGGGTTAAGTAGGGGTATGCAGAAGAAAAAAGGTTGGGAACCGCTGGTCTACACATGAACAAAAACTAACAAACTATGCTATGTAATCATATTATTGTCTTTTATATACTCGTTGGATAAGTCATTGTTGATGCAATTGACCAAATTCAGCTATTAATTATAGGCCTACTGATATTAATTTCATGAAGATAATGGGTTGCAATAATACGTGACAGATTCAAGATGTAGCCTACCATATTTTCAACAAGCAAATTGATCAAACACAAATAGCTTTATCTTCAACGTACGCCAATATTGTATATGGTACAGTACCTAGTCTAAAAAAATAGTTCAGGTATCAGAATATTCTCACCATCTATATGTATAGATTTACGTAAATTGCCTTGCAATCATCAAATGTTTGAGTGCAGAGTTACATATGAATTCGAATTTGGCTCCTAATGCCACGAACCAAGATGGAGGGTGAGCATACCCCGTCTTTATAGTGCCTTAACCAGCTCCAATATTCGACATGGTTGGTTGGATTTATATTCCAAAACAATACAGTGTTACAAATTGAATTGTTATTGCTGTGTCAAAAAAATCAAGTTAGTTTGCTTTATGTTTCAGATGTTACAAATTTAATCTTCTGCACATCCATTCCCCTACAACCTATAGTATTATAGCTAGTAAATGGTTGGTAAAAAGTGGATTAAAATGGTGGAACGACAGCTATTTCAAAGCTATTTTTGTTTCCCCACACAGATTTTACCTTTAGGCTTTATTGTTATGAAGAACTGTATTTTTTGTATATATATTTTTCTATTTAATTCAATTCAATTCAATTCTATTCGATTGTATTGTATGTCGATACATAAAAATAAAGAAGTTTCAAAATCGAATCAATAAGTAGGCTATCTCACCTAACATAGTTGGTATAAACTGATACAAACTCTCTGTGCCCTGCTCATGGAGGAAAACTGCTTATACTGTACTCCATAAGTACGTTCACCTCATTACCCGCGCACAAGTATCAGACTCATGTCGGCATTTTCAGCAAGAAATTCGTTAAATTTATATGGATGCTGTTACAGCTACATTCTATAATGATCAAAGTTTCCACTTCAAGGGTTGTACATGTACTGGAACGCGGAACGCCATAGTGCAGGCTAGGGATAGGGATAATGAAGTCTCCATTTATCAATGCTCAAATTAAAGTACAAGTACTTAGATCGAGAAAGAGACAGATAGCCTTTGCCTTTGGCGTTTCTGGTGGCGCAATTGGTTGGAGCGCTTGTCTGTGATCAGATAAGACTCGGGCCGGCTTCGTTTTCTGGAATCTTGAGTTCGAATCTCATTCAGCCATGGGTGTTTCTCATCATTCACCCATTCGCCTCATTATCCACGCACAAGTCTCAAGACTCTTGTGGGGATCATCCGACTAAAAAATATAGGGAGTTGTACAATATAAATTCTCAATAAATTAGCTTACCTATAAGTACTTACAGGTACAATAGCGGGTTCACTATTGATGATAATTTCCATGGCGTTTGTAACGGTGACCGATTAGATTGCAAAAAAGACACTGTTCTCTGCTGTAAAATCACTTCCCGGTGGATCGGAACCCACCTAAAACTGTAGGTCCAACTCATCAATCACCATCATCCAACTCATTACCCACGCACAGGTCTCAGACCCATGTGGGCTTCATCCTCCAAAAAAAAAAAAATTCTCTCTTCATTCTAACTCTTTCTATCGCTCAGTTTTTCCCTCATTTGATTAATTGATAGTGTATATTAATTAATATTGTTTTGCTCCTTTCATTGGAATGTTCCACTGAAATATGTATGTGAATCTATGTCACTAGGCCTGTTTTACATTTGATCGCTCTTCTTAATATCTTGCAATCCATTTGAATATTAATTTCTAAAAACTAGTCTGGATATTCTAGATACAATCTGTCTAGAGTTCAACGCTTATCATCTATCTACACGTGTCTAGTGATGCCAGTGCGATGAATCCACTGAACCAGATTTCAGCTGTGGGCGAAGATTGCATAACTCCGCCAAAAACTCCATTTGAAAACTAATATGAGATGACGAAATGTGTTAACATGTTTGCTCTGTTGTTCAATGAGTGTTTTTTTTTGCGTATGTAATCGGAGATTACGAAAGCGCACTTTCAGTAAAGAATTGTCAAATATTTATTCGTTTTCACTGCTAATGATGTATGTTAGGTGTCGTGAGAGACGCGCAAAGTGCGCGTTACTCATGGAATCGTTTGTTATCCGTAAAAAAAGTGGTTGCATCGAACATTAATTTATTGTGTGTCTCTTTTTCAAGTCTTCGAATAAAATAGAATGTCAAATTCAGTACGATTAAATCAGTTCAGGATGAACGCTAACATTTTTTTAACTCATAAGTGGGTTATTAAAAACTTATATATTGGAACTGATTGGCCGCTTTTGGAGTGCGGTGTCGGGGTGATCGTGATGTTCAGTCACTGCGCTTGGAAGGGTGCACTACAGAAATAACAACGTTTTCCGCTTTATTATGACTTACCTGGTGATTTGGAGGTCACCTAAAACTGTAGGTTCACCATCCTTCATCACCATTCACTTATGACCGACACAGAAGTATCGGACTCATTAGCACAAAATATACACAATTATTGTGGAAAATAAAGAGTATTTTATTGGCCAATCTTAAGAATGGTTTAATCAATTAATTCTTTTTATATTTACTATTGTCCAATAACAGTCCACAAATTCATAGGATGAATTCACAAACTAATGAAATAAAATTACATGAATAGAATTCACAAACGAATAAGGCTTCAGGAATAACAACTTCTTTTCTCACAGAACATCAAAATTAATTTCTTTTTTGTATTCGATAACATGGCTGATAAATAATTTATTATTCTACAAAATCACTCACGGAAGCTCTTAATTGAAAAACCATCAATTACTATGAATTACTGAATTTAAATGGTTATAAATGACCAATTTATTTTAATTCTATCATGCACTGAAGACTTTCGATTACTGAATTAGCTCTCAGTGCTTTCAAACTCAAATTATTAGTAGACTAATCTATAAGTTACACAAATTGAGTATCTCCATTATTAACCTCATTTTCAATATGTTCTAACAAGAATCTGGAATAAAAACATTTGTCATGAAGAAACGAATTATTTTGTTCCAAATATGAATACTTCCATGTTCCAACAGAATAAAAAAATGTAATACTAAGTTGTATGAGGGTCTATTATATTTTTAAGTGATTACCCTAGGTTTCCATTTGAAAGTATCATATCTTTATGTAACTACCGGCTACAGCTCGTGTGATTGGTTCATTTTATAATAATTGATAATGATGTAATTATTTTTTTTCTGATTAGACCCACTCGAGTGTGAGACTTGTGCGTTGGTAATGAGTTATGATTCAAAAATGTAAGCATGAACGGAAATCGAACCCACGATCACCGGAGTAGTAATCAGATTAGGTGCACTCAACTTCTCTACTATAATAATTTATTATTATTGAAATCCAATAACTAACTATTAAACTTTCACATACATTATTGGCTCCTAAAAGTAAAGTCAAATCATAAAGAACTCTTGCCATTCATCAAAATAGTTCCGACTATTTTTGGAGAGTGGCCAGTTGAAATTATGATCGATAAAGGCATTAATTATCTTCACAAGCCGTAAATCCATCTGACATTTGCGGAGTGCAGGTATTTTTCCAAATCAGTGTCTGAAAAGCCTGTTTCACGAAGCTAGCGGCATCTTTATTCGGTAATAAGCAACGCCAGTTCAACTTGTTTGCACTTCAAAAATCGAGAGCCAGTCCCCAGTCGAGATCTCAGACTCAACTGATATTTTCCTGTAGACACAGAAGAGAAGTAGAACGATGGTTGGAGGATGAAGCATCTCTCAATTTGCCATAAAAACAAGTCACAGACGTTTTCACTCGATTCTAAATACCAAAAGCATTATGCTATTTTTTTTTATTTGACTTTCAACATCTTCCCTCTATGTTCTTTCTCTTTCTCTAAATATATCTCTTATATGAGAGATATACTGTATTACTTTGTGCACAGACCAGTCATTTCACGTGTGCTATAATGATGAGAAAGGTTTTCGAACCATGCATGTGAGAAAGTGTCAACTATGAACTTGATGAAAGGTGACTGATGTAAGCTATGCAAATGTGTGGATACTTTCATACATGCTGAAAATCAACAAAGTGAAAGATGCGCCTTGTAACACATACATTTCACTATCACTTTTAATGACATACTCCATACGATACTTTCATTTCATTGTAGAAAATCGGGGAGAGAGTAGTTTGATAGATACTCATGATAACTAAATTTTTGTAATTTTGGAAACTGACGAAATTGATTCAAAGAACATAATAATGTGCATTGGATGTTCAATAAATATTGGATATTCAATGAATATTTCTGATGTTTAGTTCTTGAAATGTTGCGCTCATGTCAGGTTACTTTAGTTACGTTAGAAAGTAACGGTAATTAGGTTTGAGGTAGCCAGTATACATAAGAGATATTCATTGAATATCCAATATTTATTGAACATCCAATGCACATTATTATGTTCTTTGAATCAATTTCGTCAGTTTGCAAAATTACAAAAATTTAGTTATTATGAACTTAAAATGAAACTCATCGCAATGCTCTCTATGCAAATGGAGTTAGAAATTCAGGAGCTCAACTTTTTAATGTTTTACGACCAGGCTTAATAAGAGACTTCCTCTCAAAAAATTTAAAGAGGTTTTCAAGAGAGAGCTAGAGGACTGTGGTTTCTATTCAAGCCAAGAATAAAGAGCGTATTATAAAAATACAAAATTAATATAGCCTGAATGGAAATAATAAATTTAAATTTAACATTGGACAAATCCAGATCGTTCATGGTGGGAGACCATGATGGGAGGCCAGTAGATGCTTAAATATCTATCTATCCAGTGACTTAGTGTTATTTTAAATGTTCAATGAATTCTCAAATGAGCACTTATTCTAATAATTAATTAAAAAATTGTTCCAATAATTTATATAAATCTCATTTCCGTAACAGGGGTCAATGTGTTCAAAATATTGTCTATCAATGTTGCTATTTCTCGGGTACCAAAAGACATTAATTTGAAGTCTCAGACTCACATCGTTCTCATTTGAAGTCTGTATTCTTCTCCATCACATTCAAATATCCAGTCTCTTACGTCATCAGCTATCACAATAATTCTCAGGGTTGGAAAGGAATAGCCTAGTTCTACTTAGTTTATAATGGGGCGTTTTAGTTTATAGCCATGGGGCGAAATCCTCATGAACGTTCGCTTCAATTGACAATTACTTTTATCTCTTAAAGAAGTCATTCAGTTCTTTCTCCGACAGAAATGAAAAACTGGTAGGTGTATTTGGAACTACAGTACTTTACAGTGTACGTTTGAAGTTTGTCACTCTTACTGCGATGTCAAAGGTCAAGACTCTGAGGTCGTTACGACAATTGTCTCTATCATCTCTATATTGGCACACACATTTTAGGTTCAATGTTGAGCCTCTGTAAGTGTCCACTCTGCACACTATGTAGTTCTTTGGTCTTGTGACCTGTTTCCGAGCTTAATACTGAAATTGCTGATTGATGATGACTTGACCTCACTCAAAAATTCTATAGCGATTATTTTATTGTGACTCCATTGACGTTCCTTCTCTTCTTCATTCAGTCTAAATATAAACTTTTTTATTACTGATGATGCCCACATGAGTCCGAGGCTTGTGCGTGGGTAATCAGGTGAATGATTACACATAAATGCCTGACGGTGGAGGGGGACTCGAACCCATGACCGCTTAAACGACAGAAAGCTGAAGTTGCGACGCCCAAACCAACTGATTCTGATTATTCTTGATACTTTCAGTGAATATTTAATTTCGAGTAATGAGGAGCTGATTACTCTCTACACTGTTCATAATTTTGGGATTAGTTGGGTTTCTTTCCAAACATTATTCTGCAGTTAGTTCTTCAAGGCCTTGTCTTGTGAAAAATCTTTCTGGATTTAAGAGCATCAAGTATCACTTTGATAATACTGACGTCATACGTGAGTCTAAATTATTGCAGTGGAACCGTCTTGCTCACTGAATTAGGCTGCGATACAGTTTATGTCAATTTTTGAGAATAGCACATCAGATATCAATTTCCAAGTTTGTCAACGAATATCTACCTCACACTTTCACAAAAATATTTTTTAATAGGTATGCGAAATTGTTTATAGAGACTATTCGTTCTAATGATGCCCAAAGTAGTCATTCATTCATTCATTAATTTTTATTTGCATTAAACAGCACTACTTATTCAAGCAATGCTTGGTAGCATTTGACATGTCATATTTTAAAAATACACATATACAATAGTTCTATAAAATTCAACATTTTCAGAACATCCATGGCTATTTCGCAAAAACTGTCCATAAGGTAGGCAGGTAGCATTAGGTTTTTTTCTTCTATTTCTCAGAAAACAACTGAACACACTCTTCCATGTTGTAGGGTGCAGCGCCAATCAATTTCCTTTCAATGCACTTTTGAACTGTCTGATTTCACTGATCATTTTAATTTCCGTGGGTAGAGCATTATATACTTTAAGTCCGCTATAGAGTGGCCCCTTCTCCAAAGTGGTAGTTCTGTGGCGGGGGTATTAAAGTTGAGTTCGCTGATGCCTTGTACTATACTCATGCCGTATTTGATTATTTTCACTCAACATTGGTTTCTTTTTCTTCATTAATATGACTAATTCTAAGAAATATAATGCCGCAACCGTGAGCACCTTGTACTTTCTGAATGCATTCTTGCATGATTCCCTCGACTTGAGATTATCAATAACTCTGAGTGCCTTTTTTTGCTTTCTAAAAACTGAGATTAGATTAATCTTTCCACTGCCCCAAAACATGATGCTATATTGAATAACCGACATGAAATAGCTGAGGAAAACGCTCAACATCGTGTGTGATTCCACCACATTCCTCAATACTTCCAGTGAAAAAAGAATGCTGGAAAGTTTATTCAAAATGTGATCCACTTGATCAGTCCATTTAAGGCTGTTCTTCTTCCAAAAGCATAATTCTTTATAAATTAGGCCTTCAAAGTCTTGACTGAGAATGTTATTAGACTTAAAGTTCTCCCTCAATTTGAAATTTAATAGTTTAGTCTTTTTCATGTTCAAATTGAAACCAGATATTCGCTTGAAACCAGATGCTCATTTCATTTATAGTTTCTTTGGTTTTTCGAACAGCACTTTCCTGAGTTCCAGTTACAATAATTGTGGCATCATCAGCAAAAAGGTAAACATTAGACTTTATGTTTCATGGCAAATCATTAACATAGATGATGAACAACAAAGGGCCCAGAATTGACCCATATGGAATGCCACATGGTACAGTTTCCCATTCAGAAAGTCTGAGACTTAGACGTTGTTAATGAAGTGATTGATAAAAAAATTATAATAATGCAGGGCTCTATGAGAATTGAACCCAGGTGGTCAAAGCCCAATTATAGTGGCTGCCATTGAGGCAATATTTGAGACTAATTAGACTTCTCAGTTTGTGAAGAATAATACACATATTAATTACACCGTGCATGAGGTTTATGATGGTTTACCTTCGATACTCCATGGAGGATACTTCGATACTCATATTTGCCTTTAATAGTTAAATTTGTCTTCGATTGTCTGTGGTGCTCGAGTTATGCTCTTGTTGTCTATGAAGTACAATATATTTTACTAAAGTAATGACAATGAGTAATATAGAATATATTTCCCGGGAAGAGACACTTCCTTGGAGTGATACTTGATAAAGGCTACTTTTCATATTGAAAGACAACGGAAATATTTCAATCTGCACTGACAATCTCATTTCAGATTAGAAGGAGAATTCTAATCTAGTGAATGCGATTAAATGCTTCAAATATAAGTGCACTAAGACCTAGTCCCGGGCTATATTGACATTTCTTTGATAGATGGTTTGGAGTATTCTTGGTACCGTATGTTAAACGTTTGGAGGATGTCCAAATTCAATTAAATAATATTGTTTTGGCCTACTGAAGGTAATAATTGTAATAAGACTTGGATGATAAAGATAGATTTTGAATTATTACAGACGGTGGAGTTATTATTTTAATGGAGAGTTAATAAGAAGGTTTATTTTTGTCCGACAAATTTTATATTGAATCGAGAATATTTTATTGCATTCCATTCTATTAGAAAGAGAACGATGAAATATATAACAGTACTGTTATCGACACTGTTATTTAAACTGTTACTTACACCTTGTGAAGCTGCCTTAAAAAATGAAAAGTGGAGGAGTTCAAAAGCCAAAAATAAAAATCTGTATAAATTTGAAAAAAGTTCAAAAATAACAAAACCAGAACTACAAAAAATAGTCTACCTTCTCATAAATTAAGGTTATAAGCGAGTGAACAGCTTCAATATGAGAGTCAAAACATCAACAAATGAAGTTTTGAAGGAAGTCACATTATAGGCTGTCTTTTGAGAAGCCCTTGATTTGTGAGTTGTTGATATGTGGATGTCACTTTGGACAAATCTGTCTCCGAGTTTCGTTTACTTCCGAGATTTTGAGCGTAGGAAATCACGGAAGTTGCATCCTTTACTTGAAACTTCTTCATTCATTCTAAATTAAGATGAAAGGTTACATTGCATTGTCTATTCAATGATGACTTGCAGTCCTCAACAGAAGAAGACTAGGAAGAAACACCAACATTAACAGAAAAAATTCTTTGTGTTCAGTATTTTAAATACTAGACTATTATAAGGAATCTAATTTAGTCTCTGAGGCAAATTTTTGGAACAAGTTTTGCTATATAAAATGTTACTTTCTCATTATTTTATAATTAAAATTGGAAGCTTCATACTGTAATGATACCATAAATAGCCTTAAGTACTTAATGAATTTTGACCGTGAAATGAAGAAAACGTAACTAATCAAACTACAAGCTCATCTTCATATAAAACAAACTGTTCTTAAACTAGGTACATGTTGTAAAAATAGAGTAAATAGGTTATATTACTTGATTTATTAATTGATTATTTGCCTTCATTAAAGGCGGAGCTAGGACCATTGGTCCTCTCTACCACTTAACTCTTAAATCTGTGGAGGTGAAGTCATTCACTCAACAGGAACAAGGTACCTTAGTAAAAAGTTATTGAATAGATTGTTTGGTGATGATTATATTATATGAAAAACATGTATCTAAGCATAACAATATTATTTGGAGTACAAGAGCATTAAAACAGTCTGCATAATAACCAGCAATAAACCAAAATGAAACAACAGTCAACATAAAACAAACAAAACATGAAAATCACTATCACTTTATCAGATCAGAACACGCATAACATATAGACATAAAAAATATTAATGTTATGTCACTCGGAAAATATAGACAAGTTGTTCATAAGTTATTAAGAAATATTTGATGAAATTCAGTAATAAAATCAGAAATGAATGCTTTATTGATGTAATAAAAAGGAATGGCTGCAGTTATTAAGTAGGGAATTGAAAAAAGTGATCAGTGGGTAATGAAACTTTACATACATAGTAGCACTTTTTCTTTACTGGTGTCCATATGAAGCTGTGAAGGCTTTCCAACGAAACCTAGAAACATGATTAGGATCGGTATCAAACTATCAGTAGTGATATTCAACATCACAATATCACAAGGTATCTCAATAGGCATTTGACACTAGGCATTTGATGTTTTCTTTGAGATATTGAGTAACTTATCAGTCAACATGAATCAACATGAATGTTACTGTTGATCATTTCTACTCAATTCTTTACATCCACACAAATATAAACAAATGAATCTATCATTACATTTAGTATAGTGTTGGTTTAGCATCGGAACATTTTGAGCATGTTATATTAGTTTTTCTTTCTAAAATATATAAAGTAATTTTTAAAATTGTAAAGTTAATTCAATTATGATGATAGATAAAACAATTGAGTGAATTTATACCAGTATATGAGTGTAAGAGTAGATCTATAGATTTTAAATCCATAGAAGTATTTTCGTGACCTCTATCTTATACAAAATAGAGCATTGATAATGCGATACTGAAAACAAACTTATAGAATTGCTTACAACCAACACACATGGGTAAATTAAGAAGAAGGAAACTTTTCAAAAAACCCATCCTATCTGAATTAGTACATCTAAATCGACCGATATTTCTCAATGAATCGAAAAAATAAATGGATGTTTTCAATTTTACATCGTATTCTATTAATTGCCTGTCAAAAATATCCATAAATCAATTTCGTCTCCGCAGGATGGTTAACAAATATTCTTTCAAGGACGAACTATAAAATTATCGGTAGGCTATTGAGAAGCCTGTAAGAGAATTAGGTCAGTTTATATACCTTCAGCTCAATCGAATATAAAAATCACGTTATAAATCATTTGAAGGTACTTAATAGACGCCCATCTGCTTGAAGTTGCTTTTTAAAAGCATTTGAGGAGGAGTCTGAAGGTTGTGATATAACTCCTTATCTCAAATCTCATCCCTCTTGAATGTAGAAACGACTTGAATAAGCCGGCCTTCTGGCTGTGAGCATATGCTTCCAACTTCTCGAATAGGATTCTGGCTGTGAGCATATGCTTCCAACTTCTCGAATAGGATAACATCAAATATTTCACAAGTTAGTTCGAAGTTACTGACAATTGAACAAACTGACAAATTTACTTAAACAGAATTTATTAATTTCGAATTCCTTTAATTGCTATCAGTTTATACTGAAGACTTCCGCAATGGCGGATATTGACAACAGTATTTAATAGCTGATGGAAATCGATGAATGCTATTGTACAAAAATATCAGTCACCACCGGGAATCGAACCACGGGCCTCCCAATTGCCGGTCGGGCGCCTTAACCACTAGACCATGGAGACCTTTCTGCACAGTAGCATTCATTTTTAACTTGGCCATATCGGCTCGTATCTCACAAGTTAGTTCGAAGTTACTGACAATTGAACAAACTGACAAATTTACTTAAACAGAATTTATTAATTTCGAATTCCTTTAATTGCTATCAGCTGATTTCCATCAGCTATTAAATACTGTTGTCAATATCCGCCATTGCGGAAGTCTTCAGTATAAACTGATAGCAATTAAAGGAATTCGAAATTAATAAATTCTGTTTAAATCAAATATTTTGTTGAAGTTTTTGTTCATTGGAAAAATAATTCAGACGTATTGCGGTTTATCGTAGACTTCAGTGAATGATCCCCATGAGAATAGGATCTTCTGTCAAAGAACAGTTCTTGAACTTCTCAACTTGAAAATAATACTATGCATGTACTACAATCATCATAATACTGTGTATTACAAGCAATATTACCAGTACTGTATTCTAAATAAAACAATACTACATTTTATTTCGAGAAGGATCGGAAGAACTAAAAAATTGTAAAATATATTATTTGGTAGCAAGGGGTTTCTCAATAATAATTTCGTTTTTCCAGCAGCTTGATTATTGTAGAACCCTCCCGATAGCTTTCAAAATACCCATATTTCATTCCTTCAAAACTGTCAGCTCCTATTACTTTGTTATTCAGTGCATAAAACACTGACAGACACTTATTCTCTAAACAATTAGATCGAGTGTAATATACAAATTTAAATTGGCTCTTGTTAAATAATAATACTAATGTTAGTTACTATTAACCATAACTTTTTTTGTAAATTATAAGGATGTTAATATTGATTTTGATGGAATATCACAGTATTTTGGTCTGCTGTTGGTCATAAAGATGTTCACTACATGACTAACAGACCCATTAATATTTCGAATTGATTAATTTTGATCAATTAATTAAAAAAAATTACTGACGTCTACAATTACAATTCTAAGTTCTATTAAAATTCTATAGCAATTATTATTACAATTCTATACAAAGCTCATACGCAGAAGGTACCTTTTTGTTCTCCAAAGCAGGAAACTAATATGAGAGTCATCGTTTAACATCTTAAACATTAAGAACAAAATATCAAGAGAAAATGTTCCTTCTTTTTTTCCAGTTATCAAGTCACAATTCAGTAAACTCCCAATTAACCTTCATGACAGAAATTTTTCATGCGATCTTCGCCACTATTAGCGACTAATGAGAGGTCACCGGAGAGGTTTTTTCCTTTTTTATCATTTTTGTTGGCCTGAGTACTGAGCATTCGCAAATAATGACGGAGAATCGACGTCAACATTGCTATCAATCTCAACATTGCATTCATTGTTGCTGCTGGTGCCTCTGTGGGAAATGGCGCGACAACATCGGAGGTAAATTCGGGTCAGAGACATTAGCAGGGAGGAAGAAAGAGAAAGAAAATGAGAAAGATAGGCTAAAAGAGAGAGAGAATGAGAAAGAGATAAAACATAGTGAGAGAGAGGGTGAAAGAGTAGGAGTGAGAGATCGACTCTCAGAGATCACTCTCTGCACTGGATCCGGATGCTACGTGAACTGCAGAAGAGTCACCGGATACAGAAGTGTTTACCTCTGCTCCCTTCCCCACTTTCCGATCATGTACATTGTAATATACAATGTAGAGAAACCTGAATGAAGCGTGTGTGCTGCTGCACTGCAAATTGTTAATGTTTTTCAATGATTTTAGTTCAGAAACTTAGTAATAAAATTATGAATTGGTAAAACAATAACTGTGCTGACCTACATAGTAGTGTAGCTGCGATATGAATGGTTTTGTTGAGAGATAGAAGTTGAAAATTTCACTGTACATACACTGTCATACAATGCCTATCTGTTGACTCGTTTCAAAATATTTCTGTGGTCGAATAAACGCCATTCCTAAAATGAATGTAATTTGCACAACCAATTTCCTCTAGCGGTCATCAGCCCATGCCGTTATTATTGTTGTGTTTCAAATCAAGTTATACTTACAGTCGACTCTGTATAATTTGAAATTCCATTTTGAAAATACAAATTGCAAGAATTCAAAACACACTTGTAGTTTAAATAGTCAAGGGATAGTAATGACATAATTAAATTAAGGAGAACATAAGTTATTTGCTAAAACAGTATATCAACACATTGAGGCTAATTTATTAAAGAACTGTAGCGTACATTAAAATACCTGCATTCTTGATCTAATGACTAGCTTTTTCTGTACTGCAGTTGTGTAGTTGCTATAGTTGGAAGTCTCATTGGTTCGATGTGTATACGATTACTTGTCCAGAAAAGTGTGTAGAATACCGTATTTTCAAATGAAAATAATTATGCTTCAGGAATAAATTGAGCTATTAGAGAAGTTACCCCATTATTCATAGAAAGTTCATTTCTTGATTTATTGAAGGAATTGACCACTTCTAACAAGTGCATCCTCTTTTTCTAAGTCGATTAAAAAAGCGCAACCTCTGGATTTTGAAATTGACTCACTTGACAAGTGAAGTCTACAACTTGGCTAGACACACTTGACGACTGTAATGATTTGATGACGCTTTCTCCATCAAAGAGGTGGCCGTCTGTAAAGATCACATCGAGAGTGACCCAGAAAGTTCCTCAGCTTCCGACCAGTCTAGCCGAACAGAACTTGTTCAATGTTGGCTTCCACAATAAACAAGACTAGCGAGAAATAAAAATATTTGTATGCAAGACTTGGCGTGTAAACTTGGTCTCTTCTTCTCAAATAATATTGTTATTTACGTGCTTGATTTCCATACCAATGTTAACAGAGTAGTGGCCTTCGTGTGGGAAGGATGCTGGCTGGTGTAGGATGAAGTCAAGGTCGGACTTTGTACGGTCACAGACCTTGTTTAACAAGTACCAGTGGTGAGTGTATGTATGGTTTTTTGTATTAAAGGCCCAAATGATTGGAGTTTAATTAAAGGTATGTTCTTATGGTTTGATTTTATTGCTGTAGAGGTAGCCGTTTAATTAAGTCTAGGTCATCATGGAGTCAGATCTGAATTTATTAACCTTCCGCGAGGCTTCCTTAACTCGAGAGAGCAATGGAAACACTTTTAAGTGGATGCTTTAAAAGTCCCCTTCCAGTTAAGTTGGCCTTAAGTTCATATATCTGGGCCTTAGACTCAACAGAAAGACCCCTTTTTCAAAATTTTCTAAATTTTATGAAACATTGACCTGCACGTTGGAAAAATTAGTGAAGGTTGGTGTAACTCAAAATTATCTTCCACAAGAGTGAATAATATTTTTTTTTGTCGCAGATTGAGCCTAATTCTTATACGTGGGTAATGAGGTGAATAATGATACCAAAATTCCGAGACCCTCGTCCTGCATCATTGCAAGTGTTCTACGGTGGTCGCAGCTTCAAAGGAATGCTAGTACAATAAAAGTAAGTACAGTCAATGTAAGAAAGTAAATATGAGTACTTACTTACTTACTTTTCGTGTCCGGCCAACACCTTAAACTTAAATTTTTCCTCTCCAGAAAATAGCAGCATTTATTGCCTTGTCATTTACTTCTAAAATATCATCAACAGAGAATGCATCATTCAGCAGTGAGCAGCTTAAGAGGTGGCTTTCATTTTGGATCTCTCCACACTCACATTTGTCATCATCAATATAGCCCCATTTTCTTAAATTGGCCTTGCAGCTTGACACTCCCACTCTGAGACGGTTCAGTGTTTTCCATACGTCATATGGTAAATCCTTTCCTACAGCTAATCTTTCCTTCAAACAAGGCCTGCTTGGGACTGCTGTCTTCCATAGATCAAGCCGACAAGCTTCAGGTCCTGTTGTTAAGGGCTCCGTTCTCACCATGAAGCTGTGCCTAGACTTCAGTCGAGATGCCACCTGAACGTGGTCAAACATGGGGTGTCGCCTATCAGTGAGTTGCTTTTTTCTTTCAATCTCTGCAGCCACTTTACGCCTGATATTAGGTGGTGCAATACCAGCTAAGGGGTAGATCTTGTCTATCGGGGTTGGTCTGAGACAGCCAGTTACAATCCTCACTGTCTCATTCAGTGCAATATCTACCTGTTTTGCATGCACTGATGCTTCCCAAACTGAGCCGCATATTCCCCTGCTGCAAAAGACAAGCCCATGGCTGTCGTGCGAAGCACCTCAGGCTGAGCTCCCCATGTTGTTCCCGTTAACTTTCTTAGCAAGTTATTTCTAGCACCAACCTTTTTCTTAAGCTCCTGGCATTGACTTTTGTAAGTGAGTGCTCGATCCAGTCTGACACCTAGATACTTTGGGCTACCGCAGTGTTCAAGAGTGACCCCTCTCCAAATTATCTTGAGGTGGCGATTTGCTTCCTTGTTCCTCAAGTGGAAGGCGCATACTTGAGTTTTGCTAGGGTTTGGGTTGAGGTGGTTGACATCATAGTATTGTGTTAACAGCTCTAGAGCTTCCTGTAGTCTCTCCTCAACTTCCTCAAATGATTTGCCCTGCACGCAGAGTGCAGTATCATCCGCATAGATGAAACGCCTTGCTTCAGGGTGAATTGGTTGGTCATTCACATATATATTATAGAGTAGAGGTGACAGGACACTTCCTTGAGGAAGGCCGTTTTTCTGGTTTCTCCATCTACTCTTTTTACCTTCTAGTGAGACATAGAATCTCCTGTTCTGAAGCATGGCTCTCACCACCCTTGTAAGTTGAAGGTCTCCTGTTGTTTGATACAGTTTTTCTATGAGTAATTTGTGGTTGACAGTGTCGTATGCAGCAGTTAAGTCAATAAATACGGTTCCTGTCACCAAATTCTTTTCGTAACCATCCTCAATGTGCTGAGTCAGATTGAGTATTTGGCTGCAGCAGCTCTTCCCAGGGCGGAAACCAGCTTGTTCTGGGATAAGCTTCTCATCAACACTGGCAGCCACTCTATTCAGAATCATGCGTTCAAATACCTTATACAAGTGACATAGAAGAGACACTGGTCGGAAATTTTTGGGAGAATTGGGCTCTTTTCCAGGCTTTAGGAGTGCTACAACATGAGCTTTCCTCCAAAGTTTTGGGAGTTGATTGTCCTTTATGCAGTTATTCATCAAAGCCACAAGCCACTTGATAGTTGTTGATCCAAATCGTTTTATTATTTCTGTTCTCATATCATCAGGACCTGCAGCTTTGTTCTCTTTCAATTCAGATATTGCTCTTTTCAGCTCCTCAGCACTGAATGGCTGATCCAATGCACTTTTCCTGTTTTCTATAGGCACTGGGTTCTGGGTGTTTCTTCTGTAACCTTTTTTACCAGTCTTACCATTCAGTATTAACTGATGAGCAATCTGATTAGGAGTAACTCCACCCATCTGCCCACTAGGTTTTGTTGGATCGTTGCTTAAGTTCTTCACCATTTTCCATGCCCTTCTGCTATTTTGCTTCATATCCAAATCTTGCACAAGTCTCATCCATCTCTGCCTACTCCCCTCCGCTATCCCCCGCTCCCCTCCGCTCATCAAGCTCTCACCTGCCTCCATTGTATCAGCTGCAAAAGGATCTGCCTCATACTTAACCCTGTACTCCTTCAGTAATTGCGCAGTTTCCTTGCTCATACCAGGGATGTATTGTGTTCTACACCCTCTAGGAATAAATTGGCATGATATACTTCTAGTTAATTTGACAAACTCATCATAGTTGGCTGGTGAAGGGTTGATCTTACTCACTTCCTGGTCCAAAGACATTGTGAATTCACACCATTTAGCTTTTTTGAAGTTGAAGCGGCGCTTGAAAGGGACAATGTCTGGGCATACTATAGGTTTGATTTCACATATTACTGGGCGGTGTTGTGTTCTGGGAATTGGCTCCCCTATTCTTTTGATAGCTTGACCTGCCATCTCTTCACTAACAAAGATGTTATCTGGATTATAACCCTTCCTCCATCTTCCACTGTTGAATGAAGGCTTCAATTTCGGATCGTGAATAAGCTTCAAGTTCCCCTGTTCAGCCCAGGTCTCCAAATCCTCACCATTTGCATCTGTGTGGTCATATCCCCATGCCACGCCATGGCAGTTGAAATCGCCAATAACTATTTTCATTTGCCTATTCCTGAAGTTTTGAGGTTGATTGAATATGAACTTTTCATTAGGTGGTTTATAAACTGAAGTGACAGTAAATGATTTCAGCTCAATGGTAAGAATCTCAAAATTGTTTTTTTTCAGTAATATCTACTGATATTATGTCCAGACCAGGTTTAGCAAAAACTGCACTTCCATACTGCGGATGAGGCCTCTCTGCAACCAGTCTCATTCCATTCACTTGGGGTCTATGGTCATCCCTGCCTCGGTGCGTTTCCTGTATTACTAGCATGTCATACTTGTGTACCCTACACATCTCTGCTAGTAAAAATTCCTTCTCTGCTGATAGTCCCTCAATATTGATTGAGATTGTCAAAAAGTTTGGCCTTGAAAAAAGCCTATTTTAATATGAGTACTGTAGAAGTAGGTTACAGTAATGCAAAAAAATAGATTTGCTCATTTCTATATTTGGTTTATTGTTGTAACTTTTACTACAAATGCAGATAAGGAATGGAGTTCAGGTGACAAATTTTTCTCTTTTGCATATTTTTAAAAAATCTAAAAAAAGTGAGGGGTTGGCTTGAATTTTGAGATCTAAATAGCTTACAAAACAAGCAATGAATGGTTCATATTTTACAAGTGAATAATCAGACTCAGTTGTTCTGTGAGGAATAGATAATTATGAGCGCATTCCTTGTCTTTGTCTCACGCTTTGTTACCTTACACCTTGGACAATTGGAAAAAGATGAACATTCAGAATGAGTACAAATAATGGGAGAAATGGGATACAAATTCTGAGAGGGAAAAGCGATGAAGATTGATTGATTGATTGATTGATTTCTTTATTCATGCAAATAATAGTTGGACAGTTACTAGTATAAAATACAATATATAGGCATCACCAAGTATTATTACATAAAACATTATCAGTTACTTATTACATAAACTTTTAACTATATACAAACATGAAATTATTACTGAAAATGATATTAATATGATATACAGAAAAAGGAAAGGAAAAGAAGGATGGAGGTAGTAGAAAAGAAAAGGAAGTTATTGCGTTGTGGTAAGGAAAGAAGGAAAGGCGGAGGTTCACGCCGTTGACTGATATTTTTGTACAGTGGCATTTATCGATTTCCATCAGCTATTCAACGCTGTTGTCAATATTCGTCATTGCGGAAGTCTTCAGTATACACTGCAATAGTACTACTATGAGGAATTCGAAATAAAATCAAAAATTAAAAAGTAATCAAAAAATTAAATTAATTAGAAATTCTGTTTTTGTATATTTTGACAGTTTGTTAAATTGTCAGTTACTTCAAACTAACTTATGAGCTGGAAAGTATTGGGGTATAAGAGGTAAGTAGGTTGTTTAAACATTTCCTTAAATTCACAGTACCACGTTAAATAAAGTAGAAATGTTGAAAAACAGTTTTTTTAATTATTCTAATTATAGTTTCACGTTTTCTCATCAGTCGAGATAAACATGGTAAGTTAGTGGCTAAGTCATTCTTCGAAATCGAATCGTTTTAAACAAAAATATTTTAAGTTGAAGAAACGGTATTAACTGCGATATTTTAGGTCCTGAGAAAGTTCTTCATACTTCATGTTTCTACAGAAAAGTAGAGAAATTTTAACTTAATAATATTACAGATAAACAATAGCTAATACCAACGGTTGGAACAATATGATATTGAGCTGTCCCAATTTATTATTTCAATATCCATTTATAGTTAGATGATCAAACTCACTCTTTGACTTTTTATTGAAATTATAACCGAATACACCATAACATTTTAATTGCATCGAAAAGTGCAGGAATTTCTTGATTGAGATTTCCCTTTCTTGATGATTTACAAGTTCAATTTACAAGCGACGTTGTATAGTACGGTACAGAGGTATATAAAATCAGTAAATTTTTCAAAGCAATCTATCATTCAATATAATTATCATACTTATAACTTATAAAAAGAAATGTACCCTACATCCGACATCTATTGGGTACAAAATATTAGAATTCGTATAATGTATAAACCTAATTCAATGATTTGGGATGGATGCCATGTGATTGACGCGGAAGGAAGTAGAAAGTACAAATATGGCGATTAACGACCAAAAGGTAGTTAGGACAAGTAATTTTGCTAGACAATCTGTAACTGATAGTTTTCAAGTTGAAAGTGAAACCGCATTATTACTGAAAAGTGAAAGTTTAAATAACAGTCTGCGATCAAAAGTCTACGAACTGTGGATGAGCAATTCGCTATACGAATTAACAAATTACAAGATTCACTGCATCCATTGACGGGAATCAACAATTCATGATTTGGCAATGAGGGAGGTCTGAACATGTCTTTCCTACCTGCCTGCTAGATCGTTGATCCCGAGTTGAATTCCTGGCTGAATCTTATGTATCTCTCATGACCTCATTTCACTTTGCACACGTTTCAAGTTGTAAGGGTTTATTTGTAAGTGGAAACATCAGAAAGGCTTACTTTGCCTTCAATCATGGAGAATTTACATGTTTTTCATCTTTCTGAGAGTCTTTGTCTTGTGAATGGGTAATGAGATGAACTGTATATGTTATGAATGATGGACCTACAGTTTTAGGTGGGTTCCGAATCTAGTGATCCAGTCTGCTGGAACTAATAATTTTCAAGCCTCCCTCCCTCATCGTGTCAGTCACACCGATTGATGCTTTTTTCGAAAGATTATTTTCTAATGACTCATAATAACTATCTTATTTTTGTTTTTTTTTGTCAGGCCCTTATTATACAGAGTCACTTCAGTTGCGGTCGCGAGCCACAATTGAAGATAAGTTATACTCGTTACACCAACCGGGTAAATTTGATAAAAAAATCAGCTGATCGTTCTAATCATGCTAATGCCCTCATGTACTTTGACTTTGTTGAGCTCGGTCAGACGCTCAGCTGATGTAGTTTAGCCTAAATTGTGACTCGTGACCGCGACTGATTCTGATTCAGTGGCACTGTATGATAAGGTTTTAGCTAACTTATTTTCAAAGTATGAAGCTTTTCATGATTGCCAAACTATAATGGAGTTGGCTTTTCCGCAATATAACCCTCAAGGTTACTAGTAAAGTTTTTGCCTATTAATTGAATCAATCATCATCAATTATTCTACTTTCTCACAAAGATAAATTTAGTGTGGATCTAATCAAAATGTTGTTTCTCATTGTTTAGAGTAATTCCAATTGTTTTGCTAAATTGTCAACAAATAGACCTACTAAATAGTAAATTGAAAGAAACAAATCAGATTTCCTGTCTAGAATGCTGATGCTGTGTGACCTTGAAACGGAAATTCAAAGGAGATTGTGTTGAATCAGCTGATCTATGCACGAATCTGTGTAACAACTTCCTCTCCTTTCTTCTTATTATTTTATTAAAAGATGGAGAAACTGAAAAATTCTAACAGCATTAAAAAGAAATTTCCAAGTAACTTAATGACGTTTAAAAAAATACTTTACTATTACACTTTGATAGTTCTAAAAGAAAGTGACAATAGATACTTCTTATGTAATAGATATTTATTCCCTATTTTAAGGGAATATTACAAAGAGATTTAATTATATATTTAATCAACAATATCAACTTCTTTTTAACTTAGTAAAATACATTAATAAAAATATAATTAAAAAAAAGAATTTCATATTTTAGTTTCTTACTTATTTGGAATATCTTGTTCTGCATTCTTGCTGGTTTAGCTTTACTTTGTCACATCACTGCCGCCACCCTGAACGATCATTATTTCTTATCACTTATTGCGTAAAAAATTACTTTTCTTTTTTATTTCACTCGAATGAATTTTTATTGAAGTTGAATACTTTCTTTTGTTTTCATAATTCAATAATTCTTTTAATTTAAAAAAAAATTCTATCACTTTATAACATTCTCTTTTCGTCATAAATCACTTTTTTCTCTATTTCATTTATATTTTTGAGTAACATAAATTGGTATAATTTGTTTCTTTTTGTTAGTAATAACTTTTTTTCTGAGTCAATTTGCTTATCTTGTTCTATAATATGGTATTGCAATATTCAATTGTATTATTGTATTGAAATGGGCACCTGCTGAAAAACCTCCGGGTTTAGCAGGACTCTATAATGTTCGAGTTACATTAAAAAATTGAATCGAAATTGAATTGAATTGAAATTACTTTTGCAATGGTGGCGGTAAGCATTCGACGACTTCACCGCAAGAAGCATTTGAGCCCAAAAGTATGTGGCATTAGCTTGGCGCATCTAAACCATGGAGACGTTCCCGCGGGTACCTTATCACCTACACTGGTAGTTTGGAAATTCTGGGCTCAATTCTCTTTTCATTTATTTCAATACTCATTTGGTTTATATCCACCTTAGTATTAACGCTTTAAAGTACTTCCCAATAATCTTGCTGCTAGCTTCATAGAATATGGAAAAAGGAATAATTGGAATTATGAGCTCGGGCGTTCGTTATGTTCAGTCAGTTTGATTGAACCTGACTGTGCCTGGAAGGGTGACCAGATGCGATGACATGACTTAATCAGATCTATTATCACTTTTATGGTGGTTCGGAACCCATCTAAAACTTCAGGTTCACCATTCATAACATCATTTCATTTACCAGATTACCCCCGCACAAGTTTCAGACTCATGTGGGTTTTATTAGCTAGTGGAAACTTGTCGGTCAATTAGATTGTAATGGGGTACACAAATCCAAATTACTTTTTTCAGACTAGCCTACAATAATTTATTTTATTGTACAGTAGCTTCTCTGGAATTGCTTATGCCTGACCTCAGACCTTGCGTTTTGTAGGTGGGTATTCTTCTACATTTTTATTTTATATTGTATTGTCAAATCTTAAAGCTCTATCAGCTCTGTAAGGGAAGTAATCGAAAACTACCTCATACCTTGTAGTACGACCTCATGTCTGTGTAGTTCGCTCTGAGGATCAAGACATATTAACATTCCTGGATTTCTTGTTCCATAACGACCTGCGTTGTTAAAAACTTTTTATGGTAAATTCAACGATTTGCAGTCAATTTTAATAATAATAATTTTATTCGAAAACCCATGATTCGAACACGTTTGGCTAAAACTGAATAAAAATATTATTATTATTTTATTCTCAAATAAAATTGACTGCAAATTGTTGAATTTACCATAAAAATTTAACATATTAATAATTCTTACTCAAGATTCACTCACAGTCGAACCTGGCCAAGAATGCATACATACACTGTCAAATGAAAGTGGTTCGGAACCCACCTAAAAAATGGTAGGTTCACCATGTTTCCAAAAACATGGATCAAACGGCGAGATGGAACTACCCGTAAACTTATCATTGACTAATACTTATAAAATTATTAATCCTAAATCTTGTAATTTTGTTTACAGTGCCTTAAAGGTTCACCCCACCAATAAAAGCCTTACTTTTTTTACTGTCTAGTGAAATAGAATTTTCAATTGGAAGGATTCTTCACTACATTCCAATCTTGCTTATTGGTAAAGAAAATAAATTATAGGCTATTAATGCTGGTGAAAATTCCATTTGATACCTTATTTAATGCTCATTTTTTGATTATTCAAGAGGTTATTTGGGAGAACTAAGGGTATTGCGAATTACATTTTATTGAATATTTTCTCTAGAAATGTCAGTTGCAAATGATGACTCTCAACTCTGCAAGTAACCGCTGAAGTTTTTTTGTCAAGTTGATGGTTGTGTTCAACTCAATTTTCAAGAATCAAACAAGCGTGGGATAGCATCAAAGATTTCACCAAATGAATAAAATAATGGCAACAAAAACTGTTTTGTTTCCGATTTTGCGTTCTAAGAACGAATTTTACCCACAGCTTTTGTTCTATTGTTCATTTGAGAAGAGAGTTGGAAGAGTAGCCCATTATTTGTCCTTGTTCAGATTCAAATATCAATTGAATATCTTACTCGGCATGATTAAATTTCTACTTACAAATTATTCTAAAGGAAATTGTTGGTGGGATATTTGATCGCTTGGAATAGAAGTGATGTATCGGCTTTCAATCAGTATAACAAAAAAATTGAACAATAAGTTTAGAATAACTGCAAAGGCATGAAGTTTCCTGTTGCCAGATTTTCGAATGCTCATGGAGGATTTACGATAAGTTATAACTTATAACAAAATATCAGAGTTATAAACCTGAGATATTTTAAGAGGTATATAATAATTTGGCAGCTATGGTTGTGTAGTCGATTAGGACGTTATTTTAGATAAGACTGACAGAATTCTAATTTTATGAAATAATCAAGCAAAAGTCTCAGACTCATGTGGGCATCAACCAAAAAAGAAAAATGAGAACGTAAATTAACAGTGATACTGTAATAGCGTTATAGATCCAAGATCTATAAAGTATAGCCAACTGAAAAAGTATAGCCAACATTAATTTCATAATTTGTGGGTGAAGAAAAATGTTTTTCTTTATATTCATGCAAGAATTCAACTGCCTCTGAAACATCAGTATAATAAATCAGATACAGGTAATTTTAATTTTTTTAGAAGTAATTTGTTTCTTGTTCTTAACAGGAGGAGGTAAATAATTGTTGTATTTGGAGAGAACATGATTTTTAATAAGGGTATTGGGAGTTGAAATCATTTCTGAGAGTTAGATATTAAATAATCGATATTTTAATACGTATTCTTATTAAGATAAGAAACAAAGTAAAAGCTAAAGCAGATAATTTATTCAAGTTGATATCCGAATCAACAAACTTGCTGCTCTACTCAACTTTAATTACAGGACAGTGTTAGGCAACGAATATTGTTTGTGGGGCATGATCGTGGCTCGTATTGTTGATACACAGTAAGTTGCAGTGGATAGATGCTTAATAAAGTATCGAGAAGTTAATTACAGGGAAACTGCTGGTCAAGTCAGGACACTGTTATGTAACATGCTCCATAATATCCAGTGATTGTCCGACTTTTCATTATTATTTATTGAATTGCCAGTAGAACAGTATCCTGCTCTATTCACTACAGACAATGATGGCTTTCCGTAGAGCGTTTTCTTTCCGAGTCGTGATTTGATGGAGGTCCTATATTTTATGAATTACTTTCTTTGGCTAAAATTACTTGTTCAAAACGATTTCTGTGCCTTTCCCAGAGCGTTATTGGATAATTCCGTTCATAGCTATCTTTTAACTTCTCAGATTTAAGGTCTTTGAAGAACAGTGATATCCTGAGATACCGTGATTGCATTACATAAATCTGTAATACAATTTCTAAAAATAATAATAATATTATTATTATACAATTTATTAATAAGATTTTGGAAAAATGTCACTACTAAGGCTGAATAGCATTGAATTAAAACGTATCATAAATGCCACTAACAAATCTGAATTAGTTTAGTAAAATTTGACAACTTCTCTATTGTTTCAATTATGGAGAGATTTCACAATATCAACACCAGTTCTACAAATTTTATTAAATCTTAATTGGATTGAATTAAAAGTATATTGAATCATCCGTACATATATACTTTATTATCACTGTCATAAAGTTGGATAACGGGATTAATTTTTAATAAGACCGAAAAAATTAAATTCATAGTGCATAGTAAATGAGTAGGACATGGACGTAAGTTACTCAAACTCAGAGCAAGAAGGGTCGCAAAAGATAGTGGGCTAACTTAAATTGGAATCTGCAACATACAAAGAAAGAGATGTGCTGTAGATATCCAAGTAAATATTGTTATGATTGCTAGTAGCATTATTTGAAGTATGACTATAAAGTCTTATCTTCATTATATTACCAATGATAATAATTATTGAGATTGAATGGTAGAAAAAGTAACGAAGTCTAATCTCCGATAAACAAAGAATTTTTATTTCATTTCAGATGTTGACTTCCTGTGACATTGATAAATGTAGAAAACAAAATGGTGAACTTATAATAAAAACTTAAAAAAACACTTTCAAGTGGAAATTATAACTCACGTTATGGCGTGACGGCCGTTTCACTCTGTTGTCAAGAGCATCGTCAGACGACCCATAGTACACTCTTGTGGAAACAAGATGGATCTTCAACATCATAGTGAATTTATATTTATGAAAAGTAATTTTGAGGTCCAAAAAAGTAGGGCAAAGATGTATGAAGATTGCGAATCAAATGGGGCTAGAGGCAACTCGCTTGTGGTCCTCCTCATAGAGCCATGTAAGTAGTTTGAAGCATCATATATTGGTCTAAAATCTTGAAACGTTCCGTCCTATTTGTAGGACCTATAGATATTATTACAAAAAAATGAAAAAAGCAGAAATGTTCATGCATATCAGATACTGAATGACACACACGTTGTGGGGTTTATTATGGTTATGAGCCGTCAATTTATTGAGCGGTTTAGTTAATTAGTTATCAAGAGCGAAAATTTATATAGTCGGAGTAAATGGTATATTAAATTGAATATCATTAACAAAATCATATTAAATTGAAATATTGATCTCTCTACAAGGGCGTCCCTAGGGGTTAGCTAAGTATCCCGGAATTGGAATAGTCTATTTTTTCCGAGTGAGCCAGTGTCACGCTATTTTTGGGGTCTCCCACCGTCAAACTCTATTAAATGTAATTATTTATCAAAATTGAAATATACACCACTCTCATAGTATCAACCCAACGAATCAACCTGCCAATTAGCTACTTGTAGACTTCTTAACTGGCCTTCAATCGCCATTCTTAAAACAGTATCAAGGTCGAACAAATTATTACTGTCTGTCTTTAGACGATTTCAATAAATCGATTTATCATTCTAGTTAAAGTGTCCCAACTTTTAATTATGATAGAGTGTGGGATTTGATTACTTTTTATAGATAAGAGTAAACTATAGGCTTGAACGTTACAACTAAAAAAGAAACAAAAAATCAATAATGACATTGTAATAATTGACTTAAACTTTGGCTTACTGATTAATCATATTGAGTTTATTGGTTGGAATTTGTGATGACGAGGTTGAGATCAATATATTCGCAGACATTTATCAAGTAATCAATTCAATAGAAAAAACTTGGATAAACACATGAGAGAATAATTGTGTAAGTTTTTATATTCATTCTAATTAGTATTGCACATTCATTTCCAACGACCTTTGTATTTCATGAGAAAAACATTCGATCAATTATGATGGAATTAATTTTGAAGAAACTTCTAATCACAAATCATAGCGAATTTTGATATTATTCATCTTCAGTGTTAGGCTACATGTAAATATACTAAATCTGTAATTGCTAATTTTTTTATAATTATAAATTTATCGATTTTTTCTCCAATCAAACCTAATTACAATCTATGATTTTCCAATTAAAAATTTCAAATTAACGAATGACTTCTTAGTTTAACTTATAAATCATCAAGAAAGACTTATGTTAATATATACGGTAATTAATTCATATAAAATAACAGGACAAAAAACACCCAATTTCCTCCTCTGCAGCTAGAAACATGGACCCATCACGTTCCTTATTCATTAATTTATGCTCAATCGATTCTATATTGTATAGACTTTTAACTAGAACAAAAAAGCAACTAACAATGGTTTTTGTTCCATTCTACGGATTTTTAAAAAAGAAGAACAATGAATCGTTGGGCGTCAACTTGAAACTGTTTTTCCGCCAGAGCCATATTAGTACGTAACAGGTACATCCCACGGTCATAACAAACTTAAAACGTACACACAACTCACAACCACACATTCACACACAGCTGTTAATATAGACAGAGAGTAGGATGAGGTGGTGTAGACTGTAGCATGAAGAGAGATGTGAGTGACATCAAGAGTTCTCATCCTTGTTGTCTTTCCTTTTACGGCCCGCTTGCGTCAGAGGTGGGCGCAACAGTGTTATTAGAATATCAAAGTAGCAGTGCTCAGGCCGACTTTCATTCTTCTATTCTCCCTCGAAGGGATGAGACGCGTAAATATAAGTTCAAGAAACTGATGAGCAGAGCAGGCATAGGCGAATCTGTTTTTCAACTTATATAACACACTCAACACGTTTACAATGTAACATTTGCTCGCGATATAGGTACATTACTGCATGTCATGAGTTCACTCGTTCACATAACTAACTAAGCTATGCTACATTTCTTTGTTTACATAATATATGAAAATTTAGATACATTGCATTGTGTGGCTAACAAATTAGTTCAAATCTCTCCCTCTTAGCTAAAATGTTATGTTCTTGACTTATGTATCTGTTCAAAATTCTCAAAGATTGTATCTAAAGATATTGTAATTCTGATTGTCTCATTGAATCTTAAATATTTGCATAGAAAAGGCGAATCCAGGAATTTTTCAAGAGGAGGATATAAGCTGATAAAACATCTGGGGGTTAGTTTCACAAATAAAGGGTTTTTAGTGTTTTTTAAGAATTTCGGGAAGGATACATGCCCCTGGATTCGCCCCTATTGTATAGCTAATAAAATTGTGTTTGAGACTGATGGATATGTTCTCAAATTAATATTGGATGAATTCCTCAGCTCTTCTCTAAGCATTTCTTTCTCCTATTCTGCTTACAATGAATGGATTTCTCCCAAAATTGCTAAGATCAATCTTTTCTGTTATTGAATAATAATTTTATTTGGAAAAGGAGTGACCTGGAAAAGATTTCTCTCACAAACTAATCTCTTGAGTTACACTCAATCACACTATTCGCCATTGACTATACTTTTTTATTTATAACCTAATGAATGGATTAAATAAAACCTCCAATCTTACCTATTTTATTTGCTACATCTCTTCAATGTTCAGCTTGATACCTCTAGTAAGTGCCTATTTCACCTATAAAATGCTCTTTTACACTTCATTTTAAGCATTTTCGAAGTTATTATCATAAAATTACTAGTGGCTATGATTGCATTTGATTTACTGCATTATATTTCATTGTAGATTAAAAAACTTCATAAGTACTTGAGTAGATTAGTCAAATATCTCCAGCACTTAACGATATTTCGGAATAAATGTTATTATCCTATTATTGTTGAAAGTTACCATAATCATGAATGAGTTTAAGACGTACGTGGAATCATTAAATTTTTGTAACAATAGAAAAATTAGGGTTTAAAATAACAGGGCTAGACTACTATCAATATCATTAGAAATCGTTATCGTATTATCAATATCGTTATTACATCCGGCGGCAATAGCTTACTGCTTTCTATGACTTTGACAACATAAAATTCCTAGATTTTATAAAAGGCTTCAAAAGTAATGGAACTGCCTAAAATAATTTCAAAGAATTTCGTAGGCACGTAGGCTATTTAATTGAATATTTGATCAATTGAAGAGTCAAAAGTGCTGGAAATGAATCTCCTTTCATATTGTACTATACAGATAATTACCGTTGAGCCGCTCACCTTATAATCGACCTTCTGGAGGTGAATGAAACTTTGTATGTTTACCGTGGCCCAGTTATTCAATATTAATCTCCAACAAAAAGCACATTCACGCTCACTATCACGAGCACCTAGCTGAAAATTATTTCAAGTTTGCCAATCTTTTCAATGATCTCAAACTATAATTATGACTGACGGCGCATAATTTCATATAATCTCGTCTCCACTACAATATTTCAAGAGATTCACTGGAACATCAAGTCGTGATCACGAAATAGTTGAATGTGGAATAGTGATCTTTTTTGTAAATCTACGGAACATTAGTGATGAATATTGATGTAGAGTGGATTGGATAATGGGGGCCGAATAAAAGTCTATTATCAATATCAATAGTGACATGCAAATCGTACGTAGTAGGTATTGCACTATGACAATAATTTAAATTTAAATAATTTAAAATAATTTAAAGTTAAAAAAAATTGTAAATTAACGTGCGTCAGTAATGCCCGGCATAAATGGGAAGTGATTATCTACGAGCCGTGCCAGGTATCTGTTCAGCCACATTTGATAGGATACGTGCACTTAGGCTGCACTTGTAAGGGTGATCGCTTTGGTTTGGGGTTTGGCAAGGAAAAATACTGTTCTCTGCTGTTTAATGATTTCCGGGAGGTTCGAAACCCAACTAAAACTGTAGGTCCAACATCATCACCATCATCCTACTCACGGTCTATAATACGGTATTACAGTATCACAGGTCTCAAACCCCCCCCCAAAAAAGAAACATAGGCGTGGTGAGGTGGCACAGTGCAACTTTTTATGTATCATAGTAATAAAATTATTCCAATAATTTCTTCCAGTTGCGCATTCTAATTAATTAATGTTTCACAAAAACCACCATGCGTCTCATGTTGAATTAGAATCCTGCGTTTTGAATAGAAGTTTAAATAGAAGTCTGCGGACAAACGCCCTCTCCCACCCTATTAATGTTGAGCCCCTCTTAGAATAGCGAATTTAGTAATTTCTAGTACAGTTTGATGATTCTCGTTAGTTTGATAAATCTTAAGCATAATTAGGATGAGTAAAAAAATCGCATCAAACAATAAATAATTATTATTATGGTGTTACTTAGGTTTGAAAGATTCCAATTTGAAAGATTCAATAACCAGTTTCAGTTTTTTCATCTACGTCTATTGTTTCTCTAAAAATTTCACTCTTACTATTTTTCTTTAAAAAAATTCTATTAAAATTTTGGATTTAAATATTTTTTATTATAAGCAATGCTGTTAATTATTGAGGCCAGGCTGTGATAACACGATAACTAGCCTACTAGGGAAAATGTTTGAATAAAACTTGATCGCAATAAGTAGGGCTACAACCGAAACATTTTATGTAGCCTACTATACTCTTACGTGAAGTAAGTAAACCTATACTTATTTGTATCTTGTCATAATTATCAGTACAGGTAGAATGGTTGAATTTGAGGCGGCAACAGTGACTTAGAAAGAGTAGACGACGACCATTATTCACAGACTAATCTGACGAGATAACGAATAGGTAATAGCTGATAATAGACCATTGTGTAAGTTATGTCTTTCCATGCTTGAAAGCTCAGTAACGAGTAACATGAATAGCAATGCGCATAAATTAGTGCGAAGACCACGTTCTGTAAAATACATCTCTTCTGCTTCTAGTCTACTAAATTCTTGACTTGAGGTTCGGTAATTGCTTGATGAAGTTATACCGTAAATCGCAATCACCTCAGCTAGTAGGCCAACAATGAGCCACTAAAGCGGAGTGTATAAAATATAGTAATTGAAAAATAATGACATTACTCAATTACCAATAGTGAATAGTGTGTGGGTGTGATGAAGATTTTTTCTTCCATTATTATAAGTTGGCAGATTGCTGGAAAAATTCTTCAAATAGTTTCGAATACATTCGACAATTGGTTGAAAATGCGGTGTGAAAATTAATTTTTGAAATTGTCTGGAGGAGGGGAGGTGACAAGACATAATACTTCAATGCGGCTTGTCGGCTCTGGTAGCGCAGTTGGTTGTAGCGCTTGTCTGTGATAGGATAACGCTCTGGCTGGCTTCTTTTCCTGCAGCCTTGGGTTCGAATCTCATTCAGCCATTGATGTTTCTCATTATTCACCCATTCACTTCATTACCCACGCACAAGTCTCCAGACTCATGTGGGCATCATCCGCAATAAAAAAAGTAATATTAGTATCTGGAAAGATTTCCTCGTGATTTTCTATTAACCAATTCAACTGATTCTATTCCATTCTATTCTAATCAGAGCATTCTTTGTATTCTGTAGATCTAATAGAAAGTGATTAAATATCAACTAGTTTGTAATCGTAACACAGAATAAAACATTTAAGAATTGCATCGGCTGATTGTCTACATTAGATTCAAGTGCAGAGTTGGATTCCTAGACTATAGGCCTACAACTCAATAGCAGATTAGCAGAGCTGATTTTTAGCCGATTACCAACTGTTTGGGTAGGCATTATATTGGAAGTCTTCTAAAATGTGGCAATGTTAGCCTATACGTTAAGCTTATCTATAGAATATATGCTTTTTTCTAAAAATATGTGTGGAAGATTGTTTCTAGATCTATTAGACCCATAGGAAAAGTTTGCATCTGGATGGAAATTTGTAGCAACTCATTAGTGATATAATTTTATCCCATCAAACACTTATAAATAGGAAGAACTAATTAACCTATTTCACGTAACAAATATTTTAACAAGTTAGTTTGAAGTAACTGACAATTTAACAAACTGACAAATAATACCGTAACAGTATTTATCAATTTGGAATTCCTTTAAGTGCTATTCAATTCAATATTTCAGAACGGTTTGTACAGAATGTCTCACATTTCGGATCTTGTGATTCTGAGATTAAAAATAATTTTAAAACTTCTAGCATCTTTTTTTCTGATGATCGATTCAGGGCAAGTTCATAAGGAATTGTGATGATTATCGATGTTTGAATTTCAATTTATTGAATAAACCTAATATTATGTGCCGACGTTTTGAAGAAATTCGAACTCTATTGTGAAGACTCCATCCATATACAGTCAATTGCTTGTCCGATTTTGGTTAGCGGCGGTTATTGTCCTGTTTGAATGTTCAAAATGCATTTTCCGATTTCTCCCTGGAAGTGGAATTAAAATCTACCCGTATCAAATGACACGCCAATGGTGGGGGGATTCTATGAAATGGCTACCATGTACTTTTTGGACCTTCAAGGGCTGTAAAGCAATCACGATAATAGTGGGAAAATTTATTCCTATAAAATTAACCCTATACTTTGATGTAAAAATAAATGTACAAAATTGGAGTACACAGATTGTTTGATATTTCTGTTCAATGGAAAGTCTCAATGTCCTTGAATAGACTCAGTGATTTTATTAGTTTGTTTTCTGGTATCGTCAACAATTTTATTGACTATTAAATTGTTTATTGTTATAGTTTCTAGTATGTCTATAGTATTGATGAGGTATAAATGTATTAATAGATGGACATAGAAAAAAAATTGAGCTCTGTACAAAAGGAGTCTTGAAACTCATTCAGTCAAAAGGCTTTTCATGTTTCCCTTGGAGTTCAAAAATTCTCATGTTAGGTTCATAGATACGGGGCCTGAGGTTTCAGTCAACTTTAAGATCATAATGATTGTACACGTGGTCTAGGGGATGATGTTGATCGGCATTCAACCCTCTCAGTCTGATGATTGTCATCAATAAGGTTTGGAGTCTGGAAGTATATTCTATTATAACCAGCCGTGACAAAACCAAAACAAATGCAAAATCACTTCGATTCACTCTCTACTGACAGTTAATTGAGGTGGAATAAGACAAAGAAAAAGAAGAGTAATATTATAGAAATAATTCTTTTAGATTTATTTTTTTACTCTTAATCTAAAATTACATGGAATAGCCCTAGGCTGAATTGGATAATTTTATCTGACGTACTGGATCTTGATGAATAAATTGATTATTTATCACTAGTTATGAATCCCAGATGATTACGTAAGCACTGTAATTTTTACAAGTAAAAGTGATTTAAAAAGCTACTTCTAATGCAAGGAAACTACATGAAATTAAAACCTGAAACCTTATAATAATTGAACCATAAACCTGAATTGAATTGGGTACTTACCGCAAACGAATCCTTGAAAATTGTTGACATCGTTGCTCCTAAATATTTCCAATGGCACCATCCAATGTAAAGCACATAATTGAAGAACACTTATTTAAACTGCACTAAACACTTGCTCCATTCCTTTTGTTGAGGTGTTCTATCGAGCTATTTCCACTCTACTACGACGTTGAACAATAGTTGTAAATTTTGAACAGTGAAGTGTTTTTCGGTTGAGATTTTGTTTTTGGTTCTGTTAGTGGAAACGTGGTTAAGATAGAATATTATTAGCTTTTGCTTAGCAATCCTAACTTCACCACGATTATAACTGTTGTTGGTTTTCAAACGAAGAGTTTCGCTACAAATGTTGTTTTTCTGAGTTGAAACAGAATGTTATTAAATTTACGATAACGGCCGCAGCACTGTCGGCGACGATTGTGAAACAGCGTTTTCGCTCCGTGAACGAGAATAACCCGGACTCGTAATTAGCTATACTGGCAGATGGGCTGCGGCGACTAGGATCGCGCGTAAACAATGTTTGCCGATTTTCACCGCCAAAGCGAGCCACCGAATCTCGTAGGCGATGAAAAGAGAAGCGAATCAGTTTAAAAACTATTTGGGTGTTGCGCATGCGCGGTATTTGTGTACGTAGGCCGTGATATCGGAACAAGAAACGGTCGTTTTTCACCTGTCGAAGGTCGTACACGCGAATACTGTCCTCGAACGTGCAAGAAGGATACCATACACTTGTCTTTCGGTCGCAGGTACGTTCTTCACCTGCCTGCGCGAAACATACGAATGATAGTGTTATCTCGCGAGCAGAGAGCTCGCCTCTATCCCCGCCTCACTTGATCGGTCAGAGGGACAGAGATAGAAACCAAAAAAGAGAGAGATTGATGAAGAATGTGAGTTCGCGAAGAGAGAGTCTCCCGCAGAAGAGGATGTAGAGCAGAGTGAAGGGAGGGGGCTGGCAGCCAAACAACAATCCCCTCCTCCTCATCTCTCATCCATCCATGTAAACACACACGTTCTCTATAATTTTGTTTCAACTTACAAAATTTATCATTCACTTTCTTTCCACAATGCGAAAATCACGATGATTTATTACCCGATAATAATCAATCGCAAATTTCTCTGAAAAAGAAATTTTTCAATTTATTCAGCTTGTTTTTAGTTTAAATGAGCATCATTTATGTGATATTAATTGGTAAAAGTTTGAGTGATTCCTCTGCTTAGCTTAGGAATGGGGATACAAAGAAGGGAGACTTGTTGGAAGTGTCAGGAGTTTTCAAGACGAACTTCTTTATCTACTCTGTGCGTCTGTCGTAATGATAATTCAACCCCTGTATGAGAAATTCAACTTGCCTCATTGTCCTGCACTTGCCTGTGTATGATTCGCGCCATGGAGATGTAATTCACTTCATATATAGAGAAATAACTTTCAAGATGTCAATAGTAGATTTTCCTGTCAAAGAATTTTAAAATGTTTGGTGTCTGTGTAACATTGGAGTCGTTAAACGTTATAATAGGGTTTCCCGTCTCCGAAAAAAATACTACTGTACAAAACTCTGATTGTTGTATGTAAATCTGAAATTTGTTAAAAGTAGACTTCGTTTCCCATAAAGATTTCAAGTCAGGACTAAAATGATTGAATATTCATTCCAGTTAGTTGAAATACCAAGCATTTTATAATATCAATCATTGTGCTCTATAAACTCCTTGTAATGGTTTTCCATTGTAAAGTCAACAGAAAATTGATTCACATGAATTTTAAAACTGTGTTTTAGAATGTCATAAATCAAAGTCAACAACTACCAACTTCAGGTGTGACCTCTGCTTTGAGTAGAATGTTGAATGTTTAGTACTGATTTTTATTAACTGTTACTTTCAACTAGTCTTGTACTTTCAAGTTATACTTTTTCAACTCTCGCATGAAATTATAATTTTACTACTCAATTACTAAAAGTTAACTATCGCATGATATTGCTGTAGTGTAGGTAGAACGTTAACAAGGAGCAAATCCCTTGCTATGTCTTCATCAATATTTTATTCTAGGATATAGAAACACTTTGAAAGTATATAACTAGGTTGTTATCGCCAGAAAAAGGTGTAATAAATTGACATTCCCGTGGAACTTTCCATTTCTTTTCCTTTCACAAACAATCACTTTAAAATAGTTGAAGGCTACCAGTCTGTAAAATCATTGTTTTTCATTGTTGTTGTTCTAGGATAAAGTTTAATTCAGAATGGATATAGGCCTACTGTACTTTGAAAAAATCAACGGATGATTTTTCAAAAAAAGTTGCAAATTAATAATAATTATGAAGTTGACGTAATACAGTTCTAGGAACAGTATCTCAATTTTATTATCTCTCCATTAATTTTTGTTAATCTTTATGGCGTTAGGGCGTTTAGCAGCAAAATAATATGTCTTTGCCAGAACTATTTTTAAACACCTCAAAAATTATGGTGAATAATATGAAATTTGCCTAATTAGTGATATGTCTTTGCTAGAGTGCTGATGATGCCCTCATGAATCCGAGACTTGTGCGTGGGTAAGGAGTGGATGATTTTTATGTTATGGATGATGGTTGGTCGAATATTTTATTTAATAGTTTTTTATTATGCTATAATTATGTATCATAAAAACTACAAACTACACACTCCAACTACTGTGTAGTTTGTAATAATTATGTATCATTGTAATTTGTTAGCGTACTTGAACAACTTGAATACAACTTAATTTCAACTTGATCGTGAATGTAACAGGAAATATTCAATCAGTACCAAAAACTTCAATTAAAAATGTTTGTAGTTGCGGTTTTATAATTCATCTGATACAATAATAAGATTTATCCATATATTGGTGAAATACTGTTCCTATGGTGAAATGATGCTACCTTATCGCATCTTTTACGAGATACTGAACACAATTTGACCTATTGAAGGAAGTGAGGCTCTTTTGTTCAGCTTGTAGACATATAGGTCATGTAATGGCAGCCAAAATTAAGTAATGTTGATAGCAGTTGTTTTCATCATATGTCGGTCTATGTATTTGATGATAAAATAATTAGCTTCTCTATCAGCTGCCTTACGTCTCCAGTATCCTACTCCCTATTTTCACAGGTCGTCCTCAACATCCTCCAACCAACGTTTTCGTGGACGCCCTCTCAACCTCCTGGATTCTCCCAGAATACGTTTTCACTGCCCTTGAGTCGTTCATTCTTTCTAAGTGAACTAGCCAGCTCAAACGCCTAATTTTTATATTTTATTCACAATTTGCGTTTTCCTATATAGGTCACGCAGTTCTTGATCTTGATTTGTTTGGATTCTCCAGTCTCCATCAATACACAATGGCTCAAATATCCTCAAGATTTTCCGTTCCCATTATTACCTGGATAAAATGGTTAATTCATTATCACCTGTTTATCAACTTTTCTAGTGTTCCCATCATCCTCTGATACTGTAATCAAGCTATATTGTAAGTTTTAATACAACTTGTTTCCGGCACATTAAGTCCCGTTAATGTCAACTGCAAGCTGAATTTAAATAATCTAAGTGGAAGTGAACAACTTAAAAACTCAATAAAATAACATTCTGAGTTGCGTCATTAGGTGAATGCTGCAAAGTGACGTGATGAATTTCCTTCCTTTTTATTTTAATTAATCACTAATCCTTAAAGTTTTTCCTTGAAATTTAAAACGACTATTCATGTTGACTTATGCTATAGCTTATATACTTATATATTCATATATTTCTGTATATTTTTTCGCCAAATATTCATGAGTCGATCTTTCTGGAGCCAACTACAATATTCATGTCAACTTCAGCTATGTTTATTTTTTACCAATTTGTTAATTAGTTCATTTTACTGGTGCAAGAGGGTCAAGTCCTAGAAGCTGGAGGTCATTTTCACATTGATTAGCTGAGATACTGAGATATTAACCAGGATAGGACTAACGAGTTAGTTACACATCTCTCCTTCAACCATATTGTAAACGCTTGAATATTCGCTACCCATTTCTGGGAGCAGAGAACTATGAGGCTGATAGCTAGCAGCTCTAGTCTAATCTCCAATGCAGCGTTCTAATTTTCTACATAAAAAATGATGGACACTAGTGATATTTAGCCGAGCTCACAAGGAGGCAAAGCGTTTGCTGTTAGTAAATGGATAAACTTATTGATCCATTTACTAACAGCAAACGATAGAAATTTATATATATAAATTTATATTGATAGAAATTTGTATATATAGACATTTCTGAAGTATATCTACTTTTTCTCTGTAGGTGTTTTTAAAGTTTGTAGGTTTTGGAAGGGAGAGTTATCATCTCGACAAGCTCAAGGTTAATGGGAGATTTGCATTCCAAAGAATTAATTACCAAGAGTAGTTTGTAGTAAACTACCACCTTATTATTTATTTTTCCACTTTTTTCTGAGGATGAAGCCCACATAGGTCTGAAACCTGTGCATGGATAATGAGTTGGATGATGATAATTAATTTATGATTCAGACCTACAGTTTTAGGTGGGTTCCGAATATGTATAATGTGAATAAATATTTATGTTAATTAACTTTCTTACTAATAAAAGTAGTTTGCATTAAATTTCTAGTTTATTACTTATTTTCCTTTATATTTTTATTATTCTAATTTATAATTCCAATTATAGTTATTATCTCACAATAATTCTGTATTATATAATTTTTCAGATAGAACTCAGGAGGAGAAATGCTGAGAGGGCACTCGCGAAAACACTGGTTGAAGGATGACTTGAGGAGGCTGGAGGCGTAAGGCAGCTAATAGAGAAGACTGGAGAGTCACAGGAGGAGGGACTGGAGGTGGTCAGAGCTATGATAAAGTGAGTGAATAAGAATTTAATTTAATTTTTCATTTTTAGTTAACTAAGTAAACTGAGATTAAAGCACTACAGTGACGTATGCTCACTAGAAATCTGGGCAATCAATCTGAACTCCGCCTACAGATATAAGGTATTATATTTATGCCCAGACTATATCCGTTATATATGCTAAAACCGTCGTCTTGTTGCCCTATAGACCCGGCCTGTAACTAACCAATGGAATCCCTATGGCGGGCTGATTCGATTCACTATTTTTCTGTTTCACATACATTTCTTCACAATATTTTCATTTGCAGGAAATATGACACCATTCCGGAATAAGATTTAACACTTCGATGTAATTTGCATTGAGTTACTAACCAAAGTTAGTAGACTTACAGTAGCACTACTAACCATTTACAATTGACCAAGTCTTTGTCATCGTCGGTCTATGAATTGCGTTTATTGTATTGTTTAGTTCACCAAATGTGTCCAATATAATATACTGGGAATAATACATCCTCTTCATACATAATAAATAATCTTAATAGAAATATTTCCTTCTCGAAAAAGTTATTTTAACGAAGAATGCAGTGCTTTCTTTGCGAAGAAACGCCACTGCAATCACGGGACCAAAGCCAACCTTTCTTCCTGCAACTGCAGGAAGAAATAGTTGCAGTTGAGGTGCAGAAAACTTGCATTCCATGTGACTACCTGAGAATCACACTATTTTTTCTAATCTTGTACTACTAATGGTTTGACTTCGAGATTAGGAAATGCTTTTACCTTCAAATACAAGCAGCTAGCATGACTGCCCGTGAGGTTATCGCGTGTGTTGGATGAGATTTCTCTGTCTGCAAGTAGTGTTGCGTCGTTAACTAATGAAAGACGTCGTTTTCACGGTCTTGATCTCTCGGTCCGTTGCTGCTCAGACACCGCAACGAGAAATTTCATCCCACCAATTCAATGAAAGGATACTGACGTTTACTACCAAAGGATCACTAAATAAGTGTAACAAATTTGAACTAACAATAAACTCAATAGTCTAGCCAGACGGTGTTATTTCATGGTCATCATAATAGTTATAGAGTATTTCTGAACTATTCATTGTATTTTATACAGGCATCATCTTCCATCATATTAAATATGATAAATTTTATTTTTATTCCACCATCTTCTTCAAAGCAATTTTTTTCATTGGTAGAATACTACCAAGGACCTCACTCTATGATTTATCATCTGTCTGTCATCTTTCCTGTGTTATCCATGCCTAATCATACTCATACATTTTCAAGCAATCCCAAGCCTTCATCCTCTATCATTTTTATCAACTAAAAATCTATCATCCACTTTATCTGAACATCTTCCACTTTTTTTGTCATATATGTACCATTTTTCAACATAAATAATATCAGATCAATAATTAAGATCCATCTGTGTTACTCTTCCCCTTTTTTTTTCTTCTGGATCACTGGTGAAGTTTTCTGATGTTGAAGATCCATCTTGTTTCCACTAATATATAATAAAAACTTAAAAAACACTTTTAAAGTTTTTATTATACAAGTTTTTGTCCAAAATTCACCGTTTCATGTTAATGCATCACTTGATATCACATTACTCGATATCATTAGCTTTACTGATAAGAGTTTTCAGTATATGTGATGTTAAAGTCTACAATGTGTCAGTTGTTAATAATATTTTTTCAACACTCGCATGTAAAATCTGTAAGTTCACTTGAATAGAGAAAATAATATAATTCAATCATATCATTAGGTCAAGCTATTAGATTTAGACTATTTGTGATAATATATTCTAATTAATGCGGGAAATTATTTAGTTCAATTTATCTTGAAAATGTGTAGTAATTTGGATTTAATACTGTATAATTCACAAATTGTGATTACAGTTCAACATTTTTGTAGTTATTAAAATTGATATCACAATTATTTTAGTGCTTTACTGCTTGAAAATATTAAAATTATTATCAGCCCGTTATTGACTGATGGGTGTTAGAAAATAAAAAATTGATTCAATTTCTATGCAGCACTAAATTTTGTGAATCAATTTTACATTGATTTTCAATTTCCGGCCTCAGTAACAAAATAACTGCGCACTTTTTGTCACTCCAATTGGCGATGCAATTTCGAGGTAAGAGCTTCAATTGTCACTTAAGCCTGACCCCAGCTCCTCTCTGGGTCAATCCGTCAGTGCGCCGTTATTTATTGAAGGTGAAGCAACTCTATAATGAATAATGACAGTCTATACTGGAATAAAAAAGACCTTTATATTTTACTCTCTACAAAATTGGCTAGTTAGTGTGTCCTTGTCAAGTAGCTGTATTCTCATAAAATACATGGTCATCTCAAGATGAGCTGTAGTGTACTCCTATTAATTTTTCACTCTCAAAAGATTTTTTGCGATCTTAATGATCCTTCTTCCTTTGACCTTGGTTATACACCTCTCATCCTTTTATCCTTCCTAACCTTCTTCGCAAGCGTATACGATTCTTCTCAATTTACAACTATCCGTATTTTACTCCTCAAGTTTTTCCTTTTAATTAATTTTTTTATTTTTCCTCTTCAACACGATACTATTCCTCTGTAAGTGGATCTAATTTTTATCAGATTAGTATAATAGATGATTTAGATAGTTCTTATATTATAACATTAATAAAAATGTTTTTTCACTGATAATACGCAGGATTAGATGGTTGAATATAGAGGTACATGAATTTTTTCTCGTGTCACCTAGCAAGACCTATGCTATATCCATACTGAGAATCGGCATCATTAGTAAACTCAAGCATTATAAGTATGAAGAGAGTGTTAGTTATCTTTTTGTCCAGTTCAAAGCAGGATGAGTCACGTTTCTAAAGTTGTCTTTGACAATAATATTGTAATATTTCTCAGTATTCGAGATAGATGGTACTCAATCTTATCTTTTGAAAGATGTCTTCCTTAATGACTGTGTACATTGAACCCATCCTGTACTTCATTTCAGTGAGTGACAAACGTTTTGTGAAACAAGTCACTAAAGATTTCAACCAATCTGAATATTGCATGATTTACAATTATTCAAAAATTAATTCATACACAAAAATTAATTCCTGAATGGTTTGGCGTATAAATTTTAAGTGATAAATAATGATAAATAAGGAGTGATTGGGCGCTCGCTGATTGCAGTGTCATGATGTTCTTCCACGGGCGCTCGGGACTGCGCTTGGAAGGGTAACAGGCTGCGATGGCATGGCGTTATCAGCTTTAAAAGCCCTACACACTAGCGTACACGACGACATAAAATTCCAATGAAAAATCATGATTGATTGAAGAGATATTTCCGAAGAACTAGCAGAATACATGTGTGTTATACACTACAACTTCACAATACTACAATATTATATAGAGTACAGGGCACAGTCAAGTTGAACAGCTCTAAAATTCGTTGATCGTTCATAAAGACCTTCAATTTTATGCTAGGAGAAAAATTCAAGTGTTTTTTCAATTTTGTAGTCGATAAAAAAATCAAAGGGCTTAGCGTTTGAGATAATCACTTCCCAAACAGTCGGCCGTCCGTGATTCTGCCACTACGACAGATTTCAGTTCTCCGACCGTCTGCCCGGACCGATTAGGTTCCCAGACAGCCCTACACACTAGCCGGACCAGTCCGGACGGTTTGGTCAGAGCTTGTTGTGTCCGCTTGTGTTTAGGGCCCACTCATTATCATTTGCCTGGTAGTTTGGAACTGTCTTCTTTTTTTTTTGTAGATTACGTCTTGGAGACTCCAGTTAAGGAGTATAAGACAAGTCAGATTAACATTAGTCATATACACTAGATACCATAATTAATTACTACATCAATTAGTTGAGGTGAGGCTTAATTTTGATGTGAAAGGAACTCTTGTACACTATAAAAAGCTTTATCAACTAAATATTTTTTCAAATTGTTTTTTAAATATTTCTATATTTTCAAGACTCTAAAAACTGCGGTAGCTTATTGTAGAATTTCCTACCAATATAACTAGGTTTTTGTTTGAATAAGCTACTATTGTGACTCACCAAGTGATAATCTCCTCGGCTTCTTGTATTATAATCATGAACATCAAGATTTTGGTTAATATCATTCGTTTTTACATATAAAGTAGCTTCATACACATATAAGCAAGGTACAGTTAGGAGACAAAGTCTCTTGAACAACGGCCTACATGAATCTAATCTATTTACTCTTTCTATACACCTAACTGCTTTCTTTTGGATCTTAAACACCCTATCAAGATTTTGTTTTGATGAATTACCCCATACTAAGATATCATACCTAATATGTGACAGTAAGAGCCCATGGTAAGCTGTAAAAAGTAACTTTTTGTCATTCAATCTAGTGAGCTGTCGCAGGACAAATATCCCAGATGAAATTTTACAACATATTTTCTCAATGTATGGTGCCCAGGTCAATCTTCTATCCAACAAAACTCCTAGAAATGCAATGTTTTCTTCCTGGTCTAGTTGATTATCATTTACAAACACGTTTATAGCCCTATCTTCATTTGAATTATGTTTGTTTTTGAATTGAAGGTATTGGCATTTTTTACTATTTATTGTTAATTTCAACTGGTTTAAGAATTGGACAATGGACTGCACACCTATATGGGCACTTGGTTCTAAATTATCTAGAATGGAAATGCTGAAAATGAGTGATGTATCATCTGCAAATAAGAGGGCTCTACCACTAATTAATTCTTTAGGTAAATTAATTCTTTTCAGTCTGAAACTGTAGGCACATTATTAATGTCATTGATAATTATACATGTCTTTACCCACGAACAAGTTCCGTTTGATCTTCATTACGAAGAAAGAAATCTGGGAATCAATGCATTTTTATGTCAACATGCCTGATACAAAAACTTGTCAATATTGAATGAGAGTACCAATCAAATAAAATCTAGGAATGACACCTTGGCTGCCTTGTATTTGAAAAATTGTAACAATAGTAGTCCTGTACTCTCATATTACTGACACATTGTTTCAGACTTTGATCAATAGCTTTTTTCCAGCTAATTGCTTATTCTTCTTCAGTTTGATCATTATCCAACTTATTATTAAGCTAATTTGTTGAATCTATTTTTAAATGGTTCAGCCTCCTCCAAAATCAAGCCAATTCTACAATTCTGCGGAGTAGTTTTGAGATTTTTGTTTCGTACATATCAAGTTATTATTTCAGTCCAGCTATATATTATGTTTGATAATTTATCATAAAACAAGCTTGTTAAATTGAACTGGCAACAACTAAGAATCAAATCTTTTGTGTGAGAATCTGCTTGTTGTGAAAATTATCAGAATCTCTCCACTAAATTCACGGAAATTCTACTGGACCATAAACAAACTCTTCCCCTCTCTATTCTAAGTCTTTGTTTCAGATCAGCTTCTTCTAATGAATTATTTAAAGATTTCCAGTTTATTATATCTATATTACTATTATCATAGTAATAGATAATAGGCCATCTTTACTTGATGGCCTCCGTCAAATTCCGGATATGGCTGTTTCAGGTCCTAACAGTACAAAATAGGGAAGTTTGTAATCTCCAAAAAAGGTCTCACATTCCCCAAATGTGGTCACTTCTTCAGGGATTGAGAGACGCTATTTCGGACTTTGTCCTAGACCGCATTTTGACCATTGAATCCAAATGTTTGTAGATTTTTCTACTGTCGTGAACAACTGCCCCACATAGCAGCATCAAATATTGTTTTGAAAGATCCTGAGAGCTATCACCTATTTCTTATCTTTTTTTTAACAGTGTTTCACCCTTGAATTTCCAGCTCATATTTTTTAGCCTACAAAACTTACGTTGCGGTTCAGTTGTTCTAAATTTTATAACCTGCAATAAAATTTCAGCCGTCTATATCAATATCATTCATTTCTTCTGCATGACGCCGTAAGACTCCATGTTCTGCAAAACAAGTTACATAGAAGCTTTGCTGTTTGCCTATGTTCCGGCGTGGCGTAGCTGAAGAGCTTTAGAAATTTCTCCGTAGATAGCGTACGAATCTACTCTTGTTGACATCTACAATAACGGTACCGGTACCGTCCTGACGGTATCCTGATGTATCGTGATAAGATGGTAACGTTGGTTATATAGTTTGAGAACTTTACTTGGGCTTGCTACTTTACGTTGTTATTAAGTACTTTTATTACTTTACGTTGTTACTAAGTACTTGTCTTAATTTACCTTGTAACTGAGATACTGAGTACTTGTCTTGTACTAGTCGTCGAGCCCTCGTAACTCATAAACCGGGAAGTTGACTACTTAGTTGAACTTGGTTTAGCTAGTTGATCAAAGTTGAAATGACCAATAATTTTAGTACTGTAAGTGATTTCAAATATTAAATCCCTCTCCAACCTGGAAAGTTGTTCAACTTGGCTGCTTTGTCATCTCTTCTTCTCGTATAATATATAGGCTGATTGGTTTTCTTCTTCACACTTGATAAAATAAGTATAACGTACATTATTTGACAGTACAGTGATAACATAAAAGAACCACCTAATCTAAGCTTAAAATGAATCGACAATGTAGCCAAAAATGTTGAAAATATTTGATAATTAATTTTAATAATTGATTTTAGGTAATAATAATGCAATGATATGAAGATTTATTAAATGTTTTGGTCAAATAAGTTCTATAAACAGGAAAAACACATTGCGCCATCTAGCATCAAAGTGAGCCACTACATTGAGCTTTTCACTACTAAAAATGTAATTTTTGTAAATTACAACAATGTTTCCTGAAATGCTTCCAATTGCATCAGATTTCATAATACAGCTGTAGCCTCATTGGATGAGTTCCATGTTATCATGCGGTGGCCCTGGGTTCGATTCCATCTGTGCATTATATTCACAAATCTAAATTCTAAGGAATAGTTTTTTATTTTTAAAGGCAAAATAAATTAAAATAATTTAATTTCCTATAAATGTTTACTCATAATCTGTCCTAAATTCGTTTTATAATAACTATTGTTTCTAAATGTATCAGATAAATATAAATAACTCAAATCTGTACTTGAAGTAAAATTGACTTGAAAAATATCTAATAAATTTAGTTTAACTTCAATTGATAAAATTGATTAAAAAATAACACTAATAAGATAAAAATGATTGAAATTAATAAATTAATTTAATTCTAATAGCCTAGTGTTTTTTTTATCATTAATGAATATTTTTAATTTAAGTCATTTAGACGTGAACTGGGATTCTATAGAAAAAACTTCTATTAATTTAAATAAAAATTAATATATAACATCTCTTAATCAAATAGAGTTAATCGATTTCACTCAAAAATGCACTTCAATTGATAAAATTGGAGAATCTAATAAATTTATTTTAACTAAGCCCATTTTACACTACTTTGGGCTTGAACAGTGATTTTTTAGAAATTATTTATCTAAATCTATTATTGAGAAAAATCATAATTTTTTTTTCATCTATTACTGTGAATTCTCATAATCTGGACTAATAATTAATCTACTAAATAGAGCACACAGAAAACTCAAGGTTTCTATACATTTATTTTTCTAATAAATGAATTTATTGTATGGAGGTGAGAAATGATAATGTTAGTAGTGGCAATACACGAAATATCAGCTACCGTGAATTATAATAAATAGCTACCGTGCTTAAGACATTTAATTCATTGAATTTGTCTGACCCAGTTATAATTTTTTGACAACGTGCAATATTAAGCGAAAGTATTCAAGGGTGATGATGATGATATAATCATCATCTGGGGGGGTTTCCGGGCTACAACCCCCCCTTGAGCCTGTAAAAGAGGCCCCAAAACGAGTAGGAAGGCATCAATAGTAATACGATAATATCGGTTACTGGAGGTAAAAATTTTTTCATATGTGAAGTGTTACAGCTAGAAAAAATACTATAATTACAATATTTAAAATACTTTAATTGACTAAAAATAATAAATTCATTAAGGTTACAGAGGGTAGAGGCAAGTTTTCTTGGACTTCAACGTCAAGGGGCCACATTATTTTAAAAATTAATGTAAGCAAGTGTCAAAACAAAAATAAAATAAGGGGCCCAAATTGTCAAACTAGGGCCCCCCAGGGCCCCTTTTTTCTCCGGCTTAGACCTCTAAAGGCCCCTGGCTCCGCGGGACCTTCGGGCCCGTTTTTAATGCCAGTTTAGTCATGTGAGGTAGAGATTCAAGTAGGCTGCATCTAGAATATTTCAAATTTAAACGTTTATAAATAAGGGTCCCCTAATTGCCTCGGCTTTGGGCCATCAAAGGCCCCACGATGCTGGTGGGTCCCAGTATTTTCGGAGCCCCCAAACATAAGTTTGAAGGTACCCCAGACCACTTGAATTAAGTTTACACAGTAGGCTTGAAAGGAGAAAAGGTCTCTTAATATTTTTGCCGACGGGCTTCAAATGCTCATTTCTGTTACTGCTACTAATGCTCAGATCTGATACCCCATGGAGTGTATTGTGATTGTGAAATTTGTCAGACCATGAATCAATCAACAGATAATATGAGAAAAGAGTTGATAACCACAAAAAAGCTTAGAATTGCACTTTCAAGACCTGAAAAACAATTTTTTTTCTCTGGTGGAGAACCCTCAGAATCCCCAATGTTTTAGGGTTCCGTCACTTTATATGTAAATGCAAAATTACTATAAGTTAAAGTTTGGAATTGAATATTAATTCATTCTCTCTTTGCAAGTTGAATCAAGTTCCTTTCAAAGTCATAACAATTTTTATATTTTTACATATTTTACATATTCCAGTATTAGTGAATAGTTCGATGCGAATTCAAGAGATTACACAAAAAGAAGATAAGTTTATTGCTTTCTCTGGTGCCACTCATTGCCCTTTTTCATAGCTTCCACAACTTTTTCAAGGAATGGTTTTCAGTTGGCCTACACTCGAATGTTATCTTTAAATTAAAAAACAATTCAAATTTGTTACACAGATTCTTTTGAGTACAGTAGGCAACTAGGCATAGATGGAATAAATATTCAATGCTAGTTGGGAAATCGAGTCATTAATAATTAAATTATTCAATTAGTATAAAATTATTTCATAATAATTCCCAATTATTGAAAATTGGTGTTTAGGGTGAGGGAGCCTCACCTTTTGGTGTTAGGGAGCCTCCAGACACAACTGTGCCCAGGGCCACTAAAATGTCTCTGAGTGGCCCTGATTGTAATAATAATTTGACACTTCTATAGATTGTTAAATTAGCTTTATAAAAGCGATGATTTATTGAATTTAAGCTTTCACTTTACCCAATTTATAAACTTCATTTTATTAGATACTTGTATAAAGTTACTCTTTCTAAGCCTCTAATCAAGCTCTCAACATCGAACATACAAAAATTTCCCCATAATATGGACTAAAATGAATGGATTTAATCTTTTCTAGACATGGGTCTTTAATCTCTTGGAATACGACTTTAGAGGGACTATTTATCAAAATTTTCTAGGGGGAGGGCCACCCGGACCCCCTCTCCCTGGGGGGTATTCAATACCCCCCAGACCCCCGGGGGCCACCAAATCTTCGATAACGCCCCCATGAATTGATTTTCGCTTCGCTACTGCTGTATGCCTCTTATTTTTTATTAATTCTTGTATATTTGTATTATTATTTTTTAAATTTATGCCACAAAAGCCATTGTAGAGTAGTCACCTCATTACTCATACACTCGTATTTAAATACTTGCCGTAGCCGAGTGGGTTAAGTGCTGGTTTGCTAGCCCTAAGGTCCCGGGTTCGATCCCAGTTCTGACCGAAAGTTTTTACCTCGGGCCACTCCCGTGTTTCGGAGGACACGTTAAGCTGTCGGTCCCGGCTGCCTAAAAACAGTCGTTAAGTCACGTCAGAGGCCCTGAACCTATTCAGGTGCGACCTGATAACTCTGACACCAGACCTGAGCCAGCCAGGTCACACGATATTATTATTTACTTATTATAAATATATTAAATATACTTATTAGAATAACAGTCAATAAGCATAGTGTCCATTGAGTAGTGCAGTCCAAATTAATACTTGTTACGTTTAGCTTGGCCTATATTTTGGAATTGCTTGAAAAAAATCGCAGTTCTTTAACAAATTGAGTTGTAGATTTGATCTATAAATATGGACCAAGGTGGCGTATGATGTTAAACCCTGAAGACATAGGGTTGCAAATTCCAAATTGGACAAAATATTAATTATGACTGTCCTGATTTATTAAGAAATCAATAGCTGGTATTTAAAAATGTTCTGATTTCACATCTGCCATAAAAGTTTATATTATTTGTTTCCAGAATAATATAGAGTATAGTCTGTTCAGCGAGCCTACGGTGTGAAGTAAACAATCTTTGCATGTGTGTGAGTGTGGAATTCCGAGAATTGTACTGGCATCGGTCGGTCGGCCTATTCACATTCATCGCCACCTACTGTTCATTCTTAACAGCTGATGTCGCACTTCCAGTTTGTGAAATAAATAAATTATTATTGCATTATTTCAAGAACATATTAGATTTAAAATTCAGTTATCAAGTCAGTATTTTCATTTCAAATGTATAGGTAAAAATAATTCAATCGACAAATTTATGAACAATTCTAATAATAGTGATACCAGTGATTGCTTAATGTTTGGATACATTACCTAAGCTTTGAAAATAAGAAAATAGCCATCTCATTATTCTCATGTATCTATTTCCATTTACAATAAATAATAAGTATTATCCAAGTAGGTGTTTGAAAATGATTATTGAAAGTCGTTTTCAATGGGTAGGCCTGTTGCCTGTTCGATGCGTTTCGAAAACTAGGCTTTCTGTGAATCGGGCTTCGTTGAGTCTCGGCTTGCACGCACGCACATGTTTGTTTACTCCACTCCGTAGGCTTGCTGAACAGACTATAGTTTTCCGTCTTTTATTTATTGTTTTTTAATGTTTCTTTTCATTTCTATAGTTGCCAGACCACAAAAAAATATTTCTCAGTTATTGGTATTTTGAAAATTTGTTGACATTCTCAGCCTTAAGGCAGAACTTGAGGTCGCTGAAAACGAATCTGCTTCATCAATGAACATTCAAGAAATGTTTCATCTCTTATCTGCGTTAAAATAACTTTTCGAAGATTTCAACCGTACCCGCGTTCTGTGTACATCTGTAAAAACACGAGAGCGGGTCGCCACTCGCCGGTCAACCACACCCGCGTTCTTTGTGCATCAGGTTTAAGGTATTAAGATAAGATATTAAATATTCTCTACTATCAGAACCAGAATTGAAGATTTCAATGCAGTCTTCAAAAGCGACAAAGATTATCAAATTTGGAAATGTAGTTTTAAATCAAGATAGTTTTCTAAAGAACTTTATGATCCTAAATAACATGAGAAATATTGGCGTACAGTACTTTATTTTAATATAGAACAAGCAAAATTGAATTGAAATACTATAAACGTCTGGATCGTTCTCATTTTTTAAAATTAATTTTATAATAAACATTCATTCAAACTGATCAATACATAAATGCCATATATTACAATTCTATATTCCATATGACTCATCAGACTAAACTTTTATTTGTCAGAAATAAATGGCACAACATTAACAATGTCAACAAACACCGGCGATGAAGTCGTACTTGCGCACTCCCTAAGCATTAATTGAGCGCTTCCTGTTTCAATTTCAGCACACTCGTTCGAATTCAATGACAAATCAGGGGGAACACATTGTAACCACTAACAGACAGACAAAACTCACAAGCTACAGAAGAAATATAACATTAAGCGACAAAAATAACCAAACTCTTGGAATGTGCATAAACCTTGTCTGAATAATTCAAAGACAGGATGCAATAAAAATTATAATATAATAATTTCGAAACAGTTATGAGTTAATTTGATTGATTAGCTTCGGCAATTGTGAATAATTCCGAAACAGAATGCAACAAAATTGGAATACAAACTGATACATGACTAAAATCAATTAAGAGGAAAGAGTGGTAGGATGCATTTTGGTTTTCTTCTATACTTTCTGACCCTTATAATGCTTCTGGTACAATTCAGACCTTTTTTGCTTCTTAGATTATAAAAATTATACTATGCAAACAATAGCCTCCTTCCCCTACCATCACAGACACAAACTCGATATTGGTTCCTACTATACCTGCTAAACCTATAACTTTATTACTGATTCTTTGGTATTCGTACATAGGGCATCCTTTAGTTTATAGTGCACTCTATCATTATTTTATTTTGTGGATAAAACGTGATGAAGCTGATCAACTCTTGAATGTTATTTTTGATTGAATATAATTTTTCAATCATTTTTTCTCCTTTAGGCTTAATTTTATCTAAGAATTTGCTATTTTTTCTGTACTTGATTTGTTTTATACGGAACAATTAAGAAGTTTCAAATCCAAATTTATATTTGGAGGGAGCTGATTGGTATAAGGCCAGCGAACCCTATTATCTAATTGGGATACAATTATTTTTTGATATCGTATTAAAATTTTGATCCTGCTAATTGATTATTATACCCAACAAGTAGCCCACAATTATTTTACTGTGCAGTAATTTTACTATGCTAATTGCAGCATACCTTAAACATACATATACCAATGCATTAATTGATACATGATTTATTTGTCAGGATTTATTTTTGGAATCGTATATTACGTAAGTAGAAGATTACTTCTTTTCTTTCTTTTCTTTCTTTCTTTCTTTTTCTGAGGATGAAGCCCACATAGGTCTGAGACCTGTGCGTGGGTAATGAGTTGGATAATGGTGATTTATGAGTTGGACCTACAGTACCACCGGGAAGTGATTTTCAGCAGAGAACAGTGTCTTTTTTGCTGGCCAATCTAATCGGTCACCGTTACAAACAGGACCTACGAGAACGCAGCTTATCTATCTGATTCAACAGATACCTGCTACGGCTCGCGGCTATCACTTCCCTTCGCATGAATGCGTTTGATTCATGTAGTTTGCCGGTTAGGTAAGTGAGAATATAGTATAGTGAGTATAGTAGCTGCCAATTCTACTATATTCAACAATAGTATAGGCTTCCATGTTTTGGAAGAAGTTATACTTATCTTTGGCTGACAACTACTCCTGCGGTCACAACCCGTTAAGCCTGGCGTATTTTGTATCATCACTCACCTTATTACCCAAGTACAAGTCTAAGATTCACGTTGTTTCAACAAAAAAAAAAAAAACAACAACAAAAAAAACGAAAAAATAAGAAATACTATAATACACTCAGAATAAAGGATCTGCCAATTGCATATGTATTGGTGAGAGTGCGACAAGGTCTGGCGAGAAATTTATTGATGAATTATTGTTGGCCGTTTCCTAGTGAGCCCGAAAGTAGCATGTATGCTCTGCGACTGTATGCTAAGTAGCTGGCAAATAAGCAAGGATGCTGAGAAGGCTTTGTCGGGACTTTAGCACGCAGGAAGAGGAAACTGGCAAACTGGCAGAGTTGAGAAGGGGCCTTGGCACGGATATTGGCCGCTCGCAACTCTCGGCCAAATTTGGTATGAATGCGCTCGCTCTTCGCCTCTTTCCATTGCTTTACCGTTGCACTACCGTTCAGCTACAGACATCACACATCCCTTATTTCACCCAGAAATTTGTGAATAAACTTGATTGAGTGAAAAAATTTCTGAAATGTTTGTTCCAAGTGTAGTAGCTTGCGACCACAGAGCATAGAATCCTAATTGTATGCTCTGTTCTTGTTACAAACTATAATCGGGAAGAGAGAATAGTATCAGTAAACGAAGTTTGTGGTCATCCAAAAGCTCAATTTAACCCTTTATGTAAAGTTTGTGAAAAAATTCAGAAACGTTAAGTATAGGATAAGAAGCGTGGATTGATAACTTAGAGGAGAAATAGTGGTATTACAGGTTTAACCTGGTATCCCCGAAAAATTAAAAGAGAGTTTTGAGAGCGGAAGAAAATTGAGGGAGAGGATTGCTGTTGTGTATGTCTATACAATAGATTCTTGGAATTCTCGTTCCATAACGATCTGCGTTGTTAATATTAACGTTTTGTTGTAAATTCAACGACTTGCAGTCAGTTTTATTATTGTGATTATATAATAAACATTTATTATAAGTTATATTCACAATATAAAACTGACTGAAAGTCGTTAAATTTACAACAAAAAGTTTATATAAAAATAAAATATATATATTCACAATATAAAACTGACTGCAAGTCGATAAATTTACAAAAAAAAATCTATATAAAAATTAATAACATACTTTTAGTACCTAGACCCTAGTACTATAATCTTCTATATATTAATCAATAAACAGAAAGCAAAATCATTAATTCAGAAATTATTAAAATATTCATTAGAAAAGTAATATTATTTCTAACTTCAGGAAGTCAAGGCGTTACCACCAGTCAGGAAATCTTCAACATGAACGATCGTTACTGTCTGTTGACACATATCATAAAGCAATGCATTTTCTAAACTCTATTATAAACTCAATGTTTGTAGAGCTCCTATCATCGAGCGATTCTGACGTCCATGTAGTCCGACCCCTAATTGAGCAAATAAGGTAATAGATCGAAGTCTCACACCTATTACAGCCAGTAGATACTTCTCCTTATAGAATAATGCTTTTTAATTATTGAGAGACTGTTTGCTTTCTGGTGGCTAGCTCTCTGGGAGTGTGAGAAGAGTCTACGAAAGGGAAATCGTCTTGTGCTTTGGAGCAGTCGAGGCAAGCGATTGTAAAAACAAGATGCCTTTTGGAGCATAGCCGGTTTCTCACTGATCGCTCCAACTCAGCTCTGCTGTCCCCATTTAGCTCCCCATCTCGCCTCGTCGCATGATCTTGTATGGCGAAAAACAACAGTTTACCCTTCAATGGTAGTATTACGAAGACTCTTATCACATTCACAGACGAAATTGTACAAAACTAATCCAGACCCTCGCAAATAACTCCCACACAAATGAAATGAGAAAGCTCGAAATCTTCAGAAATCAGTTCCCATTTATACCGATTGGAACTAAAGATCTATGAAACTGATTGGCACTTTGAAAATCTATTATCAGTGTTGGTCGTCTTAGAAGGTGAGAGTTCCCTTGAAAGAAATTCTATAGAAATTCATTTGTCGAAGTTTTTTGCCCAAACATTTCGGAGAATGGAGTAATTTTTGAAAGGCTATTTTATTGAAGTCATATTAGTTCCAAACGTTCGATTGCTAATTTCTCAAAAATTCAACTAGACATTATTGTTTTGAAAAGCACAATGTGTCAAGAAAAAAGTAATTTATCAAAGTGTGAATAGGTACTTCCAAATTCTTAGAAATACAATTAGGGAAATACTTGTATTTTCTTAGAAATACAATGTCAAGAATGCAACCCTCCATACGAGACATTGAAGTAAAAATTTAAGTCAGTGATCCTTGTGAACTTATTTCATTCAATAATCTATCCAACTTTCCTTAATTAACTACTGTTTAAATAATAGTTGATAATTAACTAACTATACAAAAATATATAACAGAACATAATATTGTATAATAGTAACTAGAAATTCTACAGAAACCCACTTCTGCCAAAGATGAAGTATAAATAATGTTTAGATTCTGTATATTAACTAGATTTAGTCTAACTAGATTTCTAGTCTGGTATGAAAGGCTCTTCGAAAACTCCATCTATAATATTTCAATAATCAAATAATTATATTCCAGTATTCATCTAGATTACTAAGTTATTACTATTGCTTCGGAATCAGCAGCTTGTCTTTTTCAACAATAAGTTCAATTTTACTCTCAGACCATTAGAGTAGTCAACTATCTTCGTCCTGCTCATTAAACATTATATTATAGCCTACTCTTTCTCTGTGTCATATTCTCAGTATTCATGAGAAAAAATTAGACGAGATAAAACCATAGAACAGAATGTTTTCAAGCAATTGACCTCCGTTAGGTTACTGTAGTCTTCATGTAGCCACTGCAGCCTGCAACAAGATAACTTATATAACCGCTAATCTATGGACTATCGAAGAGTTTTACTAGAGTTCTACTGCACTTGTCTTATTGTGTAGATGCTACACCCTAAAATAAAGTTGAATGGGTTGAGCTATCGAACAAACAAGCTCTCATTCAGAATTTTTCCTCAAGTCGCTCCACACTCTTCATTATTTCTAAATACTTTATTTGATAATACGATCATGATTTTTATCAAGTTTAACCGTTTGATACACCTATTTTTAGGCCTTCAGTGGTAGGCTATTAATTCAAAGTACAATTTCTATCAACAAGTTTATTTTTCTTACTAATTGGGTCCATTTAAGATTCTCATCACTGTTCTTCTTTCACTTTATTTAATACCCTCATATCACACATATCCTCTCACTCACTTCATTCACATGTACCCAAGTACATTCACTGTCTTCCTTCTCGATATAGTTTACGTTGAGATCATTATACATACAAGAACACTTTCTTTCCTAGCGAAAGTAATGGATCTTACAGCTGAATGATTGTTATTCTCTGATAGTTTCTCAAGATATTCCCCTCTATTATCGAGTTCTCTATTTCTCCATAGTAACAGGTTCATCTATCTACATAGTAAATTTTCTAAGTTGAGTTAACTTTTAGTAACTATACTAAATCACGATAACCATAGGGTAGGTAGTACACGATAGTAACCATAATAATTGTTGTAAAAATAATAATATTTGGGACCATAACTGAATAAAGTCTACCTACAGCACTGATAGTGATTGCAATCTATATCAAGCAAATATTTTTTTATCCATTCTTCCAAAAGAAGAAGGGACAGGATGTGCAGATTCTTTATTCCTTTGCTTTTTTCATTTTTCTTTTCTCCAATCCTAGTTTCAGCCATTTTTAAAGAATGGTAGAATATCATCTTATCTTACAGATATGGAATCAGACTCTTTCAAATACTTTTTAAGACTCTTAAAGTAGGTATTATAAAATTCGAAGTAGCAAGTTATATATTTTTTCGGAGGATGAAACCCACATAGATCTGAGACCTGTGCGTGGGTAATGAATTGGATGATGGTGATTGATTAGTTGGACCTACCGTTTTAGGTGGGTTCCGAACCACCGGAAAGTGATTTTACAGCAGAGAACAGAGTAATTTTTGCTGGCCAGTTCAATCGGTCACCATTACAAAGAGCGCCCAGGAGTTTCGTAGCTTATCTCTGATTGAACAGATACCTGCTATAGCACTTGGCTATCACTTTCCAATATTAATATTCCTTCGACAAATTAAAGAAGGATCTTGTCCGGTTTATTTTGGAAAAATGTATAAAACATTACTGCTACTTGATTGATTTCAAAGTCAGTATTATAGGTGAATTTTTGACTGTTGCTATGTAAGCATGTTTACTATGGTCTCTATGGTACTTACTTTTAATATTTCTCCCCTTACATCCTACTTCCATTATATTTTTAAAATTTCGGATAAATAAAATAATTATAAACTGTTATGGAATCTTGAATAATGTGATGATATTTCATTTCTCCAAAGAAATGAAAAAATAAAAATAGAATAAATTTCAAAAAATTTAGATCAGAAAATTTACATCACTATAACGTTACTTTTCTGTTTTAACACACTCGTCAAAGTCAGTAGGAGGGTGTGTGTGGTTGTAAGTGTGTGAGTGTGAGTCAGAAGCGAGTGAGACCATAAAAGGAAGTCATCGGAAAACAAGGACGGTTGCAGTCGAGACAAGACTGGTTGTGTCAATAAACCCTACAGTAAAGTACTCTTTTACTGTACAGTGCACACTGTATAGAATCACGCTCCAACGCTCATAAAACTACTACTTGTAGATAATTTTTAGGCGGTCACTAATTTGTTACATAACGAGTTTGTTACTGGTTGCCATGACAACCTACTCATTTGACTGCGGCTACTCATCTTTTTGCGGCCACACCCAGAGACGGCTGCATGTAGGTTTCAATCTTCGCTGTTGAATCGTTGACAGTTTAATGAAGCTGGCTGCAATTTCCCTAACAAATCCTGCCCTATGAGATGTCATATGAGACACTTCAGACGGTGTGGGACGAATTTCAATTATTGAACAGAGAATCACAAACCAATTATTATCACGTCATGTGAATTTTAATTGGTCATCTTCGCCACTCAATAATACTTCTTTCACCTCGAAACAAGCGCACCTACGATGAGAGCTATCGCGTCTGTATTTCGATTGTTTTCAATATTGTTGTTACCGTGGCCATGCTGATTCAACATGGGTCATAAGACTTTTTTCATGATCATTTTTCTCATTCAATGCCCCGATATTCTATTGTTGATACATCGTTCAATCAATTATGTACTGTCAACCAACCTTCCATCTTCTTCCTCATTCTTAGTAAAATCACACTATTTTTTAAAAAGATTTTTCTCATGCTATTCAAATTAAATGAAATGAAAAAATTCTTTATTGTGCAAAGTTAAGACTGTAAAGTCGTTTCTATTACTTAAACTTAAACAAGACTGACTAATTCATTATTTGAAAACTATTATTAAAGTGACCACACAATGTTCGCTAATGCATAAGGTCTCGTCTCCAATAAGACTTCCCCAATTCTGCTCATTTTGAAATATTCTTATGTTGAAACTTTAAATTCTATAAGTCTATATTCTATATTCAAATTCTATAGCTTTTTATCATAAGGTATCTCTCCTCATAATTAATTTAAAATTTTTGCTTCGAAATACGGTACTTCTAAAACCGAAATGACCAAAGTACTGTATTGTACAAAAAGAATATTTCATTGCCGAACTCATACCTATTGTAGAGCTCTGAAGAATTGAACATGTATCGAACTAGGTGAATTATCGGCTTGATTTTGGGGGTTGGATAGCTCGAATCATAGGAAGCCCCAGGCTTGTATTACGGTCGATGACCGGTATGATCCATCTCGATGGAAGAACGGTATTGCGCTTCTACTCGATTGTGTTTTCGACGATTGTGACAGTCGTCTTTGAAGAGATTAAATATGGAATCGATCTGATATTTTGAAGGCAGTGAGTAGCGATCGGTAAGAAAGCAGCTGAGAAAGGAAAGGAGCCGGCCTTATAAGGTATGGCTCGGATGTGTTCTACATCTGGCCATGTCTATACAAGGCACGCATTCGTATTGCTTCGAAGCTGGATAAGCACCGAAAGCATCTCATCCATCTTCAGTCATTTCTCATCTGCATTCATTCGCTATCAATCTCAATTAATTCGGAGATCCTTCACCACTCTATCGCGTTTTTACAGTGTTGCCGCTCTGCCTACGCTTTCAGCTACTTTTTTCAAGAAGAATAAATGTTCCAATTTCTACACTTTTTTTGTAGATTACGTCTTGAAGACTCCAGTTAAGGAGTATAAGACAAGTCAGATTAACAATTATACTATCTTATACACTAGTTACCATAATTGCTATATTAATTAGTTGAGGTCAGGCTTGATTTTGATATGAAAGGAACTATCTTGTACTCTATAAAGCTTTATCAACTAAATTTGGGAAGTGATAGCCGCGAGCCGTAGCAGGTATCTGTTCAATCAGATAGATAAGCTGCGTTCTTGTAGGTCCTGTTTGTAAAGGTGACCGATTAGATTGGCCAGCAAAAAAGACACTGTTCTCTGCTGAAAATCACTTCCCGGTGGTTCGGAACCCACCTAAAACTGTAGGTCCAACTCATAAATCACAATCATCCAACTCATTACCCACGCACAGGTCTCAGACCTATGTGGGCTTCATCCTCAAAAAAAAATTTTTTTTTTCAATGGTTTTTTAAATATTTCTATATCTCTTACTTTTAACTGTGGTTATTCTAGAATAGTAGCTCAGCACTAGAATTCAGAGATGAAGTTTCCGAATTTACAGTGAGTTTTATCACAGTAAGTGTAATATATGCAGAACGAGGGATAAATTTAACAGTTGCAGCCTCTTCAACCAATCTAATCCTTGGATATGGAGAGTATTTAACTAATTAACGAGGCAAATTCCATCTGGAACTTCTTGGTTAAGAACACTAAGTTGTTATAATAACATGATAAGTACAGTAGGTACAGTAGGTATGCAATCCTACTTCAATAAAATGTTTTTAGAATAAATTGAAAAAGAAAACATAAAATTGTTTTAAAAAACTTTGTACGTTTACTGCATCAACCTTCTTGAAAGAGAGCTGAGTATCTTATTTATTTTTAATGAAAAAAAAAAATGAAAAAAGAGAATATTTATTTCCATGTTCATATTTCCAGTGTCAATGTATTAAGTTTAAAGATTTTATGAATATCCTATAAACTGGGGGTAAGAACGATGATTTTCGTTCCACCCAGGAGCAGTGAGGGAGTATGGGCCTAATGATTGATTTGGTCAATTCAATTATTATGTATTTTCCATATTAACTGACGAGGTAATGGAATGATTAAATGTGATAAAATTAGTGAAAAACAACGGCTGATAAATGAATGAATCTATTGCTCTATAAATGGAGCATTTATTTAAAAAATTGTCTCAATCAACGGGGTAGTTAATGATCTTAGTTTGTAATCCAAAGTGAATCATTAGTGCAAGTGCGAAGTAGCTTATGTTTTGACACCTCAAAAAGGCAGTACTCCAGCACTGTCAATTGAAATGGAAACTGTGATAAGATTGAATCTTGCTGACAATTAAGCTATTTCAAATACGTAGAGATAGGTGTGTTATATTGTACTTCCATATTTAGTAGGGTAAGACACGTTCAAGCCATATTTAGTGAGTTAAATGAGCTTTACGGTTAAACAAACAGGTTTCCATACTTCATACTCAATGTTTCATTCTTAATATGGAAACTTATTTCCTATGTTCTGCTTTTAACTAAAATACCAATTATCAAAATATTCAATCAATTGATAACAATAAGAAGGAAGGCAATTCAGATTGGGAAGTAAACAGTTCTAATGATACTATCGGAAAAATTATTGAGAATTCAAATCAATTTTGACTGCAGATGAATCCTAAATAAAATATAGAATAACAATTGCAGCTCCCATGTTCCACAACTTAATATTGATAAGAAACCTTTTCGCTCAGTTCAATGGACATCCCAATATCATTTATTTCAGTACCTTGTTTAACTTTAAATAATCACCAACTATCTTTTCTACTGAGAAAAAATTATGACCAAGAGTTGGATGCACAGACTGGGAGCAGAACAATTTATTACAAATAGTTTACAAACTACTTATAGAAACTTTCATAAGATTTTGAAGTAAATAGGTTATACAAACACAGAAAATAGAATATTAGCTTGTAAATTTTTCTGCAAAAGAACCCTGGTATTCCCTACAATAAAAAATATAATTTAAGATGAACTTTAAAGTTTACTCTGAGAGTCATTTTCTTTGACAGTTGTTTGAACCGAGTTCAAGAAAACTGAAATCTTGAATCGTATGCATGATCAAAATTCAACCAACTTCAAAAATATTTCTACGTATAAAAACTTATTATTTTAGATTGATCTTTAATTTTAACTGTTTTTATACTAAACTGCGACTACCGAGATCATATTAACAGAATAGCTTTCTTGATCGTCCTGATGTTATGTAAAATTCTTACTCATATTTCCTTGCGAAATGTAGCATTAAACAAATAAATTTTGCTCCTACCACTATTGGAGAATCGGCTCTTAATGTCACAGAATTAATGACTGGCACAAGTGTCTGCCAAAAGGCGGCAAGTGATGAAAAGCATAAGTGCATCAGAAACTTGTGGAACTAATTGTGCACTGCTTGCTCTGATTCAGAAACGAACTGTGCACGGCCCGGGTCTGCCACTGCCTCTGCTAAGTCCGTGCATTGCACTTGCCACTCTGAATACATTGTTAGATAAAAAAACGCTGCACGTATTTATTATACAAAACTCTGCTGCTCCATATGAGAATAGCAGTACTTTTGTGTGAAATGCAGGCAAATATAATTCTTCCCATTGCTCTATCATAAAGATAATCCTGGTAAAAAGCTATTTGTCTAATAAATATATATGGTGAACACGCTCACCCTTTTAATTTCTTAAAGTAGGCTATAAGAGGCATAAGTACCTAGAAAATGTACACTCATACTACGGTACCTTGTGAAGGACAGCGGTAATTTAATCGTGTCAATTTTTGCGACTCTGTTTAGTGAGAACTGTGATATTTGACCATGATTTAGCACAAATATCTTTCATTTATTTAAAAAATGAACATGCATCAGGAAAACTGTAACCTCGCATCACCATACTGATCCCAGCAGGGCCTCGCGGCGTGGCCTGGACCTGACAAAATGCAGGTCGGGTCAGTCGGTTAGAAGCGCTATGCCTTAAAAGCTCAACCAGCCTATAAGCAAGCAAAATTTAAAAGAGACATAGAAATCGGTTATATTGAAATTTCTCACTCCTGAATTATTGCATCAGTGTGAAATTCAAGAAAAGCCCATGGGCTGGGTGAGTCAGCGAGGCCCTGCGGTCCGGACCTAATCGAAAAGCGCAGGTCGGTTAGAAGCGCGACCCCTTAAACCAGTCCCATAAGCAAGCAAAGAGTGAATCAATGTGAAATAATTAAAACCAAAATCCGATATTTATTGTGATAAAATTTTCAGGCTGTTAATTTAGAACATTAGAAACTACTAAAATAGTACACAAATAAGGTCAGTTTTATAAGTTGATTAAACACAGCTAACTAAAAAAACGCCTCAAAAACGCATTTTTAGGACTAATTTTTTTTTAAACAAGGGGGGAACCCCCAGACCCCCCAGACCCCCGGTAAGTAGGGCCCCACCAAATTCAATTGCAAAGTCTGGATCCGCCACTGGTCTTTGTCATTGAAAATTTGTTATAAACCATAATACTGTATTTATAAAAAGTGTTTTAAAAATAATTTTATTTTCGTTTTGAAATTTTTATCGTGTCTAATCACTAGCCTACTGATGTTTTACGTTATTTAGGTGCATACATTTCAATTTCAGCTTTGGACTACTTATGGAGTAGGCCTAATTTTAAATTAGAAGAATTTATTATCACTTTTTTCGTCTACAAAGAAGTATTTCTTCCATATGTATTCATTCTACTGCTTTGTATTTTGATATGCTACAATATTAAAAAAGGTTGAAATTCAATCATGACGTCCACTTAAAACTTTCCATTACATATGAGGCACAGTATTTTCATATTTGGATTGTAACATTCAATGAAATCATTCACTATCACATTTCATTGCATATCCTATCAAGAATTTTGATTTCTTAGTTGTATTATTCAGGATAATGGGAATAAAGATATGGACAAATGTGATAAATATAAGTTGGACCCTTCATCATTAAAGTAAGATTTAATATTAATTTTTACATAAATTATTGCTTATCCACGACTTCTGCTAATTGCAGAATTTGATGGCTGAATTTTAAATGCTTTTAGTTTTCCTCCCAATTAATCCCCTTGAAAGCTGTTATGGCTACAATTAATCCTAATTAAACAGAAGAATGTATTTAGAGTGAGCTTTTCCAACTGGAGCGTTCCGAGTCAGTCTGTAGAACACGTTAATTGCCAAGTAGAGGACGAATCTCATAAAATGCTCTACGCTCTGGCCAACCGAAGGCTTTCTCCAGTCCAGACTGCAATGCTTCTAGCGTCATCTACACCAACTTAATTTTTAAAATAGTATATACATTTTCAAAAGATAGAGGACTAAACAAAGAAAGATGGAAGATAAAATTGTAAATAAAACTCAACATTGTTGAAAAATACGACTACACTCAAAACGTCAAATATGATTGAACTTTGAAATTTCAAAATTGGTTGCAAAACGATATTTTTGTGGTTTAAACCAGATCACTTTTTTAAATGAGTTGCTTAATTAGTGTGAGACAACAATAATTATTGTTGACGTCCTAGTTGTATGCTAATTTGCAAATGCTCACCTGTCATTTAAATCTTTTCATTGGTGACGCACATTAGAAGCTCAGAAGGCTTTCTAGTAAAAAATTATACGTTAGTTCAAGTAACTGACAATTTAACAAACTGACAAATATACAGAAACAGAATTTAATAATTTCGAATTCCTTCAAGTGCTATTAGTTTATACTGAAGACTTCCGCAATGGCGGATGTTGACGATAGCATTGAAAAAAGCTGATGGAAATCGATGAATGCTACTGTACAAAAATATCAGTCACCACCGGGAATCGAACCACGGACCTCCCAATTGCCGGTCGGGTGCCTTAGCCACTAGACTATAGTGACCTTCGACACAGCAGCATTCATTTTAAACTTGGCCATACCGGCTCGTATCTCACAAGTTAAAAATTATCTTTCAAAAAATAAAACCTAAAAACTATCGGCAATTGGAAGTTAAATAAGCTCGATATCATTCAGGCTCGAATCCATTTAATGAGCTCGATAAATTAAGAAGTCGGATTCATTCATAATAGCCTAATTGATCTATATCCTTCAATTCTATACTACATATGGTAGGCTTTAAGTATATAACATTGCATTAATTAAAGTGGGAGAATAATATTAAGTTTAATTTATATCACAATTATAGCATAGATAGTAAAGCGCTTTTGAGAGAACATATATAGTTTTTGAGAGAACTTTCAATAGTTCATTCATCGCTTCTTGGAATAGGGTTGAACTTTAAATTTACAGACAGATAAATTTTATTTCAAAATCGAAGTTGCAACTCAATGATAGAAAAAGTACTAAACATACATACTTAATTATTCATAACAGGATAATCATTCAAATAACAGAGTTTTATGAGCAATTATTGTACCATAGTATAATTATTTGATTAGGAATAATTTTAATAATGGTATCGAGATACAAAATGAAATCTTTGGATAGAAAATTTTCTATTTCAAATAGACTTCAATAAACGAGAAAGGCATTTGTGAAGGCTATGTGAAAAGAATATAAACTTGAGAATTTAATATGTTACTTGAACTTGGGTTTTGGAAAATGTCCGCTTGGGTTTAAACCTGTGTGCAAACAATAGTAAATTAAGTTCTAGATTGAACCAATTTAAACAAAATTAAGATGTAGATGAATCTATATGATGGACCGTATCATCCCATGATTTTACTAGTAAAATGAAAATACTACAACTATGCCATGCTGTTGAAAATGCTTCTAATTTGTTTTACACATCTCAATTTGATCTTCAAAAACCTCCAATTCTTATTCCATTTGAAGGAATCTATCCCCCACTCCACTTCTCATATACTGAATTGCATACAAATCCAGTAAATTGAAAGAATGAATGTAGAAAATGAAAAGAGAAGGAATATTATGTTAAAAGTTCCCTGTAAAAGGTAACAAGCAGTGTGTCGCGTCAAGGTAGGGACAAGGCTCATGACGTAAACCTATATAAGCGCTGGCTTGATTGGCGCGGCAACACTCCGCTACCAACTTTCCAAGACTGAACAGCGTACGTATTTATTCAGTGCAAGTTGAACGTTGTTTGTTACTCATTTGCTACTGTACTTATCCATTGCTATTCCTTTTCAGGCTATTCGTTTATGGATTATAGTTTCAGTGAATAAATTATAAGTGTGCGCGTGTTTTTTTTTTCAACTTTGTGATCAGGTTTGAGAAAAATTGCATTAACTAGTTGATAATTATTCCTGAAAAGTGCGATATATCTAGGAAAGATATGTATCCTAATAGTGATTTCTACAGAGAAAAGTATCGCTCTTAGAACCTCTTTGGTTAAAATAGCTCAACTTCATAATTTAAAATGAAATTATTTTCAAATTTATCATTTTATAATATAAATAGTAATTTTAATGTTTTTTTCGAATTTTTCACTTTTTTCTCTTGAGTCAATCACCTGAAGGTTCTCTAATTAAATAGAAAGATCAATTAAAAAGTTCCAACAATTTGGTTTTGTTCTATATAGTGGGGATTTTCTTCAAAAAGATTCACAAGTTTGTTTTTGGATTGTCTTCTAATGTTTATATAAAGTAGGTATGAGAATTGTTTTCTGGTTGAAATTGAAGTTTATTGGGCATAAACTGATATGCTACAATTCATTCCAGTGGAACGATTTCCTCAAAATTATTTATTAAATTAACTAATGATGTGTGATCAATATACAAATACGACTATTTTTTGTCAAAGTAGACACTTCTAATGCATCAAGTTTTTAAAAAGCTACAATAAAAATTTTCCAATTTATTAAATTTCAAGTTTAATTTTCTAAGTTTACAATTTTCATCTGAAGGTCAATTTTAAATTCTAATTCAAGTAATTCTAGTCTGATTCTAATTCAGTCTATTTCAATTAGCAACAAGAAGCATTGACCCTATTGTAGGAGGTAATTCCTTTTCTAATGATTCAATTTAATCACCCAATTTCATCAGTGTATTTTTTTAAATGTTCAACTAAGCAGCGAAATTTCTCAGAATTTACATAATGACATAATGAATAAAATGTTGTAATCGACTCAAAAATTATCATTATATTATATAAATTTATATTTTCTAAAATTATGTCAGTCTTTTTGAATCAATTTAAGGGAATACTTTGTTTTCGAACACATAGTAAGCTACTGAGGCCTATCACAAAACTTGAATATATTACAAAAGGCAATGTGACTAATTCCAAAAAACACAACTTTATTCATTTCATTGACCGCATAGTGTTATGAAAAAAGTATTTCATAATAATAATAATAATAAGCATATGGCTTTTAATGGTAGGGAGACCCTTATGGGTAGTTCCACCTCGCCGTTAGAGCAATGTTACGGGGAACATGGTGGACCTACTATTTTAGGTGGGTTCCGAACCACCAGGTAAGTGATAATAAAGCTTGTAACATCAAGTCATTGAAGCACGGTCACCCATCCAAGCGCAGTCTTGAGCGGTCGTATTTCATATTACATTATCATGCCAACTCTATATCTATAGGCCTACTTTATCATTAAATACATTTTTATTGCAATTAATGTACTACACAAGCATGTCTGTCGAATTGGTCACCAACTATTAACTTTTTTAAGCTATTATTTTCAATTTCCAACGTGTTTATAGTTATTGAGCACTGTGGGATAAATATGATAGTACTAACCAAAAAGTGAATCATTAACTATAAAAGGTCCAGTTAAAAGCCAAATATTCCATTTAATAATAAATAAAATCAGGTCTCTGAGGAGAATGGGAATAGGCTGGGTGAACTCAATTTTCGCAGATCATTTGACATTCAGGAAAGTGCTTTAGATTTGAATTTTTCTTCAGCATACATCTCATAAATTTAAATGTTTAATAATTGATCTTCTGAATAAATTGATCCCATCTCATCAATTGTACACTTAATCTAATATAATATAGAACGAAAGATTTTTTATTAAAAGTTACTTCAAACTTTCATATTATTGAGGTTCTCAAATAAATTATTTTTCCGGTAGATTATAATGGTGTACATTGAATTGAATATTCGTAGTTCCGTTTTTCATTTTTATTTTTAGCAACGTCTATCAAAAGCTTTCATAATGAATGTCATGCAGTCTTTAGACTTTTCGATCCGCCTAGTCTGGGTTATCATGTGCATCAGAGCAAGGTAATACGGGAAGATTTCTTGTCTCAATAATTATGCTTGATGATCTTAGTTGAAAGTAGAAAAATGTCTCATGCCGGAAATGTCCGGACGTTGACATGCCATTTACAGCAGCACTCTCAGCAGTTAACTCAGTCATTATGGTATCCTGTGTAATAGGAAAATTACTTAATTAGTATTTTGTACTGTATTACCTATTAATGATGGTTAATTATCGGCTCAAAGCCAAGTTAAAACAAGAGAAGTACATGATAAAATCTTGTTTTCCCCCAAAATTATGACCATACATGAGTTTAAGAAGATCTATCAATAGCTTTACATTCCAATGAGAACAACTGCCATATCCCATTTCAGAGACATTTATAATAAAACAATAACATGATTCTATTATTGCCTGTTAAAATTGTTTAGGAATAAATTCATTTATTTATCAGAAATGAAGAACCAGAAGCAGAAGACACTCTTAGGTAGTTATCATCTCGATATCACGAGTGGAAAGATAAAAAAAATCTTCATACATAAAAATGGGAAAAATCAAAATTCAAATTATCCATGAAATCTTAGTGATAACTGAAAAATGGTACACAGTTATGATGAATTTCAGGACGGATTTGTGAAGTTGCTGGTAGAGAAAACTTCAATTTTTTTGTAGATTATGTCTTGGAGACTCCAGTTAAGGAGTATAAGACAAGTCAGATCAACAATTATACACTAGATACCATAATTACTATATCAATTAGTTGAGGTGAGGCTCAATTTTGATGTGAAAGGAAACTTTCCTTTCTGTTCACATTGTGGTAGGATACTTTTCCAATAGCCCAGCGGCGCCGACTTCATGGGAATATTGGGGGGGCAAAGTCCACCAGAAAGGTCTGTAGGGGGTGTCATCTGAAGAGAGGGGGGGCCCAGAGTAATTATTGGGGGGGGGGGCAGAAAGTGCCTTGCCCCCCCAAAGTCGGCGCCACTGCAATAGCCTCTATCTATGGGAAAAAGATAATCCCTTCAAACAGCAAGAATCTGAAGAATCTATATTTTGAGAAACGGCTTGAAAATTGAAAAATGTATTGTGTTATTTGAAGACTCACACATAATTATTATAGACAATCTGAATATCTGAGCTAACGGGTTGAATTTTAATCTGTAGAAATTACAGAGTAATTCATTTATTATTATTCATTGAGACTAAATAAAATATGGAATGTGAAGATACAACAGGATTCAAGTCCAAAACTGGTTTCTTTGCAAGAGAAAGAGAGAGAGAGTGAGAGTGAGAAAGAGAGAGGGTGAGAGAGAGAGAAAGAGAGTGAGAGTTGATAATGTAATAAAAACTATAAGTGCTGAAGGTGTTGGAGGGGAATTTTTCAATTCAACTCCAACAAATGTAAAAATTTACCAATACTGGAAATCATATCAATCAAATCTTCTAATTAAAAAGATGTGCATAATCATCTAGCTCTGGTTTGCAATTATTTTAAAACAATTCTTGAAAAATTGATTCATTTCATTTCACTGAAATAAATATTATTTGCTGAAAAATCATCTTTTTAGCCAGTATTGCCGCTTGTGCGTCGACAACCCGTTTTCTAATGAATTATTTTGCAATTATTTTAAAACAATTCTTAAAAATTCATTCATTTTATTTAGAACTACTGCAATCAATATTATTTGTTGAAAATCGTCTTTTTAGCCAGTATTGCCGCTTATGCATCGACAACCCGTTTTCTTATGAATTATTCTTTTAATTTCAGATAACCTACTAACCAACAACAATGTGTGACGAAGATGTGGCAGCTCTTGTTGTGGACAATGGGTCCGGAATGTGCAAGGCGGGGTTCGCCGGGGATGATGCACCAAGGGCCGTCTTTCCATCCATTGTTGGCAGGCCACGATACCAGGTAAATACTTTAATACTTTTACTATTTTATTTTATATTTTATAATTATATATATATTTTTTATTTGTTCAAATTTTATTTACATTGCATAAGTAACAGAAAATTATACAAATTCAGTAGTAAAATAATAGGCTAATCAGCGGTGTTTTGTATTAATAACATTTGACAAAAATAAATACTTCCACCGTGAAATAGTCTAATAAATTAGATGAAAATGACAATGACTTTGATAACGAAAAGATTGATGAAGATGGGCATACACAAATAATAGAGAAATGAAGTAAACAATTTTACTACTCACATACAAGCATAATTATAAAGCATAAGTAACATCAATACATATTAACTGGATCATATACCTTCATAAAAGTAATAATGAAGAAAAATAATTGAACAGGAAGTCCACAATAATAAGCAGGAGGCTTAAATGATTGAGAGATCATCACTTTCAAGCGATCATCATATCAATTTGATCCATTCATATGCGCATTTAAATATTTTGAAAACATATTAACATATAAACATATACTGCATATTAACATATCAACATGTAAACATATACTGCGCTATGCATCAGTTCATCAGTATTGTGAGGAACTGATGCATAGCTAGTCGCTATGCTACTACTCCCAGCTAGTCGGTCTGGACCCATTCAGTACTATCGACTATTGAGCCATTGATTTTTCTTTGTAGTGAACATAAAATAAGACTGTAACAAGAAGTTGATTTTTCAGTGTGGTCATAACCAAAAACGATTTGGGTGTAAAGCTAGTTCGCCTACTGGGTGAAGCCTGTCATTTAATGCTAAATACCTGCAAACACGATGGTCAAGCCAATGGTTCTCCTGACCTCACGGGAGACAATTAAATGCATATTTTGAATGTGACTTGTTCTCACACCATAAATAAAATCATGTTAATTTTGAATTTTTCCATCAATATTCGATTGAAGTTGTGGAACTGCACCTAGCTAGAATAAATCACTAAATAATTTTTTTTTGCTGATGATGCCCACATGAGTCTGAGACTTGTGCGTGGGTAATGAGATGAATGATTACACTTAAATGCCTGACGGTGGAGCGGGATTCGAACCCACGACCGCTTAAACGACAGAAAGCTGAAGTTGTGACGCCCCAAAAACAACTGCGCTAAGCGGCCCGCCGCTTGTGCTATAATAAACATAAAATTTGACTGTAGCATGAGAAAAATGTTAATTATGATTTTTTATCAAGAATCGTACAAAACTACTTATTGTAAACACAATTATTATTTTGTAAATATTTACAACATTGCTTCATACGGTACTCTTTATATTCACTCTTTCTTAGCTCCTATATCTTTGCTATTAGTAATGTATCATATTATTATTATCATCATACATAAATCAATACAAATAGTACTTAGTAGAATACAGTTTACTTATAATGTAAAATGATTTCTTTTCTATTCAAAATGAAGTCATATGATTTTCGTGCATGAAATTTAATGTGCTCTTTACTACTATTCATTTCTATATGATTGTTATCAGACAATAGTGCCAGAATAATTACCTAGAAAATCAAACAAGAAAAGAATAGTTCACTCCATTCTTGTAAAATAATTGATTCTTTCCACAATAAGCCTAATTATATATCCGACTAAATTTTTCAATCATTCAATCGTACAGAATCAATTTAAAAAGCTAAATTCAAGAAATGTTGTTTTTTATAAAAGAGGCTGTAAGTATGATTTTCTTACTTCTTGTTCACTGCCAGGTTATTCATATTGAATTCAAGTAAGTGATAGCCGCGAGCCGTGGCAGGTGTTTGTTCAGTCCGATAAAATAAGTCTCGGGTGCCTGTGACCTCTGTGAGAGTGACCGATTTTTTTGACAAAAAAAAAGCCTTTTCTCTGCTGTAAAGTCACTTTCCAGTGGTTCGGAACCCATCTAAAACTGTAGGTCCAACTTATCAATCATCATCCATTTCATTATCGACGTACAGGTCTCAGACCCAAGTGGGCGTCATCCCTAAAAAAAATCCCTAAAAATACTATTGTAACTACTTTTTGAAAAGACCATTTTTTTTTGGAAAAAGTATAAATGTAAATGATAGATCTGTTTTTCAAAATAAAGCTTCCTTGAGTCGCAAACTTTTAGCTTTTTACATGAGATACCAAACCGTGCTCCAAAAACGCACTCAAGATTATTCAACTATGGTTATGCAATTGCTTGGATTGTAATAGACTATGCAATGTTTTCCAGGGAATTATGGTTGGCATGGGACAGAAAGACAGCTATGTCGGTGATGAGGCACAATCGAAAAGAGGAATTTTGACAGTCAAATACCCAATTGAGCACGGAATCGTCACTAACTGGGATGACATGGAGAAAATCTGGCATCACACCTTCTACAATGAACTTCGAGTAGCACCAGAGGAGCACCCAGTTCTGTTGACTGAAGCACCTTTAAATCCCAAGGCTAACAGAGAGAAAATGACACAAGTAAGTCCTTTCCCAGTTATTGTATATTTGAAGAATATCTAATATTCAACAAAATAGAAATAATTTATGGTTCCATTCTTCATTATTTTACAATATTTGAGGTATTATAGTTCCCCTCTTAAATTATTCGCTCCTTGAAACCTTTTGAAACCTAATCCCAACCCTTTGAAAACCTAATCTAACAAATTAATGTGTACTGTACTACAAAAAATTCATATAATATGTGAAATCATATCATTCTACTTTTTCACTTTCATACAGATTGCAAAACATACATTATCATATTTTCAGCAAATAAAATACATAAGTACAGTAGAGCACAGGACAGAATGTATTTGTAGACTCATAGACTGTATTATGTCTTGAAAATGTAGGTTTTCTCAGTTTTTACCTTTTTAAACATTGGGCAATATATACTTTGCTTTAAAATAATTATTATTCTGAAACCATGATTATACTAATGTTAAAATTTGTTATCATTTATGTCTAAAGTATTAAAATAGTATTTCGCATTGTGTTGGCGATGGTGGTTTATTGGTATGAATACAAATAAATTAACACCAATGATAAAATTGTTAACTTTTCATGTGAAATTTACACATGAAAAGTTAATATTAACAACGCAGTTCATCATGGAACAAGAAATCCAGGAAGATAAAATTGTGTTTATTGATCGGACAAGACTGAATAACACTCTGCACTCTTCTGTATTCCATTGCAGACATTGTATTAAATAGAAGTATTTTATAAAGTGGGTAGTCTCATCAGGCACATAGCCAGGAATTTCTTTCGGGTGGGGCTGAAACCGGGTTACTCCTATACTGCCGTGGTGGTGAGGGGGGGGGGGTCAGAAGGGTATGGAATAACCAAATATTCCTCAAAAATTCGCGTGGGGGGGGCTGATGCCCCTCGTGCCACCCTGAGTCTCATATTGGACCTTCTCAGAGTTGGGTCCAGTTACTTGAATAGTTTCAATGAATAATTATTGTTTGTTTATATATTTTTATCAATTCAGACTTCGAAATTAAATCAATAATAATCCACATTCCAATCTTTTCCAGATTATGTTTGAAACATTCAACACACCGGCTATGTACGTTGCTATCCAAGCCGTTCTATCATTATACGCTTCTGGAAGAACAACTGGTATTGTGCTGGATTCAGGAGACGGTGTTTCTCATACAGTTCCTATCTATGAAGGTGAATAAACAGTTTCTATTCATGGACAATTGCCTAATCTAGTCTTATGGTAATTTAATGAAATTATTAAAGCCCTAATCCCAATCAGAATATATGATAACCTAATCAGTATTTTTCAAAGTGATGATCAGCCCGTATTTATTATAATTAGCACTCAAGTAAATTTAATGTTGTCTTGGAAATTCAAGTTACAATAGTGTTGCAATAATTACAGTATATTACTTAATGGCCAACTCTTTCTGACAAAGGTTACCCTTATACAATAAAATAAATAAATAAATAAAATAAATAAATACAAAATGTAATTATTATAAAAAAAGTGCTTATTATTTTAGAGATAGATACTTTCTCAGAAATGCTAAGAGCACTATTATAGATAATAAGGAAATAAATAATTAGGATTCATTTATATAAATTTAATAACTTAGAAAAACTTGGTACAAAATTTGTGAAGTGAAGGCGCCAGCAGAAGTAAATGATTAAATTAAAATAATAAAATGTTTAAATTAAATAATAAATCATAATGAAGATCATTTCAAGAACGACAAACTGTTTCAATAGTTTCATTATTTCCATCTGTATCAAGTCTTGTTCATCATGAATATTCAGCAAAAGCAACAATCATTAATACATGAAAAATAAAATAAATATTTTCCTCCACTATACTGATATTCCTTTCTTTTACTTATATTCCTTTTCTTACATATATTACTTTTTTCATTTCAATGAAATGAGTCAATAGAACGTGCAGTGCATTTCATTGCAGTTAGATCCTGCTCATTAAATTTAAAATATATCTCAAATTCTATCTTAAAATTGTTTATTCCAGGTTATGCTTTGCCTCATGCTATTCTGAGATTGGATTTGGCTGGTAGAGACCTGACCGACTACCTCATGAAGATCTTGACTGAGAGAGGCTACAGTTTCACTACTACCGCCGAGAGAGAAATTGTTAGAGATATCAAAGAAAAACTTTGCTATGTTGCTTTGGACTTTGAGCAGGAAATGGCCACCGCTGCATCTTCAAGTTCACTTGAGAAATCGTATGAGCTTCCTGACGGCCAGGTTAGTAGTTGAATGAATTTTGATTGATATATTGGAGAAAATTTACTTTACAAAAATGCCATTCATTATAAATTGCGGTTGAATATAAAGATTATCTGAATATTTTCCTATCAGATTATATTCTATTACACAGGTATGTCTTAATATAGCACGAAATCGCAAAATAAAAACTAAATTACTTGAACAATAAATTCCTTGAAATTCTAATAATAATTCGAGACTTTTGATTAAACAACAATAATATTTTTTGAAAATACTATAGGTGACTTACTAAATAATGCAAGGCACAAAATGTCGTACAATCACCATATCCAAGCTCTTGTGGTGATATCGTAGGAGTAGATTTGTTTTTTATACATCCGACTCTCACCTATATCAACTAAGTTATCAAGCTGATCCAAATATAAATATTATCTATTGAATGAATTCCTTCCTACAGTAACTATCTGCCGGAATAAAATACTGTTCTCTCTTTTTTTAAATAATAATCGACTAATTACAGTATAATGTATCCTACTGTGCCTTGAGTTTGCGTATTTGAATAAAGTGTTCTCAATAATTATTAAATTTGCTATTTCGTTGAAAAAAAAAACTAAATTAATTTAGGATTATAATTGATAATTCTAAAAATCGAAAAACGAAATATCCAAAATAAGATAACAGCCTATTAACCTATAACCTTATACCTAGATCAATAAATCCATGACATTCATTTTTCAATGGAAATATTAATTCATAGACATCTGAGTATTTTCTTCAGTCTGGTATTTCGTTGAAAAAATAAATAATTTTTCAATTTAGGATTATAATTGATGATTTACTTGTCTTAAACCCATAATATTCATTCAGATTCCAACGGAAATATTTCTTTATAACCATTTATTATGATGAATTCATGTAGGTGTGTGAAATATGTAAAATGCAGACTGAATAAAACAAAATCATACATTAGTGAACTTCTTAGGAATTTGAATTGAGAGTGAATAGCTGTTATATGGTACACTTATTACAGCCAATGATACAAACAGAAAGATTCTAACCCTGAGTAAGGAATCGTCATTTTTAGGAAATATTTATTCTCAATCATGTTCTGGACATCAGAATCGAAAAAAAACATGTACGGATATATATTCTGTTCAATGCCATCATTAAAACAATACACAAACTTTATATTATCAATGAAAAATAATTTACAATGTACTTTACTTAATTTTTCTGTTAGGATGATCAACATTGAAGCATGAATAAGTTTTTCTTGCTGATGAAGCCATAAATAATGTGAGTGTTAATGAGGTAAATGATGATATACTGATCATGAATAGTGGAACTGCAATTTTAGGTGGGTTCCGAACCACCAGGTAAATGATAACAAAGCTGATAAGGGTTTGTTTCTTCTGCCGTTCACCCTTCCATGAGCGAGCGCCTGTGACTGAACATCACGATCGCGCTCATCGAGCCCGAGCAGCCATCTCTCCCCCTAGTCGAAGAATATTAGCCACCCAGTTCTCTTGTCAGCAAACATTATGTTTCAATGGTATTATTCGTTCACACACATTATAATTATGTATAATTATTTTAGGTAATCACAATTGGAAACGAACGATTCCGTTGCCCGGAGGCAATGTTCCAGCCGTCTTTCTTGGGTATGGAATCCTGTGGAATCCATGAGACCACTTACAACTCCATCATGAAGTGTGACGTAGACATCCGAAAGGACTTGTACGCCAACTCAGTTCTGTCTGGAGGTACCACAATGTACCCAGGAATCGCCGACAGGATGCAGAAAGAAATCACCGCTCTGGCTCCCTCGACAATGAAGATCAAAATAATTGCTCCACCTGAAAGGAAGTACTCTGTATGGATCGGAGGATCCATCCTGGCTTCCCTCTCAACCTTCCAGCAAATGTGGATTTCCAAACAGGAGTACGACGAATCTGGTCCCTCAATTGTGCACAGGAAGTGCTTCTAAGGCAACCGGACTGCAACTCCAACTTCCCCTCAACCCTTTTTGTCTTTGATATTTTTCAAACCTTCATTTTCTCCATCACATCATATCCATGACATCGATTTTGAAAAATTAGTGAAGCATTTCGTCATCAGTTGGTACCCATTGTACATTCTAATATTATTTATTTCATTTGTAAAAACGTTTTGTAAATTTATAACTGAATGAGGATTTCCTATATTTATTACTGAAAAAATTGTTACCTTTCCATCCTATTCCTGCACTCTTAGTTAGTTTATTTGTTATTAACTTTATTATTTATTGTTTATAAAGCTGAAGTTTCTCTTGTTGCAAGGATTTTATTATGAACTTTCCTTATACATGCATTATATTGAACCTTTAACCTTGCCTTTCAAATATTCCTCTATGGTAAATTATCATTTCCTGCCATGAAATTTTGGAAGAGCAAATCGAATGGTATAGTAGTGAGAATAACTACATTTTCTTGCTCCATCAGTACAGTCTTCTTATAATTAAGGGACCTGAGGTTAGGAAAATAAATAACACAGAGCAAACTTGTAAAATAATAAGAGAACGTCATAAGACATCGGACTGGGAGATACGGAGGTGGTTACTTTTTGTCAAGTCTAAAATAGAAGTGAATGAAGCAACTTTGAATTTTGGTTGGTGCGGCGTTGAACTTTAAATTAACAAAGTCAACTGATATTACAAATAACATTCGAATTATTCAGTTAAATTCTGGTTCAAATATAAAGGTAGCACGATTTGGAAAAAATAATGTTCCTTTTTCTACTACTTGCAGTCTACCCCACTCTCAGTCATTATCCATAAAAAAGCAGCAATATTTTATTATTTTTAAATAAAGGCGATTCAATCAAATTTCATATCTCTGCGCCATTCAGTAAGATATAGGAACAATACATTTTGTACATCAGAATCTTTGTATTTTCTGGTACTTTTTACTCCATATTGCCTGACATAAATTTCCTCCTTTTTCTAGTTTTAGATAACCATAGACAAAATACTTTGCAATTTAAGTTGAAAAATCACATTTAGCTCATAGCATGTGCATAACATCAGCCCTGTCTCTGGAACAAGAAGTTATAATTCAGGCATACCTCTTTCATGTTTGGTACAAGTTGATGACCTCGTTCTCTTGATGAGGGGGGGAGGGAGGGTGAGCCCCAACGAGGGCTGGATTTTCAATTATTCACTAGGCCCCTTAAAGACGAATTTGTCGGATAAACTGTTAAGTTAGGCTACTTATGGGGGTACCGGTACACATAGAGACAAGTATATAAAAGTTACTTATGTACATATGTAGGAGTGGATGCAAAAGTAATTATGAAACAATGCTCTATTGCTCTATAAATTAAAAATATTTGAGAAAAGCTACAGGTCCAACGAAAATGAATTTCAAGTAGTGTGTAGTTCAATATTTGTTCAATTTGAGTGAGAAAGGCTTACTATAGTGAATGCTAACAAATGTTTAAATTCTCATTCGACTTTATTAATATTGTACTGAAGACTTAATAAGTTTATTTTAGTAATTGTTAATATTGCAATCTCGAAAGGATGTCATTCCACCATTAATATATTGATTGCCCACCCGACTCAAGTTTCAAATGAAAGCTGTTAATCAGAATAGCCTTTTCCCCACCAACCATTAAAGTTCCAAAATGTAGGTGGTTACTGATGGAAATCTTATTACCCAGTAACGGATCATTGGCTAGAGATGCTTCTTCTTCCATGATAATATTAGTCATGTCATGGTTACAATAATGATCTTATTCATTCCTCGGGTGAACCCACTAGTTTTACTGATAAAAATTGAAATACCCCGAAAATTCGAATTTTTAAACTTGATTTTATCTTATTTTTGAGGGGATTTATTTTCATTTAATTTTACAGGAAAAAGGTTGAAACCAATTAAATTTGTATCACCTTTCTTTCTGAATTCAATTATATGTATTTGCATACTCACGGTCAAGGATGATGCTTAGGAAGGGGAATTAGCGACGCGCTATGCTGCAAAGTGGTCCCCCCTATCGTCATAGTTCAATTAGCTATCATAGGCTATTGCCTAAGAAAAATTGAAAATAATGGAAATATTGTTCTGTTAATCGAAAATTCTATGTATTTTTAGGAATTTCGAGCTTCCTAACTCGTAGAAATGTAAATTTTCAAGAAAAGTGAAATATAGAAAGGGGTATCCCCCCTTTGACCCCAATCACTCCAGAACGGGAAAAACACTACATCGAGCTATAGCTCATTCTTCTCTGCTCATTGAGGCGATCCAGATTCATATACCATGAATTGCTGTTTAATGTTCAAACTTTCAAAAAAGTTTCAATATATAAATGTCACATTTGGCTTAAAATTTGTAATATGTTACTTCTATTTTGTATAGGCTACCCAATACTGTACTATACTTGCAAAATGACAATTTTTCGTTTTAAATACTGTAGTCCTAATTCGGAGACTAATAAAGATTAGACTACAACATTGGTATCAAATTGAAGGCTACTTCTTTCTTTCGACTTTTCTACATCAAAATGAAAAAATTATTAAAGATGTAACTTAATATTTTTTAATGCTTAAGCCTTAAAGCCTAATATTTAAGATCTATCCATGCTGGATTGCTGCCTCTCCCATTTTTACTTTCCTAGTCCTTACCGTAGGTGAGGAAAGGAGCTTATTGCTTTCCAAAGAAATTGAGGTGCCCCAATTTTAAATATATTTTTACGTTTCAAGGTCCCCTTGTAGTTTTTGGGTATTGGTTTGTGTGCATGTCTGTGAACTGTGACGACAGCAATATCGTACGATACCTCAAGTCCCAGTGAATGAAATTTCTTGACATGTTTAACTTAAGGTTCTTACATGATAAGGATCGGTTCGGATATCACTTTTTGTTGACATGTGATTCAAAATGGCAGTACGGTACGGTACCTACTCTATTGATGTCAAAAACGTTTTTCTTGAAAATAGCTAACAATTTCGATTAAACTCACGCTCTGGATTGTCATTTGTGTCCACTATGAGTCTTATTCATAAAAAAATGCTAATGCTTTGCCCTATTTTCGGTTATAAGCTTTTTTTCTGGACTTTTGGGCTTGGAATATAGGGCCTACATGTCTTATGAAGAAAGGTTTTAGACAAAAAAGTAGAGCCTTTATAATTACTGACTTATCATGTAGGCTTACAGTAACATTTTTTTTTAAATGAAAATAAGCTTAACATGAAAATGTGATACTTCAAGATGAACGAATTTCCAGTTCAAAAACAAATCCGATGGGATATTGTTCATCAGACACAATTGCTTGAGAAGCAGCCAATAGGACCCAGTATCTTACAAGTGGTTTTTCTCCACTCAAAAGTGTTTGAATTTTGTGAAAAATACTGAAAATATTAATAAAAAGTTTTATTTCAAACAGAAGAAAATACCTGTTCATCTACATCAACAAATCTATATGAAGTAAACAACCTAGAGATGCAGAAAAATACTTTGGATGATGATCGAGCTGAAGAATTTATTCATTGCAAATACCTAAAAAGAGGGAGACTTCTAAATTTCAGTATCATACATATCATGCTACCAAGCAAAAATTAGGACAATAATCCTATCAGTAAAATTGATTTTGTCAAATTGCCTGGTCTGAAACTTCAAATTTGTATGAGACAAGTATAGCTAGTGAATTGTAAGCTGTAATATAGAAAATGTGAGTAGAGCTTTAAGAAACAGTAAAATTTGTAAACATTGTTGTTATATCAATTTCTAAGAATGGTGTATTATTCATTAATCTAATGGAAAATAGAGTTGGGAGTAGCAAAATGCAGGCTTATATTTCCTAAAAGTAAATGACAAAAAAAGACTTGTTGAGTTCAATAAATCATATTGAGAGGTAGTTTACATTAACTTATTAGGCCAATTTGTAGATGGAAATTTCAACATTGCTATCCACAAATAAGCGCACATTCATTTTTAGAAAGATCAGCATAATCGATATACTATTACTTCCTCATAATACAAAGGGAAGAAATAAAGTGCCTTAAAGACATCACAAAATAATTTCATCTGATTGAGAAAGAATTCATCCTACATGTGAGCAGCTTTACAAAAAAATCGCCAATCAAGTTACCATGCAGAGGTTTGTCGAAAATGGGCAAATTCGAAAGTGAGTTATTGTACTGCTTCCTTTAGACAATAGCATGTTTAGCCCTTCTTGGGTGAATTAAACATTAATCTCTCCCTTGAAGTTCAATATAAAAGCTGAATAGAATATAATTCAAAGTCTATAAAGGACCTATTTAGAGAGAGAGAGAGAGAGAGTGAGTGAGTGTTATCTATAGTACATTATTGAAGAACCAATTTATTCCCGGTTGCGAGCCCCAATAATCAAGGATAAATTACATCAGCCGGGTAAATTTAATTGAATAAAACATATTTTAAAAAAAAAAAAAAAAGAAACCGACTTCAGTGAAATGATAAAATACTCACATATTAAAAAGTTTATAATAAAGTATTTACTTTAAACTGAGAAAATTTTAAATTTCATACAAGTAATCTTTTGAAGTTGCGCCAAATATTTTATGAAGTTGATAAGAAATTCTATTTAATATCAAAACTAACACTGTATTTCAATTAAATATGTGATTTACACTCACTTTTACTGAAATACATTAATTGATAAGAAATTCTATCTAATATCAAAACTAACACTGTATTTCAATTAAATATGTGATTTACACTCACTTTTACTGAAATACAGTGTCAGTTTTGATATTAGATTGTTCAATTATTTCGTGATAGAAAACATCACAGAGTAATTCTGTTATATTTTATAAGTTTATGGGAAATTTGGCGCCGACTTCAAAAGATTACTTGTATGAAATTAAAAATTTTCTCAGTTTAAAGTAAATACTTTATTTTAAACTTTTTAGTACGTGAGTATTTTATCATTTCACTGAAGTCGGTTTCTTTTTTTGTTTTAAAATATGTTTTATTTTAAGCTTTTTAGTTGAATTTTCAAACTTTGAAAACATGAGAAATTTCTTAAAGCCTACATTATGAAATATTTATCAAATTAGCAAGCCAATAATTAATTTGTAACATCCAATCTTAAGTAACTAAAAATCCACTTATAAGAAAAGATAAACTAAGGAAAATTCTACAATGTTTTATTTAATGTGGAATATTGTATTTAGGAAAATTATAATAGTGAAAGGCTTCTTAAAAGTGAAATGACTTTTGATTCATTTTGATGTGGTCCCTTTCAGAATATACCTACACTGAAATAGTAGGCCTATATTACATTACAAGTGTGGAAAATTGTGTTTACTGAAAATATGATAAGTTAATGCAGGAAATGAATTTGAGTGTGGTATTATCATATGAGTATGGTAAACATCTTCCCGGACAAGTTATGTACAATATTTTTTGTGTATTAGTCATATATATTTTTTTAATATAAAAAACATAAACTTTGAGCTAGTATAAAAAGATCATTAAACATAACCTCAAAATAGCCTATTGTATGCACATGTATTTAATGGTGAATAAATATTCTTAATCCATCACAGTAGGGAAACAAAAATACTTCTGATATCAGCTGTTTTTGAATCTAAATAACCTTATTCCTATGACTCAATAACATCAACTAAATATTATTTACAATTTTCATATTGATGTAGATTGCTAGGGAAGAAAAAATAATACTCTCACCCAGCTGATGATGTTTGATAATTTTTTATGTTGTTGTTGATTGTGAAGTGTGTGAGTTGAGATCTGTGTAAGTTGTAAGTTACTGATCAAATAAATAATTTATGTAACAAGTTGAAGCAAGGACTATTTATTTATTTATTCAAGCCCATGGAGGCGACATACAACAATTGGTGTCAGAAGTGGGATAAAGTGACTAATTTGAATAGTTATTTGGGAACATTTTCAACGATAACTTTGAGATTAGTTGACTTAAAAGTTCTCGATACAGACGGGAATTGGAAGAACACAATCTTGATACTTCTGGGACAAAGAGTGTGCTCCAACAGCGACTTCAACAGGCAATTCTGGATGTTGGTGACAATCCTGATGAGGCAATATTTGAGACCAACGACATGGGTAAGATCTTTATTGAACTTAAAAAACTAGAAAATAAAATGAAAGAAAATTCTGACCAGCTAGAAAATAAAATGAAAGAAAACCTAGAGGAAAATTCTAATCAATTAGAAAATAGATTAAGACATAACCTAGAGGAAAATTCTAATCAATTAGAAGATAGATTGAGACATAATCTGAAAGAAAACTTAGAGAAAAATTTGAAAGTCTTGGAAAGGAAATTTGAGGATAATTGTAGTAATTTAGAAACTAACTTTGAAAACAAATTAGAGGAGAACACAAAGAGCTTTGAGAACGAAATTAGTAAAATTGATAATGAATTTAGTAAAATTGATGATAAAAAAGTTGCTAAAATAAATGAAGAATTAAATAAATTGAATATTTCCTCGAAAGAAGAATGTGAAGTTATTTGTCTAGGCAGTGATGACTCTAATTCTTGTCTCCTAGTACCAGTGAGTCAAGTGGATGCTAAGAATGGCAAAGTTAAACTACCTACCTATGAGGGCCTTTCATCTTGGAATGTGTATAAAATTCAATTTGAGGCAGCAGCTATATTCAATAACTGGACCAGCTTAGAACAGGCTGTAAATTTGATGTTGGCATTGAGAGGACCAGCTGCTAGTGTGTTGAGAACGTTACCAGCAGGTAAAATTGATCTTGTTGCATTGATGGCAGCACTTGAACAGCGGTATGGAGATAGTCACCTCCAGAATGTCTACAGAAGCCAACTAAAGACACGGGCCCAACAGAATGGTGAGTCTCTACAGGAATTTGCAGCTGGTGTAGAACAGTTGAGTCAACTAGCTTATGCTTCTGCTCCTGCTGAAGTACAACAACATTTGGCCACTCAATCGTTTATTGATGGGCTGCGCGACCAGGAAATAAGGAGGACACTTCTTGTTGGTGATCATCGTACTGTAAGTTCAGCTCTGGTCCAGGCCTTAACATTAGAGGCTGCAAAAAGAGCATCTAACATTGTGTTACCAGTCCGACAGAGTAAGATTCAAGACATGGAAGGAGCTGCTCAAGATGATCAGCTTATGAAATGTTGGTGGTGTGGAGAGAGTGGACATATAAGATCGTGGTGCCCTCAACAAAGAATGACAATCCAATGCTGGACCTGTGCTGGAAAGCCAGGACATACATGTTGAACTTGTAAAATTGCAAGTCCCAACATGCAGCAAACATCAGCTGCACCAAAACAGTCGGAAAACTAAGCTGGGTTGGCATTGGGGGGCAGATGTCAGCCACTACTAAGACCAAGACCCCTAAGTTAGTTGTGAGCATGACTGTACTGAAGAGAAATGATGAGAGTTTGATGGCTCAAGGAAAGGTGAATGGAAAAGCATGTTTATTCACGATTGACACTGGAGCATCATCATCCATAATACTACCTGACATGATTGATCAGTCTCAAATGCGACAAACAGAGAAGACATTTGTTTTACAAGCAGCTTCAGGGGAGAAAGTCCCTGTATGTGGCTGAGCTGACATTGTAATTATCCTTGGCCAGAAGAAAATTTGGACGACTGTTTTTGTAGCACCAATAGCTGACAAGTTCATCCTAGGTCTGGATTTAATGAGAGTGCATAAATTTGTAATTGATGTACAGAATAGTGTAATTAAATCTGAAAATGATTATGTTTATTTGAAACAACCTACACAAAAAGAAAACATTAAGAAGAATGAAGCAATTGAACCAACCAAGTTGATTGTGATGGAAGAAGAATTGATTCCACCTTTTTCAGAAGTATTGATTATGACAAGACCCAGTAAAGTACTGGAGAATGAAACAAATCTAGTTGAGCCTAGCCAAGAATTAGTGAAAGACGGCCTTCTAGTTGGACGGACAGTTGTTAACAAGCCCAGCATAGTTCCAATCCTTATTGCAAACATTACTGAAGAACCGAAAGTAATAGAGAAGGGTAAATCAATACCAAATTGTGATACCATTGATGTTATAAAAGAAAATGAAATTACTTTGAGATCAAGAGAGTCATGCAAGGAATTGGATGGATGTATTGAGCAACTGGTATCTGATGGGGTGAAATATATGACAAAAGATGAGTTATGTTCTGCACAGGAATTATTAAAACAAAACTCTGATGTTTTTGCATTTGAAGACAATGATGTGGGTCATACAAACCTGATATATCACAGAATCAATACTGGTGATGCCCAACCTATAAAACAGCGGCCTCGAGGAATACCATTCGCAAAACGACAAGAAGTGCAAGATCTAATGCAGAAAATGAAAGAGCAGAAAATTATAAAAGAGTCAAACAGTCCTTGGTCATCACCAGTAGTCTTGGTTAGGAAAAAGGATGGTACTACAAGGTTCTGTATGGACTACCAGAAGTTGAATGATGTCACCAGAAAAGACAGCTACCCTCTACCACACATCAATGATTCTCTAGATACACTGCCCACACAGCACAAGTATGTTCTGAGAATCTTCTAGGAACGTTCTCCGAGAAGTTAGGGGACATCCCTAGAACATTCTGTATGTACCTTGAAATGTCCTGGGGATGTCCCTGGAAGGAGCGAATGTCCAAGAATAGCAGGTTCCAGGAACATTCTCAGAGCACATCCCAGGGATATCATGGAATATGCTCAGGACATTCTCAGTATGTTCTTAGAATCTTCAAGGAACGTTCTCTAAGAAGTTGGGGGACATCCCTAGAGCATTCTGTATGTACCTTGAAATGTCCTTGGGATATCCCTGGAAGGAGCAAACATTCTGTAGGTGCCTTGAAATGTCCTAGGGATGTCCCTTGAATGAGTAAATTTCCAAAAATAGCAGGTTCCAGGAACATTCTCAGAGCACATCCCAGGGATATCATGGAATATGCTCAGGACATTCTCAGTATGTTCTTAGAATCTTCAAGGAACGTTCTCTAAGAAGTTAGGGGACATCCCTAGAGCATTCTGTATGTACCTTGAAATGTCCCAGGGATATCCCTGGAAGGAGCAAACATTCTGTAGGTGCCTTAAAATGTCCTAGGGATCTCCCTGGAATGAGTAAATTTAAAAAAAATAGGATCCAGGAACATTCTAAGAGCACATCCCAGGGACATCTTGGAATATGATAAGGACATTCATAAATGTCCTACAGTAGTTCCTGACTGGGACATGCTTTTGAGAACATCCTGAAGGAATTCCAATTTGACATGATATAACAAAAGAAAGTGAACAGCTTTCAAAATAAAATTTAAAAAATATGTATTTCAATTGAAAATCATTAAAATTAATGACACTTTTCCATAACACTACTATTACTATACTATTCTATTACTACTACTATTTTCTATTACTACTACTATTACTATATTACATAACTATTTCATAATCTTATTCATTTTCATACAGTACACAATTGCAATGCAGTATTTTTTTAATGCAGATATCACACATTGTAAAATGTTGATGCCAATTATGATACAGGATTATTTGAGGAAAAAAGGACAATGAAGGAAATAGAAAAAGTACCTGGATTTCTTGTTCCATGACGAACTGCGTTGTTAATATTAACTTTTCATGTGAAATTTAACGACTTGCAGTCAAATATTTGTTAAGAATAAGTATAATAACTCACTTAATCTGGCCGAGTACTTTCGAATCTATGAGATCCATCTTCAGAGGCGTGGACCCACGCCTCTGAAGATGGATCTCATAGATTCGAAAGTACTCGGCCAGATTAAGTGAGTTATTATACTTATTCTTAACAAATATTTGACTGCAAGTCGTTAAATTTCACATGAAAAGTTAAGAAAAAGTACAGTTTATGGGAATGTGATGTTACAATGTTGTTGCAAAACAATGTTTCCATAATAAATTAACAATGTTTTCTTTTGATTTACAAATTTTTAGATAACAGTAGAAGATTTATATTGTTCTTGTTTATTAGATTAGGAATTGGATTACAGTACAAGTAGTTAGTACTATAGATTGAATTTTATTATTCTTGAATTTGCTCACTCCATGAATTGATGTGACAAATGAATGGAGCATAAATTGAATTATTTGCAAGTAGTATATCCAGTGGCGCACTCAGGGGGTGGGGGCTTAGGGGGCTTAAGCCCCCAAGAACCCAAGGTCCGTAATAAAATTCCAAGCGAATTTTCAAGAAAATTGTCTGTAGAGAGTATGTGCTCCAGGCTGATTAGTGTTGGTACATTTAATGGTTTCACCCTTTTCAAGTAGAATAAAGTTCATAACTAGTGGCTTGACATGGGCTCAAGCCTTACCCTCAAGTCTTGAGATCCTTATCAAAATCTAATCGGTCACCCTTACAAATAGGACCCAAGAGTTTGTAGCTTTTCTTATCTGACTGAACAGATACCTGCCAGCCACAGCTCAAGGATATCACTTTCCTAAAAAAGAATATGCGAAAAAATTCTGCCAGATTCAAGAAATCTGCCAGATTGTGAAAGCGTATTCCTTTGAAAATGCTTCATCAAAGAAATACAGATAGCAGAAGAATGATGCTAACTTTCTTAGTAATAAATCAATGAATTAGTACTCATTCAAAAACGTTAGGCTTCTAGAGCCCTCATTTAGGTGGTGAATTGAATAGATTCGTTGTGAATAAGCTGAAAAATCACATAAAACAGAAAAACATTAACTACCGTGATTATTGAGTTACTCTATGAAATACGCAAAACAGGCCAAAAGAAGGCGTTTTTGAGATAGATGGGTACGAACTTGGTTATTGATTGCGAATAAAGCACCCAGAGTTCAAAAATCAGAATTTAAAATGGATGTTGGATCAAAACACACAATAATAGCAAGTGGAAAACATCTATGAAAAATCCGTTTTCTTTGATTCAATAAATCTTGACTTTATAAGCTTTGGGATAGTTCTTGACTATTAGGTACATTTACATTTAAATTAGTTTACCCACTAAGCCGACAATAAGAAATGTGTTTGCATGATCATTTTGTGAATTTATGTAAAATGTCCCACCAATTCTAAGATTAGGTAATCTCGACTCACATTGAGACTTGCATTTTTCGTTCACTTTACTACCCACGCAAGTCTCAGAATGACGTGGGCATCATAAAAATGTATTATAGTAGATCGTGTAGAACGTTTCAACCAATTTTACATTAAATCACACCACCTATGTGAAGGCCATAGAGATTTCGTAATGAATGATGGTAGCCTATACCTGTAATCTTTCACCCTCTTTATTTTTCTAAGAAAGCGTTTCCAGACCTACATTCATTTGAATTTTTTATCTTCATGAGAAGATGCTTATGCAGTCTGGCAGAATCATTTTGAACTTTTAAAACACTGTACAAAAACAACATTATGGAAACATTTTGTTTTCCCATAGATAATACACTTTAAAAAAAGTCAAGTAATGAACCTCTCCACAAGGAACTTTAACGGGCAACAATCTTGTGAAAAGAAGTCTGAAAAATCCCAATTTTACCCCCTCCCCCATCACGTCTAAATTTCAATTGGACGGGTAAGCCGACCCCCAAACCAAGTCTGGGTGCGCCCCTGAGTATATCCAATTGAAGTTCAATGGAGACTGTTTTCAGCTACATGAAACAAAATTATGTTCACTTGAATTCCAGTGCTGTATTTGAATCATATATTCATTTAAAATCTATTTTTAGCACTACTTTGATAATTTTTTGAAAATAAATTAAGATTCTTATATTCATTATAAATGATCTTAATTATTGATTAAATACAAATCTGTAATATCCCATTTATTATGAATTTTCGAATAAATTCATATTTTTACAATTTATAATAATGATTAAAATTCATATCTTTCTAATCAGATATTATCAAGACCAAAAAATATGTTGGATATTGTTTTGAGATGATTGATTTCAGATCACATAAGAAATTTATTTCTCAGGTTGAGCTGGTGGGTTTAGAGAGAAATCCAAAGTAAATATCTGAAATGGGTGGGCGCTTCAACAAATACTTGAAAAATTCCTGGATATGCTAGCATAGACGAAGCATATGATGCTAGCTAGTGAATTTATTACAGTGATTGAAGGAGTTATAACTCCACAAGGTTATAACAATTTCAGGCTACTAAGCCGCTACTTTTGGATTACTAAGAACATTTTCGTTCAGAAAATATTTACTTCTAGTTCTGTATACAGCATTTATACCAAGTAATAATATCACTTATTATTCATATGTATTATCTTGCTGTACAGAACTGACCTTTTTGAGTCACGGCGGACGCGTTTCGAACTATGTTGTTCTTCTTCGGCGCTTGGTTGCAGCTGCACACCAAGCGCCGAAGAAGAACAACATAGTTCGAAACGCGTCCGCCGTGACTCAAAAAGGTCAGTTCTGCACAGCAAGATAATACATATGAATAATTCTACTGCAGTTCACGAAAACTGGATAACCACAACAATAATTACTTATTAGTTAGTAAAACTATGGGTGATTGGAGCACGGTATTAGCTAATCTTAAACTTACTAAACAAACCAAAAATTATTATACATAAAACATTGTTGCACTAATCGGACTCATTTTCTTCTACAGCTGTTGTAGAGCTCTTCTTTCTGAAATAAAAAATAAACTTGTATCAGCAAATAAAACTATTGCAAATGCAGATTTTTGCAGAAGAAATACAGTTGACCTGAACAAAAAATTGCAGCAAACTTGAAATAGCCTGAAAAACATATTTGTTGGGAGCTGAAGGGAAGTCACTCCAGTTCGCACTCCTCCTCTCTCGTTGTTTGCTACTGGTTTTAAGTCAAGTTTGTCATCAATATAAACCGATATATTCTATCTCTGATTCTCCAATCACATGTTATCTATAGTACCTAAAGTGAGGCTCTGACTACACGTTGTCTTTGCATCCCTCCAATGTAAAAACCATCAGCCATATGATTGAAAATTCATCACATTGACCATATGATTCAATTGATAGCATGGAGCTAGTCTAAGCAAGGTATATTCTAAATGCCTTGGTCTAAGCTAACCTAAATGCTATAGTGTTCATCTATTTTTCATCATAATTATTGTTATATTTGATCCTAAAAGTCCAAAATCAATATGGATCTTTCTTGTACTCAGATGAAGCTGAAGCTTTATACAAAGTTTCAAGAATCTAGACTGTTTGAGTTATTTTGAGGACAGACAGATGGACTGTAGCACAATTGCAAGAAAGCCCCATCAGGTTCTTGATAATGAATTTATTACACTTGGTGTGATTATGACAACAAAAATATTTTTAAACAGGTGGTTGTTAGTTTCCCTTTGATCTGATTCACAATACAAAGCTGCTCATATGATATGGGCCTAGGTTCGGCGACTTTTATGACAGAAAGCTTATCATTTATGAGAGAAGATAAAAACTGTGAATGCTTACTCTCTCTCCATTCTCTCTTTCGCTTTCACAAGCCATTTTTTGATTGGCTCAGCCATTTCGGCATTTGTGGCTTCATCCTTCAAACTTCTTGCCGTATCTGAAACAATTAAAACTAATGAAACCTCAAACATGGTTTGTTAGGTGCTATATATCCATCCTCGTTTCCAGATACACAAGTATAATATAATATTGAACTGTTTGACACTGTATTGAGACTTGATTATGGAAAAATAACGACTCATGTTTTGGTGTGATGGCCATTTCACTCTGTTGTCAAAAGCACCTGAGGATGCTCTTGACAACAGAGTGAAACGGCATTGCGCTAAAACGTGCATCATTATTTCCATAGTTTAGTCTCAATACAGTGTGAAATAGTTCAATGGTTTGTTTCTTGAATGTGTTAAAACCCAGAATTGATATTATATTCATGAAATTAATACAAATCTATGTGGTTTGTTAACAGTTATTGTGTATTAATCACTATAGTTATTGTGTAAATTTATACCATCATTTTTTCCAATAAGGATTGCCCTTAATGCAAAACAGAATACAAATTGCTTTTTTATACAAAATCAAGAAATGTTTCTGCATCATTTTTTCAAATTGCATCATTTTTTCTGTTTTACATTATTGTAAGGTAATGATGTGAGGTATTTGAGTTGCAAAGGCTTAGGTTCCAATTATATAGGCACCTTATAAAGATGACATTAATAGATGATATGAAGATGACACAGATGACACTTATGAAGATTAATATTTACACTTTTTGATAGAAATTTTTCTATCAAAAAAAAAATCTATCAATAAATAGTAGAATTATGAGACTTGCTACGAAAAAAGTAGCCAACACCATGGAGGAAATAACATATTTCCGCTATGGCCAATATAAGTAGAGATACCATAACCTTTATATTATTATCAATGGTGTAAATTATGAAAATGATCCAATTCCGTAACTAAATTTGAAGCCAATTACTAACTGGGCAGGTAATGTAATGACAATGAAAATGAAAGCACTGGTACAAGTGATTTGATCTTCAGCTCAAGCTCTGAAGTAAATAGTTTCCCTATTCCTATTGTTAGTGAATTTGTTAGAAGGAAAGATAAGATAACTAATTGTATTAGAGCAATTGACTATTCAAACATTGAACATGTGCAAATGACAATGAATCCCTCTGATAAAATTTTATCCTGTTCATCTGTTAAGGTGAGACCAGTTGACAATAAGGCCTGCAATAGAGAACTTACGGTCCTACATAGTAACATACAGTCAATTAGAAACAAACTTGGTCAACTCGAGATTTTTCTTCATAATAAGTTTACAGACATTTTATGTATTAATGAGCATTGGCTTTCGGAGGAGGAACTGTCACTGTATGTCCCATCTGACTTTGTCTTGGGTAGTAGTTACTGTAGAAAATCTCGCACTCATGGGGGCTCAGCCATATTTATTAGAAAAAACTATACATTTGATATTATTAATGTAGGAAGTAGCAGTTCAGATTTTGTTTGTGAAGCTTGCGCTGTACGTTTGACAGAACTGAATATTGTTATTCTTACCGTTTATCAAACACCAGACTCTGACGTACATAGTTTTTTGAGCAAGGTAGAGGAAATACTTTTGATAATCATGAAAAAAAAGTTCAGATATCTTGTGTTCACTACGGACTGCAATTTAGACTTATTGAAGACTGATATTGCAGTCGTAAAGGATTTTCTATTATTACTCAAATCTTTCGACCTGTATCCAACTGTAAATGAGCCAACGAGAAACTCCACATGCTTGGATAATATTTTCATTAATACCTTTCCAAATAAAGTTGATCACATCATGCTTAAGCAGAATTTGTTGTCAGACCATGCTGGTATTTGGGTTACTTTGAAATTGGACCATATGAAGTCAACCAGTAAGAGTAGCAAAAAAAGAGTAAAATCAAGATTAGTGACTGAACGTAGGTTATTGAATTGCAGCTCAGCTTTGTTGAATACTGACTGGTCATTTTTATATTATGTGAAGGATGTCAACTTGGGTTTCAATCATTTCTTGAAATGTGTGCATTCGGTTTTCAATGAAAAATGTCCAATCGTCTCTAGGCCTGTTTTAGTATCCAATGCTGGTAAAACAAAGAGGAAAAAATGGTTTACTCCACAACTTGAAAGTATGAGAGCTGCTTTAATATTGCTTTATGATAGATGGAAATTTACAAGTAGTGATGAGGATAAAAGTAGTTTCAAGAAGCTTAAAAAATTATATGTGTCTGCAATATCGAATGCTAAAATAGAGACCAATAATGTTTTAATTGAAGAGTCTAGAAATAAGTGTAAAATGGCGTGGAATATTGTCAAAGGTGAACAGGGTAAGAGCACTCTGAATGATGTTCCTGTCTCAGCAGAGGTTCTTAACAATTATTTTGTAAATTTAAGTGTTGAGGCGGATGATGGGGAAAGAGATAGTGTTCTCAGCCACTGTGAACTGCTTGATAATTTCAAATTGGACTTAGAAGGCACTTTTTGTTTGAGGCAGATTGATTCTGCTACAGTCAAGTCAATAGCTATGCAGCTGAGTTCTTCACGAGCTGCAGATGTGTATGGTCTCTCTAATTTTGCTATTAAGCATATTATTGATGCAATATTGCTTCCTCTTACTTATTTGATCAACTTAATAATTACAACTGGGGTCTTTCCAGATGAGTTGAAACTAACAAAGATAACCCCTATATTTAAGAAAGGTGACCGAAGTCAACCAGAATGCTACAGACCTATTGCAATAGTGCCTATAATAAGTAAAATTATTGAGACATGTATAATATCCCAGCTTTATGAATATTTTACACTTAAAGGATTACTGTATAGCCATCAGTACGGTTTCAGGCCTAATTACTCTACCATAATGGCAGTTGAAACGGTAGTTAATAGAATATTAAATGGCTTTGAAAACAAACTTGTTACTGGAGCTAAATTGGTAGACTTGAGTAAAGCTTTTGACAGCATCTCCCATGGAAAACTGTTAGATAAATTGAGTTACTATGGTGTTAGGGGTAACGAACTTAAACTTATTCAATCATACTTGAGTAATAGAAAACAAAAGGTGGTAATTACTAACTCTACTGATGACTCTCAATATAAGGAGGTACTAGCTGGAGTGCCACAGGGATCTGTGCTCGGGCCGTTTTTGTTCTTGATTTTTATAAATGATTTCCAATGTAATGTTAACACTTTTCCGGTGCTCTATGCAGATGATACCACACTGATACATTCTCATAAGAGTAGTATGGCTGTAAGTGATATGTTGGACCAATCATACCACGAAGCAAAGCTTTGGTTCTCTTCAAATAATTTATTTATTAATGAAACCAAGACAGAACAAATATTTTTCTCGCTCAATGATAATGTATTAGCGAATGTGGGTATCACCTCTGTTAAACTTCTCGGTATACATTTGGACTCAAAACTCAACTGGCAAGTGCATATAACTGAATTATGTAAGAGATTAGCTCGTGTCACTTTCTTACTTCGTAAATTGAAGTTTTGTGTTGATAATCAAGTTTTAAAAACCACCTATTTTGGACTGTTCCACTCTATTCTGGCATATGGTGTTCGCCTCTGGGGAAATTCAAGTCATAGTATTAAGGCTTTCCTATGGCAAAAGAAAGCAGTACGAATCATGTGTGACCTTGCTGCTACGGACTCATGTAGATCAGCTTTTTGTGAACAAAATATTATGACGCTGCCTGCTCTTTTTATTTACCAGAATTTGATATATGTAAAGCAGAATATTGCCAATTTCAATACCCATTCAAGCACTCACAATTTTGGTACAAGGAATAGGGAAAATTTAACACTGCCTCATGTTCGCTTAAGGAAAACGTACAAAAGCCACTACTATCAGCAAATAAAATTGTTCAATAGGCTACCTCAAAAAATTAGAGTCCTTCCAGTTAGGAGTTTTAAGACTGTAGTTGACAAGTGGATTACATCCAAATCCCTCTATTCAATAGAGGAATATTTTGAATGTGATATGACTGGTTTTTAGGGTTAATTGTGATGACAGCATCTTGTGCAATTGTATTTTCTATAATGTATTATTTGTTTTCATGTATTGTGACTTTGCCTATTACTGTTGTAAGTTTATTGGCAATAAAGATATCTTATCTTATCTTATCTTATCTTATCTTAAAATTCAGCCATGTAGACATAATTATTAGAAAAGCATGACGTTTTACTTTTACAGCAAATTGAAAATATTTTTCAACCCTTAGCAAAGATAATACTATACAGGGTAATTGTGCCGCAGATGTTAGCAAATAAAAAATCACTTGAAACCTTCACCAAATCGTAGTATTATGTCTCCTGATCACAATTATCAAGTTTTTAAGTGTCAGTCTCAATTAAATAATTAATTATTCAATATTAAAAACTCACCTTTTGAACATAAATACGGCTCTGAAAAGCCTTTATAGTACCTTAAGCATAACATCATAGACGAACAGATAGTTAGAGCAATGGAGTGCCACCAAGGATTAGTGCCAATGGATTATATCAGTGCCATCTACATCAGAACATCAATGGAAACTGGAATGGAACTGCATAACCAAACCTTTCCTAACCTGGCTAGATGTGACTGAACCACCTCTGTAAATATTTAAAAGGTTTAAAGGTAAATATTTAAAGGTATTTCAAAGGTGGTTCAGTCACATCTAGCCAGGTTAGGAAAGGTTTGGTTAAGCAGGTCCATTTTAGTTTCCATTCCACTTCATTCCATTCACGCAGACTACGCTTCTGCGCATGCGCGAAATGTTCGCACATCCAAAAGCCTAAAACCACAGACAACTAAATCTGTTGTTCTGTAATCTGTGCTAAAACCCAGGCTGTGGCTAGCTGGCTACAGGTTATGTATAATTATGTGCGATGCATCAAGTGATGAGATTTTGGAACAAATTGAAAATGCCTTTATTATTAAGTAGATAAATTGCATGAGTAAATAATTAATAAATTAAAATGCAAATTATTGTGTTACAAAGATTCATGCATTCTAAACACTCAATTAAAGTTAATTGATGAAGTTAGTCATTTTGGGGCTCTGTTCGAAAGGTAGGTTTTCAATATTGAATAATTAATTATTTAATTGAGACCGACACTTAAAAACTTGATAATTGTGATCAGGAGACATAATACTGTACTACAATCTGGTGAAGTTTCAAGTGATTTTTTATTTGCTAACATCTGCGGCACAATTACCCTATACAGTTATATTTTATCTAAATACATTATAAATAGTTTATCTATGGTTTGGGTTATACCTTGAAAAAGTTTGACTTCAAAAAGTATTGTAATAAGCAAGTACATTAAATAACTAGCTAGCCTAATACACAAAATGCACCATGATAGAACGGTTAATAAATATAATAATAAATGTATCTTACCTTTAAATTTTATAGCTGAAATCTTGAAATGCGAAAAAATGCTAACGGACACTGAACGCTAACGAGTTAACAACGTAACGAGTCACGAATTAGTGAATTAAAATGGCGGCGCGCAGCGGTGGAAGCATGGTCTCTAGATTAGACCGAGGAGGATACTGGAGTGGGCCTATTATATTAAACACATGAGATATCATGTTTCCAAAATTTTCCCATGTTAGCCATCAACATAATTAAAATCACTGTTTGTATGCACTGTATGAAAATCTTCTTGGAGTCCACTGGGATATAATTATTTAACCCGAAATCTGTTGCGCTGCTACGCTCTCTTGACTGTTGTTGACACAACGCGTTCCTGGGTCTCTGCTTGTGATTGGCTGCTTGCCTATTGGCAGTTTGATGCTAAGTGCGCCAAAACATTCAAAATACCTATGCATCCTTAAATTAATAATTAATGTTTTTCCTGTTTGTAGTACTGATTTAAATGTAATCTGAAAAAGCAAAATAATAGAACTCCTACAATTCCATAAATTTCAATTTTGAAAAATACATGATCACTGTCAATCTCAAGTTTAAAGCTTAAGCTTCTGCAGAATATTGATGAAAATAGACAAAATAGTTTTCATTTTTTAATGTAAGGAGCGCTCTCTGAGTCAAGCAGAAGTAGGAAAGAGATGTTCAGCATTGTTACAAAAGTGAAATTTTCTATTTCAATTGAAAATAATATCTCACATATTTATGAACCGTTCTTAGCCAATTTTCAGGACTAAGTATTTTTTGTAGCACTTCAGCATGGCTCTGTCAGATATTCAAATTTAATTTCCGTTCAAATACTTGAAATTATGACTTGTCATTTTTACCCACTGATAAGCGTTTGACAGAAATATAGACCTACCTAGGGAACTTTTTAAAAGTTGTCACGAGCTTCACCAATTATTACAATATAAATATGAATAATCATTCTTTTATTGATATCTCAACATTCGAGCAAAATAGATCAGTTCTGTGAATGCCATCGGGTTCTACAATGAAAATTGCATAATTAATGTGAATTTAATATTTTTAGCTCGATCCCTTCCCCTTGACTCAATTCAGGGAATTTGCGGAAAATTGTAATTTGGTATCCACAGCATGTCCCTAGAACATTCTCAGCATATTTATGCATATAACTCAAATCGATTTTGGCAATGAAGTTCTGTGGAACCTCCTGAGAACATGATCAGTACATTCCTTAGGTCCTGGGATGTTTACAGAACATGGGGAACCTATATCAGTTTTTTTGTGAAATTTGAGTTTTATATATATTTTTTTACAAATACATGAATACATGCAAAACATCAGATAAAGCAGAAATGTCTATTGAAATGTTTCTATGGGAATATTCTTTGTAGGTCCTTGGAACATCCCACATGTCCCCTGACATTTATAGAAGGTATGGAACCAAAATGGAATGTTCCTATCTATGTCCCTGGTACATCCCTAGAACATTCTCAGCATATATGCAAATATCTCAAATCGATTTTGACAATGAAGTTCTGCGGTACCTTCTGAGAACATGATCTGCACATTCCTTAGGTCCTGGGATGTTTACAGAACATGAGGAACTTATATGAGTTTTTTTGTAAAATTTGACAATGAGTGTTATTTATTTTGCTTTACATACATCTAATATCAGAAAAAAATTGAATTTTTGTCTGTTGAAATGTTTCTCTGGGAATATTCTTTGTAGGTCCTCTGAACATCCCACAAGTCCCGGGACATTTATAGAACATACAGAACCAAAATGGAATGTCCCTGGGAGGTTTTGTGCTGTGTGGGTGAATGGTTCATGGTGGTTCTCTACCCTTGATTTAAAAAGTGGATATTGGCAAGTGGAACTACATCCTGATGATAAAGAGAAATCCGCATTCTCTACAGGAGAAGGATTATGGGAGTTCAATGTCATTCCATTTGGGCTTACAAATGCACCAGCAACATTTGAGAGACTCATGGAAATGGTACTGCGTGGTCTGTCCTGGGAGGCTTGTCTTGTCTACTTGGATGACATTATTGTAATTGGGAAAACGTTTGAGGAACACTTGAGGAACTTGGAGAAAGTTTTCGCTCGACTTGGACAAGCTAATTTGAAACTGACTCCAAAAAAATGCAATTTGTTCAAAATAGAGGTAAAATTTCTTGGCCATGTAGTGTCAAGGGAAGGAGTGGCTACTGACCCAGAAAAGTTGAATGCCGTACAAAACTGGCCAGTTCCAAAGAACAAGACAGAGCTAAGAAGTTTTCTTGGTTTGTGCACATACTACAGGCGATTTGTTTCAAATTACCATAATCTGTCCAAACCTCTGACTGAACTGACAGAAGAGAAACGACAATTTATCTGGACAGATAAGGCTGATGAGTTGTTTAGGAAATTGAAGAGTGTTTTGTGTTCAGCTCCTATTCTATCTTATCCACAGCCTGGAGGCAAGTTTATAGTTGACACAGATGCTAGTGACAATGGAATTGGTGGAGTCTTGTCACAGTGTCAAAATGAAGAAGAAAAAGTAATTGCATACCACACAGTAAGACCTTCAATAAGGCAGAATGTAATTATTGTGTTACAAGGAAGGAATTGTTGGCCATAGTGAAAACACTAGAACACTTTCACAAATATCTGTATGGCCAAGAGTTCCTAGTGAGAACTGATCACTCTGCTTTACAATAGTTGTTTGGGTTTAAAAACTTAGAAGGACAAACAGCAAGGTGGATGCAGCGATTACAGGAATATAACTTTGAGGTAAAGCATAGAAGAGGTAGTATACATAGTAATGCAGATGCTCTATCAAGAAGACCATGTGAAGTTGATTGCAAGTACTGTCAGAAAGTGGGAAACAGACAAATCGAGACTGTGAAAGTCATAAAAGTGGGGCCAGATGATTGTTGGAATGATGAGGCACTGAGAAACGACCAGCTTGAAGATGATGATATTGGAGACATTTTAACATTGGAGGAGGAAAATAAACGGCCAAGTTGGGGTGAAATTTCCAATAAGAGTTCTGTTTACAAAAGCTATTGGGCTCAATGGGATTCTTTGCAAGTCATCAATGGTGTACTACATAGGATATGGGAATTGGCAGATGGATCTTCTAAAGTTTTCCAGAAAATATTGCCTCATAAGAAGATATCAGAAGTTCTTGAGGAGATTCATGGTGGAGTATCTGGTGGACATTTGGGAGCTAATAAAATGTTGGAGAAGGTATGGTGGCGTTTCTACTGGGTGAATTCTCGAGCAGATGTGGAGTTGTGGTGCCAATGCTGTGATGTGTGTGCTGCAAGTAAAGGCCCAAGAAGGAGATTCAGAGGAGAGATGCAACAGTATAATGTTGGAGCCCCATTTGAGCAAATTGCTGTGGATGTAGCAGGCCCCTTTCCAGAAACTGATGCAGGTAATCGATATCTTTTAGTGGCAATAGATTACTTCACAAAGTGGCCAGAAGTATACCCTATTGCAAACCAGGAAGCGCAGACGGTTGCTGAGACGTTGAAACAAAATTGGATAAGTGATTTTGGGGTACCATTGGAACTTCATAGTGATCAAGGAAGGAACTTTGAATCCAATGTATTTCAGGGTGTGTGCAAATTGTTAGGAATGAAGAAAACTCGAGCAACCCCCTTACACCCACAATTGGATGGAATTACATTAAAACATTACAATAAAACACTGGAAGAATACTTGCGGAAGACAGTAACATCAAGCCAGAGAGATTGGGATGTTAAACTACCTTTATTCTTGCTGGCTTATCATTCAGCTGTACATTGAGCAACCGGCTGGAGTTCAGCAGAGATGATGTATGGAAGAGAACTTCGCCTTCCTAGCGATTTGTTGTTTGAAATACCACAAGATAAGAGGCGGAGCCCTGTGGAGTATGTTGCTGGTGGAGAGCCATTTGCAAATGATTCATCGGATGGCCTGGAGTAACTTGAATATCTACAGTACAAGAATGAAAATCCATTATGATGTGGCAGCAATAACAGCCGATAAGTTTGATGTTGGAAATCAGGTGTGGCTTCACAATCCAAAAAGGACTCGGGCATATGTCCAAAACTAGAGCAGGCGTGGGAAGGTCCATATGTATAGTGTTGAAGAGGTTGAATGATGTAGTCTACAGGATCCAACTTGGTGGAAGAGCTAAACCAAAGGTAGTTCATCTAAACCGATTGGCACATTACCAAGGGATGATGGATGTCTGAGACCGACAACCTTAAGGAGGAGGTGATGATGTAGATTGCTAGGGAAGAAGAAATAATAGTCTCACCCAGCTGACGATGATGTTTGTTTATTTTTTATGTTGTTGTTGATCGTGAAGTGTGTGAGTTGAGATCTGTGTAAGTTGTAAAGTTACTGATCAAATAAATAATTTCTGTAACAAGTTGAAGCAAGGACTATTTATTTATTTATTCAAGCCCATGGAGGCAACATACAACAATATGAACATATGGACAGAAATATTATATTCTTCTTATTCTCGATTCAAATTAAGTTCACATGATTGGTCAAAACGGGACATTACAGGCTTGTTTCACACTGAACCAGCTTTGGGTAACCGATGTTGTTTACCTGGCATAATTGCATTGCATCATATGATTTCGAAAACTATCTAGATGTGAAGCGCTCCATATGATACAATGATCAGCCTGGTAAACGACACCGGTTATCCGATTGGCGGTTATGTGTGAAACTATCCTATTATAAAACTTGATTGAAATGAAGACATCAAAGAATGATCCTTTTTGTTTAATATTGGGCTAAGTATTGGGCCGATCCTTGCGAAACTTGGATGGAACCACCGCTGAGCGATGCTCTTTCATTAAAAAAAGTCATCGAAATCGGTTCAATATTGTTCGAATGGTTGATGTACAAACATAAAAAAAAACAGGTCGAATATAGAACCTTGTTCTTTTTGGAAGTCGGTTAAAAATCAAGTGATAGTTCTAAACATGTTAATCCCTTCATGTACTTTGACAATGTTGAGCTCGGTCAGACGCTCAGCTGATGTAATTTATTAGCCTAAATTAATGTTGGCTCGCAACCGCGACTGAAGTGTCTGCTATAATAAGGGCATATGTTCTTTGGGACAGTGTATGTAGCAGAGAAAAACTAGTGTTCTTATGCTTAACAATATTAATGTTGAACATAATTTATTTCAATCAATAAGTGGACTTCCATACGTTTTATTTGCATTAACTACAAATGCGAAGTTATAAATAAAAGTAAAAAAATACGAAGTTACAAACAGCTATTTCGAAAGAGCAAGGCAATAGTTATTTTACAATCAATGAGTAAGTATACAACAGATAGTACTTAAAGTAGCTTATTAGTACAGAAGGTGATGGTTTATACTTCACAAGACAAAAAGCCATATGAATCTTCATAAACATAAGCAGGGTACAGTTATGAGTTACTAAGTAACTGAGTACTGAGTTTTTTAGTAAGTACCTACCAAATAAATACTTTTTTTTATTTATTATTAGTTTTAATAACATATGACGTACCGGTATTATGTTATTCAACAATAAAAAGTCTATTACTCCAGTTTTTCATTTTTACTGTTTGTTCTTGACTTTATAACCCAAAAATGGTTGGTCTTGTAAAAATTGATTCCAAAAATTTCATAGGAAATTTTGTTATCTTTAACTTTTATATGAAGCAATGTTTAGCTACTACTCTTATTTCCAGAGCTATGAGCAAAAAACTAGAAAAAGTTCACTTAAACAGGGCTCTTTTACCATAGCTCACCCCCCCCCCCCCCTAACAGGCCTATAGTTTCTTTAAACATAATATACCAAGGCCCAACTGTGCAAAACTCCGGGAATTGTTTCTATCAATCTGTCTACCTTCAGTACTTGAAGGAAAGGTTTACTCTTCTTAGACAGGTTCATTCCAGGAACACCCGGCAGCATGACTATTTTCTGCAGATTCCCCTCCATCGCACGGTCATGTATAATTCTTCATTCACTGTTACAGCTGCTCGAATGTGGAACAGTCTTGCATCAGAGCTTATTTTTTCGCCTTCTTTCAAAACTTTCAAATCACGGCTCTTGTTATCCTTGATTAATGATACATTGGCATAAAATCTTTCAAAATTGCTTTTATTATCATTTTCTAATCATCACTTAACTTTTCTTTTTTTTTGTTTTCAACCTTCAAATAATTACTTTCTGGAATTAGTTATGATTATTATAATTTCTTCTCATTTTTATATTTATTATTTCACATGAAAATGCATAATTTATCTTATAATTTAGTTTTGTAATGTGTTACTGAATCTAGGTATCTGGATGGTAATTATTTTTCAAATGTTTTGTAATTATTATCTTTATTCTGTAGTTATATATTCTGTAACTATTATTTCCAATACTTTGTATTTATTTATTATTTTGTAAAATCAAATAATTTGTAAACTGTATGTTACAATAGGCGAAAGCCTTGTGACAATTGACAATAAAATCTATCTATCTATCTATCTATCTATCTATCTATTTGTCTGGACTATAAATAATATTGTCTCTATCAAAATCACTTTAGTTTATATAAAGATAAATTTTGCCGCCTTTCAAATCATACCATAGCGACACTAGCGATCTCCAGCGACATATCGATAATTTGTGGTGTGATCCGCATAACTATTAATTTAGCATGTAAATTTTATCCAATGATTTAGAATCTGAATTTTCTGATGGATGAATCGTACATTATTATCAGCCAGTTATCTCAAAACAGTCATTATTATTCATAGTTATAAAAAGCAATTTGAAACGTAACAGATATGCTGTGTTCAATAGATACGACTGGCAGTGAACTTTCTAACCAATAACAGATCACCACATTGCTCACTTATGTTATGTTGTGGAGCAGTGTTTGTGGTGAATTCTTTATGTAGTCGTCTGCTGCAAGTTTAATTTACATAGAGTTTCACAATTAGTTATAACTAATTAGATGTTTTCAGTATTCATAGAACTATGAAGTTTCTCAATTATTATTTCTTGCTACTATCTTTCACTTCTCTCCTAGATTTTGTTGTTTCCAGGTAAGTTTTGAGAATATTCAGACTTTGTTGATTTTAGAGGTTAAGTTCATTCTTGTAAACTAAATTTTTCTATTTTTTCAATTCACTTGTTCTTTTATCATTATTAACCTACATCGCAACCTTACTTTAAGAAGAATTGGTTGATACATTTTATTGTAATCCTCTTTAATTATACAATTAGCAATGAAACCATTGAATGATGATACCCGGTTCTCGTAAAAGTTATTTTAACTGGAATATATTTTTGTAAAACTTTATTTATCAGTGTTGAAAATTACAAAAAGATTTGTTAAAAATTTTATTGAGTTTTTTTATCTTTTCGTGTTTGTTTACAAAGCCAATCTACTTTTTATGAGAGTAACTTATATAAATCTGAGAAATCGATCCTTGTCAAAGGTTGCAACTTGTTATAATTGCTCTCATACTTCCGTAGGACCTTTTTAGAAACAATGTGAATCTCTGTAAATAATAATTAAGCAAAGAGGTTATTTAGTTGTGTACATTCTTAGTAAGTTACATTCAAAGATAGTATTAGCCTATATCACAAAATCATGAATGCACAGCAACATCCACAGAACACCACTAAATCAAATCTATCAAATTATTTTTTTTTTAAAGTACCGACTGGGGTACGAGTGGCCACTACAGTAAGTAAGCAAGTAAAATTTTTTGTTATTTTGATGATATTCCCAGTTGAATTACTACATTAGATATTAGTAGTTGAAGTACACGAGGTACATTAGCAAGGCACTTCTCAGTTATATCCATCAAAACTCCATCCCATAATATTTTCCCTCTTCACCTACGTGATTAATTTGAATTATTATTTAGATAAGTTATCCTACATTACATTGGAAGTAAAGCCTAACCTTACTAGCCCCAGTCCGTTCTAAATGGGTGCAACTCGTTTCAACCGGTATTAGGCTACCGTTATTATTTCTTCTTATAATGCTAATTTTATGGCCATCGTCGTAGGCCCTCTATAGTTTCTAGAGCTTCTTACTGCAATTCGATTTTACTGCAGTTGATTTTTGCATCACCATTCACCGCATTACCCACGTAGAAGTTTTAGACTGATGTGGCACTTGTAGATGTTAGTTAGATGTTTTACACAAGAATAAAACAATGACTGCAGTTCTATATCTGTCCACCAACACAATCGAATGAAAAAATTCGATTTTTAATAGCTTAATTGATTTGAAGGTCAAGTTAGGATTTGGTTCAGAAGTCGAGTGTTCTCATTCGATTGCTTTGATGGACTGAACTGAAAGTGCAGCCTCAAAAATTTATTTGTCATTGAATATAAATCAACAATATAGAAATACAATAGGAAATACAGGTTTCGAAGATTTTGCTGGTTTAGCAAACCTAGTTTTCGGGTAGGCTATTATTGTTGTCTATTTGAAGAATCGTAACATCAACATCTCCTTTTCATCTTGCGTTTCTATTGATTGTTACAGAACAGCTGAAACTAGGTTCTATAAAATTTTGGATGTCGACCCTGATGCCTCGCAAGAAGATATAAAGAAAGCCTATCGTCGGCTAGCCAGAAAACTGCATCCTGACAAAAATCGAGATAATCCGGAAGCTACAGCCGAGTTTGCCGAGCTTCATAAGGCTTATGAGGTTTTGAACGATCCCGAAAAGAGAAAGCGCTATGACTCATGCGGTGAGAGCTGCGTAAAAGACGATAAACCGAGTGGAGGCGATCCCCTGTCGAGTTTCTTTGGATTTCATTTCGGTGACGAAGATGGTGGACAGAGAGAAACGCCACGTGGTGGCACTATAACGATGGACGTTTTTGTAACTTTGGAAGAACTGTACAATGGAAACTTCATTGAAGTGAGTACGATAAGTTATTTTGGTATTTCGAAAGTACACAAATTTACAAGAGATGCTTAAAGAACACGACTACTATTATTGTGAATTATTAAAGGTTGTACGTGTGCATGAGAGCAATGCAGGGTAAAGCAGAATGTTCATCCATGTTTTGGGAATGAGTAAAAACGAATCTACTTGAGATTGCAATGAAAAATTTTTTGAAAGAAATTGCATGTTATGTAATTTAGGCCTACATTTCGGTATTGAACATTAGGTGGGATGATTAAAAAGAACGCCGGTTTTGATATACAGTATTAAAAAATCGAGGTGCTTACTTTTGCAAAAACACAGTCAAAACATGTTGTGATATACATCCATCTTTCCTATTTAATAAATGATGTTCTAATATGGATAAGCTATTTTCCTTTACTTTGATTTAATACTAAAACTTTGTGCTCAAAATTCGCTATAACTGTTTATTGAACGACGTTCAGTCTCCTCATCAAATTATGAACGTTTCAGATTTTATTGCAAAACAACGTTAGTTTGAGATGTGCCAATGTGCTTTAAATACTGAAACGATCATATTTTCATAGAGGAGACTTGCAGAAGTAGTATGCTAAATCGAAGTTGTTGAATGTCCTGCAATGAGAGAGAATTTAAGTGTCTATTTACTTTACTAGTGAACACCTCAAATTCATTTATCAAAGCCTCTTTTTGAATCACCCTCTATTATTCAAAGTACAGCCTCCACAGTGATTCATTGGATGCACAGTGATGTTTTGGAATGTATCCATTTCTTCTAGAATTTTTGGAAGGTATCCATTACTCCTAGCATTTTCTTCTACTATTGTTTACTTAACCCTGGTTGCACAAACATCCTATCATAATTATCCGTTACTATCCATCACATCATTCAATAAAAAAGTGAGCCATTATTTGGTATAAAAGTGTTCTGTTATTCGAGCAATGGTAACTAGATTACAATGAAGCCAATAGAGTCAACTAAAAATGTCAAATTCCGAGTTACACTGAGCATGAAATTAATAATAGTATATATTATAAATTGGTTAAATAATTCGTTTGTATAGTTAAATTTCCCATATAACGAATATCCTGAACTCCTAAAAAACCCGTAATAAAAACACCCGAACATAAAAATAATAAAGATTTAAAAACAGCATGAATTAATAAATGAATAAAACTTAAATAATGACAACCCATCAAAATAATAAAAAATTATACATTCTATAATGTGAAAAAATCATATTATATGGTTTGGAAAGTAAATTAGCTTTTAGAATAGAATGAAATACGTGTATCAGTGACTAGTCTTGGCCATTAATATAAGGCTTGTTTTAGGTTATGTTAAGTTATAACAAGATGACGCATATGCGTTGATAATGAAGCCACTTTCATACGTTTTATACTAGGTATCTGTTGCACCATTCAAGATATAGATCGTACGAATGCTAGCATATGTATAGGTATAATGATATGCTATCACATAGCAGCTTGGTATAAAAGTGGCCTGATTAATAAACCATCATAATGGTGGACGTTTTTGCAACTGAGGGTAAGACTCAATAACAAAATTATTTGATAAGAACATCAAAGGTGTTCCAGTATTACCCCAGAAAACTGGAAGTTTTTGAGCAAGTGATAAGGAACGAGGTGACTCTGAGAAACCTTCCCGAGAGAGGCTTAGTCAATAATGAAGGTCATCATTTTAATTTTCAAATATTTAGTTTTCTTTGTTGAAAATGTTAGTAGTAATTATTCGGCTTTACTATATGATAGAATGATGTCTCATGCTTGATATTCTTCTCATCACTGATATCTATGTCACTTTGCCAATTAGTGATAATCTTTCTTTGTAGTGGCGAAGGTGATATTGTGGAAGGTATCCATAATGAATAATCAGACGAAACTGTCACAATATTTTTAATAAATGTGGTTGTGACAATTTCGTCTAATTATTCATAATGATGATCTTTTGTGGACCTTGGCTTAGTACTGTTGTACAAAATGTAATACAGGACTAAGGCATGTACAAAACTGGATATATTATTACTAGGTTCAATAATTAACCGTGTGTGCGAACATCTGTTCTTGAAGTTAACTGACTTTATAATATTGGTGCATGTAATTATTATCTGGGAGCAAGAATGATTGGCTGACCTTCTTGAGTGCTTTTACAATTAGCAATTCACTAAATTTGACATTGCTATGCATATTCAATTTTTTTGATGAGTTTTGTTCAACTATTACTTTATTATATTTAATAGAAACTATAAATAAATTTATTTTCCCCCACATTACTCTGAAGCATTCTGTAGAAGCAAAATTCGCAATACCATACCTCAAAAACTAGTCAAACTGCTACAAAAAATATGTGAGGAATGAAGGAGAAATGTGTTCAATAATAGGATCAATGTGCTCTGATAATGTGTTCAATATGCACGATTGTAATCAAATTACATTGACTCTTTTCTCCTCAACCCAAATATGCTTGGTTGTTATAATTTATAATCATATTTTGCTGGTTCATTTAGTTCAGCTATGTTATTTTATCTTTTGAGTCATATACTGTATTTACAAATATGCTCCTAGGCATATAAAATATATTAATTTCTCTTTTTCAGATAACGAGAAATAAATTGATAATGAAGCAGACATCTGGAACGAGGAAATGTAACTGCAGACAAGAAATGACAACCAGACAGCTAGGGCCAGGACGATTTCAAATGATTCAACAGACTGTCTGTGATGAATGTCCAAATGTTATGTGAGTTTCAGAAAGTATCCAAATTAGAAAATACCAAACTGATTTTTCTTAAACCAATTGATTATGCGTGAGGGGTGCACAGTACCACATGCTAAATAATAATTATTCCTAATGTAATTAGTAATTGTTATAGTAATTTTGTAATCTTTAATGCTACAGTCTATGCTATTTATTATTATATACATGCCATCTGGTCTAAAGTTTATGCTATTTCGTTTTTTTTTTTTGCTGATGATGCCCACATGAGTCCGAGACTAGTGCGTGGGTAATGAGGTGAATGATTACACATAAATGCCTGACGGTGGAGCGGGATTTGAACCCACGACCACTTAAACGACAGCAAGCTTAAGTTGCGACGCCCCAACCAACTGCGCTAAGCGGCCCGCCTTAGTTTATCTATTATATTTACTCATGATTATTTTCTTGATTAAATCAACTAGAAACAGTACTGGAAATAAACCAGCTCCATTATTTATTCACGTATCGAAGTAATCAACGCTGACTTGTCCAGTTATTGAGACACTCCAGATGATTAATTGTCCGAACGTAGTGAAGTCCAGTTTAAACTCGACCGCTCGGCATTTCGTCTTTCTGTATGATGCTATACGATTACGGCCAAACGCCTTGATCGATTGTCATGAAATTTAGCATAAATTAATGTTCCTTAATCCTAGGCCAAGCGGTGTATGTATAAGTTTTTTTTTTTAAATGCACCCCTTTTTTTGGGGGGCCAAATTTATCCCCGTATTGGATTGCCTGATTTGGGTGCGGGTGGTTTTAAATGAAAATTGAAACGATTTGGGAGGGGATAATCCGTGGCAAACATTCGATAAACCCGACGAGGTTCGTTAGAGAGGAGGGGTGTTGAAAATATTGAGATTTTTTCCAATTTTTTTTTTTGTTTTGGTTGGGCTTTTTGAGCTGATTGGATCCGTTTTTCTTCCAAAGTATTATACAATAAGTATTATACAATATTTTTGATAAATTGAGTGTTTGGTGGTGGGGGTGAAAAATTTACTTTTTCTTGAAACATTTTGTAGATAATTTTTTTTAATTGGGAGTAGAAGATAACTCTAAAAGAAGTTGGTTGACACTGAACCACTTGATAGTATTATAGGTTTGGGGGGGGGGGGGGTTAAGAAAATTAGAAAAAAAAGTATTCAGATAATTGGGACAGTTTTTGTCATAAAGTAGAGCATAAAAACAATGGAGACTTCTATTCGAAAAAATTGTAAAATTTAAATTTTACTAGAAAATGAGGGGTGGTCAAATTTTGATCTTTTTTGTAAATGTATATTTTTTGCTTTTGATTGGAGGGTAATATAAAGAGCTGCTAAAAATGCGTAGGTATAAGGGGTGATTTCTAGGGGGCCTCAGATGTGTAGACTTTTCAAATCGCAATTTGCCGTTTCTATCATCAATGATAGATTGAAAATTTATAGAAATTGATTGATAGAAAATTGAATCGAAAGTGCTCTTGAAGTTTTTTTGGAAATATCCCCTTTTGAGTGAGGAGTGTTGGGCGAGTGAGGTCTACTGTTCACAGAACTACTATTCACATTATAACATGTATAATATTGTAACAAACTAAAAATATAACATATCAAAGCGTAATAAGGAGTTAAAGAATACAAAAAATTCAATTGTGTATTTTTCGCTTTCACTTATTAAATTTTCTATAATGAATGCAAAGAAATCTATGTTGGCTCAAGTACAACTGATGTCACAAAAACATGGTGTTCTTCATTCACTTGAATAATGTTTGTGGAACTGACGCTCCGTTTTTCTTCCAAAGCCTACATATTTAGACTAGCTAGGCAACAATAAAACTGTCTAACAGTTATTCCGCTAAAAAATTTTTCAGAATGTACAAAAAATAGGTGCCAACACGTGTCTCAGTTATAATATATATAGATATTTTCCAAACCATCTTTATAATCTCAAACATCAGCTCTGTACTTTATGTTTGACACACTTGGACTGATTCAATGGACTAATCAACTGTTGATGATCTAGTTATGCAAGTAACCTGTGATGCAGTTGATGAACTGAACCATATTTCCAATTAATTCTACCGTTTTATAACTCATTTACTCTTCCACAGGCGACAAGAAGAAGAGCGAACACTTGAATTGGAAATTGAACAAGGAATGGCAGATGGACATAAAATTAAGTTCAACGGTGAAGGTGAATCTCACATAGATGGTGATCCTGGTGATCTAGTCATGCAAATAAAGACTTTGCCACACCCAGTATTTGAGAGGAGAGGTGATGATCTCTATACAAATGTTACTGTATCATTACAAGATGCCTTAACTGGTTTCAGTTTAGAAATCGAACATTTAGATGGTAAAAAAGTGAAAATCTCTAGAGACAAAGTTACATGGCCTGGAGCTCGCATACGTAAAAAAGGAGAGGGCATGCCTGTTTACAATAGCAATAAACATGGAACTATGTATATCACATTCGATGTAGAATTCCCTAAAGCTGATCTCTCAGAAGAAGACAAAGAAGGTAAGTGTCTCTCATTATATTATAGAAAAAAACCTTCCATTATGGAATGTATTTCTTGTTGAAATGTATTTCTAGGCAGCCGGGATCGACAATTTTAACATATCCTCCGAAATGCGGGGAACTAAGATGATTGAATTAGGATGAGGATAATTTCTAACATAATCAGTCAACCCATAGGGGAAATGGGTAGCTTAGCGTACATTTCAATGCAGTATCAAGATGTTTAGATCATGCCATTATGCATTTCATTGTTTAGTCTATCAAAAGTCTTGCAACATTTCAATTCTCCTCCCTTTCGTTCTTTCACCTGTAAATTTACATGAATTTACTATGATTACATCATACCTTTCATCAACAGTAGTTAGAAGCAACATTTAGTCGATGCTTATTAACAGAATATAAGATTTCTCGCAACCCACTAATATTATTACTTTCGAAAATTTCCTTATCGATTACGAACTGCGATGTGAACATTAATATTGCACATCGAACCTAACGACTTTAAGTTATTATTTTTATGAGAGAATTTGAGGTTTTACTCACTGTTATCATAAGTCTTAATAGATATGCATTATAATATGTTACACCACCACACACCACAACATCTTATCACAGACAAGCGCTCCAACCAACTGCGCTACCAGAGCCGCTGGTTCAGTGACTAAATATTTCAATTTTATATAGAAATGATGTCAGCAAGTCTTAAGTGTTTGTGTGAAAAATTAATCATTCATTTAATCGTAAAATAAGTCCGATCTTTAGACCTATATATATTAAATATTGTGGTCTAAAGAGGTACAGTCGAAAACGTGAAAGTATTAAGTTAAAAGTATTTTTATACCTTGATACTTATACCTAATATCGTTGTACTGAACTGAAAGATATATTTTTTTGTGTATTGCTAACTTATTTAAAAATCAATTGTGAAATTCTATTTACTTCGTTTCACCGTATGGAAATAATATCACATTAATACCAGTAAATAATATTATCGTACCACGAAAAGGATACTACAGAAACCTTTATCTACGGCTTTATTATTAAAGTTTGAAACAATGTCATAGTAGCTAATTCAAATGCAAGAAGCTGGCGAGAATAATTTTTTAATGATGTTGAAGATCCATCTTGTTTCCACTAATATGTAATATAAACTTTATAAAACAACTTTTGAATGGAAATTAACTCACGTTATGGCGTGACGGCCGTTTCGCTCTGTTGTCTAGAGCATCGTCAGACGACCCACAGTACCCACAGTGGTATTGTGGGTCGTCTGACGATGCTCTAGACAACAGAGCGAAACGGCCGTCACGCCATAACGTGAGTTAATTTCCATTCAAAAGTTGTTTTATTAAATTTTTTAATACTATACATGCTCTAGACTCTACACCAATGAGAATTTAATATTCATCCCAATTAGTGATGTGGGCCGGGTAAATGCCCAGTGGGTAGGTATTTATGAATTGGGTATCCACCCCAGGCCTGGGTGGATACCCAACAACTGGGTATTTATCATTTTTATTGAATTGAGTTGTATTTTTGCAATAACTATCCTGAGGAAAGTAAAATTATGATAGAATGTGTTTAACAGTTTTTCATATGGTCCCCACTAGCATTTTACTTCTGAGAGCATGATCGACATAAATACACAGGTCCTGGGTATTTATGACTTTCTAAGTTTTTTGTGGGGATTATATTGAAAATGACAAAAATAGTTTATAAAAGTAATAATTATTATTCAGAGAGAGGAAACTTTGACGTAGTATGTGTAAACTAACCCAAGGAAATAATAAAAACTCAGTCTGTATAATAATACTTTTAAAAGGATTTTTGTTCAAGATCTTTTGTTTAGTACTAAAATAAAACATACTTAAACTCATACAAAACATAACAAACAAACATCTCTATGACACAAAGCTTTAAAATTAAAATTAGACCAAAAGACAGAAGGAATTTTACAAAATATGTTTGTCCAGATTGGAGCTGAGAGGCAACACTGAATACTTGCATATTTATCTACATTGAAATTTTTATTACTTTTAATATTATCCCTACATGCTAGTTAGGCCTACTTCCAATCCATTTTCTAAAATAGAAATAACTAGCAGGTCACCCGTGCTTCGCTACGGGGTCTCAAAAATCCCGTTGAGGCTAAGGATATTTGTGTGAAATATCTAATCACTGCGTGCACGTTAACTTAGAGGGAATTTTAAAGATATATAAAACTCAAAACCTACTATATTTTGCATGTTAACTTTGACATAGAACCCGAGAAACATTGTTAGGCCTATTTGATATAGATGGAAATTTTCGTCCAAGTTAAATGAGGTTACTGATAGAAAATTTTGGATTCATTTCTGATGGATTGGGGCGGCTCTATGTTTTTATCATCCTAGATCATACTTTCAACATATGGTATTAATATCACAAAGCCTCTAATAAGTCTGACAATAATCATATGATTTTGATCACAACATTACCTATCAATGCTTAGAGCTGAATTTCAAATCCTTTAAAACTATTCTTAAAACTATCCTTGAAAAATGTAAATAGGCCTATGTCACTCCTTGCTATACAGGCAATCTTTTTGCAAAATTTTAGCTTTATCAGTCAAGTATTCTAGGCGTGATGGACCTACAGACAGACAGACAGACACCATCTCATTTTTATAATAGTATATATATGGATAGATTAATATCTAACATTCTTTTTAGTGTGATTTTATTCGTTAGCAAATCATGTCATGGCAACCCTCTATCCAATTATTCCAATAGTACCTTAAAAATTAAGGTACCGGAAACTGATTTAGTTTGATGGAAATTAAAAGAAATCTGCAAAATACTAATTTTCAAAGCGTGTGGATAATAATCAATATTAACCAATGCTGAAAGTGTTGTCAAAAAAAATTAATCTTGGATTCGAACTCACGAATTCTTACGTTTTGAAGCGTGTGAATGTAAATACAATATTAATCAATGCTGAAAGTTGTCAAAAAAATTTCACCCTGGTCGGATTTGAACCAACGAATTCTGGGTGAAAAACAGGCTCGCTAGCCAATAGACCAACGCCGTTCACCTTGATTAACAATTTTTTAGCATGTTCAACTTCACATGGCTTTCAAAATAGGAGCATTATTGTTCGGACAATCAATGGGTGTCAAGTTTGATAGGTTAGGTCTGTAATTTTACTAATTATTTATAAGAACTATTGAAATATTTAAATAGGCCTATGTCCTTCCTTGGTATACAGACAATCTTTATGTAAAATTTCAGCTTTATCAGTCAAGTATTCTAGGCGTGATGGATGTTCAGACAGACAGACAGACAGACAGACACCATCTCATTTTTATAATAGTATAGATAACATAACATAACTTAATAACAGTTCACTATTCACTATTTTTCTAATATGGTGCTGTCATTTTTCTAATGTGGTGATTTCATATCATGAGGAATTTTTAGTTTTGGGCATTCCAGGGTTGCATCACTGGCTTGCTTCACTGCTCACCTGCCTCCCATTACCGACCCAAAAGTATTGTGTTGTGTTGTGTGCCACAGTCTCACCAGTAGAATTACTTAATAAAGTAAATTTACCTTGTTTCTTCTCCTTATGCCGATTTTACACATGAAAAAATCCTGTTTATTAACAAATTTTGGGTGATATTTAAAAATAATTACCAAGTCATTGAAAAAATGGTAGATAAGTTGTTATAGACTAACTCAATATATCATATAATGATGATAATAATAACATATTCAGGGGTAAACATCAATAAATCTTGCTCGATTTCATAAATACCTGTGTATTTTACATCACTAAAACGATGTATCTGAACTGATGTAACTGAATCAAATTCAGTTTGTTCATATTTTCTAGTTCTAAATTAATCGTCAACAATCAAGCATTCTAGGTTATTTTGGTTTAAGTAAGTTATCCAAAATGAGTGGCAGCTTTTTTGAACTCTGTATATTGGTCGTAGATAGAATAGTGTACACAACGATTATATCCAGCCTTTCAGCCACTCGTTCCCTAACTTCTCACTTATGGCTTGAAGACAGCCATAACAAATTTTTGTTGAATTTATTTCCATAAAAACCCGTTAAGTATTTTCTGCTCAAAAGTTTCAATCAAAATTTATTATTAGGAAGACTTTCTACTGTTTTTAGTGTTCAGAATCTAGTGATCTTTTAAATCTACAGTATAAATCAAATGAGTAATTTTTTTTAAAGCTAAGTTTTCAGTGAATCAAAATTTTTCTTCTGAACTTTAGTGTTTTGGATAATGTAGCAAAAAAATTGGGAAGAGAGCAGTTTGGACTTTCAAGTCTGTTGCATCTTTGTAATTTCATCTCAATAAATAATTTAATAAAATAAATAATACAATCGTTGCAAAAGCTACTGTTCTCTACGAATCTTGCATCAATCCAGATGACAGCCTCGGATAGGGCTCGTAGGGTTTTGTCTATAGTTTTTATAGGATTTTAATAATTTTAATGTTAGGAAAATGTCAATCAATGCTGGAAGTTTTGAATTTTTCTCATTGCAAATAAGTAGACGAAGTTCATTATCATTATAGTATTCAATGAGAATTCGTATCTTTCGTCTTGATAATTCCGATGGAATTCCAATAATAATTCTCGATTTATTTGCAGGTATCAAGAGGATATTGAATCAACAGCCAGTAAATAATGTATATAATGGACTGCGTGGGTTTTAGTCGAGTGGAATGTTATATGTACTTGTTGATGAGTGGTGCACTTTGTGAATTTGTAGGTGTGATTGTCAGGGTTGATTCTATTGCCATCATTTTTTTAAATTTATTATTTATTGCTCATTAGATTTCAATTTTATAATTAATTCCAACGTCACAAAGTGATGGTCTTGCCGAAGAAGATTGTGCTGTACGATTTATGCATTTATGATTTTCTAACTCCTAAAGGTGTATAATATTTGTACTGGCTCAAGTATCGATTCTTTATATAATGAAAACAAAGAAAATGCTGACAAAGAAAAGTATTCCAATTAGTTATTCGATTGAATGTCAGATAACTGAATTAATGTCTTGGAGTATCTCCAATTGCTTTGGACATAATCATAATTATAATGATCAGTGTGATTATAATTTCTTATTATATTATCAAGTGCAGGATGTTTAAAAAATTGAAACACTTCCAAAGCTCGATATTTATTAGTTTGTTGTATATCTGAGATTTATTGATTGATTTATTGCATCTTACTACAGTCGGTACAAACTGCAAAATACTAACAAAATCCTAAAGTTTTGTATAATTATGTTACTACTGAGAATCCGCTATATGTCCACCACTAACATGAACAGCATCTAGTTGCTGGCTAGATTCATCTTAAATCTGCGTTTAACAGGAGATATGGTTGTTGTATTTTTCTTTTGCAGTCCTTCTATGTCTCTTGGTAAAAATTCTCTCCTCATCTTGTGACATGTTACAAAGATAAAAAAGCAATAGGCCAATCAAAGGTATAGGAACGGTTACTACTACTTGTTTTGTTCCTCTCCCACATTATCCTGGAGTTGACAACTCTTCTGTTAATTCAGACATCTTGTAAATGTTGTGATAATTCAGTTATCTAGATCTAGATGCTGCTCATGCTGCTACTACTGATAGTGAGCATATAGAATACTATTATTACTATTGTTAGTCCAATTTGTAGTAACATATCTGGAACTTGAGGATTCCGTTACTATTCTGCAACTCGTTGGATGTTTGTAATAAGTTTACATCAATAAATATCCAGATTTTGAATTGGGTAACTCGTTTTGAAACATTGCGAATCAAGAAAACCAACTCTTCTCTTTCATTTTAAATGAACTTCAAAAATAATTTATAGATAATCATTGTTTACTTGCTGAATTAAATTCCAAATTCGAACCTCTTATTGTTTTTGTGATTTGAGTCTCAAATGTACAGTAGCTATATTATAATATAAAAGCGTTCTCTAGAATTATGTTATAATTAAAGTTTATTTATTTAGGGAACTGATTCACATGTTCTACAGATTTTAATGTAGCAAGTGGATCAGCTCCTGATTAAAAACTAAAATTTAGAGTTTTCATTTTCTGGCTTTCTATTCAATTTCTGTGTGATATTAATTTTAATTAGAATTTGAATTAAAAAACAATTATTAATTGTTGATTCCACGATGACATTGAATTGATATTGTAACTTATAGATTCTTCTGCCTAGTGTTCAGTTTCTTATCCACTAAGATTTGTACCAATACTACCGTTTTATTTTCTTATCGTAGAAAACCATTGAATATTTTAAGTTAATATTTTTGTTCAGCTGTGATGTCTAAACAAAATACAAAAATACACTACACGTTTAATTGTTTCCTTATTTTTCTGAGCACTGTGGTAGTTACACAGCATCTGTGTAATAGTTTCTTTGAACATTGTCAAAACTACAGATGTAAATTTAATAAATAGACATTTTCTACCAATGCTGTATTGTTTTATGAATCTGAATTCAAAATGAAATAATTTAGAATCTCAGTAGATCAAGCAGGTATATCCACTATACTAGTTTGCATGTTATTCCAAATTACTTTTTCTTTTATCTATCCGTGTTTGTAGCTGAATATATAGGAAAATTTTCAAAATTCATTAATTTGATTTGATAAACGTTGATATTTTGTTCCTGGTTTGATTTTTATCAATTATTTACTATCTATAGGTTTCTTTAGAGGTATAGAATTTCAAATAAATTGAAAAACTAACGAATTGTATTAATAAAATGAAGTTGACTCAATTTTAAAGTCAATTTTGGGCCATTTCAAATGAATATCATATCAGGCACATGGAAGCTGCCTGTGGCTTGTACGTAGCCTAAACGGGAGATTAAATTTTTATTGCAGAATTTGGGGCTGCATATCGGCAATAACGCGGCGAAGATTGTCTTTCAAGTCGGCATTCGCTGGCTTATCTGTTGACCAGACCAAACATATTAACGAACCAGCGATGATTGACGACTTTGAAGACATTTGCCCCTTTAATTCCGATAAAATATACGGCCCCACTTGCTGAGAAAAGTGCTTAAAATTTGAACCTCCTGTCTTGACTACGTATAAGCCAGCCTCAGCAGCTGTATGTCTGATATTATATTCAAATAAAATGACAGGAAATTATCTTTCCAATGAAGCTTATTTGATCTCATTACAACAATCGTTTGTTTTTTGAAGTCCATTTTGAAGCTCCATACCTCTAAAAACAGCCTTCATACATAACTGATGACTACTTTAATAAAAAATTTGGGGAAGCATAATAAAAATGGGTGGAACAAATTTTGGAGTAATTGAGATTAGGTGCTTAATGTAAAGATTACTCATCATCAATAGATTTTTAGCTATTGATTTCTATCTGAGACTAAACTTATGTGGGGCTAAACAAAACAAAAATGTATAACTTCCGATCTCTTATCCTTCGATTAACAGTTCTAAAATGTGTAGTATTGGAAATTAAAAGGATACAATAGAATACTAGGAAACAAGAAAAATCAAAGCAAAAACATTGTTTACTCTATGACCCTCTTCTGATAACTTATACTGTACTGTACTTTATATGCATCGTACATAGGAAGTTATTTTGCAGAATTGATTTTCAGCATTCATTTCTAAACAAGCATGGATCCTGGCTCTTCATAGACCTTTGCATAATTTTGAAGTAACTTCAAGTACTAATACCATTCGGTTTTAGCTTGTTTTGAAACAGTCATCTAATCTCAATGTACATTCCATAGTTTGAGTGGTTCTTTTAACCTAGGATTTCAACTACTGAAAGCCATTTTGCTGTTATGTGGTTGTCCCTTCTGATTTATTGTCGCCTAGGATCTCAGCTGTAATAATGAGTTTCCTGTAACTGCTTTGCATTTTTCTGATTAGAAGTATTTTCTCTAGTAGTAATTATGCCATCTTCAGTTATTATTAGGTTTGGTGTAGGTAAGGTTCACGAAGGATTTCGAATAAGTTGACCAATATTAAACAACCATTAGCACGCCACTGACATTTATGGAGTATTCTTAATGCATAAGTTTTTGAGTACAAATTTCATCTAGGCAATTAATATTGGCTCCTACACATTGTAGATGCAGAGTAAGAAATTGGTAGAGTAAGCTCAATTCCTAGCTCGATATTCTTTCCTTTGAAATTTCTTGATCCTTCCATCATCAATCTCTTTTTTTTTGTTTCGATTCTCCTGGCTGTTTTTTAATATCAATCGCTACTTATTCTGAGCTAAACAAGTCCTTTGTGCGAAACCATTATTCATACTCCTTCAATTATAATGCTTTGATATTGTTAATCTTTTCCTATTTCATTGCTCAGTCACTAAAAGATGAATAAATATTCTAGTCTCTATCCAACAATACATCAATTACAACTTCCATAATATCAAACCATTATAATTCATTCATAAATTGTAGGAATAATAAGTTATGAAAGCTCTGTTCGTATTACAATGACTGAGGTGGTTTGTAAAATACTTTTTTCTCATCTGAGTGAAGAAAAGTGGAAAATTTAAAGATATAAATTTAACTCCATCATCCATTGACAGCATTACTTATGGCTCATTCACCAGCAGATAATAGTCCATAAATATTTCAAGTTGAAATGAAAAAAGAAAGAATGATTTACAATGGATAAAACTAGGATTTGAATTCCATCCTTAACAAGAAAATATTCTTTTATCAGCTACGCTGTGATATTGTTGCAGATTGTCTCCCTGAAATTGGTCATTTTTCCAGTAATTTTGAATACGTTTTGAGTAAATTGTGAGTATGGTAACTATTTATGACTTGCAGTTTAAAATGAAAGAATAATTGAGTAGATTTTGTTGTAAAATATTTATCATGAAATGCATGCCAATATCTTTTATCAATATTTTTTCATTATCAATATCTTGATACGGTGTGTATTATTTACATCATTATTTTATAATCAACCTTTAGAGTAAATTTTACAGTGAAATACCATGTATTATGAAATTTATTTAGGTCTTATAATCTATATCTATATTATTTCCATAATATTGAATTTAATTTAAGTGTTTCATAGATATTCAGATCTCTCTCACTTCCCTTCGATCTTTCCATTAGGTAAAATAAGCGGTAAGGTCAGATTTTTCCACTGCGGGGGAAGTAGGCGTAGATGACGATATGGTCAAATTTATTAATGTGAGTTATGAATCATGTTAGATAAATTATCTGACATGAGCTTTGCATATTATTTTGGTAACGTTTATCTTCCATTTCCTTTTTGTAAGACTACTTACAGTGGACTTCAGATGTAGCCTACACTGACGGTTCTGTGAATCTGCAGTACTTTAATGTAAATGAACAACGTTTACGTATACTATCGAAGTTTGTCTTAATGGCGAAAGCTAGAGCGACACTAATTGCATAAATTGAGAGCCTAGAGCAGATCTACCAGTGTAGAATGAACTCATTCGTTTCTTATAAGTTTGTGTGAATACATTCCATAGCAGATGGTATGGATGAGAAAAAAAGTTAATTAAAAAAAGGGAACTTATTTTTTTCATAATTGACGAAATGCTTGGTGCTTTTGAACCCATCTAAGGGACGACCACATTCAGAACATATCATTGTACCTTGATTCACCTCATTACCCACGCACAAGTCTCCTAATCAAGTGGACATCATTATCAAGAAAAAAATCAACTATTTCTGAAAATGTACTAGCAGACGCAAATCGAGGTGGGAGGGAAATTCATCACATTTCGAAATTTTTAAACAATCTTAAAACCTGTATATTTGTGTTATGGGAGATGTGGACCTTATGGAATACACCATAAATATTTTTGAGTTGATATTTTCTATCAAATCTTGGTTCGCCGCCGTGTACTGGATTATTTCAAAGTGAATGTTGGCTTTCACCCTTTCATAAGACAGCTGATTCAAAGTAATATTTGAACCTTCGCAGCAACTCTTGAATAGCTGGTATTACTACTATGACTATGTTATTCATGTATTAAATCAAAGCAGTAGAAAATTAAAAGAGGGTAGAACCAGTTTTCCTAGTGCGGGGTGGCAAGATGAATGGCAACTGTCGTGATTTGCTATGTATATAGTACTTACGTGATTATATTTATGAAAGGAGACAGAGTTGGTTCGCTTCCCAGAGAGGGAGAGAAAGGGCGCATGCGCCATGCCGTAGTCCGTGGCAACCACATCGATGAGAGGAATCTCCACGAGAGGAGCAGAGAGGAGCACATTCATCATCACGGAAAGAAGAACGTACAGAAAGATTGATCAGGTGAGATGGCCACACTCAGCTTCCACATGCATGTGTCAAGCTATTTGCATTCCAAAACAAAAACAATAGCCTATGCGTGTCAATCTTAACTTGAACTTTATGCTTCCAAGACGGTATGACTCACACTTATCAAATTGATAACTCTCATTCGTGTACGCTATTTGTTCTTATCGCATAGAACAAATAAAACTAATATATCTTTATTGATACATAATTTTATTCCATTTTATCTATGGCTCTCATCGTTTTAGCTATTTATTGACTGCATGCCGTACGTTGAAGACGTTTAAAAAGTGATTCTTCAATATTAGAGCACGTATGTTATGTTTTATTACAATTATTATTCTTTCAATATCATTACCGTTGTCATCGATACTTTGTGAACAGTTTTAGATCTGCTTATCCTTGGCTACTTCAGAGATACCGTGAATTGAAAGCAGCATTGAGCAGTATAATATTGTAGTAAACCTATTACCGTGCTTCAAAATAGGTAGTACTGTATAAAAATGTTGTATTGGTCTATTTTCCTGACAGGATTGTTGTGGTGGATAGTGAAACACCCTGCTTATGTAATATCAAACCGTCCTTCCATGATAGTATTCACGTCTTTGTGTATATTTTTTGTCTTTGCACCATCTTTTCAATTAGGTGTAGATAATTTTGTATTACACTTTTACTAATTTTTAGTTTTATTTTCTTCATGAAATTTGCACAGTTTTCACCAATAAAAAGTGTTTCAAATTGTGATATTTGTTATAAAATTTTCTTTTAATCTATCCTACATTTGCGTTCAATTTACAGTAGGGTATTGTTTTAAGAAAAGTTATTGCTTCATTGATCATCTTCGTCATTCTATTAATTTTTTTAATAATAAAATGATAATCATGAGATGAAATTATCCAAAATCAAATGATAATAAATGATCTACTAATAACAAATAATAATCATGTTTGTGATCAAATAATAATTTTATATCAAAAACATATAACTTAGAGAATAATACCGTATATACGAATAAATAATAGTAAAAAATGAGATAGAGAATGTTAATAACAAGTTGAAAAATAATAAAAAAGGAAATAAATAGTAATTTATTATCATAATCGTGAAAGATTGTATCCATTTTTGGGGGTTGTTCTGTAAGCTATTCCATGTGAGTGAATAGATAACTTTTTTCCAAGTCATGATCACAATGAGCTACCGGTTTGTAATTTATATTAACATCTTATATTATTGGTCTATTGAATATTTGATAGAATGTATTCATTCAATAAACTCTAGTAGGCCTACCGTATTTAATTGTTTTGAAAGAAAAATTATTTTTGAAGATTTATTCATTTTTCTGTATGCTTCATCTCACAACAATTAGTTTGTATTCAAGTATATCACGAAATTATAGATGTATCTTACTATTTTGATTGAGATTTATTCACGAGTTATATAGCTATTTAAATCAAACTACTAGAGTCACTTTAGAAAATAAGACACTTATGCGAGCAAACTATTTTGTTGCCTATTATGCAATGATTGGCTCTGCATATCCCAGATCACCGGATGACATTATCAAATTTATTGAGAAGATATACTTATCACATTAAACTTTTCAATCACCGCCCCCTCAGTAAGTCACAAAGCGTTTATTGTTTGATTGGAGCCACTCAAATATGAAACTGGTGCGTCATTCAATCTCTATTTTATAATGATTTGTCCTGGTTTGTGAAATCAATAAATAAGACTTTAATAGCTACTATAGTTATGTTCCATAATTATTGTTTTCGTCAATCAACCAGAAGCAGATATTAATAATCAAGAAAATTCACCTTTGTTCATCTATTACTGTTGTAGACATGCTCCAATTTAACTCATGATGTTGCAGACTATTTAATATTTGAAAATGCGGTAAACTTATAAAAATATGAAGTAGTGGATGATAATTGTATCAAATGCCTAATGCAACATATGCTAGAGAAAATATTTTTTTGTAGAATAGAAATTTTTTAAGAATATCAAATTCTGTTCTTGGTATTACATTTAATATCTATTAATATTGGACAGATTTAAGTCATTTATACAAGGTTGTGGTTTGTCGAACCAAAACACTTGAGTTTGTCATCATGGATAAACAATTGAAACTTGTAAAGTATCGTACTGTATACTGTTTGCAGTTTCCATTGATATTTGAAGGTCCCGTGTGTTATCTTTAATTACAGCATAGCAAACCACTTATATCTATGTAGTACTTGTATTTTCAATCAGTATCTGGACATTTTGTTTCATTCTCTAGTTAATTTTACATTTATTCCAGTGTTTTTTAGTTTTTGTGATATTTTTTGATCGGCAATTTTATAAAAAGTTTTACAAATGGATTTATAAAACAAAGAAAAGTTGTAAGTAATTTATATAACAGTGTCTTGAACTTCAATTTTTCTTGAATTTGACAGGCTTCCTCTGAGGAAAAATGGCAGGCTACCCTGCCTCATCTAAGAATTCGCTTGCGAGAGAGTGATTTTTAACCAGAAGAGCTCCAACATAGGCCTACATAGATAAATTGCACATACATCTTGTGAGATGCATCAGTGACCTCTAGCACCAAATATTTAAATTTTCGGTAAGATCACTGCTCACATTCATTGAAATTAATTGGAATTTTAGACTTTTCTCAGTCCACGTATAAATCAGATAATGATATTTAAATACTTATTACCTATAGAAACTTTGAATTAAATAATGCATTACCTGTACCGCATGGTCGTTTTTCAGCTATTTGGTGAGGGGGGTATGTCTGAGAAAGGTGTTGATTGATGATGGTTGTAGACTCTCCATCAGAGAGTTGAATAAACTATATACCTTCAACAGCTCTGTTTTTAGATATTGAAGAGGTCTGAATAAGCGATTTTAAATTAGTATACAATTATTGCTGTATTTGACTGAAGAATAGACCCAGTAGTGTAACTGGAGTGGCAGTGTGGGGGGGGGGGAGACTAATTATGCATTGGTGGAGTAGGGATGTGCTCTAGGCAATATAATGTTAACTGGTGGAAAAGGCGGAGTCCTCTATCAATAATTTATTAATGACAATATACAAGTAGATGAGACTTTATTTTAAAAGGGTTGTTCGGGGGTACTCCCCGGGAATTTTTGAAGAATAATCCACTTTTTAACGGTGACCGATTAGATAGGCCAGCAAAAAAGACGTTGTTCTCTGCTGTAAAAAATCACTTACCGGTGGTTCGGAACCCACCTAAAACTGTAGGTCCAACTCATCAATCACCATCATCCAACTCATTACCTACGCACAGGTCTCAGACCTATGTGGGCTTCATCCTAAAAAAAAACTACATTTTAGAAATTCTTAACATTTCAATTCAATAAAAATATACTTGCTTCAGAAGGACACTGTATCTTCAGCATGAAATTCAATGAACTCGCTCAGTTCAGATTTATTTCCTTCTGTCTAGACAACCAAATAGAACTGTGAAATTTTAAAGTGAAATTGAAATTAAAGTGATTCGTAAAAAAATGTTCTGGAATGGAGGTAAAAATGTACGAGTAGTATAAAAGGGAATTTTTGGAAGATTTCAAGCCACAGTATTCAGGTAAATCATTTGTCTTCAACAGATTTTCATTTTTTCCCAAAAAATGAATTCAAATCAAAAAATTCTACTGAATAATTTTTTTATAATTTCAAGAACTTGTCTCTCTAGGTTTGTTCAAATTCCAAAAAAAAAATTGTCTTAGGGGATCTATCCCTCTGATCTCCCTCACTGTTATGTCACTTATTAGGTCAAAATAGAAAACATTTAAGTAAATTTTCGTTGAAGTTCTTCAGTTGAATACATTTATTTTCGTATAGAACATCCATCATTTCTATTTCAAATAATCCCAAAGTCTCTCAAATTAGTTAGATTATTAAATAATTTTCTAATTTCTCCAATTTTCTAGTGGCTGTAATATATTTCCTCCCGAAAAATTCTGGCATCGTCTCTCCTCTCGATATAAAAAATCGACTGATACGATAATTACCCTGTCATATGAGAGAAATCTATGGCGTCTGGCTTATAGATTCATCATTATCATAAGATTACCCAGAAGAGAACAAGAGATCTGGGAAACACCAGCTGAGAACTAACTGGGGAAACATAGTTTGTGTACGATTTTCAGAAATTATGATAAATATTTACAGTTTGACCTTTTTCATCAGTTGTTGTCCAAAGTAAAACATCGCCGTTTTCAAAATATAGGGATATTATTCGTTGTCAGAAATGATGATTATTGGGAATGATCTTATCATTGACCAACAATAGTTGGTTATACTCGTGTTTAGTCGGTTTATATTCTCGTGGGATCCATTAAAGCATCTACTAACGTACCCTCCTCTCATCCTAGTATTTCCTTAGCCGTGTTGAAGACAGGCCAACTTACCTTCTAACTTCGCCTTTCTATGTAGATGCATGTTGCATCATTAAATTTAGGCTTCCATTACTAATCTCATCTGTAATTCTGACCAATAGTACCGTAGTTCATAATTTCAATTACTTTTAACTTGAATTGCATCATCTACAATCAATGCAATTTTATATTTTTATGTAATCATTCAAAATTACAATTTTGTAATATTCTTTAATCTACATAGACTTGTACAATCTACAATCTAAATTGACTTGATTTGTTTCATTGGCGATACTTAATGAATTTTAATTTACTGACTAAGATTATTAGGCTACAGTGATTGAAAATGTTCAATATTAAAATGTTTTCTAAAATGTTCAATGCAATCTAATTTTTATTTTGAAAATAAAGGAGTTTGAAAATAAAATTAATATATTATTTTTTATAACAAGACTAGTTAGAAGGTAAATCTTACTGGTTAATGAACATTTGGTTGAACAATTTTGGTTGAATTTTCACACAAGTTACAAAACAAAATTATTGTTTTCAACATAGTATGACAGGAAAGAATATTGTTTCCCATTCAAAAAGTGATAGCCTATCTTCATTCTACATGAGATAGTCTTTTTGACATTGATTTTAATCTTGCAGAAAACCTCATTCTCAGAGTTGTAAATAGAATGATTCGTTAAAAAAAATATTTCTATGCTCTTTTTCCACTAAAAGGTTAATAATAAAGTAGAATTTCTTCTGATTATCATGTTGGTAATAATAATAATAATATGTTGGTAATATCTTGCTACAACGCTTCATTTTTTTGATTGAAAATTCAAAATGCACTTGACGGCACTTCTAAAGTTTTGGAAAAAATATTGTGAAATTATGTAATTTTTCTTCCATAAAATAACAAAAACTCGAATTTTGACAACCATATTCTAAATATCTTGTGAAGAATCATTTGTTTGAAGTGACAAACATCAGATTTGGATTAAGCGCCTAAAATACATAAGACAGAAGGAAAATTACTACTCAGAAGACTTCATCATTTTCCACCAAATTACTATTTCCATGGTTTAATTTATTATCTTTTCAGTATATAAAAATGAATGTCTGTCTCTATGTATGTATGTTCCCTATAGACTTCAAAACTACTTGACAGATCGGCATGAAACTTTGGGAATATGTTGTGTGAATATTGGGGATGGTTTCTGACCATAAATTTTAATAGGGGAGCTAATAATTATTATTAATTAATCCATTTTATAGACCTAACCTACTGAACTTGCCGGCCAAACAGCTTAAAAAAACAGCTGATATAAGTCAACAGTTTTTAATCATATGGCAGGCCCCTTAGCGGCGTTATTTACGCTGTCTTTAAACAGCAAAAGACTTTGCACTTTGCATGTAGGCTACCGCGGTGCAGTCGGAGCCTTGCAATATGTAGGAAACATACGACAGGGTATGATGAAATGTAATTATGCCAGGTGGTTGACATCTGTTAACCAATGCAGCTAGAAATTTGAAATGCAGCCTCAGCGGGAGGTGGCAAATAATAAAATAAAAAACCTAGCTTCTACCCTTATAGTCGTAGGAGGTTTAAATTTGAAATGTTTCTTCATTCAGAGGTGGTGATTAAGAAAACAATGAAGCCTCTATGATCGGCTGGAAGAGGCCTAGGACTAACTTCTTTCCTAATTTGAAATGTAACCTCAGCGGGAGGTGGCGAATAATAAAATCAAAGGAGAATTTTTATGAGAACGCAGCAACGCGCGTCGTGCCAGCTAGTACGAAATAAATTCTGTCGTAGGACGCGGCTCAAAGAATATTATAATCAGCGTACAATCAATGCCCTGTATCCAAAAATAATTCATAATCAGCTGTTCACTATGTGACGCACATAATTATGTGCTGTCTAAAATTTTCAGTGAACTTGGACCACTTTGGCTCGGACATTTTTGTTTTCAGTAGAATTCAGAGAAAATCTTCGTTTTTAGATCAGCTGTGAAATTAATGAAATGTGACAGTATGGCTCTGAGGAACACATTTGGTGACGAAAATCAAGATGAGATCTCTCTTATTAATTGAACGACTTTCTAATTTTCCAGCTTTTCCCTTCAAATCTAACAACTTTTCATTTGAAACAATATTCTTATTTATTTTTAGAAAAAGCCCTGATACTGTTCTGTACTGCATCCTGTTTTGAGCACCAGCCTCAGTAGGCCTATTTGAATATTGTTGTCAAATTCATTTATGTTGTAGCTATTTTGATGGATATTTCGAGTGCATACTCTTTGGACTAAAACATAGCGTTGAGGTCTGAAGAGTCACCTACAGTCGAATCGGCTATGGTACTATATACATACATACTCTCAGTATTAACGCTATGAGCCAATTTGGATAGTCTTTGTTACCATGCTATGAGTGGGAGTTGGACCAATTCATTCTTGCATGAAATGATCAGAGTATTTCCAGATGGAATATGAATAAATCTTAAAGATTAAGATTGAGATAATTTTTATGGAGTATAAATTGTGTGATTAATTGTGATAAATATGTTCTATTCAATTTTATGATTAATACTTTAAAATATTCAATTTATTTTTCACAGCAGCCACATCCATGGTGCCTCCTAAAAAGTTTACTTTGAATAAACGACTTCTGCTCTTGTTTATATTTGGTATTCTTATCGTCTGGATTGTACTACAAATTGATATTGAAGAAAATAGTCTGGAAGTTGTAGAACCCCATTTTCAACCAACAGGTAATGTAGTACCCTATAACAATTTATATATTTATTTGACTGATATATATTATTATATGTTTGTTTGTGGGCTGCTTCATTCAGTTTCCACGGTATTGAAGACTGATGATTTGAAAAATTATGCATCATGCAAGGAGAGCAATCTTTTAGTCATTGTCTAGTTGTAGATCCATGCTTAGGTTATCAAATAGAATATGTTCTTTATCCTTTCTGCTTTCTCAACACAATTGTTCGCAGTCATTTATATCTCAATGATTTATCATGGTTATTAGGAATAAAAAACGTTTTCTTATCAAAATCAGTTCCTTTGAGTTGCTATGAGTTTATTAAAAACTATACTTCTTCAAAAATATATTATTCTTAGAATAGGAAAAAATTTGACTTACAATAAAACCCTTAATTTTTGTAGGACTGCAATGCAATGTTTGCACTACTATATTGTATTGTATGCGTTAAGTGCATTTTATATTTAATCATTAATGAATCAATATCATGACATTATCTACATATTTTTTTCAATATTCCTTTTCTGTTACTATCTTTATGTTTCTTAATTTCTTTGCTAGAAACATATATTCAGTTATTTGAAAATTTCTATATAAAAGTTAATTATTATTGATGAAAGATCTTTACATGAGAGAATCAGTGAGAATGAGATTTGGCGACTCTGGTAGCGCAGTTAGTTGGAGCGCTTTTCTGTGAAAAGATAAGGTTCTGGCTGGCTTCGTTTCCTGCATTCTTGGGTTCGGATCTCATTCAGTCATAGATGTTTCTCATCATCCACCCATTCACCTCATTAACCACGCACAAGTCTCCAGAATCATGTGGGCATCATTCAGCAATAAAAAAATGATATATGGCAGAGTGAATGGAGACTGCGGTCGTGTAGTAGATAGTGCAACGTTCATGATTTCAATCCAAAATATTTTTATTAATTTGATTTTTGGAATAGGGATGTTGCAAGACCTCACATTCAATAAATATTCCTTAAGCTATGAAATAGCATAGGCCTACATCGCACAAGTGTATAAGAATGCCACTCCTCACACAATCAAATTTTTACTCTAGTACTCTCATATGTTTTATTTGACAAATTTTGTTTCAGAGACGACGCTAAAAATTTCGGAGTTCTTGATTAACACAAAGGGGTGTAGAATCCCAGCAATGGAGCCTTTTGACCCATCAATAAAGAAATTCGTGTTTGAAGATGAGCCAGTTATTTGTGAGACAGAAAAGTACCCACCAATTGTCGATTCAAATGCTACCCATGTTTACTTGGATTCTGCTGCCATATTAGCGTACAATTTAACCAATCTTACCTGTTGTTATGAGCCATTCTGGAGAGTGGAAGCTGATGAATCAGAAGTGGTTGACGGAGTTGCCTATCATGACATAGACAGTTTTTACAGGTAAGACAAAAATGAACGTTGTACTACTTTATTTGTTATTTTCCACTCCAAACTTTTGAAAACGATTTTTTTTCTGAAATTGTAATTTTTCATTGACCTCCTGGTTACTCTCTTCTATTTTTCTTGCCACTTGCAGTTTCAACATCTTTGTACCTCAATGGTTCTTTTGTTCAATGTGTTCAAATAATAAGATGCTTAAGCTTCTAACGCTCAAACTAACAAGAACTAAATGCTTTGAATTCTTTTCTAATATGAAGGGTCAATCATCTAATGATTTGAAGCTTTAAATTCAAAGAAGGTCATGAGATTTTATAATAATGTGTTAATGAACGACCGCATTTGTAAAGTTCTGAATAGCGCTCAATCATTTGTTGAAATGGTAACAGATCAACAATTGAAATGTACAAACATCATTGACATCTAGTTTCTTGCCAGACATATCTCAATTTCAATCACAATAAATTTAATGAGAAATAATCTGCCTATAATATTTAGGATCCCTTTTCAGAATCGAGATTCTAATACTAACTTGAAATCTGGAATGGTTTCACGATTAACTTTTTAATCTATCGACACTACAAAAGCACAGTAATTAGAGCTGTATCGCCTAGTACCGTATCCACTGACCGCCTCTTCTAAAATTTGCTGAGAATGAGAATTAAATATTATTCCAATTCGGAATTGATCATTAAAAACGACAGAACTGATTAGTTTTATTGAATGTTTATGACTTATTTTATATATTATATTTATAACTATTTTCTGCAACATTGTACCAGTACCATTTTAGCTGACTATTAAAAACCTATGATTTTGGTTTAAATTTTAGAAAAATGGCAAATTTATCGCAAAAACGTGTAACTATCATTTTGCTGATGCACGATTGAGTGCCTATCTATAAAGCTAGTGGTATTTGAGTGCTTTGTTTCCAGTTTGTAAAATATGTTTTTCGTGTGATTTCTATTCATTTGTGTTTTTTTAAGAGTGATACATTTCACATCGTTTCATCACTCGTATAAACACAATCTGTAGAAATGCCATAGGTCTATGAAATAAATGTTTTATTATCAATAAACAATAATATAAATCTGCAACATAATTTCTGTATATGAAAGAAATTGATTAGTTTGCACATTATCATAGCAATTCTTTGTCTTTAACATCGTTATTAATTATTCATATGAAATGTCTGATGCTGACAAAATTGTCTATTCTATTTACTTGTGTTTTTTTGAGAGCGATACATTTCACATCGTTTCATCACTTCTATAAAAACACAATCTGTAGAAATACCATAGGTCTATGTAATAAATGTTTTAAATCAATAAACAATAATATAAATCTGCAACATAATTTCTGTATATAAAGGAAATTTATTCGTTTGCCACATTTTCATGGCAATTGTTTGTCTTTAACATCGTTATTAATTATCATTCATATGAAATGTCTGATGCTGACGAAATTGACACGAAACCATTTAATCACGATAACTTAGAAAATAAAATAATGATGTTTATGTATGATTTTGAGAGCATGTCTACATGTTTTGTAAATGAGAGCTTAATGATTGATTGACTCGTGTAAAATGATCAATAACATTTTTCAGGTACCACAATCATTGTATAGAATTTGAAGAGGCGGAAAAAATTGATAATTACGAATTTATCAAAGTCACTTGTACGACAGATAACAGAAAATTTGTCGACTATCATTCATTCGCGCCATTTAAAGATCATCTAAAAAGAAAAAAGAAGAATACAGATACCGATAATGTGAATGTGATGATCATTGGAGTGGATGCAGTATCTAGACTAAATTTATATCGACAAATGCCTGCCACTTTGCATTATCTAAAAAGTCAATTGAAAGTGATTGAACTTTTTGGATATAACAAAGTTGCCGATAACACGTTTCCTAATTTAGTTCCCGTCTTAACCGGCCTCACAGAAAAAGAACTAGTTGGAAAATGCTGGCCTACACCAAAGTCAACGTTTGATAAGTGTCCATTTCTATGGAGGAATTACAGCGACTCAGGTTACATCACATGCTTTGCAGAAGATGCATCTTGGATGGGAATCTTCAACTACCTCAAATTTGCATTTTGGAAGCAGCCCACTGATTATTATTGGAGAATTTTCAATAAAGTGGCGGAAGAAGATATTGGCCATCAAAAACGTATGAACGCTAAACTTTGTATTGGACGTAAATTAACAGCTGGAGTATTATTAGATTATGCAGAGAAGTTTTATATATCAACTAAAGAAAATCGTACTTTTAGTCTGATATGGGGATCTAGTCTTTCGCATGATTATTTAAATCTGCCAAAGTTTGGTGACGATTATTACAGAGGGTTTTTAGAGAGGCTTAATAGGAAGGGTGTTTTCAATAACTCGGTTTTAGTGTTTATGAGTGATCACGGTATAAGATGGGGTGATATAAGAAGTACTTATCAAGGTCACTTAGAAGAAAGGTTACCATTTTTATTTTTTAGCTTCCCTGAATGGTTTAGAAAGAAATTTGCCGTAGCTGTAAATAATCTGAGTTACAATACTCGTCGATTAACAACGCCATTTGATCTGCATGAGACATTGCTACATTTACTTAGCCCAAATGACTTGACTGAGGATGCTCTCAACAGGAAGATTGATTCTATGAAAAATCATATAGTAAAACCTAGAGGGATCAGTCTTTTTCTGCCCATCTCACAAGAACGGACCTGTGCAGATGCCGGTATCACTGAGCATTGGTGCTCGTGCCACCAAACTGTGTCAGTAGCTCTAAACGACACCACAGTTGTTGAGGCAAGCGAATCTGTGGTTTCCTACATGAATAGCCTTATTGAAAAGTTCAAGCAATGCGCTAAACTCCAGTTGAACAGAGTTATGAGTGCCCGATTGGAACAAACGCTGCCTCACATTAAAAACTCAGACACAGGAGTACAGGATTACATTGTAACGCTTGAGGTGAAACCGGGAGGAGGTATGTTTGAAGCCACAGTTCGTCACAGCACTAACAACACATTCAACTTGATGGGTACTGTCAGTCGAACTAATACATATGGCAAACACAAATCGTGTATGGATAATTATCACCTAGAATTATACTGTTATTGCTTGTACACTGTTTAATAATTTTTAGTTTGGGGCGTGTCTTACACTGTGATATACTTAACAGATTTTTATCCTACTCCATTTTAGAGTGATTTTATCTACTGAGATTAGCTATTTTCAAATCACTGGCCAAAGTGGGTTTATTGTCGAAGCTTTTTATTCATATGATGTGCTGAGATTTTAAACGACCTACTTTTTTAACTCATTATATGCAGTACAAATATTAGGTTTATTAGGTTTCTGTTCCCCTTTAATCACTCGACGAGTTCCTGTTAATATATAGTGTCAAATTACTTGCTATTATTAATTAGTGGGTTAATCATCAACGATTTCATACGGTATGAGATTTTCAACTAACCATTTTTCCACTCATACTGCTGAACAAATTCTATTAATAGTTTTTTCACCCTTTACTCACTCAAAAATTCCTGTTAATTTATGAAATTATTGGCCAAAGTAGTTTTACTGTTGAAGCAGTAGTTTTCCTATTCATTTGAGATTTTTAATTAAATATTTTTCAACTCATAATGCAATACAAATTTTACTGCATTGTCCCATATTGCCGAAGTTTTACATAATACATTCCACTATTATTACTCAGCTTTATCCATTTTTACCGTAATTAATAATCTAGAATATAATATGAATAACTCCTGACAACGCATTAGAAATTAGCCTAGATGCACCATTTTGGCCTCTGTACATTCTACACTGCATTTCGTTGACCAACTGCTATGCAAGATTCAATAGGATGCCATTCTGCGGTTACCAATTGTGTTTTAAAGATCAGTATTTTATATGATCAGAAATATAACATATTTTTATTTTTTTAATTTCGTTTTACTGCTCATTTCATGTGACCAACTTATGTGCCAACTTATTTAACAGTTAACAACTTTTTGTCTAGGATGATCAGAGGAATACCCAAAATACAATTTTACCATTAGGTAAAATACTGTATTGACAGGAATGCATATCTAGTACTTTATATTTTTTTATTGCGGATGATGCCCATATGAGTCCGGAGACTTAAGCGTGGTCAATGATGAGAAACATCCATGCCTGAATGAAATTCGAACCCAAGGCTGTAGGAAACGAAGCCAGTCAGAGCCCCTTATCTTATCACAGACAAGCACTCCAATCAACTGTGCTACCAGAGCCACCACTTGTCCTATTTGTCCTGAACTTCATGTGTGTGTGTGCTACAAAAATCATTTCTTTCCCATATTTCAATTTGGTTAGGGAAAGAATAAGTAGTACCTATAATTTACTGGCTCAAAGAATACATTTGAATCAATGTTTCAAGAAGCTCATCAAAGAGAACACAGTGAATACTATTGATTCACCCTGTTGTTCTGGTAAAATATTAACAAACTACTGAAGCTTGTGAAAAGATGATGAAAATATCGAAAAATTAAAAAAAGGTGATAAAGCTTTTTATAGTGCACGGTACAATAGCTACATTCAGATTGAATTAAGTGTCAGAGTCAAGTAGAATTAGGCTAAAAAGTGACGTTTCAGAAATTAAATGATGAATGTATGCCTACGTAGCGCCAATTTTTCGGGCATGTGTAGTACTAGGCACCGTGAAGAACGTATACTTTCTGAAAACTTTACATCTCGCTGCGGATCTAGAAGATGTAAAGCCTTTTATTTGGTTATTTGTGTGGTAGTAGAAACATGTATTATCCATTGATAATATAACATAACATAACATAACCTGAACTACAAAAAACAACAAATCCACATCAAAAAACATTGTCATTGAAACAGAAACAAGCATCCAACGCACAGACCCACAAATACATGACGAACTTAGACTAGTACGGTAACCTACAACACAATAAAAACAAACAACTCACAACCACACCCACCCATAAATTCAGAAAACCACCCCATAAAAGAATTGAAACACAAAGCTCTAACTCACAATCTCACCTATATCAAAGCAGACAAAGGCAACACTACAGTTATCATAAACAATGAAGAGCTGAACAGAAAAACACTCGACTACATAAACAAAAACAACATTAAACAACTACACACCGATCCCACAAATGTTTACCAACAAAAAATCAAGCAAATAATCAACAAGACAAATCATGTAATCAATGATTCACAAAAAAAAGTCTGAAACAAATACACCCTTCTGCACCATCACTTCAAACACTCCCCAAAATTCACAAACCCAACATACCTATTAGACCAATTGTAAACTATCGAGAAGCCCTTGCCTATAAACTAGCAAACACATAGATTCAACACTGAGAAAACTAATTAATATCAACAACAACACATACATAAAAAACAGTAGCGATCTTATCACAAAAATAAAAGACACAATTTCCTCAAAACTCCACTCTTGCATCTTTCGATATAACAAATCTATACACCAACATACCTATCAATGAAACAATAGAAATAATAAAGAACATCCTTAATCACAACAACACAGCTACAGAACATATGAATTAAATAATAGGCATCCTAAAAATCATCACTCAACAAAATTACTACACCTTCAACAACAAATTTTACTCACAACCTGATGGACTGCCAATGGGCTCACCAATTTCAAGCATATTTGCTGAGATCTATCTCCAACACTGCGAAAACACTCATAAAATATACTCTTTATTAATAAAAAATTTTCTTAGAACATACTGGCACAGATATGTAGATGATGTTCTATTGCTACACAGAGGAAACAAAAGACAATGTGAACAACTCCGATCATACATAAAAAAATACATAAGAACATTCGATAAAAAGCTGAATATGAGCAAAGCAATTCAATCAACTTCCTAGACCTCTCAATTACAAAGAACACAAACCAACAACACAGCTTTAACATCTATAGAAAACCAACAATGACAGATACCCCAATACACATTACCTCCAATCATCCAACACAACACAAACACTCAGCATTCAGGTCAATGCTACACAGACTCAACAACACACTGACAATTACAACACTGAACTAAATACAATAAAATACCTAGCACAAGAAAACGGCTACAAACACGACCTAATTGACAAACAAAACACCAACACCACTGACAAAAAATACATCACAATGACATACATTAATCCACAAACTAGCAAAAATCTTCAAAAAAGCCGGCCACACCATCTCATTCAGGACGAAAAACAAAATAAAAAATGCACTTACACTCAAAACCATACTGAACACAAAAAATACGATCTCCCAGGGATCTACTAACTGAACTGCTCTGATTGTTACAAATTCTACATAGGAAAAACAGGCCGCACATTCAAACAACGTTACAAGGAACATTTTCAAGCCTTAACATCAAAAGCTGAATTGAATTTCGCCGACCATATCATTCAAACTGGACACACTTTTACTGACATCACTACCAACCTACACATTCTACATATAATAATAATAATAATAATAAGCGTATGGCTTTTAATGGTGGGGAGACCCTTACGGGTAGTTCCACCTCGCCGTTTGTGCCATGTTACGGGGAACATGGTGGACCTACTATTCTAGGTGGGTTCCGAACCACCGGGTAAGTGGTTCTATTCTACATATAAAATCTAAAGGACACGAACTCAACACCTTGGAACAATTAGAAATATACAAACACACCACACACAATAAACAAAACATCCTCATTCAATAACTAAATTTTAAATCACACAAACTTTTTGATCACATTCTACAAACAGCACAATTCTTCTAACCAACAAACCAACATCGCCGATCTAGAATGCCTTGATAATGTGATTCAATACCTCTAAAACGTTCGGCCTACAGTATAAGTACGGTAAATTAATTCTACTTATTCTTAATGAAAATTTGACTGCAAGTCGTTGAATTCACTTGAAAAGTTAATATTAACAACGCAGTTCGTCATGGAACAAGAAATCCAGGAGTATAATTTCTCACTAATGGTGAGTGGATGGGGGTAGTTTACAGATACTTTTTCAGTTTTCTGCTTATACAGAATGTCCTATGTAAGTTGTAAAAGCCGGTTACCAGAGATTCTACATCAAATTTCTGACAAAAAATGTGCAGTGACGTTTTTGAAAATGGGGCCTTTGTTTTCGAGATATCTCGATTTAATGACTTTTTTAAGATACGCTCACTTCCCGCCATTTAATGCTCAATAACTCAAAAACTACTGATCGGATTGGAACTGTGACATTTTGGAAAGAGCTCAACATTTCGCTAAAGATACACGTATTTTCAATAAGTAACCCAATCATTTCGGGTGTTTTTAGGGGTCAAAGTACAAAAAGTGGATTTTCCGAAATCTTTCCGAAATTTCAAAGCGATTTTTCTTTATTTGTTTTTAGGATGACATAATGAAAATTTTACATAAAAAACTTCCTCATTTCTCAAGCTTTAAAATGAGACTAAAATTTTATAAATTGGTAAATTGCAAATGCTTGAAAATTGTAAAAAACTGTCACAAACCCACAAGAATTAGTGTCTAAGGGACAAGATGAGCTGAAAGAGTAGAAATGTGATGATGAGAGTATTAGCGGAAAAACATCTGATTACAACAAGATTTTGAAATCATAACAAACATTTAATGGCGGGAAGAGTCATTAAAAATCGAGATATCTCAAAAACAAAGATCCCATTTCAAAAACGTCAGAAATTTGTTGCAGAATCTCTGGTAACCGGCTTTTACACCTTACATGTGTCATCCTGTATAACTAGGGAAAACGCCAAAATTAAACGATTAATTGCACTCCTCCAAGTGATAGCTCATTCTTCTCATCTCATTGAGGCGACCCAGTTCATTTAAACTGGAGACACTTTTACTGACATCACTATACCAACCTACACATTCTACATATAAAACCTGAAGAACATGAACTTCGGACACGAACCCGGTGGTTCGGAACCCACCTAAAACTGTAGGTCCAACTCATCAATCACCATCATCTAACCCATTACTCACGCACGGGTCTCAGTCCTATGTGGGCTTCATCCTCCAAAAAAAAACTCAATACCTTGGAGCAATTTGAAATATACTAACACACAATAAACAAAACATCCTCATTAACAACGCAGATCGTTATGAATCAAGAAATTCAATAAATAAATAATGATTAATTAATAAATCAAAAGTTATAGTGTTTTTTTAAGATTATTGGAAATATGGTTTTACCAGAACCTGGTGCAATCTGGAATTACTGCGTCTTAATCCAAAAAATTTTGGTTAGCACATTTTCATGTTCCTAGGACCTTTCCGCTCCCAAATGTACCTAGTCAGACGGTGGAGGGTGGCTCACTTGATCCCCAACTTTGGACCCACCTCACCACCTTTGAACGATCAATCGCTCTCCACTGAGTGCATGATAGCTCATTTTTCTCAACTCATTTTGGCGCTCCGAATTTATTATATGCAACATATTCCGTATGGAACTGCGTATAATATGGAACCAATAATATGATTTTTCCCAAGCATAGATCAGGAGTTATTGTTATTTGAAATTTCTATAATATATTCTATTTAAACACTAGATCCTTTTAATAGGTATAAGTTGAGAAGTATGCTTGGAGAATGATATTAGTATTAAAGGGAATTACATTTTCTAAATGAAAGGTTCTGAGTAACTTCTCTGTCCATGCCGAAATAGGCTTGTAAAATAAATGGACGAATTGATTGTTTTGCAAACAACAGAGCTTTGGTGACATGAAATATCTTTCAGTTTTATCTAAGGGATTTGAAGGTTCTAATGGCACTGATATTAAAGAAGAAGCTATAACCTGCAATTTGAGACTAGCAACCTTGCACTTTTATTTCCAGTAGTTCTTTATTTATAGCTACTTCAATATTGAAAAATCATCATTTTTCAAATTTAATGTAAGGCTATCTATGTATCGGCCTACTACCTTTTCATCGGAAATTCTCAATCTTATACAGTATCAAAACTGACACTATATTTCTATTGTTAATACCTACATGATTTTCACTCACTTATACTGGAGGGATGCATTTCACTTCTGAGGCTCATGAAGCTTCTCTTTATATGCGAAATGCATCCCTCCAGTATAAGTGAGTGAAATTAATATATCAAATAGAAATACATTGTCAGTTTTGATATAAGATTGTTCATCAAGTATTTCGTCATGGAAAACATCACAAATGAAATTCTCAGTTATGTTCGGAATGTGTTATATGCTACATATGAATATAGCATAAGAAGTGGAGCTGCTTTTTCATGGGGAAAAGTTATTGGCCCTACGTTGTTTATCAGGCCAAGTACTACACATTGCCGAAAAAAATTAAAACTGCTTGATTTAATTCCTGGAATTTCCCTATTTTTACTACAGTAGCCGTGTTGTAAATAGTTGTATTTTGCCTTAAAATACAACTATGTAAGCCTACAAGTTCTGTTATATAACTCGTAATCTTAAGCCTTTTGATCACATTTTGAGCTACTTTTTCCATCTACTAGCAGTCGAATTTACTGTGCTTGATTATTAATAATGATTAGAAAAATCAAGCTTTTCCTTTGATGAATATAAAATTATGTCATTGGCTGGATAATTGCAGTGAATTCAGTATCAAGAACTCAGTATTAGTATCTAAAAGCTAGTCATTCAAAATAATGTAATGTGGGTAAATGTTCGAGAATCCTGTTTATTGATTTTCTAGGTACCGTACAATGCCTTGGATGAAAACAAAATGCTCTGACGTTCCTTATCAATTTTTCTAAAAATGGACAACGATTTTTCATATTAGTGATGACTCCTTGCATTTTGTGGAGGACAAAATTACATAAAACATCTATGTATTTACTTATTTTGTATTGTGACAGTGAATGTGAAGGCGCAACAGACTCAAGTCCCAAACGCTCTCGTCACAAATTTTGAATATGTCATATTGCCCTAAAAATTGAGGTTAATTTTAATGCTGAAAATTTAGATAAACCAAAATACTCCAAAATTTTTAGTTTTGTAGCTACAGTAATATTGAATGAATGTTGTATTATTGCAATTGTCTAATATTCCAAATTTAAGAAGGTCTAGTCTATTTCATTGCTTTGCTAAAACATTATACAGCATCATACTCACAGTAGCCTGTATTTAACAAAGGTAGTTCAATAAGAAAAGTAGAAATTCATGAGGAATAGGGTAATGTTTGAGTAAACAGACAGTTTACAGGGCATTCCTTTTCAGGTATTTTGTTCTCTACAGCACCTGATATAATAATCTGTTTATTACCAGCTTTATCCTATAGGGTACAAATCGTAATATTTGGGTGCCGATTTCAATCAGGGTGTTAATTCAAAGCTGATACAGCACATTCAGTCCTTTTGCAAATTTTTGGTAATAATGATATTTTTTGATAATATAGTTTTTACCATTACCTTGCCACTTCTTTGAGTTAGTAATCGTTAAAAATTAAGTATTGTAGATTAATAAGAAATAATTATTATAGTTTGTAGTCTAAAATCATATTTGCCATTTTTTTTTATTAAAATTGACACTTTTCTGGTTGGATATTATTTTCACTCACTAAAACTGGAATGATGCATTTCGATTTTGAGGAGGAGCTTCATCAGTCAATCACCAGGGCTGATTGACAAGGTATAAAATTGCTGGGCAGTTATAATAAATTATCTAGTATTTAGTCATAGTGTTCAAAGATTCTTTTTGTCGTTTTATATTTTTTTTAAATTCTCAATAGGCTAAGTCATGTTTGTTGGGAAGGAAATAGAAAATGGTGGTGAGGTTGCCGCATTATATGCAAAAAAATAATAAATTCATTCAAGTATTTTTGCAATTAATATTATAGTCTTATTTGCATCTTATAAGGCCTAACTTAGTGCTTCGATCAATTTGAATAGCCTATAACTATTTTTTATCTTAGTATAATATCTAGCAAATTAACTTATTACTTCATACATTATTCAAATAGTTTCTGAAATACAACCAACCAACATTCAATAAAATGTTTATTAGAACGTCAAGAAACTTTTGTCGTGATAAGCACTCATTCTATGTAGTAAAAAATTGTACCGCAGATTCTTTATTTCCGTCATTGTAATAGATTGATAGAACTAGGATTATCTGATTCTTGCCAAGAAGATTAATAAAGAGCAGCACTGTTATAGTGGAACTTTCTGCTAATAAAACGAATGAACTGCTTGGAAGTAAAATTTCAAGTTATGTAAGGCTCAGTAGTCAGTAATTCTGGAGCATCGGATTATCTTATTGCCCCTTGTCGAAACCGTAAACTTCACTACAATATAGCTTACAGTCATTGTTCAAAACAATTAAATTATTCTGAAATAAAAGGGAATTCACGGGTAGAAGTGGAATATTACAGGACTATTTTTCATTATCTATTTTTATTAAGCCGTCGCATGTTGCTAGTCATTTAATATGTGTATAGTTCCTTACCTTTAAAGACTTTTAGGAGGGTAAATAATAAATTCTTTGAGAATTTATTACACAATTTAAAATAAGAAAAAAGCTCATATAAACATAGAATCGTAAACGCCTGTTAGAAAATTTAATATGGAGGACGATATCAAAATGTCCAATAATTCTATATTTACATTTTATTTCAAAATGAGGTATTCTCTCATTCAGGTTATAAGTATTGGCTTTATGTAAAATGAGTTGAAAAATTGAATGAAAGGATTTTTAACTTCATTGATTTTTGAGGTAGGCCTATTTGGAATTATTTGTTAAAATAATTAAGGTCTAAAGTGAATTGAATTTGTTACTGGATGAATAAATCGCTCAGCTTCCCAAACAAAACTTCTAAAAAATTTCATTTTGCATAAAAAATGTCGAAAGGCATAATGTCAAAAAATACGCCCAACTTCATTACTTGAGATTTTATTGAATTCAAATACAGCAATAGGCTACACTGATGTATGTATGGTTGCTCATATCAGCTTACAATTCTTGTGAAGTTCGAGTTTGAGTCAATAAACAGATTTTAGGAGTATGCCTATGCGTGTTTTTGACGAACATTTCGACATTTACTATTCTAAATGAGATGTTTTACAAGTTCAGTTTTGTTGGAAAAGATGAGCATTTTTCACATCAGTTGATTAACGAAGTTAAACCTGAAACATTTTATTAACACTTTAAACCTATAAAAAGGTTTGTTTCTGACTATTTTTCCAATTACCTCGAAACCCAATGGAGACACACGGCCAGTTGCACAGAAGAAAATTAAATTCAACCACCGTAAGATGACGTCATCTTACGGAGCTCAATAGGAAAGTCGTTGCACTGGCTCCGTCAAATGACGTCATCTTATAGTGGTCAAATTTAATTTTCTTTCGTGCAACTGGCCGACAGACTTGAAAAGGGTTTTAACTATTATTTTTCAGCTTACTTTACATTAAATCTGGCAATCTAGCAGTACGCTACTACACTTTTAAAATGTGTAAATTATAGTCAAATCTAAAACTTCCATCATCTTTATTTCTATAACAAAGCGTTTTTGAACTCATGTTCATATGCATTTCTCTTTGATTTGAGCTTTATCATTTGTTTTTGATGTTTGATTCTGGACTATTCTGAATAATACGTTCCTTTAGAAACTTCTGAATAATTACTGAACAATTACGATAATATTTATTGAATAACTTAATAACTCCCTGAACTTTCTACTGGAGTAAGGAATAGATTATTCAGCAGTGCAGCTGCCATCCTCAGTCCTGGATTGGTAATATAAGAAAACTCATGTCTGCAATCCTTGTAACAAAGATTGTAGATGTAAGTTTTCTTATAATATTTAAGGAATAGAGATAATTTTTTTGTTTAATCAAAATTCCCGTATCTGAATCTACAATTTCAATATTATATAATGTACATTCTTTACATCAGAATTATGTTAAGCTTGTCGATTCAAAATGTATCATAGGTATGACGTTATGGCATAATCCAAATTATGTAGGTTGTGCCATAATGTAGGCACTCAGCGCTTTACCAGTAATGTATAGCTACTTCCGACCAGGCATCTTGGCGCCACACCTGTTTTTGCGTATTGTTTTTAAGAGCATCAAATGCTACTGGCATCTGTTCGTACGGTACTGTGGAGATGAGGAATGAATAAGGAGAAGAAGTCTCGGAAAGTTTGGAGAAGATGTTGCTGACTTATTGTCTGCTGTAATCAACCAACTATGAAATTGAACAATGACACCTCCATCAATCATGTTTCTTCCTATCCAAAACGGAGACGATTCATTAGCTTAGCGACATTAATAATTATCTGTTAGCAGAAATGTTGTTTACAACTTCAAGAGAGAGAAATATTGCTGATTCTCTTCATCTATCGGTCTATATATAGCGGTCCCTCTTTTCAGTAGCACATTCGTGTATAGATTCGCATTATAATAGAAAACTTTACAATCATTATTGTTATTCACATCTTACATTAAGCTGTTTTCAATATTTACATCTGTATTGATTCTACAATCAATACATTTATCGTTGTATTTTGATAACGGGATTTACATTTTGCAAAATTAAAATAATTTCATTAATTGGCTGTCTCTGTCTATACCTATAGAACAATAGAAATCATGCAACAAAAATCTTGATTTCATCAGAGCAAAATTTATAAATTAGTCTACCGATAACAAATGAACACAATGCCAACTCATTTGAAACGGTTAACAATAGAATTGACTAATTAAATTACATTATTACACACGTAGTCAAGGTACATTATTCAAATGCTTGAAGACGAACATTAAAATTTGTGTAATGAAATAAATTGAAACTGATTTTAATGAGTCGAGTCATACATTACCTAAGTAATTAGTGAGATGATTCTATAGAATTCCCGATATCAACTTCAAAAATTCTATTAGTAGGGATTAAAAAATAACTTCTAATTTCGTTGATTGATTCCATTTATTTGACACTAAATATTATATTAATTAGTCAAACGATGCTCTTATTGCTTGCTGGAATCTCTCTTGAAGAAATCAGAAAAGTGTAATGGAATACTTTATTGGTGATATTCTTCAATGAGTATTCTATTTTTTTAAAATATTTTTCTTTTCACAGTTTGAAGAAAAAAGAAGTGAGTTGTCCTTTGACAAGAGAGATGAATCCTACGGTACAGCACGGTCAGCACCTAATACCAAATTAGACCAATTAATTATACTGCTGGTCGCTTGTTCATTTGAAACTTCAATTAGCATATCATGCCTTCTTATTGGATGATTTAAAGTATGTAACAAAAATAAAATCATACAGTGTTGCAAGCGTCATAAACAAGTACAGCCAGTTAGGAAGAAGTAGTTGTCCTTAAATCGATTCAAGATTTTAAAGACCGAGAACTGATATTGATATCATAATCTAGATCAATACATCTTATGTCAATATCAAAAACCATTCTAACCAATCATAAGCTATCTATTTGTTTTCAGTTTCAGGTGTAAACTACGAAATTATTCTCACATAATATTCTTAAATGCGATGTTAGAATACCAAAAACTATTTTTTTCTTAATACTGAATGTGAATAAATCTTTGGCTTGTTCCACATATTCTCAGTTTGCAAATAATCGAGCTTTTAATTGAATGTTTGCAACTTTACAGTTGAGTTTTGACAATTCAAAGATATCATTTTATTTTTGTAACAAAGGCCAACTCTTGATTCATGGTGTGTGGTAAAGTTTTTAATAAAAATATTTGTACTGTTCAACGTATCCAGCTCATGTGTGCGATGGAAAGAAATTCGGCTGAAATAGAACAGAGACACCTCACGGGAACAAAAGTTTGGATTCAAAAAACTTTTGATACTTTGTTTTTATGCTGCAAAAGTACAAACCTACGGAAAAAATAACTTTGGGCAGTCCGCAGACGGGCCAATCGTCATAACGGCTAGGCGTCATGCATTGGCGGCGATAGCGGGCCCGCAGGGCCCATGGTGCGGGGGGGCCGCAAGCCTTGACCAGGTTTTTTTCGGGAAATTTTACTGGTACCCGGGCCCTCCCCCCTATCATAACAAAATATTGTTATTAACAATATTTATGTAAGCATTGTCAAAAAATTACTAAAATAAGCTAAATGTCTGCAGCCATGATTGTGTATCCAAAACTGCAATAACCATTATTTTTTAGATAGCAGTATTTATTATTTACTGTCATGATATGAAGTATGTGTATTGTTTATCGTTGGCAGATAAGTTATGCAGCTATAATCCGACCACATTCATTCTAATGATGACCCTTGATAGCAAAATTTTGAATGCTATTAATACGGCCTCACAGAGTTTGCAGCATAAGTCAGTGGATCTGGACAAAGCCTGTTACTTTTTGAACCGAGCAATGAAAAGTTTACAAGAGTTGAGGGCAAGTTTCTCAGAGTTTCTTTTTGAATCAACGCAGTTTGCACAAAGTTGTAATATATCTACTGAAATGAAGAAAAAGCGACAGAGAATTGTGAAGCGGTTTTCTGATGAACTAGCATCAGAAATAGAATTGACAACCCTGTAAACTCGTTCGAAATAAAAATATTTAATGCCTCATTGGATATTGTAATTAATCAGATACAAAACAGGTTCTCAAGTTTACAAATGGTAGTCGAAAACTTTTATTTTTTGAGGCTGGAAAACTTGACGAAACTTCCTGAGAAAGATATTACAGAAAAAGAAATTGTCCTCATAAATAAGTATCCTGATGACATCAATGACCAGCTAATGGGAGAAATACTCTCATTCAGGTCATTGTTATCAGATGAGATTGCCGCAAAAGAAACTGTCAGAGATATAGCAAAACTGCTGATTGAAGAAAATAATTTGCTCTTAAGTAGCTTTCCAAACCTTGCCACAATGGTGCAATCGTACCTCACCCTACCAGTGACGACTGCAACGGCAGAAATAAGCTTTTCAAAATTAAAGCTTATCAAAAATTATTTGAGAAGTACTATGAGCCAATCAAGAGTTCAGTATTGAACAACAGGAAACGCGAGAAATTAATGTAGATAACATTGTGAAAGAGTTTCTTATTTTGAAAAAACGTAGATGAAGTCATCTTCAATAACTCAGTGTGTATGTGGCTGTAAAACTATGATAAACTGTCGCCACTGACAGTATTTCAATTATTCAACCATAATTTTTTTATATTAAGTGATCTAGTGATTGTGTAAATAGTTGTTCAATTACCTAAATAACTTATAAACGATTAGGTACCATATAATGAACAAAACTACAAAATTCTCAGTTTAAAGCATTGACATTTTATAAACAACGGACACGAGATAATCCAAAAAGTATATACTATACTAGAAACTGACCAGTGCAGAATGGATTTTTGGTAAGTTCATAATCTTATATAAATTTATAACAAGTGACATATTTACAGCCATAAAAACACAATCTCTTGGATTTTTTCTAATAATACTAATTTATTTGTTAAAATAATAATCTAATCTGATTAATACTATTACTGCTACATGTAAGAGGAATACAAATCTTATTACTATACGTTTTTATGACGAAAATTAGTTAAAACCAATAAGAGTGTTTTAGACCAGTTTAAATCGTTCTATTAACAAAAAATACATTTGGTCTGTGACATAAGACTCAGTATTCATTGTCTGTGAGGGCTACGCTAGGACAGGTAGTTGTTTACAATACAACAGCTAAACTGGCACTTAAGGGATTGATAGAAATTCTCTACTAACTAGGTCAAAAATATTATCTGCAGTCATGCGGGTTGCATCAACTGTCCTCGCAGCCCGAGTGAAGGCGCTAGAATAGATGAAATACGAAATGCTATTAAGTGATGTCTACATCACTTAAAACTTAGTTGTGAGTCAGAAGCGGAATATTCGCAGAAAGGTCTTTGCCTAGGATCCACCCGAAATACCTGTAATAATAGTATTAAAGATATTATAGGGGGAGGGGGGCATGATGAACAAACTTGCGGGGGGCCCGCGGGTTCTTATCGCCACCACTGGCGTCATGTATGGCTGCTATTGGTTGAGTGTCATTGATTGTGTAGCTGTAGCCAATCACAGTCAGAGACATCGTTTTTAGATGTACGCTTGGTAAGTAGACGTACGTAGTCGATAGACAACGCTTGTTAATTCATTGATTCATTCAGGACGCTTCTGAAACTAGACGTAGGCTACTATTTGTCTGATCCAAATTATTCTAGTTCATCGTCTTCAATAAATTTGCAGAAGAAGTTGAACTAATAATAAACCATCTAGGAGCTAATAATTATTTAATCTTCAGATTTTTAAACTAGTAGTGATTATCAGCCTACACATTCTAAATTACAGCTACCGGTATACAATATAAAAAATGCCACATTCTTCCGTAAATGTGATACACCTAACGCGGAAAAATCTAGTGATCTTATTATTCAGACTATACTTATCAATTTGACTCGCACGTTGCCACAAAATATGGTTAGAACCGAGAAGCAATGGAATTCAATATAGCTCAATACACTTAGAAAACATTTAGGTCCACATTAATCTATAGTCACAAAATAAAATCCAATCACATCCCTCATATATACGTCACTAGGATTTTCTTTAGTTAAAATTAATATCATTTGCTGTACATTTGCTATCTATGCGACGGTAATAATGCTATTTAAAATCATTTAAGAAATTTTGTAAATTTACATAAATAAAGTGTTCTAATCTAATCTAATCATAAGGCTAAGCCTGCTCGTCTTGCTAACAAAGAAAAATTAAAATCTTAGAAAGCAATCAGCTTTTATGGAACTTGTTGATTGTCGAATAATATTTTAAAGAGTGAGGGTTTTTTAGTCTGTATTATTAACCTTCTATTTTCAGTAAAAAAATGAAACATGCTAGAAAAAGTTTGGTATGGAAAGCACAGTATGTGTGTTGAGTGACTTTAGGTTATGACAAATGAGAATTTTCAACTTTCCGGTCATTTGATATCAGTCAAGGTTGAACATGAGTAGTGTCACAGACTAGTCTTGCACTTTCGATTGAAATATGAAAAATATACTGCCATACCAAAACACTCATTGTAATGATTGCCTCATGGATCAATGAAGCATAGTCAATAATTTTATTGAAATATGAGAATGCGTTGGATACTCTCGCCATAAGTTGAAAGCAAACGTCAATTGACGTCACAGTGGCTTCAACTGTGTGGATTAATGGAATTTGAGAGATGATGTTGAAGCATATTCCATCTTCCATCCCACGGTAATTTCAAAAGAGCAATAATTAGTCTAACTTTCATGTTGAGGACCGATGTTTCAAGTCAAATAAGAATTGCTGTTGATGATTTATCGAGGACTTAGTGATACGCGTTAAAGGTAATTTATGAACCATGAATTCAAAACGGGAGTGAAATCTCAAAGCTTGGTCAATGAGAATGATAGTCATTGTATAGACAACTTTTTTGTATAATTTTTATACATCATGAAATGAGCGTGTTGATAAGAACATACATTATTCGTGAAGAGCCCTTTATAATTTATAGAAAATAGAAATTACAGGAAACATTGACAATAACAATGACTATTTATTGATCGAACCTTGAGATTTCACCTCAGTTATATATCAACGGTTGATTTAATGCTCCATAAAAAATTTAGTATTTCAAAGTTAAAACGAATGATTTTCAACTGAACAACTTTATGTATTTTCTTGGAAGTTTGGTTTTATCGCGAATTTTTTCCCAATGAAACTATAATAATTATATTCATGATATATTTTGAATATAGCCTACAATGTATGGACTACAAAATAGACTTTAACTATAGATATAACATTCATTCAATGATTCAATTGATATTCTAAGCTAGTGGGCCAAACAATTTGAATTAAATTCAAAACTAATTTGGAGGGATTCGTGGTATCAAAGACTTCTACTTTCTTCTGTTTTTCTCTTCTTATTTTTTCCGTCAATTTACTTGTGAAAACATAACATTGGTTGTTGGGTATCGCCAGTGATTGGCTCGCGACAGGATAGTTCCGATTGTAGACATAACCTTTTTGTCTAGGTTCTTTACTTATTTAAAATGTTATGGTCCAAGCTCATAAAAAAAACTTGCATTTTAAAATATTCCATTTTCACCTTCACCATTCAATCCTAATCATATCTGAGTAATAATTCAGCCAATTCAAACATGCATGACCGAAAGATTGCTCATAATGCCATTCCCGTGTTTCGGAGGTCACCTTAAACGTGTTGGTTCCTGCTGCCCAAAAAACAGTCGTTAAGTTAGGTCAAAATAACTGAGCTTGTTCTGTACGACTTGATAACTTTGACACCAGACCTTTCAAACATGCATGACCGAAAGATTGCTTGAATGCCTTTCCCGTGTTTCGGAGGTCACCTTAAACGTGTTGGTTCCTGCTGCCCAATAAACAGTCGTTGAGTTAGGTCAAAGTTACTGAGCTTGTTTTGTACGACTTGATAACTTTGACGCCAGTCATGTCTCACGATATTACTTTTAGCCAATATTGTCAAGATGTTTTGACTTTAATATCAATTTGTGAATTTACTAAAGTGAATTCTAAGAAACCATGATTTTATAAATTTATTGTGAAACTATAGCAACACGAAAAAATCATAACAAGATATCAAAATTCTACGAATGGCTGCCGGTATTGTTGATAATGACACATTTTATGCAGAGTGGTATCGTTCCACTGTTTCACTTTTGAGAATTTATTTGGGTCGATAGGAAAATGGAAGGTAGCCCGACTCAAGTAAATCGGAATATCTGCTTCTCCATCTCTTCTTTCTCTTCTTTTCATCCCATTTTCTGCTCCTTCTCTTTTATTGTTTCCTTCTTCCTCTCCTCCTCCTTATTCTTCTCTTTTTCTTCTTCGTCTTTTTTTCACGTCTTTTTCTTCTCATTGTTTTTCATTTAATAATTCTTCAACCCCTTATTTTTCAGTGCTAGAGTTTTGTCGACAGAGGGCAGCATGAGGACGTTTATATAATAGATAACACAATACTTATCTCTTTTTAATATCAATGATTCATCGAGTCGCGGATGGAAATGGTAGGCAACAGTAAAACTCAGTTTCCTTTTGACAAAACGATGTAACCACCACCCTTCTTTTCCTGTGAAAATTAAACGAAGACGGAAGCATTGTCTGTGTCTGTTTTCGATGAGCAACAGTTTGTCGTCTTCGCCCACCACGTTGTCAGTGCGCATGCGCCGTCCGGATGATGAAAAGGGCGACTGGGCGCGATTTCTGCCCATAACTACCCTTGACTTTACGAAGAGCGTCCCCTCAAGAGTATTACAGCGCCTTCACAAGTTTCCACTCAACCGGAGGATTCGCAGGTGAGGAAAACAATACCGAATAACAGATTAATGAAAAATTGAAAATTTATAATAAACGATACTCAAGAGCAATTTTTTTTCTGGAAAAAGCAAAAGAGAATTTAAAAAAGGCAGTAGAATGTAAAGTTGAATTTTTCGAAGGGAATTTTAAATTTGATAGTTTCAATTTGTATATCGATCGGTAGGCCTATTAACGGGAAATCAATGGGGATAGCTGTCTTATTTTTTCTGGAATGAAATAGTTTTTATCTATATCAGAGCAAAAACTGAATAGAGTGGTGAATATCTATTTATAAGTAAAATTATTTGGCCACTAATTATGTCGTTGATTTTGAAGGGAATAAGACAGATCTTCTTCATTTACTGAAGCAGAAAGTAGATATAAGTTTCATAAGCTGAATAAAATAAGCTGAGCTAAGCCGAAAAGCATCGTTGCCAAAGAGTATGATTTTGATATCAATAAATCTGCTATTTTATTATTGGTCTGTAACTAAAATTGCATCCGCCGCAATTTAGTCCTGGCACAAAAAGTAATAGGGTTGTAAGTTTCATAAGTTGAACTATTTTGGAATAAATTGAAAACTTTATGGATGTATCTATTTCAGTTTTAAAATATAATTAATTAGGAGAGGAGTAAAATTCTTATTTTATCAAGGAAATTCACAGCACCCGTTAATATTTACAAAACAAAACAGGAATAGAGGAGTGGATATATCTCACAAGTTGAATTTATTATTTCATAGGGAATTCAATTTTTTAAACAAATTAATCTATCTATATTTTTTTCACTTTCATTAAGTAGTGTCTCATTATTTTTGTAAGTATATTGTGTCATAATTAGACATAAATGTTATTACTATATCTGGTTTGATCTATTAATTATTAGCAGGCCATTAAGATAAAATCTATTTCTAATAATTCTACTAATTACTAATTCTACTAATCTATTTCTTGGGAAAGTTTTCTAGATTGCACATCCATGGACTATTTCTCAAATTTATGGAATGCTTTTGGACGTGATCAGAAATCACACTGTCATAAATACTAGAATAAATTAGTATAAATTCGATTGATAGAGCTCTAAAATGTTGGTATAACATCAAACATTTTATCATATTCTATTCAACATTAGCGATGAACCCAATTCCTAAAAAAATGATGAAAAATAATATTTCAATTCTACAACTTTGGGAGCATACTGGGTTTTGCATCTACTTGTCTAGAAAATTCGCAGCTAGCTATTTCTGTTCAGAGTATCAAAAATACCTAACATCCTTAGATCTTAGAATACGAGAACGGGATCCAATGACATAACAATGAATTATCAAACCTCAATGAATGAGTAAAATAAAAGTTAAAACCATAATTATTTTATGTTTGTATCTCACGTAAACATCAAGTGAGAATATCACATTGAAATGTTCATAATATGAACTTAGCTACAAAAAAATATGTTATTGGTTAAGACAGCAGCTATAAATTGAATTAAAATATATTTTTTAAATGCATGATATGAATCCAGGGAGCTGACTAGATTTCACACAGAATTATTTCGAAAAAAGTCGCCTCATCCTCTTTTTAAACTTATCTTTGGACAGAGTTCTTGTTTCAAGGGACAACCATGGCTCCCTTTTAGCACTGCTGTACATTCACCCAGATATCACAATCATTGATCACCCTAAATCCGTGGTCCAAAAATGTTGGACTCTTGACTGTCTACTGTCTGCTGTAAAACTATTGTTCAATTAACAATAGAGATCTATTAGAAAAATAATTACATTGTGAGGTACATGTTTCTAGAAAGTATGAAAATAATGCAACACAAATGTAAATAATCTTCTAATGTGTATCGTTACATCACACAAAGCAGTGCCATGGCTACAGGGTCAGTCTGGCAAGGGGGAGGATTACCAATGATGTTGCTGGGAGGGTTAGACTCTCGGTATAATAATTACAATAGTAATTTGTAATTTGGAGTAGTAGACCTCTAACAATAAAATGAAACAATGTACATATACATGGCTTTTTATTCCAACAGGGGGGTTCGGGGTACTCCCCGAGAAAATTAAAAAAAATCACCTCTCTAAAACCACAGTTCAAGTGATTCTAGGCATTAATTATTCTTCTAACATAAGATTTCAACCCGTGTAATGTGTCAAAGTGAATTTTATCTAGTTCTTGTGTTAAAGTTAATGGGAGATCCGGACCTTACTTTAAACTTCCACTTTTCTATATTTGATCCCTCACTGCTCCTGATTGGGGTAATGTACAGTACCGTAGGCTACTTGAAAATTTATTTCAATAAAATTGAGGGGTACTCCTCGGAAAAGTTAAAAAAAAAAATGTTTAACGAGTCTTCTTTTAATCTTGCCAAAAATTGTCTCAAAATGGCCTGCTAAAACTCCAAATTTCCTTTGTCTAGGGGGGGGGGGGATGTCCCCCTGATTCTTCCCCATAGTTACGCCACTGTTAATAAAAAATGAAATTTTACAAGAAAAATTACATTCATTAATTGTAATTGAAAAACTATTCAATCAGCCAAAATATCCCAACAATTTTTTGAAGCGTCAGGTTCTAGGCTCTAGGGTGATTATCTGATTCAATGATTCAATGATTTTATTTAAGCCAAAATACAGTGTGGTACATAGGCCGAGTCACTTTACAAGATTAATAAACAAAATACAATAATCTGTCAAATACAGTACATACTAATTGTTTATATACATACATAGAAAGATATAAAAAAAGAAAATCATAAATTCTAAGTCAGAAATCATAAAACTAAATAGAATCAAATACAAGGTTGGATATACTACAATAATATGCACTATATATATATTTATATATCATGAATGGTCACTCCTCCCCCCTGATTTACAATGTATCCCTCACAGCCACTCAATTCAAAGAAATTGCTGATTTCATATAGAGGGGAATCCAAGAGCCAGTTTTTAACGGTCCTAGAAAATATTTTACTTGGCAAAGCTCGAACTCTCTCAGGTAAGTGGTTGAAGAATTTAACACCAGAAACAGGAAAACAATCAGAAGTCCTTTGCAGTCTGTCTCTAAAAATATGCAAATTTGCACGATGTCTGGTCGCATAGTTATGTATGTCCCCATTTCTGGCCAGATGAGACTCATTATTCTTTATGGCCACCAGGCATTGATATACATATTCATTACAGACAGTCAAAATTTTGCACTGCTGAAACAGAGGCTTACAGTGCTCAAGATATGGGGCATTACACAAAATACGTACTGCCTTCTTTTGAAGGATCAACACTCTGTTCACCTCACTTGAATGACCCCATAGTCTCACACCATACATGATGAGGGAGTGAAAAAAAGCATAGTAGGCCATCATTGTGAATTTCAATGTCATTTCACATTTAAGGCGCCTTAGCAGGAAGATTACTCTACTAAGCCTAGAGCATAGAGCATCTATATGCTTTCTCCAACACAACTTTGGATCAAGAATGAAACCCAGAAGCTTGACATCTGCATCACCATTAAGAGCACCTCTAGCAAGGCTGAACGTGATAGCTTGTGTTTTTTCATTATTCAAAGTCAACCTATTCTCCACAAACCATCTAGCAGACACCTCCAGCATCTCTTGAACCTGTTCTCTAGCAATTTCAGCATTGGGGTCACAAGCATACAAAGTAGTGTCATCGGCGTACATGAGAACTTTGCCTGATAACTCAAAATGGAGGTCATTAATTGACACTATGAAGAGAAAAGGGCCCAAAATGGAACCCTGAGGCACACCATGCTTCACAGCTTCAGGACATGAAATCCTGCCATTCCAACTGACCACCTGTTGCCTGCCTGATAGGTAGGAGTCAATCATTCTCAGCGGACCAGGCTCCAGACCATACCTTTCAAACTTTTTCAGCAAAATACTATGTGAGATACAGTCGAACGCACGTGACAGGTCGCACAGCAAAACTGAAGTGGACTGTTTCATCTCAAAAGACCTAAGAATGACCTGGAGGAGAGTCTCCACAGCTAGAACTGTAGACCTACCTTTTCGGAACCCAAACTGAGTAGGAACTAGAAGTTCATGTCTCTCAAAATGCTCATAAAGTTGCTCCAGCATTGCAGCCTCATACACCTTGCTGAAAGTTACAATTATTGATACTGGTCTGAAACTACCTACCTCATTGTGAGAGCCCTTTTTGTAGATAGGAACAGTCTTTGAGGTTTTGAGCATATCTGGAAAAACTCCCTCACTAAAGCAAACATTAATAAGGAATGCCAGCAATGGTGCCAAAGTACCTATTATTCTCTTTAGAAATGTTGCTGACATATCATAGACATCATTGCTCTTTGTAGATTTGAAGCCTTTAACCAACCGCAGCACGTCACCCCCACTCACCCCTCTCCATTGAAACGACTGACCGGCTCTAGGAAAGACACCTTCACCACGCCACTCAGAGGGATCAATGATATTGTTCACAAGACTGTCAACCGAACCCAAAAAATACTCATTAAAATCCTCAGCTGTTGCAAAATCCATTGAAGGGAGAGAGGACTGAGGCCTTCTTTGATTAATCAATTCCCAAGCCGACTTACAGGGATTTGCAGAATTAGCTACCATCAAACCAAGTGCTTCACGCTTAGAACTTCTCAACTTCTGTCTATATATCTTCCTAATCTCAGATAAGATGGGTTGAAAATGGGGCCTATATGTACAGATGACACTTATCATTAATATGTACTCCCTGAGCTCAGCCAATTCTGGAGTGTACCAATTCCTGAGTTTCAGATTGACTTTGCCATTTTTTTGAGATTTGGTCACCAATTTATTTCGAACTGGGAAGGACTGGTTGAAAAGTTGTAGAAATTTTTCAAAGAAAGAAGAGAATGCATTATTGGCAGGCAGTCCTTGTATTTCATTCTGCCAGACCTCAACTTGAGCCTCCAAATCATTTATGAAACCATGATAATTACGATCACTAAAAACTCTAAAACGTATAGCTCTCACATTACTATCACAGTCATTTTTGTTCAATTTAAGTCTTAGTCTGAGAAGAATATGTCTGTGATCAGAAATCTGATCCATGCTCACCTTAACATCGTAATTCCAACGATCAATATTTGTCAAAAAGGAATCAAGACAAGCATTGCCTCTTGTAGGCTCTATCACACTTGGAAAGAGGTTGAAGCTACGTAACAGATTGAGAAACTCATGAGTATCATTAGTCTGTTGAATGAGATTTATGTTGTGGTCTGTGCCTACAATAACAGACAAATTAAATATAGATAAGTAGCCAAGACATTGTTCAAGCAGGTCGATAAATCTTCTAAAACTCCCACTTGGAGACCGGTACATGGACATCACAATCAATGACAATTCAGGAATCATAACTCCCGCAAACTCACCCACCAACTCCTCACAGAAATCGCTCAAATCCAACTTGGAACTTTTGAAAGACTTCTTAACATAGATGGCAACTCCTCCAAATTGAGTTCTACGACAAAAGGAAGAAGCCAAATTAAGACAATTGAGAGTACTGTAAAATTGCAATTCTGGTTCAGTAAGCCAGTGCTCACAAACACATAGAATATCGATATTGTTTACCTCACAAAGCAGCTCCAGGTCAATTACTTTATTTCTAATACTTTGAGCATTAATGGTACACAAATTAATAGATCTAGTGTTATGCATATCATCTTTCATGATTGGTATATATGTGAGGTTTGAATGATTAATTGCTCCTCTACTGACATTTGGCTTTCTTATTGGGTTCCAAATAATGGGTATTGCAAAGGAAGAAAAGTTAGGCTCTGAAACTAGGCTGAAGTCCAATTCGATTGTGCTACAATCATGTGTGACCTCATTGTCATCGGCTAACAGTTTAAATTTGGTGTACATTCAGATACAATCTCAACAGAGACAATCAACTCATCCTCCACCATATTAGGAGCATTTTGAAAGAGAGAGGCAACTCCCAGAGACTCATTCAATGCAGACACATTGTCAAGCTCATCTACATCGCAAATAATGTGCGACTCCACAATATGTGATTCCATCTGAGAAGCGTACGTGAAAAAGTGGTCTTTACACACCTCATGAGACAAACAATTCTGTTTCCGATTCAAAAGAGAAGTCTCAACAATGTCACTCAGCCTCCGAGCAATTCTCAACTTCCCTCTTTTATTAATGTGAAATCCGTGGCGTGTATGCTCCCTTGCTGTTAGATCCCACGTTTCCACCAACCTAGCCTTACCTGAGATAATCCTTCTGAGATCACCATTAAGCAACTTTATTAAATGATTTATTTTTGATGCAGCTGATAAATCATATCTGTAGGGCACAGTTCCAATGACTAAATTAGTATGTTTTATTTGATTTAATAAACTTTCAACTTTTAATCTGAATATAATGACATCCCTTTCATCAGCTGAGGAATCTATATCATTTGTACCCCCAAGTACAATCAAATAGTCTATCTTATTCAAATTCTTGACTTCCTTACAATTTAAAGCTGCATCTATAACTTGTTTTATACTAGCCCCCGGGTAGACAAAGCTAGAAACATCCAAATCATGTGGCAACCTATTTTTTAAGAGATATGATAGATTACGACCTTGACTGTCTGAAAATATGAGAATTTTCTCTCTTTGATTCTCTGTTGTGTCATTGACAACAGTACTACGTATAGCTCCTAAAACCTCACGGTGCTCCTCACCAAACAATAAATTCTTCCCATCTTCAACTTCCCTACTCAATTTAGTGATTCGCTCAGCAAGGTTACTTCTCTCTGCCTCTAACAAAGTAATCTTGTTTCTATTTTCCGCAATATCATGTTCAAGATTTACAATCTCTACATACAGATAATTATTTGTATCGTTCAATGATTTGCAAGTTTCTATCTTAAAAGCAGAAATGTCATCTGAGACTCCACAAACACCCTGATTAAGATCACCCTGATTTGATAGCTGACAAAGAGAGTCGGTTTGTGTGCCGGCGCACTGAGTTTCAAAAGTAGAGTTTATTTGTATTCCTATTTCGACACCATGGCGTAAAGAATCAGCCCCTTTAAGAGACTGAATCTCCGCTATAAGAGCATCTTGATACTTCAAAAGATCATTAATACGATTGATCAAAACATCCTTGTCTTCTAGAATCAAAGAATCTGTTTGACTGCCAACGTCAAAAGCAAGAGCCTTTCTTATATTTTTTAGACTAGAGTCTACTGACCAACGGGAAAATCTAGATTCAATAACCTTTTCAGTACTACATGTAGCTTTCCCTCCTGGAGTCCCTACATCCAATCGAGTGCATGTATTTTTCAGTTCGGGTGGAGTTTGGGGTGTAGAATGTTGGACATGACTAGTAGGGGGTGATTTTAACCGTGTCATAGAATTGTTGGTAGTGAGGCTGCTAGAACAATTTTTAAAAATACACCTCCATGAAATGTCCCCACTAGCCAAGGGATGACTCTTTCTATAACATTGTTTATTGTAATAAATAGCAGCACTATTCCTTGTTGTTCTGTATATGGAGAAAGTCATGCTATTATATTTGATTGAAATGAGTTGTGACAGTAATGAATAGCTTATTCGTATCCAACCAGAATTGAGCTAGGTTAAACAAGATTGTCAATTTGAAAGAGAAATACTAATCAATATGATATTAACAGTATTTAAGAATAATTATTTTGTATAAATATCAAGATTGCAAAACAGTATTATGACAGAAAGAAGAGAAGGTCTGAAAGGGGAGTTGAACTCCGATTAATCATTCAACTATCATATAACACTGTCAACTCACAAAGAGAACATCAAACTACCGCCCAGAAATTGTTCTTTATGCTTAAATATTTGGCAGAATTTATTGGGCTACTGTTATGTGTATCCGAATGAAAAGAAAAATTAATGAGAAATAAAACTGTCAATATAACAGTCCGTCGTTATCACTCTGAGTAAGAGAACAATCGTACAATCAGGTGATTGTTTTGAGATAATGCCGGCCGGCAACTCGAAGCAGCAGGGCAACAGGTATCACAACGCACGTGTTAGTAGACAGAGGAGAACTCAGTAGCTCACAGTAGTGATACCGTACTTCGGAGGCGCTCCAAAAAAAGTACCAACGACTGTATGCACCTTAGCAATTGCCTCCGGGAATCCAAGAGTCTACCAAATAGTGCAACGAAACAGACAATGAGTTACGTACTCAATAGTCCATTATCACATTATAATCGGTATATATGATTGCAGCGAACAATGCGTTGCATCCAATATTGATACAATGTCTGTAATACTTTACAGCGTAGCACAGGATGATACAGAGCGCTTCTGAATTTAGAACTCGTAGGATATTGAATGATGATTAATTGATGAAAGATGACAGATGACAGTTATGAATTTTAGGGTATTTTTAATCTGTCAGGTTTAAGCAATGAGGTCAAAGTTCATCAAGCCGATTCTGTTTCTATTTCTGATTGAATGTAAAGCAGTGCTAGTAAAACAAGTTAGCTTTTTCTACCGTAGTAGTTCTCAGCCAAAAAAAAAGGAAAAAAAAACAGATAATAGTAATCTAGAAAAACCTTTCAGAACTGGCATCATTTTCAGACCATGTACTGTAGTAAACAATATTTTTAATAGAAAATTAATTGTTGGCCAGGCATTCCTGTCTCAATTTCCTCCCTTTTCAGCAACTTTGAAAACTCTTATTTTCTTCTACTTTTTATTTTATCCTTATTTTTCGTTTTTTTCATTTTCACCTCTCTCCTACCAATTTCTATCCTTTTACTTCTTGTCATCTCTTTTCAACTTTTTCACTGTTTTCTATCATTTCCATTTTTTCCTCTTTTCTTCTTTTTTCCTTTCTTCTTTTTTCCTTCTGCTTCTTCTTTTCTCTCTTTTCCTTCCTCTTCTATTTCTCCTTCTTCTTTTTCTTATTCTTCTTGTGCGTTTGGGGAGAAATTTCCCCTTCCCCCCCCCCCACCACCGTGGATCCGCCACTGGTAGCTGCTTTCAATGTTCTATTCTTGTGTGTTTTGATCCAACAAAACATGATTTTATTAGCTTTGACTAAATTTTAGGCTATGGGTCTATTAATCATTTAATTTTTAAATTAAATTCTCTGTAAGCCTGATGTGTTAAAATTGTTGTTTTTTGGCAATTAACAACCTGAAACATGAGAAACGCGATATTCTGGCAATTTTGCATATTTTGTACAATACAAAAGTAAAGTTATTAGTTGGGAAAGATAAGTTATAAAAACGGAAAAAGATACTAAGCATCCACTAATCTCTATTTCATAGACGGTTGTTTGGCAATGTTGTCTCATATAAGATTGTAAAAAGCATAATATTTAAAAAAGAGGTATTGGAAAATGGTTAATTTCTATTTCTAATGAATATTAAAGTCATCTAAAATGATCACGAATTATCTATAAATTGAATACACTCATGATTATAGAAAACGAAACTAAAAGTGTGAAAGATTATTTATATTATACTAAGAAAAGAGAGGCTAAACGCTCTGGAATGATTCAAAGTTCTCAAATTCAGTAGCAGTGCACATCCCCTTCCTTGCCTTTCATTCAGGATGTTGATTTACAATATTGTTATTATGTTATTGTTATTATTACCACATAATATGAAGAATGAGTGTCCAGTGCTAAAATTTAATGGAGGGATGTAGGATTTAAATAATTTGAGGTAAGAAAAGCACTGGGTGCGGCTGAGCGTGGAGCTGCCCCACCAATAAGTAACTTAGCTGTTTTCAAGGTCAAGGAGTTGAGCACATTTTTTTAAACTAAATTTTCTAAAAGCACATTTTAAGCACATTGTTTTGTATTGGTATATGTATGGTATTTGTATTGGTTTATTGGTATATGTATGGAGTGGGAAATCCACTGGGTGGGGCTGAGCGTGAAGCTGGCCCCACCCATATACTCAGCTGTTTTCAAGGTCAAGGAATTGAGCACATTTTTTTTAAATTACATTTTCTGAAAGCACATTTAAAGCACATTTTTTTGGCACTAGTTTTGAAAAATGTGCTTTACTGGGTGGGGCCAGCTTCACGGAGCCAACATTTTATCCTATTCTATTCAGCATTAGCGATGAACCCAATTCCTATAAAAATGATGAAAAATAATATTTCAATTCTACAACTTTGGGAACATACTGGGTTTTGCATCTACTTGCCCCACTGCACCCGTTAATATTTACAAAACAAAACAGGAATAGAGGAGTGGATATATCTCACAAGTTGAAATTATTATTTCATCGGAATTCAATTTTTTAAACAAATTAATCTATCTTTTTTTTTCACTTTCATTAAGTAGTGTCTCATTATTTTTGTAAATATATTGTGTCATAATTAGACAAATGTTATTACTATATCTGGATTGATCTATTAATTATTAGCAGGCCATTCAGATAAAATCTATTTCTAATAATTCTACTAATTACTAATTCTACTAATCTATTTCTTGGGAAAGTTTTCTAGATTGCACATCCATGGACTATTTCTCAAATTTATGGAATGCTTTTGGACGTGATCAGAAATCACACTGTCATAAATACTAGAATAAATTAGTCTAAATTCGATTGATAGAGCTCTAAAATGTTGGTATAACATCAAACATTTTATCATATTCTATTCAACATTAGCGATGAACCCAATTCCTAAAAAAATGATGAAAAATAATATTTCAGTTCTACAACTTTGGGAGCATACTGGGTTTTGCATCTACTTGCCTAGAAAATTCGCAGCTTTTCTGTTCAGAGTATCAATAATACCTAACATCCTAAGATCTTAGAATACGAGAACGGGATCCAATGACATAACAATGAATTATCAAACCTCAATGAATGAGGTTTGATAATTATCCAATTCCTAAAAATTCCCAAAAAACCCAATTCCTAAAAAAATGATGAAAAATAATATTTCAACTCTACAACTTTGGGAGCATACTGGGTTTTGCATCTACTTGTCTAGAAAATTCGCAGCTAGCTATTTCTGTTCAGAGTATCAAAAATACGTAACATCTTTAGATCTTAGAATACGAGAACGGGGTCCAATGACATAACAATGAATTATCAAACCTTAATGAATGAGTCATATTCAATTCCACATTTACATTCCCAAGTAAACAGATAGCTCGAGCTACAGTTACAGGTAACTCTAGGAACCGTTTTGTTAGAAAGAGTGACATTTGTGAAAGTTCAAGAAAATTGTATTGAGGGAAATGTTTAAATATACGAAAGTCCAATAACACAAAGATTAGGGAAAAAAACTGGAAGTTCATTTTCATGTTTTTTTTTATCAGCTTGATTATGATCCTAGAAATCCTGGTATGGTACCCACCCAATCCGGTAAAGTGTTTTCCTTCGTGGAATCATGTATGTTACCCACCCAATCCGGTAAGGTGTTTTCCTTCATGGAATCATGTGTGTTACCCATTTATGGCAGTTTTACACGAGCCACGTAGGCTAGTATTCTCGTGAAGGAACAAATCCAAGACGTAATAAACTCAGACTGACTGGATACCTGTTCCCCAGACTGGATTTAGATTTTCACGTAGGCTTACCGCTAGCGTATATTGCTATAAAAAGCAATGTCATATTTTGACTTTAATTGAAAGGAAAAAAATTACCAAAAGACCAAATCCATGATAATAATTGATTATGGAATAGGAATAAAAATATTTTTTATTACAGAAGCTTGGACTGCCCTTGCCGATAGTTATGTTATGGGAAAGATAGTGAACTTGAAGATTTTAGGTGAATTATTACAATTTTTGAGTAAGAGTAACCAAGATATTCAATACTCTACCGTATTTTGAACTACCGTGAGTGTACCTTTTACACTTGACTAACGAGATGGCGAACTTACGGTGTATCAAATTTACAAGGCTTATAAAATTAACAATAACAATAATGTTGGCTCGATTATTGACTGTTCCTTTACTTCCTGGAGCCACCATCCACCAGAAACAATTGAAGAGAATAGATTCCCCTCTATCTGTATGATAATATTAATATTTTATTATTATTCTCTGTCTTTAACACAGTCTCCAGCATATGATTTTAGTGAAACTAATCTGATGTGTGAAATACTGTATATCTTAATAACATTTTACCATTTTTGACTAGTCTATTCAAAACAATAGTTGGGAATAGTTTTATTAAACATCTGCTAACTGCAACCTAAAATAATAACAATTATGAATTATTATTATTTCAACGTAGGCTACTATCTAATGAATGGAATATTGATTCCCCACAAATTATACATGAAAATCCAGTTTACGAAATCCGGGCAGTTCTGGTTAGAAATTGCTGTTCCAAGCAATTTGAATGAATCGACTCGCTGTCAAATTCACAATTCGACTCGGCTCCAAATTATCAGCAAGTGGAGTGACCACTATTGGATTACCATAAGAGAATATGCCCACAATTAGGCCTTCCATACAGAATGGCCTGTCCATTTAAATACGTTCACCACTTAATATCGGCATAGCATTGCAGATTGAGCTATGCATTTTATCCTGGGCCAAATTATAATGGCATATTTTGTCTTCCACGATAGGAATCGGCTCCAATGGTGTTGGAAATAATTTATCAAAACTTTGTTCCTATCAAAACCATATTCGGTACTATTTTTGAAGTAGGATCTAGATAAATAATACTTATTCATTTTTACTAGATACTATTCATCCATTCGTTTCATGGAAGACAGTTTAGTAATTCAATCAATGAGAATTTGATAATAAAGTCTCAAAAATTAAAAAATTATTACTTTGTAAAATCTGATTTGTAATGTTTTCTAACATTTTTGGGACATGAAAAGAGGCTGAAAGTAATATTCAGGAAACGAGATGAAAACTCATTTTTTGCTTTTACATCTGAAAAGCATGCACTTATTAATCAATCAACTAGACTGTGAATCAAGCAAGACTACGGCAGTTATAGCCTCCGACCAGATCATGGTGGCAAATTATTATTTGGAGAGAAATTATTATAAAATGGGATTCATACGACGAATGAGATTCATATATGATGTTGAAGATCCATCTTGTTTCCACTAATATATAATAAAAACTTAAAAAACACTTTTAAGTGGAAATTATAACACACGTTATGGCGTGACGGCCGTTTCACTCTGTTGTCAAGAGCATCGTCAGACGACCCACAGCAGAGTTATCACTAATATACTCTGGCGTCACGCCATAACGTGAGTTATAATTTCCACTTAAAAGTGTTTTTTAAGTTTTTATTGGATTCATATAATTTTAAATATGTTTAGATTTTATGGTGATAATACATTTTTATATCTTTCAATAATACAAAATACAAAGTGACCATGAGGAATATGACATTTTTGGTTGAGAATTTACTCGACAGTTGAATAATGTGGGAGGAAGACGTGATTTGATAGACAGTTTTGAATAAATTGGTAAAGGAATACCGTTCTAGTCACAATGGAACAATAGCCTTAGCATCACGTACTGTATTTGTGTATGAGAACTCAATTCAGTTCTTTTGAAGAAACCTTAAAAAATTGAAGAATTTTTTAAAAATAATTAATACATTTTGGTTCGATTTTTATACAGTATACAGTTTACTTATAATTTCCTCTTTAATATACAAGAGGATTTTAGACAAATAGAATAATGAGAAAACCGGTAATTGACCAAAAATCGAATCTCACTTCATTAGTTTTTTTTGTTCACACTATTCAAAGCAAAATTTATTAATTTTTTTTTTGTAAATTTAACGGCTTGCAGTCAGTTTTAGATTGTGAATATATAAAAAATGTACTCACACGAGGCCGAACGTTTTCTAGTTGTTGAAACCCATCTTCAAGGCCTTGAAGTTGTTAAATTTACAACAAAAAGTTATTATTAACAACGCAGATAGTTATGGAACAAGAAATCCAAGAGCAGAATTTATTGAATATTTGAATGAGTTAGGCTACTAATATTAGACTATTTCTATTAACCGGAATCTCCAGCTCAACGCCTATTCCGCCATTCTTTCAATGTTTAGCGTCACCATGCAGTCCCTAGCCGTAAAAACATGAGATTGGTCAAACATTTAAAAACAACAGATCGATTTCTGATGGGAAGAAAGCTATCTGGTTCTGTTCTAACTGTGAGGACAGAAAAATTTAGAAAATTTAATGTAAGAGCAGCGCCGATGTGCTTGTTTGCATTACGTATGAGATGTCTCAGTTGAGAAAATTTCAAAATACCGTACGAGTTTTCACAATATTCTCATAGCGATAAAATCCAATCACAAACACTTTACTTCATTTTTTATATCAATAAGTCATTCCACTTCTTTATTTTTTACTGACGAATATTTTTAAAAAAAAACGCCCTATTCCAAGAGGTCACCCGTATAACAAACTTTTCTTACAATTTGAATTAGTGACCGAGCTGTCATGACTTGATTCTAAAAGCTTAATTATCACTTATCTAGTTCTTTGGATCCCACGTGAAATTATAGGTCAATAGGTCCATATCACATAGCACAAATGACAAGGTGGAACTATCGGCAGGATCTCCCCACTTATAAGCAGCCACACTCTTATTCATTTATTGTCTGATTAATGAAGTAAATAGCTATTTTGTTCCATAACGATCTGCGTTGTTAATATTAACTTTTTGTTGTAAATTTAACTACTTCAGTCAGTTTTAGATTGTGAATATATAAAAAATTACTCACACGTGGCCGAACGTTTTAGAGTTGTTGAAACTCATGATGATGTCCTTGAAGATGGGTTCCAACAACTGGAAAACGTTCGGCCACGTGTAAGTACATTTTTATATACCGTATTCACAATCTAAAACTGACTGCAAGTCGTTAAATTTACAACAAAAAGTTAACTATTAATGATTTTAGTGCTTGTAATATTTATTTTCACCTGCACTATTTGTGTGTAGAAAGTGAAAATTCAAACATCAATTATCTGTATGAGTTGGTAACGAAATTGACCAATCCTTTTCAGTTGAACTCAAATCAGCCGCTTTCTGAAAAAGGCAGAGAAGGCTTTTCGGTCTGGGCGATCGCCTCCCAATCGTATCGTTCAAACCCAGCACCGGCCCCAGTATATAGAAAGCAAACCTCTCTCACGTTATTCCAAAATTTTCTCACTCCTCTTTCTCCCACCCTCTCTCGAAAACCCTCTCAACCTATCTCCCACTCGTTTCCTCTTATAAATGCTGCTGGTCAACACCCACCACTTTATTCGCCAAAGTGATGCACCCATTCCTTTCAACATTGAAACTACATTTTTCAACCACTAATATCAGAACTCGTCTGGCGGTGTTTTGTTATCACTATAAGTTTTGTATCATCTTTATAAGTACCAAATCACTTATTATTGAAGGTGACATTTTCAAGCAGAAGTCAAATATCATATTGTTTAAATTACTTTATTTTTTCTCATGTTGATGATGCCCACATGGGTCCAATTCTTGTGCGTATGTAATGAGTGGTTGTGTGGATGGTGGAACAGTTAAAGCTGGGCTCCGAAGCACCAGGTAAATGATAATAAAGCTGATAACGTCATGTCATTTTTTGCCGGTCACCCTTAGAAGTGCAGTCCCGAACGCTCGCGACTGAGCATCACAATCACCCTGACATCGCGCTTTGAACGCAGCGAATACTTTGAAGAAATCTTAAAAAATTGAAGCGTTTTTAAATAATGATATAAATTAAGGTTCAATTTTCATACAGTATACAGTTCAGTTATAAACAAGGGAATTCAATATATAAGGGAGTTTTATACAATTAGAATAATGCGAAAATACACAAGGAAATGGCTGTATTGCAAGGAACCGGTAATTGACCAAAAATCGAATTTCACCTCATTAGTTTTTTTTAGGATTCATGTAATTCAAAGCAGAATTTATTTAATACTCAGTCGAAATTTTATTAAGTTTCTAATATTAGACTATTTCTATTAACCAGAATCTCAAGAATCTGACGTAATCCCACAGTCCTTTACCATCCTGATTCACACGTCTCGAAACAGGAATTCTATATAGTTACTATTCTATTACTAGTTACTATTCCGATAATTTCCATCTACTAGAAAAATAGCCAGAAAACCTCGGCAAATAGAAGAAAAATGAGTTTTTGTTTGAACAGGGAATTAACATGCGTTGTATGCAATGAGCTGCGAATGAACAGAAGGCAGGCTGCTGCTCTCAAGGGGTTATTTCACTCAAGCTCCAAATGAAAAACTTTTCAGCTTCTGTGAATAAGAGTGTGCAGGGCAATGCTTACTGTATTATAAAACACCCAGTGTTAATAGATGAGAACCATAGGCAATGTGACATATGCTTCTATTAAAAGAGACGAGAACTTTTATCATAACAGTCTGCATGATGGTGGAAGTTCTTTTTTAGGGTACACTTACTATCGTGGATATAGTCTAAGTAGTTTTTCTTAAATTAAATTCAAAAAAGTTTGATTCTATGCGTTTTATCCTCTCTTTTCTTATGCGAATCTCCTTTTCTCGTCTTCCTTTCTTTCTTTTGTTCTCGTTATTCGAATCATCTTTCATTATTTTAATTTGATTTAATGTTCAAATCATTCATTTTTGGACAACCATTCCTAATTTTGTCCACTCACATTACCTACATCTTTAGTGTGATTTTCATCGTATAAAGCTTGTATTATTATTATCATCATTATTATTATTATTCATTATTCAATTTTCGTTTTGTACAGAAACTTATGTATATTGGGAAGTACAGACGAATAAGTACAGAATAAGATTCCAAACTTTTCCAACTATTCTGGCATTAGAACTTGGCTCATCCAATTCTTATTGCTGTGTTCCGTTATTAATGATCACTCTTAAAAAATAAGAAGATTATGGTATCATATTCGAATGAGTTATATATTGCTCTATGATTATTTATTGATACAATTCAGCTTATAGACAGTTACAGGACATAATTTTGGTACAGTATTATATTTTCTACCAATAAAGATTTAGAAAATAGGCTTGAACCTGAATCACATCTGTGATTTTTAGCCGACTTCCAAAAAGAACAAGGTTCTATATTCGACCTGTTTCTTTATGTTTGTACATCAATCATTCGAACACTATTGAACCGATTTCGATGATTTTTTTTTAAATGAAAGAGCATCGCTCAGCGGTGGTCCCATCCAAGTTTCGCAGGGATCGGCCCAATACTTACCCCAATATTAAACAAAAAGGAGCATTCTTGGATGTCTTCATTTCAATCTTGAATGAATAGGATAGTTCCACACATAACCGCCAGTCGGATAACCAGTGTCGTTTACCAGGCTGATCATTGTATCATATGGAGCGCTTCACATCTAGACGATCTTCGAAATCATATGATGCAATGCAATTATGCCGGGTAAACGACATCGGTTACCGAAAGCTGGTTCAGTGTGAAACAAGCCTGTAATGTCCCGTTTTGACCAATCACGTGAACTTAATTTGAATTGAGAATAAGAAGAACATAATATTTCTGTTCATTTATGTTCATATGAAAATTGTAAATAATTTAGTTGATGTTATGGAGTCGTAGGAATAAGGTTATTTAGTTTCAATGGATTGGTTTAGTTCAATTATTTAGTTGGAGTGAAAAATGTTTTTGTAATCGTTAATTTCAAAAAAAATAATTGAACAATATTCTTCAAAGTTATTAATTGTGGTAATTGTGCCGCAGATGTTAGAAAATAAAAAATCACTTGAAACTTCACCAGATTGTAGTATTATGTCTCCTGATCACAATTATCAAGTTTTCAAGTGTCGGTCTCAAAATAATTAATTATTTAATATTGAAAACCTACCTTTTGAACAGAGCCCCAAAATGACTAACTTCAGCAATTAACTTTAATTGAGTGTTTAGAATGCATGAATCTTTGTAAGACAATAATTTGCATTTTAATTTATTAATTATTTACTCATGCAATTTATCTACTTAATAATAAAGGCATTTTCAATTTGTTCCAAAATCTCATCACTTGATGCATTGCACATAATTATACATAACCTGTAGCCAGCTAGCCACAGCCTGGGTTTTAGCACAGATTACAGAACAACAGATTTAGTTGTCTGTGGTTTTAGGCTTTTGGATTTGCGAACATTTCGCCGCATGCGCAGAAGCATAGTCTGCGTGAATGGAACGAAGTGGAATGGAAACTGGAATGGACCTGCTTAACCAAACCTTTCCTAACCTGGCTAGATGTGACTGAACCACCTTTGAAATACCTTTAAATATTTACCTTTAAACCTTTAAATATTTACAGAGGTGGTTCAGTCACATCTAGCCAGGTTAGGAAAGGTTTGGTTATGCATTTCCATTCCTGTTTCCATTGATGTTCTGATGTAGATGGCACTGATATAATCCATTGGCACTAATCCTTGATGGCACTCCATTGCTCTAACTATCTGTTCGTCTATGATGTTATGCTTAAGGTACTATAAAGGCTTTTCAGAGCCGTATTTATGTTCAAAAGGTGAGTTTTTAATATTGAATAATTAATTATTTAATTGAGACCGACACTTAAAAACTTGATAATTGTGATCAGGAGACATAATACTACAATTTGGTGAAGGTTTCAAGTGATTTTTTATTTGCTAACATCTGCAGCACAATTACCTTAATTGTTCGTCAAACTCGCCAATTTACCAAGAATTTGAAAAAACAGCTGATCTCAGAAGTAGTTTTAGTTTCACTGCTGTGATTAATTTCGAGGTTATGTTTGATGATGCTTATACTAGCTCAAAGTTTATGTTTTTTTAAATATTATTTAGACTAGTATCACAAAAAATATCGTACGTAATTCATCCGGGAAGATGTTTATCGTACTCGTATGATAATAGCGCACTCGACTTCGTCTCGTGCCTTAACTTATCATACAGTAAACACCATTTCCGCACTTGCAACGTGATATAGACCTACTATTTCAGTGTAGGTATATTCTAAAAGGGACCACATCAAAATGAATCAAACGCCATTTCACTTTTAAGAAGCCTTTCGCTATTATAATTTTCCTAAACACAATATTCCACATTAAACAAAGCGTTGTAGAATTTTCCTTAGTTTTTCATTTCTTATAGGCTAGGTGGATTTCTAGTTACTTAAGTTTGGATGTTATATTGGATTGCTAATTTGATAAATGTTTCGTAATGTAGGCTTTAATAAATTTCTCATGTTTTCAAAGTTTGAAAATTCGACTAAAAAAGCTTGAAATAAAACAAATTTAAAAAAAAAAAAAAAAAAAAGAAACCGACTTCAATGAAATGATACTCAAACATTAAATACTCACGTACTAAAAAGTTTAAAATAAAGTATGTACTATAAACTGAGAAAATTTCATACAAGTAATCTTTCGAAGTCGGCGCCAAATTTCCCATAAACTTCTAAAATATAACAGAATTTTATTACTCTGTGATGTTTTCCATGACGAAATACTTGAACAATCTAATATCAAAACTGACACTGTATTTCAGTAAAAGTGAGTGTGAATCACATACTTAATTGGAATACAGTGTTAGTTTTGATATTAGATAGAATTTCTTATCAATTTCATGAAACATTTGGCACCGAGTTCAAAAGATTACTTGTATGAAATTAAAAAATTTCTCAGTTTAAAGTAAATACTTTTTGAAAACTCGACATCATCAACGTGTGTACTTTATTCTTTGTCAGACTTCTCCAATCCCGTGGGAAAAACCTGGTCTCAGGATTTCAGGGATAGCTTCTTGTTGAAGAGTGTTGGATTGACTTATGTAGGCCTAATAATCTCTTCCCAACACTAGAATCTTTAATGCTTCTTAGTCTTCGACTATCAGTTGTGAGTCTTCAGTAGTTTAGGAGTGCAGTATGAGTTTATCATGTATTACCATCGCTCCCATCTCGCCACGATTGTAAGGAACATATAAGGCATATATATGTTGAAATCAGGAATTTCATAGAAGTCTATTTTGGCGCGTGTCTCACAATAATCTATCATGTATCTTCATTTCATACGAATAACTTCTATCACAGATCAGTTCACATAAAGAATTTGTCTCAAGTAATAATTTATTTATTGTGACTATTGTGTCACTGGAGTATTCCCAAGATATTTAAAAATGCCAAAGTAATAATATTGATGCAAATGATTATCCCTTCACGTTGTAGTTATATATTTTCAAGTAATACTCTATTCTTCATACTTTATTTTTAAGTAATACTAACTTCAAGTCAAGCAATATTTTAGAGTGCTTGAAAAATGAAAGATTCACCTGTAAACTATTTCTGCTTGCAGTATAGTATTGTACTGTACTGTTTTCCAAACAGAGAAAATATTTACAATTATATATTCAAAGAGACAATTAATTATGAAAGGAACAAATCTACAAGGCATATTCAAAAAGTAAGGGCCGTTTGTTGATATTTAAATATTAGCGCTTCAAAGCATAGTTTTACTCCTGCAGCACCATCAACTGACTCATTGCGAAACTACAGCAGCATTAGTTTTGATTCAGAAATCGTCTGCTTGTCCGTGAATGCAAACAAGAATCTCCGTGAAAATCATTGAGACAGCTGTGAAGTGTGTTCTGTGATACGATTCTTTTGGTGGATTTTATGAAATGTGGGACAACAATCATAGCTGACGTGTAGTGCAAAACGCTCAACAAACTGAGACGTGCGATTCTAAACAAACGACGCGGGAAACTGTCATCTGGCCTAATCCTCCTCCACGATAACGCGCGACCTCATACTGCTGCCAAAACCAAGGAGAAAATTCAAGACTTTCGTTAGGAACATTTTGACCGCCCACCGTACAGTCCCGACCTTGTACCTAGCGACTACTTCCTCTTTTTACAATATTGAAACGGTGGCTCGGTGGACAACGTTTTGAAACCGAAGAGGAACTCAAGAACGTCGTTGTCAACTGGTTCAACTCTCAGGCGGCGAGCTTCTATGCAGAGGGGTTGCAGAAGCTGGTGCAGCGGTATAAGAAAAATACTTAGACGTGAACGACGATTATGTAGAGACATGAAGTAGGTTTGTAGCTTTCTTCATATGTCAATAAAATGTGTTTCTTATGACTAGATATTTTCCTGAGACCAAACGGCCCTTACTTTTTGAATACGCCTCGTATAAAGAATTCAAATGTGTATTGAGCTATATTAAGTAAAATAAAATGCTCTAAAACTGGTAGAAATGATAAGTAAGATACGGATAATAAACGGTACGGATAATATAAAAAAGAATTAACAAATGCAATAATAACACTCTTTTAGGAGTAAAACTCATTTCAATTGAACGAAAATAATGATGATGGTACAGGCATTGTTAAACCAAATAGATAAAAATTTGAATTTGAACATTCCTTTTAGATTACCTAATTATTACTTAATCCTGGAAGCAACGTATGAAATAAGTTTCAATAATAACATTTTAAGACCTCTTCATTGGAAGAATATAATATATCGATTCTAAAAAAGGTGCCAATGCATGTTTTTCAGTGAATGAATTAGCAAAAATCAGCCTAATCCCAGAACGTAGATGTTTGTATATTTTGAAACATATTACGATAAAAAAAATAAATATATAAAATCAGTAATAATGAGTAACAACAATTGAAATTCTTCATTTATGCAATGTGCAAGTGTAATTATTTATTCGTATGTGTGATTCTATCAAAATTCAAATGACAACCGATTAGAGCTGTAAGACTAACCAGAATAGAATTTGTTTGAAAGTTTAGTAAGCTCTACCTAATATAGAAATTCTTAACGAGCTGCAAGTGGGTTTATTACAATTCTTTATAGTTTGATCCAATAAGCTCTTAAAGGGCTGATCTGCCAATAAGGCAGGACTTATTTCAAAGGCCAAACACATATCCGATGTTCATGATTCAAAATGGAGTTACAAGAGAGAAACCCAGCCATATAGCATATTCCTTCCTTTATGAAAATCTCAACGAGGGGATATGAAATTCACTTCCAGTTGACTTACTACAAGGCTGCCAGATTAACGCTTATCTCGTTCTAGTAAACCTAGCTTCTCGCAAAGATTCGAAAAACATCAGTTTTGGCGTAAAAAACGCACACACTGCAGAATTCTCACGCCCTTCTTACCAAAACAAGAAAGAAGCAGAAGGTGGTTATGAGGTGCATAAACCTCTTCGATCAATTTCAATCCAAATTACTCTGAGCTTCACTCCTGTTCCTAAATTTTAAACAAGAAGCTTGGATCAAATTTATGTTGTGGATGCTGAATAAGGGTTTAAGAATGTACAAGAATAAGGGGAAAATACAATAATAAGAAAAGATGATAAGCGAGGATGTAGCGGGAAAGAAGATGAAACGTAGGCTATGAAAAGAAAATGATGAGGAAGGGAGTAAATCAATCGTAGAATTGATACACTGTTACACACCCTTCTAGTAGACTAGTATATGCTTAGTATATGCTAATTTATGCCGAGCAAATGCTGCGAGTGAGCGGGCATTAAGGTGAAATATCTCGAATGAGGTATTATTAGGCTAATGCATTCATTATGATACTCTATCCGAAAGCAAAGGATTACCGCTTCTCACAATTATTTCACTTCTAAAATCATCTTACATTAAGTTCTACTTAAATAATTATCACTTGAATTTATAGAATAATTATTATCTTTTTATTTCATTATTTTGTGTTTATTACCATTTTTAGAGTGTTTTCAGCAGTAGTTTATTCTACTGTTCTACATTATAATGTACCTTGATAAGTATTTTTAATAGATTGAAGTACTTCATTAATAATTTCATGTTTATTCACATGCTCCCATATAGGTGATAAGCCTCAAAACAAATGACAATTTAAAAGTAATCGAAAAGTAATCTCCTAATCATTGTCACTTTAGCGATATCTCCTGATTATGGAAATCCTCACAATGAAGTATCTTATCAATAGGTATATTGGCATAGTTGAATTAATTCCAAATCAGGAGTTCACAGTTTACTAAAGAATTGAATTTTATATTTGATTGCATATTCCTCCATGGTAGAGCAACAAACCAATGCTGGTGTTCAACAAAAACTTCGTCATTCAAATTTCGTACATATCTTGAGAGATGTGATTCGAGCAGACAACGATACTATTGCCTACGAAGGGGCGACGTCTATCTGAATATGATAAGAACGCTGAGCTCGGTATTGAAATGTCCTCGTACTGTATAATATTTCCTCCCTTGAAGAAAACGGGAAAATAAATGGAGAAGTGGTGAAAAAATAACTGCTCGTATCGTTTTCCATCTTTCTTTGTGTTTTTTGGCAGTGAGGAGGGAGAACTGTAACCGGCCTTCCTTCCTTTTCACCGTCATAAAAATGGTATAGCGTACGCTAATGACATCCTGTTTTTCTTATGGCAACAATACAGAAAGTGTCCCACTAAAATACAATTATCTTTTTAATATTGCCAAGAGAATGGAGGACAACGCTCAAATTCCACGAGTGGATCCGATTTGTACAGTTTCTACCACAGAAAAGCTTCGTTCATAGCCCTCATTGAAAAATTGTGAAGTACGGTACGGTACTTCAAGAGTCCTCACCAATAGTTAGTCTAAACATTTTTTCAAACTTCAAATTTTAATTGAGCTAGATTGTGCAACAATAAAAGGGTAATACACTTTAAATTATTTTCTAAATTAAGAGTTTACAGTTTTCTATATTATGTTTGATTGCGTAGTCCCCCAAGACAGTGCAACAGAATGATTGGGTTAATCTGATTTGTAAAGAACACGGATGTTGAAACTAGAGTCTGTTGCCAACATCTATTGAATGAAAGATCTGTTGAATGTTGCCAACAGACTCTAGTTTTAAGAAACAATTGCAGGTAGCAGGTATCTGTTCAGATAAAGATAAGCTACGAACTCCTAGGCCCTCTATGTAAGGGTGACTGATTAGATTGGCCAGCAAAAAATACTTTGTTCTCTGCTGTAAAATCACTAAAACTATACACTAAACTAAAAGTCCAACTCATGAATCACCACCATTCAACTCATTACCCTTGCACAGGTCTCACACCAATCCTAAAAAAAAGAAACTTTGTGAGATATGTGCCGATATGGTTAAGTATGGACGACCACTATCTAGGTCACATTAATCAATGGAGAAAGTGCAATAATCCAAGGAAACTATAGAATAATTTTTGTACAAGAATTCGGAAATTTCAAAATAATTTAATATAGACTAACACAGTATCAACATATTTAATTCAATAATTACTCACCCGAGTTGAGCTTTCTTTTTACTCGACTATAATTTTCCACGTTCACTTTGCTCCTTCATCAAAAAATATAACTTATTAAATTTTTCCTAATAGGCTAAACATATTTTCAAACTTCAAATTTTAATTGAGCTAGATTGTGCAACAATTAATGGGTAATACACTTTAAATTATTTTCTACGTTAGTTTAAAACTGCCATCCAGTTTTACAATCCAGTTTTTATTAACAAAAACTTAAAAAACACTTTTAAGTGGAAATTTTGACTCACGTTATGGCGTGACGGCCGTTTCACTGTGATGTTAAGAGCATCGTTAGACGATCCACAGTACACTGATTCAAGGCATGAGCTTAAGGGTTATGGATGTTGGAAGTGTGAGGGTTGGGGGTAAGAGTAGGTGGGAGGTTTGAAATTGGGATTATTTTGTCAAAAAGAGTGTGTGAGAAGTTGATCTGGCCATTTAAAATGTTGTCAGGTTGCTGCTTTGTGTGTTTATAAATTTCATATTGCTCTAAAACATTGAGTTTTCGGCGTTGACCAAATCAACTTCTCACACACCCTTTTTGACAATATAATCCCAATTTTAAACCTCCCACCTATTCATACACCCCCCACAATTCCAACATCCATAACCATCAAACTCATGCCTTGAATCAGTGTATTGTGGGTCATCTGACGATGCTCTTAACATCAGAGTGAAACGGCCGTCACGCCATAACGTGAGTCAAAATTTCCACTTGAAAGTGTTTTTTTTTTTTTAGTTTTTCTTATATATTAGTGGAAACAAGATGGATCTTCAACATCACAGTTTTTATTGTATAAAATCGATTCAATAGAGAAGGTAGAGTAGGACGAACATTCTTTCTTACTCAAAACTGCATCCAATTTGGTACATTCCACTGACCCAGTGATTTCATACACCCACATGTATGTTATCCCTAAGATAAGAATTTTTAATTCCTCCCACGAGAAACATATCTCTTTGGGAGAAAAATAAGGATATTTCTATCACAAATATTCTCAGAAGCACCGATAAAATTGTTACTGATGGATTCCTCGATAACACTTGTCAGGGCCGTTCCATTGAAAGCATTCACCGTTATTGGGCCATTCCAAGTTCAGGAATGATCTCGCATATTTCAAATATTGTTGGATTTGAATGAAAAGTAGCAGATAGACTCGAGATAGCTCACGTGTGTCACCTCTTTAAAGAAAGTCAAACTTCCTGGATAAAAGCCTGCATTTATGCAGAGCGAATTCAGGGACTCGGAATGTCAGTCAATAGACCGTAGAAATGAAATCACTCAGTGAATTAGAAATAATGTTTCCTTTGAAAGAATATACATTGATCTTATTAGGAACTGCAATATTAAAAATTCCACACAAGAAGTGAGTAAACAGCCAAGTGCATTTTTATTGCAGTACCATGCAGTTATGATTATCAATCAATTTATAAAAATGTTTTTTATCCGTATGGTGAGAAAAAGAAAACTGAATTGATTCAGAGTAAAGAAATCAAATTGAAAAAACAAAGTTGAAGTTAAACTATTTATCTTTATTATACAGCATGATGTTTATCATACTAATAATAAATTATCATAAATGTCTACTAAGTTATATTAATTCATACATCAGTTTTGATTGAATTATAATATTGCAATATTGAAATCATGATTCAGGGCATTTCTTCAGTTTATTTACGCATTTATCAATTTACTTTTTTTTATTCATCCATTAAGACTTCATCACAATTAAATAAGAAGATACAGCAGCGTCTCAAGCCCAAAATTGATTTCTTCTCAAATCTTACAGAAACTTTGCAAGTAAACAAAAAAAATTCAGTCTTACATAAAAATTCACTTTGAAAAAGCTCGTTTCTGAAATTAAACATCCAACAAGTCACTTAGCATAAGTATTAGATGTTAAGTTATGTAATGGGGTATTACATAATTATTATCCTGGGCATGGCTAAAATATAGCAAACCTTCCAAACTCAAGTTTGTTTGTAAGTAGCAGGATCTATAAAAACCCTAAATTATGATCTATAGTTCAAGAAGCAGTAGTGAGATGTCAAATATTGACAAAACAGAAATAGTCATTAATTAAAGAATTAGCTGTTAACTTATTTACCTTTATCAATTAATTTAAGAACCTTAATAAATATTTTTACCATTGATATCATTGTCTGGAGAAACAAAACTTCTACTGTAGGGATTTTTCTGTTTAAATGATCAAATCACTCTAAAAACCTGAGCCGAGCTCTTCATGGAAAAATATCGATTTCAAATTTCAATTGGAGAATTAATATTTGTAATCCATTTATCAAAGAATCATTCTAAAACTGTTTATTTTTTTCTCAGTGATCCATCACAGTTATGATGAAAGCCATTCGGACTATCCGAACATAATTTACTCATCCATTTGCCAGAAAAAGTCAGAACATAGTTTATAATGTCTATTATGACTGATATGCATTTCCAAAATACCAGAAGTCCATTTAATAATTGCGTAAGAGAATATTCACTGAGAGCATTAATGATAGGTGTTCATGACAGCTGTCAGATTCATTTACACATACTCTCTCATTTTAACTTAAACTTTCAACCAAACTCTCAAATTTCGAGCTCAGTCCAGCAGTTTGGATTGATTGATCATGATCTCTATTCAATTATAAGTGTGCGGTCCAAAATCATTGTCCATTGCATAATAATGTTGCACAATAATGGTAACACTGTGACGAGTTGCGAGAATTTCTCACTGTTCTTCAGTTGACTTCCCACTGATTGACACTTCAAGTTTTGGTTGTTGTTAATATTTTTTACGATATAGCATGGGACGTAATTTGCAAAACTTCAAAATGCAAATTTCAAGACAATCATTCCAAAAATGTAGATAAGTAGAAGTTTGTTGAACTTTTGAAACAAAAATTTGTCAAATTGTATCCAAAATGAATTTGTTACTCAATATTTCCTACAGTTGTATTGAGACCTACCACGGCTCACCACATCGATTAAAGGTTTAATGACTCAAGATTTAAAATAATCCATCAAATGTAAAATAGTTCACATGCCTAAGACGTCAAGAAAACGTATTCTAGTACTTTTTTAAATTCTCGCAGTCACCAGTCAATATTCTAACCTTGAATCACTCCCACTTACCGTTCATAGCTGTAAATTAAATCAAAAGATCACATTCAGATTATGAGATCAAATTCATTAGATGTTTTCAGTCTTCCTTGAAATTCAAATTCATTACAAACGGCGGTCGCTACTTGCAACCGCAAGCAAGCAAAGAGTTTAAATTAAAATAGCTTGCGACTAAATTCGATGCTCAAGTTCTTGTTCTATAGCAAAGAGTGTACCCATGGCTACTACTAGTTTTGTAATTAATGTAATCAAAGTGTTGTATTTATTTCACATAATTTTACAATAATTTACAATCAGAATCCACGTTTCACTGGAATTTGTACAATATTTTTCGTCAAGAATATCATCACAATTGACAAGTCATTATAGCCTGATCTAATAGGGGTTTGATTGTCCAAGTTTGACAACGGAATTTCAATAATTGAAACTAGGAAATGATCGTCTTGGAACATTCACACTATTAGTGCCTGTGTGCTTGCTAATGAGAAGTTCAGGACAGAGGAATTAGTTTGGATGGGGTTGAAGTTGGTAGGCCATCAATTCCATGTATTATATGTGGGAACACAGAGATTGAATGTTCATGACATGTCAAATGTTCATACTTCATGCTGACTCCGATCGCATTTCAGTGTATCAATTATTGCACTTGGAGATGGACTAAATGATATTGTAAGGGCCCCCTGCCATTATCACAAGACACGCTGTCGCATCGATTATTATTGCATCTAATCTTCAGATGAATCTGATACAGCCTAATAGTAACAGATTGATTCCTAATCATACTGATACTATTAAATATTGTGTGAATGCTGATACACTTCAAGGGACAAGAAAACTACTATTTATTACAGAGTATCAAAATAAAAAGAAAAAGAATTCTCATTTGTAGGGGACTCGCTTATGAGCAGAAAATGTCATGGAAAACTCATCCTCAAGACTTCTTACAAGTTACGTGGTAAAACCGTAACTACATTAGGCTAGGAAGCCAGCGAGACTAGTCTCTTCAAGCCAACCCAGCTGCTTTCACCAAAGGCTTGACTCCTGACTCCCGAGACAAGCTCAACTCTACAAGACCACCATACTCGTCTCGTGGCCTTTGGTGGGGGAACTGGGTTGGATTGTAGTGTAAAGGCTTGTTAGCTAGTATATTAGCCCATTATAGTCGACACTCAAGGAAGAAGAAACCTATTGATAGACGTATAAACAATATTTTTGTTAACAGACGCAGATTATTATCAGTGTTTCGAATATTTTCATCAACTATATTGTTTGTTCAAGAAGGAAACCCATAATTTCATTCCCAAGTTTGGGGAAAAACTATAATTTCAATATTGGTATAATTTAGCTAAATAGAGAGGAAACGTACAATCCGTTACCAAGAATTCCTACAGAAACAGGTTATAAATCGCTACAAATAATCTTATTAATTCAAAGGCAAATATTTGAAAATAATTATTGCTATTAGCTAGTAGAACTCTTTTAATTAATTAATTCTCTCTCATTTCTACAACTGCAATTAAAAAAAACAATAAAAACAAAAGCAATTGAACGGACTTAAAGAGAGAGCGCTGTAACTTGAAAATTACTTCAAGGGCGTAAACAGAAAAATGTTTATAAATCCAGTGAAGGGCGGTAGTGAGACCGGAACTAGAACTAGATTAATCTAATCAAACTTGAAAAGAAAAATATGCTCAATGAAAAAATTGCATGGAAGTTTGATAACTTCTCCTGAAGTGATGAAATCTCTGAAATTTTACTTGACTTTTTTCCGTGTATGAGTTAATGTGCTCCCTAATTAACACTGATATTTTAGATGGGGAAAAGGAAACATTGCCAACATCCGGCTCTATTGCAATAGATGAAAAACTTGAATTCCTTTTTAATTTTTTCTATATGCTGGGTCAAGATAATTCTATTATATTTGATGCGCGCTACAAAGTTTATTGTGAAGGGGAAGGGGCTGCTGGGGATCAAGATCATCTCATGTCATTTCATTTGATCCAGCTAGACTTGAACCTGATCTCTTGCCTTTGATGTGTTATGAGATACGTTTATGAGTAATACTTATTGAAGTCATATTCAAAATATTTTTCTTAGCATTGGAATCTCCACTCTTTTTCAAAAGAAGATTAATATCAGTAAATGTTGGTGTTACTTCAGATTCTGAAATATAGTTTTCAATACTTCTAATTTTTAATAGGCCTTTTTAACTCCATTATTTGCTCAATGTGCTTTTCACTCAATGTGCTTTTTCCCGGCAAATATGTCTTACAAGAAGGGCATCGATTTGAAAATATATGAAAAGCTTTGTTCTGTTCTATCCGTAATATTAGCCTTCACCTTTCTAACTAACGTTTGGTCTAGAATCGGAAGGTAAATGTTTGTTGAGGATTCCTCCCCGTCCACGCTCAGTGCTTTGGCTGCTGGGATTTTGATCCCCAATAAGTAAAATGTAAATCCGGGATCAGAATCCGGGACACACACACACACACATGATTGTCGATACGATACATCAAAAACGACAGGTACAATGTTCGTTACGAACTAGAATTCACATCGATCCGTTAGTAGAAAGGGCTTGTTTCCTTTCTATTCTCACTTTCATAAAATAATATCCACAGGCGGAAAGTATTACATGTGTCTCGGATATTTTTTACAACAATTACATGCATTGTCTACTTACCTCTACAACAGCAGTCCAGCTCTTAGGATCTTTCACTGTGACTAGAATCACATTGAATAACACGGTTAAAATCATTAGCATTGGCAAAGCACAAAAACTTTTGGAAACGGAGAAAACATTAGAATTAATTTTATTGGAAAGCTTCAACTTGTAAAGTTACAGTAAGGATCACAAAAACTTCCAGTGCAATTTTGTGATCTTACTGCACCGTATTTCTTTAAGGAAACTGTTCACATAAAAATTCAATGTCAATGAACAATAGATACAAATAATCTTCACCTTGATCTTGAAGGGCAATTAAATGGATCTCTTGCCTCTACGAGACCTAACTCCTCACTCAAGAGACACTTGAGAAGCCATAAAAGCTCTAAGAATAGGAGGTTTCGAGTCTCCCTTGAGATAAGGAAGCTTCAACGTATTTTTATAAGCAATACGAACCAGTCTATGAAGAAGCTCATTTTCAATATGATTTGATGTGATGAACTGAATATAGAAATACAGAAAGTAAGACATAATTTTAGTTCTGTTCAATAATAACCAAGATTAACAAACAGAATACAAATACATACTATAACAAAATATTGTTCATGTATTTTGCCTGATTAAATTTAAAAAAATCGTATTCAAGTTGACCAAAAGTAATAAAAATTAAACACTACGTGGCCTAGACATTGTAAGCAAACTTCTCCAAAGATATAAGTCGATAGAATCAACATAATTGTCACATATTACAAAATAACGATATTGTATGAACCTAGCATTTGATGCAGTGATATTTTTGTTCGTAATAAGTAGGTTTCTTGCAGAATCGGAACTAAATGAAGGTCAAGATTATTTTTGGAAAATATTTAGATTTTACAGAGTTTTCTATAGTAGAAAGAACCATGAGTCGTGACGCCCTCAAACTCAGAGAAAAGGATTTTGTATGTAGATTTTTTGCAGTAGGCGTTCTATTTTCAGCTACATGTTTGTGTGAAGCGTTTCTGTTTGCGATACTTTCGAAAGCCATTCTATCCCAAAGCTTGATTTCCTTCTGACTTATCCATCTAATACAACAAAACAAATATGATATGAAAACAAGGAAAGTGCCATATCTATCATAAAAAGATACAGAAAAATGAGGAATCACAGTCAAGTGAATCTCATAAATTCAAGAGATATTTTTTAATCAATTATTGATATTGGCTATTGCTGATAATATTATTTTGAGATTTAGCAACTAATCCCATTTGTTGAATTCATAATCTATGAGAATACGAAATGGATACTTAGTGATTCGTTTTCAAATAAGTTGTAGAATTGAACGTGTTCAATTAATTGAACTAGTTTTGCGCGAGTTGTGAGTGCGACTTACATACCAATAAGTTCGGAGTGTTGCATACTTACTGTTTTGTAGGGGCTACAATTCATTCTACATTTTTCAAACCTACAGGAGTAACAAACAATAGAAAGAATGATTTGTTCCAAAAATATTGATTTTTCACAAAATTCTCAATTTGATATAACATTTCTTCTTCTTGCTTCCAAGGATTAGGCAGTTGCCTGATCCAACTCACAACAACCTTGGCCTATATATTTTTTAAATCTGCACTACACTATAATACAAAATTAAGTACGCCTTATTGCCATATCTTGAATGATCTTCCAACATCTCTTTTTCCCTGTAGTTTGTACAAAAGAGTCTGAAATGTATTTTTTCCACTGACATTTTTTTAACATGCTCCTTCCAACAACAACACTTGAAGGCACTGAACAACTTTTTTGTTTGGGCAATAGACATTCAGCTCTGCCCAAATATCATCATTCCTTATGTGATCTCTTCCATCACAACCCTTCACTCGACACAAGAATCGCTCTCTGCCATATGCACTCTACTCTTTTGTGGTTTAGTGGTGACCAAAGATTCACTACCATAGAGAAGAATTGGAGTGGCCATCACTTTTTACATTTTGATCAATGCTTCTTTCCTAGGGTTCGACTGATATTCATTCCCACATACTGACGGGGATTCACCTACTTTTTTTCAATGTCTGAATTACCTTTAAAGCTGATGTCACATCCCAGGTATTTGAAATTATTTTAATAGCTCCAGTACTATTATCTTCTATTACAATCTTGGTTCTGATAGGATGCTTGTCACAGAATGTCATAACTTTGAATTTATCTATAGAAATTCGTAAATTATAATATAATATTTACACAATTTATCTAGATAAATCATCTGCGAATAGCAACGCATTCAGGTTACTATCATCATTGAATTTAACTCCTACATTCGCTTCAGATTTCCATTTTTTGAAAATGCTGCCAATATATAATTATGTTAAAAACAGTGGGCGACAAACTACTTACCTCACACCTTGATTTATAGTCATTCCTTCCAATCTTCTCTTACCTGTATTGATTACAATTTGCATGCCATTGTACAGAATTTTAATTGTATTTATTAAATGTCATAGATATCCTTCTTCCCACAGAATTTTCCAAAGCTTACTGTGATTGACTCTATCAAACGTTTTTTCAGAGTCTATGGAAGTCTGTATGTATTTCAAGATTATATTCTCTTCTTTTTTTAATTATCCTTTTAACCGAAAATATGTTGTCAGAGCATGAGCGACCTCCTCTAAACCCAAACTGTTCTTCATTCAGGATCGCTTCAGCAATAATCCTGACTTGGTTATTGATTATCCTTGAGTATATTATTTTTATAGCCGACATTCAATAGACTTATAGACAATAGACCTTGGTAGTTCTTGCACTCCTTTTGCTTACTCTTCTTGAAAAGAGAAATCACTTTCTTTTGTAAACTGATGTTTTTTCAAAAATTGATTCAACAGGTGAAACAGTCTAAACTCCAAAAACAGACCACCATATTTGAAAGGTTCACCATTTAAGTCATCCAGCCCAGCAGGGATAACATTTCAATAACATTAATTTTTCCGGTTCTGATAGTAAGAGTTTTATGAACTCCTACCATTCAAATCAACATCATACTGTTGCTCTCTGTAGCCTAAAGATTCATATCAAAAAATATTATTGGAAAATGATTACTTTCCTTGTTTTTTCAAAATAAATATTATACTTTAGTCAATGAAACTTCGTTATTGATGAATAAGTTTATTATTACCTTCAATACAATATATATTATTATTTTTTACCTCCAATAAAATATTTCTATTGAGCTCACAAGCAAGAATAAAAAGGTTCCTATGTTATTTATATGTGGAAAGCTTATTCTGGATGCCCCTACAAAATACCAAGTATGCATCACTTCTGATTTAAAATTTCTAATCATGCACCTAGTGATATCACCAGCTAATTAATGGTATTACTAGATTGTATTTGCCTTAATACAAATATGTTTATTAATACAATATATATATCAATAAAATATGTTAATATATTTATGGTATTTGCTCCTGCAACAAGCCCCTTACTTACAAAAAATAAGCTAATCCATATTAAAGTTGTGTAACTAAAAAGTGAATGCTCTAGTAATGATCCTCAGTGAGACATTTATGTCATAATGAGAAATATTGTTATTCTTCTATAGATAAAATCTGTTAGGCCCACCACCTGCTAAAGAATGTGTCATACTGGTGAAGAGCACCAATCATCAGGGAATCATTCATCACAATAATTTTGACAGATCCATCTTCCACTATGTTTCCCCACATATAAATAAGAGTCACGTTATGATTTCGGAATTGAGAGCTGATAATAAGGATTTACAGGTCTCGAAACAGTAGGTTTAAACAAAAGAAGGTCGCTTGTAAGCAAAATGTTGCTTAAGGCGTGTTGTGAATTTTGAATAGAATCAATGAACCTAAAAGACAAAATAAAAATCTGATACAGATTTTTTCCCTGATGATAAAGTTCCAGTGGAGAAAGGTTGCACCCATGGAGGAAAAAGTAGTCTTTCATTTCCTTCTATTTGCATGGTTGGGCCTCGGGGTGTTGCTTCGCAGTTTTCTTCCGTTTGTAAGTGATTCCAAGGTTATTTTTTAATCAATAATGACAATTCACTGCTAAGAAAGTAAAGTACCCCGAATCGTCTTATCGTCCAGTTCAATAATAAAGAATGCCTTTGGAGAAACAATAATAGTTTAGTCATTGAAGAATGTTTGCACAGTGAATCAAATAGAATAATATTAACTATTACCATTTCTCTATGATTAATGAGCACCATATTCCATACCATATCGCACTATCATACCATATTTACAAATCAAATTAGTTAGAACCTAGGCCTGCCTCATAAAAGTCATTGTTCATTTGATGATGATGCACTCTGTCTACATTTCATTCATTTTGTTAATTCCATTCCTTCATTGTTTTGTTACGAATAGTATGAAACCTAGAAGTTCCAACAATAGTTAGTATTAACTTTTTAAGTGAATTCAACGACTTGCAGTCAAATTTTTATTAAGAATAAGTAGAATTTACTTACTCTGTTGGCCGAACGTTTTCGAATCTTTGAGATCCATTTTTTGCAAGTCCTTGAATTTACTTAAAAAGTTAATATTAACAACGCAGTTCGTCATGGAACAAGAAATCCAGGAAAATAACTGATATTCAAGCAATACAATACAAGACGAAAATTTGACAGAATACACAAATAAAATTCGTTGTTTTTTTTCTTTTCTTTTTTGTTAATTAAAAATTTATCTATACCCTCGTTGTTGATTTTTCTGAAGTCAAATGCATGATTTCACGTACAAGAATAAGAATGTATAAGAATGAAACTACGCATGGAATATGTAGTGTCTGTGTCTATACACACTAAGTAAAGACTCAAAGTTCAGGGTTGAAGAATGTTTGTAGTAATAGTTCACTATTTTTCTTCTCAGTAATAATTATTCATGGAATGAATTTGAAATTCATCGGATTCCAGTTGAGGGATGTTCTAATTAACTCTCTTTAGCCATTTAATTTTGTAAAACCATTGTAACGGTAGCAACAAAACCACAGGGCGTGCTGAATAATCTAATATTCCGCCCTGTTGAGAAAAAGGATTCCTAACTCTTTCTATTCTCCTGAAGTAAATTTACTGCTCATGGAAAAATTGAGCATTTTTTAATCAATAATAAGTTATTAAGTAAAATAAGCATGTCAAGAATTTTTTCAAATGTTTGATGTGGAAATCTTATAAGGGTACAGCTAGATTTCCTTGCAAATATCTTATTCTTCATTGATCAAGAGATTATCACAAAGCTTTTTCCAATGATTATTTTTAACAATTTTGAAAAGAATCATAAACAGTTCACAATAAATACAGTTACATACACTTTACACTTAGCGGATTTTCATTTTTATTTGTAGAAAAACAAAAGTTTCATTAAAAACAGCTGGTATAGAACAAAATAGAATAGTGTATCAGCGTAGATAAAAGCGTTACCTACATTTTTAGAGACAGTGTTTCTAGGTACCTGATTTATACTGTGATTATGTTAAATTTAATATTGAATCATTTTTAAAAAGATTCTAAGTATGGTGCCCATAAGCTTTTTGCATAACACTCTTATTGGCTTTTAGCCAAACTTTTACAAGCTTTGTCTTTAATTTGTTATGAATTCAGTGTGAGTTTATCTAGTCTATATCGATCCTTTCTATCCTCCCACTTGGTCAAAGTCGCTCGAAAGTAAGCTTTCTAATAGCTGGCTAACTGTGGCCTCTTGTAAGTAAATTTACTCAAGTCCAGCAAACAGTCTTTGGTAGTTTTCAAGTGTTAATTTGCCAAGAAGGCTTTGCCACTATTTGCCCAGACTTGTAATAATGCAAAAGACTTGTATTAATTCGCTTCAAGCAGAGAAGCTGCAGCAGATGTTGTATTGATGAAATACAGTATAACTATTTTATGCATCGTGATTTGAATTTTTTATCAGGATTTCAAATAATGAGAGTGAATATAAATTATAATTTTATTCACGAAAAAGGAGAGGTACTTCACATTATCTATTTTGATATACATTATCAATTGCGCTTTTTCTAATATTATAGGATGTTAAGGAAGAGAAAAACAGTCGTAATTTGACATGATGAAAATAATTATCAGGTTCTGGAGGAGGAAAATTCAGGCAGAGCAAAGGAAGGAGCTATTTTTTTACTCTGCCTGGATTTAATAATTATTTAGGAGACAAAAAATTGTTGCTCGATTTAGATCAATACATTCAGTCTTTTAAACCCACTATCTAATCTTTCCTCATCATTATAATATCATTACTGAAGTTGACAAAATAACAGACTCATATCAGCAGGAGTCTTTATTTAGTGTATCGCGTATCAAAGTAGAAACAACGACACCTTATGATGATCCTTGGCAATTTATTCAAGAGGCAGACTGTCTCCACCTCCTAGCAAGTTCTCATCATTCTAAAGCAGGTGTCGCAGTTGAGCAGGTGAGCAGAGCAGCCAGTCAAATTAGTTCTTTCACGCTTGTCGCTCCTCAATTAAAATTAGCATAGTCTAATACTTGGTAGGTGTATGATGCGCGGCCGGGCGGTTCAAGATTTACAATCAAAATTCAAGAGTCAATTATCAGCTCTATAAACAAATTCTGGATATTTTATGCACAATACTTGACATTTCTCCTACTCCCACACATCCGTTGGAACAAATAGTCAATATTGAAGATCTTTAAGGGTAGAGACTGGCCGAGGATGCTCTATTAAACTAAAACTCTACAACTGCAAATCACTCATTGACATTTAAGATTTTTATGATGCAGATTGATTTTTGGGAATTTTTTTATAGTTTTTGAGACTTGATTTAGATCAGATACCATTAATTCGAGTCAACACAATAATAATCACAAATAACTCCCGATTATCCGGGTTGCGATTAACCGGGATCCAGCTGTGCATGGTGTGGCGAGGAAAGTGACATACCGGTACGAAAACTGGTGAATATTGTTTAAGCATTTGCGAGAAACTAGTTTAATGGCATTTTAAGCATCTTACTATTTCCAAGGATAGCTTTATAAACTCCTGTACATTCCCCCACCTAATTCCCGGTATTCAATGAATTTCCGATCGCTGGAAACCCTGAAATACCATGTATTTAGGCCCTTTATTATGACATTTGCTTTGACTGTGATATTCGATTTTACGTGATGGTCCTGCCATGAATTTCAAAAAAAAAACTTATAAATGAAAGGTTTCAGTTTTACGTGTTAACCCCTTACCAATTCTGATAATCATTGATTAGGCTGAAAATTATTTGATTGATTATTTTTGCTAGTTAATTACTAGTTCAATACTTCTGGGTTCACTACTTGCAACCATAGACCCGCAAACAATAAGGGTCTTGCGTCAGTAGTTGAAAAAGATATAATTATAATTAGTATTGACAATGTTCCTTAATATTTATATAAGATTGAAAAATCATAGAGTTCTCTTAAATGCAAGGGAGTTGTATATGAAGGATTAGCAAAATATGGACAATATGCATTTATTGAACTTGTAAATGTTGTGGATAAAACATTTTGGAATAATTGTCTCAAAATACGGAATCCTCCTCAATTTCTAAAAAAAGGCTCGATGAAAAGGGGGTTGTTTATCAACAATTAGCAAAATTGATAATTGATTGAACTTCATGTTGTAAATTAAAAAAAAAACAGTTTTGAATTCTCTTCCTAATGAATCTACATGAACTGCACATAAAACTACCCTCAACGGACATTTATATATTCGCCTTTGAAATGGGTTCAATAATTTATGCTCATTCTGTTAAGGTGCTAAGAAATGCCAAAGATATCACATCACAGCTGATATGAATTAGCCTACTGCAAAACAAAAATCATGATAATAATCATTTGTCTCTGATTCAATAACTGATTAGAAAAGGCTGTTATTTTTTATAAAGGCTTACACTTGACAAGAAAAGATATTTAGATGTTGAGAACTCGCTTCAACAAAATACTCGAGATCGATGAGTAGAGGCGTGCAATGACGTATACCAGAAAATCGAATGATACGATTCTGTGAACATGAAACATCGCTTTGTCATCGAAATTTCTGTGCTCAATTAGGAAGCTTATCCTATACTTACAAATGATTGGATCAATACGTTCTTCTCAAAAAGCCAATCTTGGTTGTTTGCTGACCAAGCTCGACCTTTTGTCTGAATTTGATGCTCTTCCTTGCAGATTAGGTCGGTCTTGTAAATATTTGAATCAGCCACAGCCAGCCCACATCTATTACATCATTGAATCAGTGCAGCCTACCGACATGAGGATTGAATAAGAATGACTAGCCACAATCTTTCATAAGCTGTCGAATCGTGTTCCTACTAGGCCTATTTCAATTCTCAAATCAGGAGACTTACTACAACACGCCACATACAATCTTTTCTTTTCCACTCAATTGCTTTCCTCAGATGGAGTTGCACTATGAATTAATACAGTAAATAAATAAATACGATGCGATGTAATAACCTAAGAATATTCCTTTATGAATATATCGTTCACGGTTAATTTTTAAACAACTGCATTATTGCTGGCCTTGAAATGTTATATTGTTGCACGTTGAATGCTATTCATGATATAAATTAATATCATCCAAATTATAACATGATACAAAATTATGATATAAATATGGAAAAGCTCAGTTTGGAGTGGATTTATTTTCACCTTTTAACAGAAAACCACCATTATATACAAGCTATAAAAGTTATTGTTGTAGCCCATGTAGTATTATTTAATAATCATGAGGAGAAGAAGAAAATTAGAATGAGAAACACAATTAACAACTTCAATCACATTATCCGATTTTCAAGCTCGCGTTGTGAAAGCTGTTTCTAATATCGATTCTTTGAACCTTTCACTATATAATTGAAATATTTTTACAGAGGGAATTTAGAAAAGGGGATGGGAACTAAAGCAATCGCGTAAAAGGAAAATTTTTAATTATTCATGTTATTCTCACGAATTCATAATTTTCTTATTGAATACCTCGCAATGTCCTACACCTACGCAATTTAAATTTGGAATTCAATGCTATTGTATTACAATTTTTAACTCTTTCTATACTTTTTGACGCTCCGTTGTCAAATTAGTTATGAAATGAGCAATATTGTGCTACTGTATTGAAACTGTAATAAAAAAAGGGCCCAACAAATATAATTATGCCCGTGATGGTCACAAAGAACACACATTCCTAAATAGATACTAAAGCTGAACATTGACGGTGTTGTGAACTTGAACATTTGACCAACTCCTGCGACATGTTTCAAGGTAAAGATGCCGGAAATTTAGCAGAACTGGACAGGAAAGGAACCAAGAAGTCAGGAAGATCAATCACTTTGACGAATTGCTTTGGATTCGTAGATAAGCAATGTGGAGTCGAAATCACAATCTTCATTCGGCTGTGATCAAAAGACTAACTGTATAACCGCTGTTAGTTCACGTGCATGAGACTTTTCTTTGTTTCCTGTTTTGGTTCAAACTAAACTATTCATCCTGATCGATAATTTATTTAAATGGAATTTGTATTTGAAGGTTTGATATTCCAACCAATCGGACAGCTATTGTGTAATTATTATAGTAATCATGCAATTTTTAATAACGCGTAGAAGTAAATCTTCTTTCAGGTGTATGAAATGGAATAATTTCATTGTGTGCAATGTGAGAAATCTAAAAATCGAATGTGAAAAAATAAGACACACCATGCTCTCGCTAAAAGTAAAACGAAATGGTGTCATCAACAGGATTTATAGTCTGACTAAATAAATCTTTATCACAGAACTTATAATAGTGGAAAAGAGCATTGAAATATTACTTACAGAGATATAAAATTGTCGGGACTCTTCTACTTTGCTTATTCAATCCTCTGAGTTCAGAATGGAAATTTCTGTTTCGGATAAAAAAATTGAACATTTTTTAATGAATCAACTTCTTTTGAAAATCAAATTTCTTTTAACTGGAAAAGTAACTGATGAGATGGGTTATGACAGCCTATTCTTATGAAATAATTACATTTTAAAAATAAAATATTGGATTTTGAAGCGAGCTAGAAATTCCAAGATTAATTATTGTGAAGAGGCGTTCATAGGCCATTCAGTTTTCAAACTATGATTCCTTGATCATCGTTTCCTCTATCAAAAGACACAACTTTCCAAAGCAGAAAACGAAGAAACTCCTTCGAATGAATTGGAACAAAAAGAAATGAGGTCCGGAATTGAACGAGCTCGGCTGCTTGTTTTTCGGAATCTTTTTTTTTGTCGGGGTAGTTGTGATTGTCTGGCCTTTTATGTTACTAATAGGAAAATCTCTTTATAGAACAGTTGTTTTCATTGTTCTGCTCTCAGCTACTGTTATCGCGATATTGAATTCTAGAAAGTAAGTTATCTTTTTCTTTCTGTTCATGAATGAAGTAGAACGGTTATAGATCTATACAATAATCAAATTTTATTAAAATTATACTCAAAATAATGCAGCTTGATAGACAAACACAAGAAAGAAGCTGTCACTGAAAAAAAATAAATGGAAGAGAGTAATTATTCAGCTCATAATTATTTTCCTAGGTGGTGATTGGTCGCGCGGTGAGCGAGATGTTTATGCAATCATGATGTTCAGTCACGAGCACTCAAGAATGCGCTTGGTTGGGTGACCGTGCTCCAATGAATTGATGTTATAAGCTTTATTATCACTCACACGGTGGTTCGGAACCCTACTAGAATAGTAGGTCCATAGTTAAGGGTGCAGAACCACACAGAGTGTTTTTAAAAAGAACTTTATTCGAGCACACACACAAGTATAAGTTACAACATCGTAATAGAGACTAAACTATTGCTAAGAGAATCATGTATTTATGAACACATCAGATTAGTTGCTTTCACTAGCAGGGCAAGAGTCCCAATCGTAATCAGAGTAAATGGTAAACAATAAATAAGGAAAGTTACTGAGTAATTAGATTATGAATAATTCTTATTCTGTAATTGCAAATATAGTATGTGTAATCAAAACAATGATAAAGTATTATCGGAGAGAAAGCTGTTTCCTAACTCCTCCCTCCCCAAGTCCTTTACGTCCCGGAAAGGTTTCACAGGTCCGTAACAGGAATAACTAATTGAGTTGGTAAATTGTTAAGTGGCACATGTTGCTGAATTATGTTTACATCTTTGCGATTTTGTTTTTCATGGAAATAAGCAATAATTAAAATAACAATAATTGTTGAAGAAAAAATAATTCCAATAAATATATAAATTCTATGTGAATGATCTACATCGATCGGTTCAAGTAATTCTAAATTCTTATTTTCTAGGTTTGCAAAATGTACTTTTTCAAATTGAACATCAATGTTTTTGAAACGGGTTGGCAGTTTAGGAATAAGAAGAGATGAAATTTCCTTGTAAGTTGTAGGAGTATGTAAGTCGCAAATTCTTTCATTTAGCGAAACATGTAAAAGCGAAGTATTGTATAAATTAACAAGTTAAGTTAACAAGTTAACTACCATTAACACATAATCGTACGTTATTTTTCTTAAAAATTAAGTAACTACTAATATTATCTATATATTTTACAAAGCCATAAGTTGTTCTAAGAGAAATTAGTTCACAATTTTTCAATTCATTATTACTAAATAGATCTAGGATACATGGATCAGTAAAAGTTTCGATTTTATTGCAATATCTGACACTATTAATAGAAATGCAGTCATCTAGCACAAATAAGGCCGGCCGCACACCAGATCAGGCACGGCGCGGCATGACGTTTTGCCTTGCCTCGCCTCGCCGCGCCGTGCACGATGAAATAAGAGCACCATCGGCACGGCACGGCACGGCATGGCAAGGCGACTTTATTTTTAAAAGGACTCATCTAATTTATTCCAAATCAAAGGTAATCTTTACCGCAAACTATATGGGGGAAAGTTTCCTTGGCGAAGTGAATAGCCACGAGCCATGCTAGTCAGATGAGATAAGTTAATTACCCCTTTCTGTGAGGGTGGCCGATTCGGTGACCGATTTGGAACAGTAAAAAAGACTGTTCTATGCTGTAAATACTCTTCCAGGTGGTTCGAATCCCACCTAAAACTGTTGGTCCAACTCATCAGTCATCATCATCATCATCCAGCTAGAGTGGTGATTAGTCACGTGGTGTTTTTGCGATCGAGATGTTGAGTCACGAGAGCTCAAGACTGCGCTTTGATGGACCGTGCTTTGATGACTTTCTGTTATAAGCTCTATTATCACTCACCCGGTGGTTCGGAACCCGCCTAAAATAGTAAGTTAGGTCCAACATGTTTCTCATAACATTTCTCAAACGAAGAGGTGGAACTACCCGTAATGGTCTCCCCAACATTAAAAGTAATAGCCTATGCTTTTTATTATCATCATCATCATCATCATCAACTCATTACCCACGCACAGGTCTCAGCCCTATGTGGGCTTCATTGTTTTAAAATAAAACCGCGATAGTTTTAATGATTGGAAAATTCGAATCTAATTGAATACCTTGATTAAAGTATTGAACATGGAGAATGCTTGAAAAAATATTTAGGTCAGAAGAATATTTCTCTAAGAACTGATTTTGAAGTAAGTTGAGCAGTATGAAGCAGAAGGTGAGTACGGAATTTGAGAAGTGACTACCTAGTATTCAAATATGAACTAGATTATACAAAAACATTAAAAATAAAATAAATTGAAATAATTATCTACTAGAAACCCTCTTCGCTGATTATGTAGGCTAATTGAAAGGTAAATAAATGTGAACTTCATTTTGAAACACCGTAGGCTAAAGCACAGACATCTATTATTGTTTTTGTTGTTTCTGTAATCTGTGGCTAAAGGTAGCTTTTACGATTTTTATTTCTGCTCGTATGTAGTGTAGGTAGTGTAGTGTAGTGTCGCGTAGGACAAGATTTTCTATATTGAACTAAGCAAACATGATTTTTATCGTAATTTTTTGTGTTCTATGGCTCTATTGCCGATCTGATTCAAGGTGAAATTTGGTGTAAATTATTCAAGGTGTAAATGAGAGTTGCAGTTTAATCATCCTGGCTTGCCATTTCACTTGTCACACAACAACTAGACAATACTAGAACAACTATCACTAGGACCAAAGACAATTACATTATATGCTATGATTCAACCACCGCTACACGTGGTGGCGATCCCCGCGCATGCGCAGACCGATTTGCCTGATGCGTTTTGCCCGAAAGACGAAAATTGACACGGCAGCACAAAGCGCCTTGCGGCGCTGCTTCGCCGTGCCTTGCCGTGCTCGATGCAGTGTGCGGCACCTCCATTCAAACCAATACAAACCATGTCGCACAAGGCGCCTTAAGGCAAAACGTCGCGCCGCGCCGCGCCGTGCCCGATTTGGTGTGCGGCCGGCCTAATTCACCTTTGTAGTAGGATAAAAGTGACGTATTGATTTTCATGGTGTATTCTCTATAGTCTTTGGGATTGGTGTTAGGCGTAATCGGATAAGAGAGTATAAAATAAGAGTCTAACAACAAGGTTTCAACAGGTATTTGCACAAGATACGTCAGGAGGTCATTACTAAGTGCACAATGTACTTTTGAAATTTGCCATAATACGGATGCGTCTCTAGATGCCACATTATCGGGAGTATTAAGGATAATTGACGATATTTCTGATCGAGATAAAATATGAGCATGCAAAATATTCTTTTTGCAAAATTCTAAACTTTCTGCAATATCGCTTACATGAAATTCAAGGAAGGAAACAGTTGCCAGTAAAAGAGAATACTGTTGTAAACGTTCAATTACATTAATTTCGCTAGATGCTTTTAGCAGAAAACTTTGCAAAACTGCATTGTTGTCTTGTATGATTTTCATATTTTCATTGAATTTTTCTGTTAGTCCGTGATTATAAACAATCTGCGTCTTTAGGTTTTTTTGAAGTATGCGTTCATTATTCTCAATGTTTCGAATAACTGAATTATAGAAGTCTTTATCGTTAGCATCCATATTTCCTGTAATCCACGAGATTGCCGTTCCTAGTCCATTAAAAATGCCTCGTTTTTGTTTGCGTTGCGACTGATAGGATTTAATATGTTCCATCTTGTTAGACAGGTAATTGAAATGTTGAAAGAGCGTCTGTATTAGCGTATAATCAATAGAAGAGTTAATCAAAGAATTTGCATTTAGGAATAGTGAGTGAATTTCGGTATCTAGAGCTGTTAAATTTAAGGTGTGAATATGCGCATGAGAGGTGTTAGAAAAAACGTCGGTGCTTGTTTTGATGGGAATCGCTCCTGCTGTGTTCGTCAGGTCTGTAAGTTCGTATCCGTGTGTCCGAAGTTTAGTTGAAAGAGGTGCTAGGGCCAGCAGTAGGCTCGTGAGCAGCATTTTGTGCGGCATCTGTAACAACAGATTTTGTTATTATCTTATGGGGTCTTTTAAGTCTTTTTGGATGAATTTTGAAAGGTTCGCGCTTATTCGAAGATGTCGCTAATCGTGGGCCCGTTACATTGGCCTTGAAATACCTAGGTTTTTCCTTCCTGTTATGTGTTGTTTTCACATAGACAGTAGGTGGCAAACCGGCTGTTTCTTCCCGGTTCTCATTCAGCCTGTTAGTCCTATTCGTCTTCTCTAAGATTATTTTGTCTCTGATTAATTTGTGAACCGTTTTCAGTCTGTCAAAATGAGCATAAACTTGCTCTTCGAGTATATTATCCGCAAGTGGAGTCGGTAGTGGTCGCACGTGACCAAACGTCATTTCAAAAGGTGTCATTTTGTGTGTAGAATTTAAGGAATTGTTATAGGCTGTTACTGCAATCGTCAAAGCTTCATCTGTCTTTATATTCGGTTTTTCAAGTAGAACAGTATTTAAAATTTCACCAAGGGTGGAGTGAGTACGTTCAATGAGGCCCTGAGAATCTGGGTGACCGGGTGTCGTCAGGTGCAAATTAATATCGTATAGGTGAAGTAGTTGTTTGAAACTGTGATTGTCAAATTCTCGTCCGTTGTCTGATTGTATTTCGTTGGGGCAAGGAAAAAGAGAAAGATATCGAATAAAAGTCTTATTAATTTCATGGGAATTGAGTGTGTCTAGGGGAAATGCTGTCAACTTTTTTGAAAAACAGTCTACTAGAGTCAAAATTTTCGTGTCCTTGAAAGTATAGGTATCAACTTGGATTTTTTCGAAAGGTTTGCTGGGTGTTGGTGTGACTTGATACTTTTCCTTGATTGGGTGGCGTTCGTACTTAGTTTTAGCGCAAGTAGGGCACTGGTTAACAAAATTTGTGACGTCATTAACCATGCACGGCCAGTAATATAACTGTTTTAGTTTAGCAAGGTTTTCATTTATGCCTCTGTGGCACGTTTTACCTGCATGATATTGAGCGATAATGTCTTGTTGGTCGTGTGTGTCTGTAACGTCTATATTGAGCTTGGAATATATTTTTATATTGACCGTCGGAAAATCGTCGCGAATTAGGGAGGTAAATTTGAATTGAAAATCTGAAAATGACCGTTCAAGGATTCCCGTTCCTTTACAAAAAATTCCATACGTCGTTTTCGGTTGAAGGTATTGACGGCAAATGGCAACCATACATTCTTGATCGAAAAATGTGTCGAAATAGACAGTTAGCCTGTTTTTGTTGAAAATTTTTTGAAACGTTGGTTCGCATGTACCTCGCCTGATGATAATTTGGTTGTGTTCAGTGTTGATTATTTTATCCTCATCCATGATAGTGATACGATTATTATCGGAGCTTAATTGACTGTGTACCGTTTGGGTACTGACATTGTCGTTATCGGGAATTTCAGGTGGGCAATATTCGTCAATGAAATCAGTGAGCACCGCGGCCGGGTTGAGGTCGTCGGGATCATCAATATTGAGAAGATCATGGGCGTCTGGCTCGATTCGTGACAAAGCGTCTGCTACATAATTAGTCTTACCCTGTACATATTCAACGTCGAAATCGAATTCTTCTAGTATAAGTCGCCACCTTAGTAATTTGGAAGTAGGTTCTTTTAGACTCTTTAGCCAGACTAACGGTTTGTGGTCGGTTTTCAGTACGAAATGTCGGCCGTATAGGTATGGTCTGAAATGCTTACATGCCCATACAATCGCAAGTAGCTCCTTTTCAATAGTGGAAAGATTTTCTTCCGCCCTATTCAATGTGCGTGAAGCGTATGAAATAGGTAGATCGTTTTTCTCAAAATTTTGTGAAAGCACTGCTCCTATCGCGAATCGTGAAGCATCCGTAGTGAGTGTGAAACCCTTCGAAAAATCTGGAAGCCTCAGTATTGGTTCGTTCTGTAAAGCGGACTTTAATGTCTCAAAAGCATTTAGAAATTCTTCGTTAGTTGGGTCGACTTTAGCATCGTTGTGAAGACAGCGGGTAAGGGGTTTAGCAATTTTAGCGTAACCGTGAATCATTTTATGGTAGTAACCCGTGAGGCCTAAGAACTGTTTAATAGCTTTTTGTGATTTAGGAACCGGAAAATTTTTTACTGCACTCAATTTTTCTGGATTGGGGCGTATACCATCACTTGAAAGGATATGCCCTAAATACAATAGTTCTCTCTTAAAGAATTCGGTTTTGTCCAGTTGTATTTGGAGGTTGTGTTGTTTTAACTTCTTCAAAACCGTTCTGAGGTGCTTCTTATGTTCTATAAGGCTGTCGGAAAAAACAATTATGTCGTCCATGTAGACTAAAACATGAGGTGTATCAGAAAATACTAAATTCATCGCTCGTTGAAACGAAGGGGCAGCATTCTTTAACCCGAAAGGCATACGAAGGAATTCAAAATGGCCTTCCTCGGTTGAAAATGCGGTTTTGGGAATGGATTCAGGATCCATTTCGATCTGATGGAAACCTGATGAAAGATCTATGGCTGAGAAGTAAGTGGCTTTCCCAATTTTCCCAAATAGGTCCTCTATGTTGGGGAGTGGGAATCTATCACTTTCTGTTACATCATTGAGTTTGCGATAATCAATTACAACGCGAATTTTTCGCTTTCTGGAGGCATCCTTTTTTTTCGGTACGACCCAAATTGGAGAATTGTACGGGGAATTACTATGGCGGATAATTTTGTTTTTTAAAAGTTTTTCTATTTCAATTTTAACATCATTTCGATAGCATTCTGGGTAGCGATAGTTCTTAGCATAAATATAATCATCGGTTTTTGTTTTGATTCTGTGTTTCAGAACATTTGTACTTTTTAGAAGGTCATGTTCGCGTTTGATGACTTCAGGGAACTCCGATAATAAATTTACAATAACTTCCTTTTCCTCCTCATTCATATGCGATGTTCGAATTAGAGAGGGTATGTCTTTTCGTATTTCATCTAACGAATTTTCACTAAAAGTATGGAATATTTCCTGTGTGTTGGGCGTATCTGGACAAAAGGCCGAGATTCTTTTTGTATCAGGCTTATATCCATGATTGAGTACTTGATGCACTTCTTCTATGTCAATAGGATCAAGATAAATAGTCGTGTCCTTGTTGGCATTAATTAGGCAATAAGCGGATTGTTCATCAATTTTCACAAGAGAGTCCTCAATAACAAAATTTTCAGTTTCAATTTTATTAACAATTCCATGTCGCAGTTTACTTTTAACTGGGAGCTTATACTTATGCAATCCTTTTTCAAGTTCAATTTTGATTTTGTCGCGTTTCAGAGGAATAACTATGTCTCTACCGAGATTCAATTCCATTCGTGACATATTAATAGAAGCTTTAAGTTGTTGAAGAGTTTCGCAACCTAGCAATATGTCATAATTATTAGAAAATGGAAATACATGCAAGGGAACTATAAGATGAGTCCCAAATGTTTTAGATGTGTCAAATTTAATAAAGTTGTGACCCATTTGTTCACCAGTAGCTGTCTTAATTTTGAAATCTTTTTTTATTAGTTTGTCATTTTGCGTGAGAATACATGGGTGGATATAGTTTTTTTCTGAACCAGTATCTACAAGCCATTTACGATTTTTGTAGTCAATAAAATAGGGTAGATTGGAAAAATTTGAATTCAGGTCGAATTCGTCTGATCCTTGGGTTTCTCTAAAAAATGACCTGCAAGCGAGTTCATTCGTTCAGTTAACAAGTTCATTTGTTGCGAAAGGGTGGAGAGCTGGTCTTCAACAGACAAGTTTTCATTATTGTCATCTTCAATGTGATGATTGTTTTGGTATGTTCGATTTGAGACAGTACGCATTGAAACTGTGTTTGAATCTGAGTTCTGATTTAGGAATGCATTACCAGTTTGTTTGTTGCCAAATTGTCTATTATTCTGAAATTTTGGGGGATTTGCAAAGTTTGGGGAATTGTGCCTAGTAAATCCAGGGTGAACGCTACGTTGTTGGTTGCTATTCCGATTATGTTGGTTACTGTCAAAGTGATTGTTGCGATTGTAGTTACTATTGGTGCGACTATTATTATTATTATGAAAATTGCGGAATGAAGGCTTAGAATCAAATGATTCATCAAAGTCATGCATTAGACTACTTTGAGCATCTTCAAGCGTCTTAATCTTGTGTACTCTAAGAAAAGCAGCAAAGTCTGAGGGGACATTTCGAATGAGAGTTGTCATCAAAGTTCTATCAAGTTGATTTGTTAGGTAAGCGATTGTGGCATCTGGAAGCTGTTCCATATTATAGCGATCTACAATGATATTTTTCTTGTTAATGAGACGTTCAATAAAATCGTGTGAAGATTCATTGCTATAGGGTCTTAGCATGGTTGCTTGTGTGATTAAGTCAGCAACAGGTCGTTTTTCACAAAAAGTTTTCTTGATTGCTGTTAAGAGTTCAGGAATTGTTGTACATCCACGGGCTGCCGTACGGGCTTTGCCTGATAGGTTGTTGTAAGTATGATGAAATAATAACCAATGATTGGCTTCACGTTCTACTACGTTCTGATTACAATATGCATCATAAACTTCTTGACTAACTCGAACAAAATAGGGTAGTTCTAAAATATCGCCGTTAAAGGCTGGTACAAGATTTGCTGTACTACTAGAAAGAGGTTTAGAAGCCATGATGTTGTTACCGTTTGCGTTGGTTGGTCCTGGATGCGATGCCGTGTCCGAGGTGGAAGCCGGTGCTGGAACGACGTGGGCGAAGAGGGTGGGCACGTCAGGTGTCGGGTCTGGTATGAGAGTTTCCTCGACGTCCTTTACGAATTTCCGTGCCGGGACCTTGGCAGGAATGGGCGAGAAGCGGTGAGTTTGTTGTTGGCCTGCAATTGTGACGGGTGTTGAGTCTCGAGTTGTTGACTTGTTGTGCTGTTGAGCCGGTGAATCTGGTTCTTCTTCTCAAGGTGTTGGTTCTGCTGGGTTCTGTGGTTCCGTGACGGTCAGTGAATTCCCGGCGAAGTGCTGAGTTGTAATCGGCCTGAGAAGAGTTCGCAATGCTCGACTAATAATTCACGATCGCGGAAGCACGTAGTTCGGGCGCCAGTTAAGGGTGCAGAACCACACAGAGTGTTTTTAAAAAGAACTTTATTCGAGCACACACACAAGTATAAGTTACAACATCGTAATAGAGACTAAACTATTGCTAAGAGAATCATGTATTTATGAACACATCAGATTAGTTGCTTTCACTAGCAGGGCAAGAGTCCCAATCGTAATCAGAGTAAATGGTAAACAATAAATAAGGAAAGTTACTGAGTAATTAGATTATGAATAATTCTTATTCTGTAATTGCAAATATAGTATGTGTAATCAAAACAATGATAAAGTATTATCGGAGAGAAAGCTGTTTCCTAACTCATGACAAGGTCAAACCCCATGACAAGGTCAAACGGCGAGGTGGAACTACCCGTAAGAGTCTCCCCACCAATAAAAGCCATACGCTTGTTATTTTATTTATTTTACTAAGCATCACCTATTCTACCTATTGTTACTGTATTTCTATTGTTGTATTGTGTTTTTTCCCCTGAAGCCATACGATATACCTATTCTACAACACGGATCGCTATAGTTGAGTAGCGTAATTTCCAGGATTGTGACAAATACGTCATGCTTATGTGGATAGCTTTTATGCTTTTCATGTAGTCTTTCATTTTTACAATAAATGAAGGTCAAGAAGATAGTGATTTGAGAAAATAGGTGTGGGGTAGGGAGTAGTGAGGTAAGTTTTCAGTGAGGTAGAAAACCAACACCAACACGTGATTTCTAACACTTTGAAAGCACTCCTAAAAATAAGAAGTTTCAAATTCATTGATTGATTGAAAATTAAATACTCTTTTGAAATTAATGTAATTTATTGCAGGGTTCAGGTTAGAGCATTAAAAGAAAATGCATGATCACATCAAGTTCTTAGAGCACCAAGTCAATGAGGAGCCAATAATTCAATAATGTACAGTCCAAATAATTGAACTGTTAGTATTTCTTTAGTCTCTCCATTGAGATTGATTGCGACGCCGTTTTAATAAACTGTACGTTTAGTTTGATTGATTGTGAACAAAAGTGTTATCGATCTCACCACTGAAACTCAACATTGACTGTGTAAGTCATCAAAACTCAACAACCTCATTATTATTTTACTATCGAATATAAATAACCAATACTAATAATAATAACAAATTTCGATTAACTTATCACTGGAATAATCTAATAAATTATAATAAGAAAAGACTTGATTAAATTTTTATTAAGAATGACAAAAGATTGAATGTAATAATAGATTCGACTTTTTTATGTTTAACATTCTATTGTGGAAAAATGTTTATTACTTTGTTCTTTAAATAATGCAGAAAATTTTATACGCTTGAAAGCTAATAAACCCAGAGACAAATCGAATGTATCAGTCAAGAAATTTTGTTAAGCAATGTATAATTCGTGAGTTCAGTTCTGCGGTTAACTTAATCTCCAAAGCCCATTTCGCCGCCTACAATATTTAAATTAGTTCATCTCAAATAACAGACTGTAAGATTCTGTTTAATCCTGGCCGTCTTAAATGTCTTGTACAGAGTGCAGCCTTTGGTTGTCGGAAACGATTCTCCTGCTTCATTTGAATTGAGCTGGTGAACTGAGCTCTTTCTGCATAACTTTTCTCACTTTCCTTTCGAATATTCCCAAAATTCCATAGCATTCTAGACAGCCTACTTGAGTAAATTTAGCAAACCAAGATAATGTCACGATCACAGTTGTATTATAGGATCTGGTGGAATTTCCACAATCAGGTAGCTATGAAGTTAACCATACAGTTTGATTTTAAAAGTTGAGAATTTTGATTTTCAGGAATAGTATTTGACTATATTCAAATATGGTATTATATTCAATAATAGTATTTCACCATATTCAGTGAGTCAAGTAACCTACTCCCATTTAAGTCTTATCAGTATATTATTGTATCTGAGGGACCAAGATTAGAAGATCATAGACTATAGAAAATTATCCGGCAGGCTCCTTTCGCTCGCCTCAACCGTCCTGTCAGGGGGTTTTACCCCCTGGACTCCGGGGAGGACAAATTAATATAAAATCAGCAGGAAGCGGGCAAAATGTTCATTAAAATTTGGATGGTTGACAAAATACAAAATTTTAATTCAATTGAACCATATTAGTTGAGTATCAATAGTCGTGAATTTTTTACAAATTAGAATCACTTTGAAATTTGAGTAAAACGGTCATAGAGGCTATGTATTTGACAAGCTTTTTTTGATTGAGCTGTCACCTGCTATGTCTAGGGCATGTAGTGCCCGCAATTCATCACCTCCACCTGCTGGTGTGGAAACTTCTCTTCTCCATTTCCAGCTTAAATCGGAAACATTCTCACAGCCACGAATCAGGAATTATAATATTTATGCCAGCTTCAGAGCCAAAACAAATCACAGAAACAATGTATTGTAGAGGGAACTAGAATTCAATCAGTTTGCACAATAATATATAAAGTTTTCAATGGGCTGAATCCTCACATTTGTTGCTAATTATTATGAAAAATGAATTCATCTATGACATATTTTTATTAGGAGTCGAATGTATGTATGAATTTATAAAGTACCATAGCCAATTTTGACTGTAGGAGGCTCTTCAGACCTCAACGTTATGTTTTAGTCCACAATAAGAGATCCAATAAGGTTATTTTTAATAATCATCAATTATTATAATTACTAATCAATGTAATAATAATTTTTTATAAATTTGTGATAACATCTTATTCAATATTTAATTTTATTCAAAATTGCATTAATGCAAACAAAAAATAGAAAGGCAATTGTTATAGATGGCCTTAACTTAGATTTAATAAAGTTTGGTGGTTTATTCCTAAAACTAAGATTTTTGCACCTGATCAACATGTGTTGGCAAAGGTGCAAGATTCCAAAGGAATGGAAAGTATAAAAAATTGTCTCAGTTTTCAAAGAAAGGAATAATGCTTCAGCTACCGTGTAATCAGCCTTTTATCAGACGATTACAAAGTATACAGTAAAATTAAAAACTTCAATCTATCTTGGGTACAATTCTATTGGAGAAGCAGGCGGGATTCAAGAAATGCCACTCTTGCATAGATCATATAAATTTTGTCTAAAACAGATCTTTGAAAAGAATAGAGAGTTTAAGGGAAGTGATAGCCGTGAGCCGTAGCAGGTATCTGTTCAATCGGATAGAGATAAACTGCGTTCTCCTAGGCACTCTTTGTAAGGGTGGCCGATTAGATTGGCCTGCAAAAAGACACTGTTCTATGCTGCAAAATCACTTCCCGGTGGTTCGGAACCCACCTAAAACTGTGGGTCCAGCTCATCAATCACAATCATCCAACTCATTACCCATGCACAGGTCTCAGACCTATGTGGGCTTCATCTTCTAAAAAAAAATGTTGAGACCTACTTGGCATTTTTTGATTTTGAGAAACGTTCAACCGATTACGTAGACCCACATTGTGGCGCATTAACACAAAGAGGGGATATCATAAGCACCTTATTGACGTGGTAAAAACTTTTTACCAAGACTCTAAAATTATCATTGACACAGGAAACCACCTGAATTACCAAAGAAATAGAGACAAACCAGGGTGTGAGTCAAGGTTGTAGTCCGTCTTCATCACTTTGCAGTATTTACCTTGATATAATAAGGTGCTGAGCTGGATATTGAATGCTCCTCCTGGAATATATTTGAATCCAAGAAGACCTTTAAAAGTTTTGAGGTTTGCAGATGATCTGGTTGTGATTCAAGATTCAGAGGATAACCTACAGTGGGTAATGGTTATCTTGAATGAGATTTCGAGAAAGTACAACATGATCTTATCAAAGCCTATAACCAAAACCATTGCATTTTTGGGGAAATCACCTGCAGGCACTAAGATTGCGCCGGAAAATGCTTCTGCAAGTATCACACTTCAGATACCTGAGTGTAGAGATCCCAGTGTAGATATAGCCATGATAATGATGTGGATCTGAAATTGAATAAATTCCAACACATTTGTGGTACAATAAAACAAACTTCGAAGAACAAGAGAAACAAAGTTGAAGTTCTACAAAGTGATGGCAGCACCCACTCTGTTGTATGGCGCAGAAACATGGGTGAACAAAAAAAGAACGCTGAATAGAGTTCAGGCGGTAGAGATGGGTTTCCTGCGAAGTGTGAAAGGTTGTACAAGGTTGGACAGAATCCGCAATGATGATACAAGGAATGAACTAGGCATCTCATCATTGACATGGTTGGAGCGGAACAGGATCCAGTGGAAAAATCATGCAGAGCGAATGATAAATTATTGAATCCCAAAAAAAGTAAAAAATACAATCCATATGGTAAAAAGGAATGATAATAGGGATATTGGTAGGCCACTTGAGCGATGGTAAATTTTTTTGAAATGTTCAATCTTAGTTGAAAAGCATGTTTTTACCCTTTGAACAGGAACAGGTATGTTCGCCTAATCCTTGATACAAGATCAAGAATTTATTCAAGAATTTAGTTTATAATAGATACTCTCTTCAAGTTATCAGTGTAGCTCTTTTCAACTTATCAGTGAGATCAGAGATTATTTTCTCTTTGAAAATTGTGTGATACTTGTAGAATGAAAAGCTTTCAATCCCAATATCACAAGAGCTGTGAATGGATATAATTTATAATTCTTTGAAATCTATTATTCCATTTTTTATGGACAAATCGACAGGTCCTACAATTAAAACACACCATTCTCAAACGAAGCAGACTATTTTTTTATTTTTTATTCGTAGATTACGTCTTGGAGATAGTGCTTAATTTCTAAAATTTTATGTGTGGGAACGCTCATTTATTCTTATAGACCACCCTCTCTATTATTTTTCTAATGAGAGTTAAACATCCCCTCACCCCTCGCCACACCGCAATAAACATCTCGGTGCCTACTCTAAATTTCCTATAGGCCTAAACTTGTTTCGATTTGAACCACCCATTTTGTTTGAAACTTACAATAATCAAAACCAATATACTTTTTTCAATGAATGGTAAAGAAAAAACAATTAAGTCATCTTTACATTTTTATTTATGTACAGTACAGTAGAAATAATACATATCAATACGTAAACAGACTGATGTTTTTGAATATTTTCTGAAAAACAAGTAAGTCCAAGTGCTTGTAGCCTATTTTTAATGCCTCAGCTTGAACGGTAATTTTTATATTTTACAAAAACATTTCGCCTATCTTAAAAATTGCAGAACAATTTTTATACTTTGAAAATAAACCCACTTCTTGAAAAAGGAAGGAAAAGAAAGAAATACAGTCAGAAAAATAAAAAGTTTTGATAGCCTAATTATTAAATTAGAGCGCTGAATCCCAATCTCAAATCACAAGTTCTCTATCTCCATTTTTACGTGATTTAGGCTTCGGTGGAGAATATGAGTCATACATTCTATCACAGCAGATGGATTCTTTCAGCGCAGTAGCTGCCCACAAAATCTTTCAGCTCATCTGCGTGAGGACAGTCTGAGCAGCTTTTCTTATCTAACACGGTGTCCCCATTTAAGCTAACGTGCTCTGCAGAATTAGCGAAAAACTGCTGCATAAAGTGAAGATAGTCTGAATGCAGGCTGAATAAATAGCGAGATGAAACACCTTTGGAATTGGATTTGCGCAATTTCTGCGTTCCCTTGTGTTCCGACACTCTTGGGAGGTAAGGGAACGCCGTTCCCTTGCGTTCCCACTGAAATTAATCCCTGCTTGGAGACTCCAGTTAAGGAGTATAAGACAAGTCAGTTCAACAATAATTATACTGTTATATACTGGTTATACACAGTTGGGGTTAGGCTTAATTTTGATGTGAAAGGAACTCTTGTACACTATAAAAAGCTTTATCAACTAAATATTTTTTTTTATTGGTTTTTAAATATTTCTATATTTTTAAGAATCTTTAAGAACTGCGGTAGCTTGTTGTAGAGTTTCCTACCAATATAACTAGGTTTTTGTTTGAATAAGCTAGTATTGTGACTCACCAAGTGATAATCTCCTCGGCTTCTTGTATTATTATAGTACACGTCAAGATTTTGGTTAATATCATTCGTTTTTACATATAGTGTAGCTTCATACACATATAAGCAGGGACTGCAGGGTACAGTTAGGAGACCAAGTCTCTTGAACAACGGCCTACATGAATCTAATCTATTCACTCTTTCTTTACACCTAACCGCTTTCTTATGGATCTTAAACACCCTATCAAGGTTTTGTTTTGATGAATTGCCCCATTTATTTATTCAGGTCGTAAGATTGCTTAGAATAATAATCTGGAACTATACAATAAAATCTTTTATTTACGTAAAATAATGTGCGCATCTGGTGAATGTTGAACTCCTCTGCAGAACTAATATAATTATTATTAATACTGTTATTTATTTTGTTATTAATAATATAAATAAATAAATATTATTATTATTATTATTATATAATATTATTAATCAATCTTGTGCGTCATATTGACACCTTTCTTAAATTTTATGTTCGAAAAATTGTTTTCTAATCAAGTCTGAAAGGATTGTGTGATTCAACTAGAAATCAGAAAAAAATATAAATCACAATTTTCCATTCAGGCAGTTGCGGATCGGCGGGGGGGTGGGGAAGGGGGAAGGGTGAGATAAAATAATTTATTATGGGTTGAACTTTTGCTACATTAATTATTATTGTATTTACACTCAGAAATTATATTCTATTTACACCTTTTTACATTCTTTAGTTAGAGTTTCAAGTTGCTCGGCAGTATAGGACGAATGTTTGGCATTTCACCATGAATTATTTCGTATTAACAGTATAATATTACATCATCACAGGCAAATATAGATGAACAATTAAATTTGGATAGTTGGTTTCATTTCAATTGAAAATAACCTTAAATTGCTTCAAATTCACGTTTTTAGGCCTTTTAAACACCCCCTCCCCTGGCGATACCCATACCCACACTCGGGTATTCCCCCCCCCCCACAAATCTGCTGCTGGATCCGCCCCTGCATTCAGGTGATGTTCAACTTACTGTAAAGGTCGCAGTCGCAGCGTCATTAATGTTCCATCAGGTGATAAATTATTGTTTTTGTTGAAAGAACGCACCTCCTTACTTGCCACTGATCGCAATTTATGTTCCTAGAGTTACGTGCCAGTGTCCTGTCGCATTATCCACTGACATCCTCCTCAGGCTCTTTGAATTCTAGTAAGATGCTCTTGAACTTTCTCAGTGACATGATGCTGTTAATGACAAACATGCGATCGTTACCTGTTGTTGGTTTTGGCAGTACTTTTACTTTGGGAGTCATAATTCACAATTTTTCCTATTGAGATTTTATTCAGCTCCGTCCGATACAACATTTGTTCGAAAATCGAAAAATTATTTAAAAAAAAAATAAAGAAATACATATTTGGATCATACATAGACTGCTTTATAGCTTCATAACCGCTTCATGCGGATATTTTCTGTTATGCTGTTGAAAAAACAATATTATTGAATCACTACTACTAGGTTATTAGGAATTGTATTAGGCTATTGCAATTGCACTGCATTTCGAAATCGAAAAATATTTTTATTTTTTTTCCCAGTCCTTCCAATGTTTAACTTTTTTATTTGTTTTTAAATTTTATTGCTGATGATACCCACATGAGTCCAAGACTTGTGCGTGGGTAATTAGGTGAATGATTACACATAGATGCCAGAAGCAGGAGCGGGATTCGAACGCACGACCACCGAAACGACAGCAAGCTGAAGTTGCGACACCCCAACCAACTGCGCTAAGCGGCCCGCCTTACTTCCTTTATTACCTTTATTAAAAGTTCATTATTTCTTCAGTCACTATGATTTCGTTACCTATTTATTCTCATCCTTCTTAACTAATTGATATCTTTAAAAAATGTATTATTTTCTCATTTTTGTTGTAGATTTTGTATAAGAATATATATACAGTTCCACCCACTGGAGCTTTGGTCTAATAATGAAGAATAAATAAAAATTGAGCATGTATTATCGTATAATTCTACAATACTAAACACCCTGAGGAGAAACCTCGTATAAATTTAACATTGGTTTGAATTATTGTGATGAATATTACTTTATCATTCAATTAGTATGACTAATATTATTTGTTCATGCAAATATTTAATTGTAGTATAATAGTTGCAATAGAGTTTAATTATTTAGATTCCTTTTATGATGCGAGAGCGCTCTGAACAGTATAGTGGTGATCATTACAAACAAATGAACACTATATAGTCGTGGAAAGTGAGTCAATTGAGAGCTTTTGCTACATATTATAGGCCCATAGATAAATATTGCAAGCGTTTATACAACGAGATACGAATCCGTGGATATGAGAGCATTGCAGAGTACGGTACTTATTTCTTATTTCAACCAAAAACATCAAATGCAAAGTTAAAAAAGACGTTTAAGAATTTTAAAGCAGGACAAAACATTGAAATCTCACAAGAACACAGAGCGGTACATTTAAAAAGCCATTTACTAATGAGTCTTGCATCTGTTAAGAACATTTTTGTAGAACACTGACACATTCTCCATTGATAAAGGAAATTCCACTGGAGACAAGAAAGTGGACATATTCTTCAACTATAAAGAAAACTCACAACACTAGCAAAACAATAATAACACTCTTGATAAGATTCAAATAATATTCGAACAAAATAATAAATAAAAATAGAAAGAAAATAGTGAAAATAATAATGAATAAAAGGCTCAATGATAAAGAAGTTTGATATTTGTAAATAGTATAGTGATCTATTTGTACTTAAAACAGTAGTACTGTAGAATGTGAGATCTCATTTCTTTTTTATAGTATCAATAAAGTTGGAATACCTATATCGTATTATATTACAGATGTAGAAATTCCAGTATTGTGTGGTAAGTATAGGCCTGATTCCTAATCTAAGCTGAGCTAACTATATAAGCTCACTTGATTTTTGAAAACCAAAACAATTTCATCAAAGTCCTATGAAGTATGGGCTATAAATAAACATGCAATTAAGTAATCACCTCTCTGAAAATTCTAGTCAAATTGTATTTTTTTAAGGAATAATTAGTCAGAGAATAGGTTGATATTTTATATGAAAATAAATTAATAAATCAACTAGGCCTACTGGATAGCCTACTACGGGATGTAATCAATTTACATCAAATTAACGTACTAGAGAATCGTGTTTTATGGACACAAGACACAAGAAACTGTCTCCTCTGAAAATATTGTATAAAAAGAAAAAATAATTATTAGATCTAATCACTGAACTTCAAAACCAAGTTCTTAATCACAACTTATAGTCTTCGTTCAATGGAGACAAGATATGCCACATTTCTAATTCAAGATATCTGTCCCCCATTTACTCACTGAAGAGATTATTTAGAGATTTACGTCGAATATTAAAGTCGTTTGACAGTAAAAAAGCTGAGGAACTCTTCAGGGAATAGCTTCTGGCATTTCGTGCTTGGTAAAACTATTCAAGAGTCTTTCCACACACGATTCCTTTTGGAAAAAATATAAGAATATGTTGCATACCTTGCGTGCCAGTAGCCTAACATTTACCGTAGTTTCCCTAGAGATAGTGAGTTAAACAGACGATGGAGTGGTAACTCTTGACGGCAGAGTGGGACAAAGTATGTGAGAGAGGTTCAAATTGCAAAAATCTAATTGAATTATCAATGAGTCTATGTGAGAAGGAGCTACCTGTTGACTCTCTTTCAGAGCAATTCAATTTACAGAGTTAATGAAAAACCTTTTATTAATCACGAAAAAAATAGGATAAATCAACAATAAGTTAACTATTTTTTTAATATAGTGTTTCGGAATCTACTTAAAACTAAAGATTCTCTATTAAGAGATGACAAAGTGAGATACAACGTCATTAAAAGTTCATTATGCACAGTTCATGACAGTATATAATAGTAGTTTATGAAATTAATTCATTTCGAAAAAGCTACTGTTTCGATTTCAATTATGAAACTGTAATAATTTCGTTATAACACGGTCGTGGATAAAAACAATTTGTTAACAAATTTGAAGTAGCATCTGAAAGCGTTATAAGGAATCAGCGATAGAAGGGTTAGCGGTCTATTATTGTATCGCCTACACATTGAAGACTGTCTCAATGCGCTAGTTATCTTGACCTAAGATTAACTATAGAGTAACCAACCATCCACAAAATTCCACAATGCCGTATAGATGGAGAATCGCCTATCAAATCAGAAAAACTATTTCATTTCAATGATTACATTGCGTTCATGTAAATTATCTAAATACCACACTTGTAAACACTGGAATAAGTATGGGAAAAATCAAATAGTTCAAACCATAATTTAAAGTGATTGAAGATGCTGCAGTTTCAGATATTAAATAAAAGGTATTTCTACTCGACAAATGTCAGAAAATGAAACTGAAAAATGTCAACTTAATTTAATTATTTATCAATTTTATTTCAATGGACATATTGATTCTACGGAATTTAGTAATTCACACATTCTCTTTCTATGAAAATGGAAGTTGATGCGGTGAAAATAATCAAGGAATTATTTTTGACTTTATCAGAATAAACATTTTCCGCAGATCATGTTCTGAGGTGTAACGTCCACGTTAGTTTGGTCACGAGTTGGACAGTCATTAATAAAGCATATCTGGACAAATAAAGTTTCTTGTGGATTCGGTACTAGCTGGACGTAGAGGTTCACAACTCGCACCCTTTTTGACAATGTCATGTAGGTGGCTATGTCCTCTTTTTGCATTCATGCATTTGAATGATTCCAACAAAAATCCAACTCATCAATAATAGTTAGAGTAAACCCAAGCGTCCTCATTTCGACCGGACAGTCCGAATTTGAAATATCTGTCTGGTTTGGCGTCCGGATTTAAGAAATATCCGGATTTCACTAAGATGAACAAAAAACACTGGAGAATTTCATAACGAATTGCAGTATTGCAATTTAAACTACCTACCTTTCACTACATGATAACTAAAATATTACTGAACGAGAGGATATCATTAATAGGCATAGCCTACCGGCCGGAAATATTTTTTCTACTTTAGAAACGTGTTTAAAGATTGACAATTTCCCCCCCCCCCCCCACCCATAATAAATAACACCGCTTCTCTAAAAAGTTGTTTAAATTTTTATAAATTTTCCGGAGGAATGTCCTCCTGGGGGGGAAGGGGGGAATCAACCCCCGACCATAAGAATACCCTCCCGGTCAGAATCTGGACTTTAAATTATGGTAAACATAACTAGTTATCAAATCTATTTGAGCGCGGTACAGGGTACAGGCAAATTGTGAATACCGAATTGACCTCAAACTTCGATATAATTTGATAGTTTTCTTGAAATAAGAATATCATTTTAGATCCCCAATTCGTAGTGAATTATGCAACAAAAAAGTAGAAAGTAGATTTCCAATACAGACATGAAGTAGGTTCTCACAAATGTATATTGAATCATTGAAAAATATTGGACTTGTGATGATAATTTTCTGTAATTATTAATGTTGATAACATGTAAAAAAGTTGTTGAAACGCTGACTTGTATTGGTTTGAACTGGAAACAATTGAAATGACATGTTGTTTATGTTAAATATTGTTTCCGACTTTTTGAAATAATATTGTAGCCCAAGTAACGTGAACATGAAACTGAACAAGCACATAAGATTCGACAACTTTAAAATTGCATTTAACAATATTTTTTTGAATTTTTCATTACCCATAACAATGTGAGTTGTTAATATTAACTTTTTATGGTAAATAACGACTTGCAGTCAATTTTAATTGAGAATTCTCAATTAAAATTGACTGCATCAAGTTATTAAATTTACAAGTTAGTTTGAAGTGACTGACAATTGAATAAACTGACAAATATACATAAACAGAATTTATTAATTTCGAATTCCTTTAATTGCTATTACTTTATACTGAAGACTTCCGCAATGGCGGATATTGACAACAGCATTGAAATGCTGATGGGAATCGATGAATGCTACTGTACAAAAATATCAGTCACCACCGGGAATCGAACCACGGACCTCTCAATTGCCGGTTGAGCGCCTTAACCACTAGACCATGGAGACCTTTCTGCACAGGAGCATTCATTTTCAACTTGGCCATATCGGCTCGTATCTAACAAGTTAGTTTGAAGTGACTGACAATTGAATAAACTGACAAATATACATGAACAGAATTTATTAATTTCGAATTCCTTTAATTGCTATTACTTTATACTGAAGACTTCCGCAATGGCGGATATTGACAACAGCATTGAAAAGCTGATGGGAATCGATGAATGCTACTGTACAAAAATATCAGTCACCACCGGGAATCGAACCACGGACCTCTCAATTGCCGGTTGAGCGCCTTAACCACTAGGTCCGTGGTTCGATTCCCGGTGGTGACTGATATTTTTGTACAGTAGCATTCATCGATTCCCATCAGTTTTTCAATGCTGTTGTCAATATCCGCCATTGCGGAAGTCTTCAGTATAAAGTAATAGCAATTAAAGGAATTCGAAATTAATAAATTCTGTTTATTAAATTTACCATAAAAAGTTAATAACAATATTTCATTCAATGGTAACAGATACCATTTGAAAAACGTTAAATATATTTGTCTCCACCTTTATCTAGATTGTTTTCCAATTGTTTTCTTAAAAACCTACTTGTTTTTCAGAATGGCTGGCCAAGGAAGATTCTATCTGCAAATATTCTTGGGCCTTTGTGTGGTGGCCGTTCTCACAAATATTTCTGCAGCGAAAGTGAATTGCAGGTAATCTTGATAAAAGTGGATGATACGTTGCCACAACCTACTATGGATTGTTATATTTTTATATTTTTCTTTTATGTTGTTTCTGAATCAAGCCATAAATTTTGCATTTATGTACATTAAAACTCTTTTTAACTTGTGTAAATCTAGTTCAACAAAAATACAAAAAAATGTATAAGATCATGCATTATTAATAAACTCCATGGATAGAAAGCCTTTTCGTAGTGTGTCTGAGTGTAGATAATAATAATTGAGTTGAATATGTTTTTTAAAATGAAAATTTATTTTCGAAGGAGGAAGCGCATAGGTATGAGACCTGTGCGTGGCTAATGAATTGGATGATGATCAAATCATTTTATTGCCATCGACAAAAATAATACAGACAAAAAATTTATTTTATGAAATTATTTATTTTTTAAATTTATGATGATTGATGAGTTGGACTTACAGTTTTGGTGGGTTATCGGTGGGTTCCGAACCACCGGCAATTAATTGTGTAGGCTACACTGTGAGTAGAATTTTGAGAAACTGATTAAGTTACAGGTACTAATGATTTTGCAGTTGAAGAACTATATTACCGGAATATAATATCATTAAGTACATGGGAAATGAGTCAACTCGACAAGGATAAGAAAAATGTATGAGTAGGTTATACCATTTGTAAAATTATAATCGGAGTCGTGATATGTGCCAAAGCGATGCACAAAATATTGATCTTGAAAAATCAAAGCTGTATTTGGAAAAATTCTTTCTGAAGTCTCTGCATTAGCAAAGGTAGAAGAAAAGAATAAGAGAATCCACGTGAATGAGAGAATATTAAAAGATTTCCGGAAAGGGGTGGTGTAAATCAACCAGATTGCCCCATTCATTCCAGTCAAAGTAGAACACTTTATAAAAGAGGAGACTGCTCAATGTGAAGCGCATCTCATTGGATTTGTCCATAAATTAAAATGAAAGAAAGTTGACTACTTTTCTTCCATATTATCATTAAAATATCCTTTGAGCTGTACAGACCAATCCAATGTCAGCTGAGATAATGTGTTTTGAATAATATTATAGCCTATAGTGTTTAATTGAATTCACTTAAACCGAGAAGTATTATGAGTACTTACCATTGAAGCTTTTCCTATCTTTTCTTAGCTTTTATGGATACTTTTATTTTTAATGCCTGATGGAAAACGAAATGCTTCAAAAGTATCACATTAAATATAAAATATAGTGCAATGTACTGTTTAGTGCAAATATCTAATAATGTAAGTTTATAAACTCGATTGTGCATTGTCACAATATAATAGAGAAGAGGCTATGGGCTCTCTGCTCTTGCGCATAGATCTCTTTTCATTTGTGTATCTGCGCATGCGTAGGGCATCCCTTTAAAGAAAATTAATAATTATCCGCGGTGGCGTAATCTGTTGCAGCGATTATTTCTGATAAGACTCTGACTGATTGCTACTCCTGCGGTCACGAGTTCGATTCATGTTCAGTCTTGGGTTAATCATTCACCTCATTACCCACTAAAAGTCTCTGTCTCATGTGGAATTCATCAGCAAAAAGTCTTATAAGTTGTCAATGCATAATTTCATTTGCATTTAATATAAAATATTTGAGCCAATCAGTAGAAGAATTTGTATAGCTGAGTTTCTTGAGAAGTTATTTGAGGCATTATTTTCATTCAGGAAAAATTGATGAATAAAAATAAAAAATATTATGATTGAAAATGGCCTTGCAAGTTGACGGAAAAAGATAATTTTCTTTTTGAATCTACTAATTCTCATCACAAATAAATAATATTTTGTGAAGTCAAATATTAACTTGCTCCACAACTAAACAATAAATTAATCGCAAGCTGGTTTTGAAGGAGCTGACAATTTAGCAAACTGACAAGTAGATATATAGAACTGATATATAGAACATGATTTATTAATAATTTCGAATTGCTCTAAGTGCTATTAATTAAACTTAAGACTTCCGCAATGTCGGATATTGACAACAGCATTAAATAATATTGATGGAAATCGATGAATGCTATTCTATTGGCGCCCGACCGGCAATCGGGAGGTTCTGGGTTCGATTCCCGGCAGTGACTAATATTTTCGTACAGCAGCATTCATCGACTTCCATCAGCTATTTAATGCTGTTGTCAATATCCGCCATCGCGGAAGTCTTCAGTCTAATTAACAACTTTTTGAGAAATTCAAAATCATATAGGCTATTAACAGTGGAATTTAGTTTTAATATGCATTGAAGATTAAATGATTGGGTGAATTAATGAGAATTTGTGCAAATTAATTTTTCTAGAGGAATAACGGATTATTTTAGCCATGAATACCAATGGATATAAATAAAAAATATTATTGATCATGACCTTGAGTGATTGAAAATGACCTTGCTAGCTGAAGAAAAGGCGGCTTTAGAATCTACTAGTTCTCAAAAATTATTAATATTTTGTGAAATATTATTAACTTGCTTCCACAAATGAATAATGAATTACTAATAAAAGTATGCAGCTTCTACAATACTATTCAGATAGTTATAAATTCTGATACTAAATAATTATCTGAAAAAACCTTATTTCTGTTGCTTGATCTAAGATTATAATATTTTCAGTGCTAATTGTTCGCTCTTTTTTTTAGGATGAAGCCCACATAGGTCTGAGACCTGTGCGTGGGTAATGTGTTGGATGATGGTGATTTATGAGTTGAACCTACAGTTTTATGTGGGTTCCGAACCATGGTCTGATAGTGAGTATTTATTTGCTGTGAGTTCAAATAACAACCAGGGTTTCAATGCTAATAAAACCATTTTATAATAATTTATTCTCAATCTTTTTCTTTGTGATTTAGGAAATTCGTTTATGCGCCAGTTTGCAGAGGAGTTGCAGCGAAAAGGGCATATCCATCGACACTGGAGAAGAAGCTCAACTTTTACATTCCAGACAGGTAATTTTTTGAACCCGATTCTTCGTCCCATGAATAATATTGGAATAGGAATCAGAAATCAAAACACGCACTCTTAGCCAATCAAGTTTTTAAGCAGAGTAATCTATTTAGAAGTTACACAATATCTTGTAAATATACCAATTACCATTATAATGTTATGATGAAAGCTAATAATTATGGGAGCGGATCAGCTTGAAAGGGAAATTGTTTGTATTTTCGAATTGAAGAAGCTTTGAAAAGGCATTGTTGTTGTTCAAGTAATTGCTGAAGCACTTGTTGAAGCTGAAGCATCTCTGCCATTTAAGCCGAAGTGCGTCCAAAAGAGAGAGTGAGTGTGAGAGAGAGAAAATAAGGATTGTGAAAGTGAAAGATGAGAGAGTAAGGAGGTGACACTCTTGACTTAAAAACTAAACGGACGTTTTCAGTTTCAAAACCTTCGTAAAAAGAGCTACTTTAACCCACGTGAACTAGGCATGTTAAAAGCTGAATTTTTCCTTTGAAAGGTTACCTTACTTCAACAAGTGCATTCACTTGGGCTTCCAACCCATATGTATATCAGATTTAATATTTTTAGAGTTACAAAATGTAATAAAATTTCAAGTAATTTGTCAAAAACAACATTCAATGCCACGCATATAAACCAGTTACACTAAAACACAACCATTCATTTGATAGTGAGAAGGTCGTAATCATCAAATTTTTTTCCTTGATTAATTATTATTCGAGTGAAGTCAGAGAGTCAAATAATTCTCTGGAATGGAAAATTAATGATAAATACAGAACAGTGTGCCTACACTCATCCAAGTTCAACCCGAAAGGACATTTCATTGAGTATTTCTCCATTATTCTATTAACTTTCACTAGTATAAGTTATTGAAACAGGCAGAAAATTGACAACGAACATTATTTTTATGATAACCAACACCAGCGACATAAATTATTAACTTTAACTTCCTTCTTCCTTATACCTAGACAAATTAATCTAAATTTATTCAATTACCATCATTATTATTATTATTATTATTATTATTATTATTATTATTTAGGACTATGTAGCCGATATCACAACCTAATTGACTGGTAGTAAGTAATTCATACGGGTCATTGACCAAGTATGAATTTACTATATTTCAAATAAATTTTTGTTCTCTAAACCTGACATGCTCCAATATTCAAAATTTTACTATCTTTACTTTTTTTTTACTACTTTCTTTTTCATTTTTTTTTTCTTTAAATATTTTATAAGTTACTCTTTCTCGCCATCCTATTAATTTCCTCATTACACTCTCGCATCTCTTTTTTTCAAATGAATAAATAACATAATAACATGCATATCATCCAATCATCCGTAAATATTTTTTCTTTTTTTCTTTAAATATTTTATAAGTTACTCCTTCTCGCCATCCTATTCATTTCCTCATTACACTCTCGCATCTCTTTTTTTTCAAATGAATAAATAACATAATAACATGCATATCATCCGATCATCCGTAAATATTTTTTTTTTTTTTTTTTTTTTTTTTTATCACTATGTGCCTAGGAACTTTCGTGTTATTGAGCATGTGTCCAGTACAATTGACTTTTGAAGAGCAATGTAGATGTCAGGTGGCAGACCAAGACCAGAGATAAACTTGTGAAGAGACTTTGAAATTACAGCAGTTGAAGAAATCACTATGGGCACTGTGAAAACTTGATTTTGATGCCACATTTGTCTGATTTCTTCTGACAAAGGCTGATACTTAACAATTTTCTCTGAAATTTTCTTCTGTAAATCGTTAGTATTTGGGACAGCTATGTCAATCAGGAATGTTCTCTTCAATGCCTTGTCAATGAGTGTAATATCCGGTCTATTGTGCTGTATTGTCCTGTCAGTTATTATATCTCTATTCCAGTATATCTTTATTTTGTCATTTTCCATAACTGCATTTGGTTTGTACTTGTAATAAGGTTCACTAGATTTGATTAATTTGTATTTTTTGATTATTTCTTGATGAACTATTTTACATACATTGTCATGTCTCTGTACATTTATTATTATTATTATTATTATTATTATTATTATAGGGGTTGTTTCTATGAAGACATAAAGAATAATAGTGGTACTAGTAGAAAAACATCATTGGTATTATAATAATTTGAATATCACTGCTGTTTATCAATTTGTTGAGTATAATATCAATAAGTACCGGTATTACAAGTAACATGTCAACAAAATATTATTAGAATATTGGGAATGCATTACCCAATTCTACGCTACTCGTTTTGTCAACAGCGCTTCCGTTCTCATTGATAACACGTACTACAACGAGGTGTTGTTTCTCTTTTTCACAAATGTCTTTATCACTCCTATTTTGTCAAATGCTGTTCTAGGGTTTTCAAGAATTTGACAGAATGTTCCAGATTATGTTATCAGTTTCCAGAACTTCCTGGAATACTTTCAAACAGTGTATAAATAACTTTCCTTGTGAAAAGCAGTTCAGCTTTGATTTGAACGTTAATGTGATAAAGTGACATAGTGGCAGACTATGTGGCATAGTGGCATAGTGATAGCCGCGAGCCGTAGCAGGTATCTGTTCAATCAGATAGATAAGCTGCGTTCTCGTAGGTCCTGTTTGTAACGGTGACCGATTAAATTGGCCAGCAAAAAAGACACTGTTCTCTGCTGAAAATCACTTCCCGGTGGTTCGGAGCCCACCTAAAACTGTAGGTTCAACTCATAAATCACCATCATCCAACTCATTACCCACGCACAGGTCTCAGACCTATGTGGGCTTCATCCTCAAAAAAAAACTTCCTTTATAGTTTACAAAAGTGTTCACATACTCATCAGTGCTATTATTATGATTATCAAATACCGTGACGTAAGTTTTCCATTTATTTATTGAGTGATTAACTGTTTTTTAGACATTTCCTTTTAAATCATTGAACAGTTTATTGGATAGTTATTTATTAAATTATTGATCGGTCAATTGAAAGTGAGGAATTCGTTTTTGTACAGTGATATAGTGAATTCATTATTTTATCTGAACATTATTGATCTGTTTCTTATTGCTTTTTCTTGCGTGACATAACTGAACAGTGCATTTTGTAAGTAATTTGTGTAAATAAAGTTCGAGTGTTAATTTCAAGTGACAAGTGTTGCCAGCAATATTTTAGTGATGGCACCCGTAACAATAAGTAATTTTACTTGTGAGCGGGTGTCTCCGATAGAAAGGAATAAGAATCAGTGGCGTAACGTACACCCCCGCAGACCCCGCGGCGCGGGGGGCCCGGGCTATATGGGGGCCCGGAATGAAAATATATTTTTTCAAGAAATGGCCCGTGCCCAGACTGAAATAAAAAAAAATTTCCAAAACAAATAAAACTGAAACACTGAAGGAAGAAAGAAAGAATGAATTGGCTAAATATTGTCAGGCCAATGTTTATTGTTTACTTTATCAATTAATTCCCAGATAGCAGATAATTCGCAGATAGTGAAGGAATTCAGAAGCAGGATGTTGTGACTTCGGGAATGGAGACGTACCAAGGACAAAACACTCTTCAAACAAACTTATCTAGACTGTTATAAATCATGACGGCTATGTCTCCACAGTGCAAATATTAGAGGAAATTAATATTATTTTCCCATCGAATTCCTCAATGTATATTAGCATTACGAAGTAATGGAAAGTGGGGGGTTGTGTAGAAATTAAAGTCAATATTTTTCTTCATACAGTATTTTGAATTCAGTCTCTTTTGAATCGTCCTGTTGGATACACGTGTCCAGTAAATTGGCCTAGAGTAAACCGTATGTTTATTCATTATTGAGTTCGTGATCGTGAATTTTATTATTTGGAGTGCCATTTTTTTTTTCATTTCTATTCTATTTTTCAACATGCTGCGTTTATGGTATTGTGATGTTGTACGGTCATGCTTTAGTTATTTCTATCTTTTATCGACTAGTACATTTTTAAACAATATGCTCAGAAGGAATATTTATACCCTTGATATATCGGATAAATTACGTGATTATTGTATAAGTATATAAATAATAGTTTTGGAACAATTGTCAGTTCTCCCAACACAGATGAATTTTTTTCTTATAATAGGATCAAGTACTGTATAAGTAGTTTACGTTTTCTATCTTCTGTCTCTTAAGAAAAAATTTCTTAATTTTTTTCTTTTTTCCTGACTTAGTGATTTCGCGGTAATTTAGATAAAATGCCTTTTTATTAAAAATTGAACCTGTGTCCGTGTCTGCAAATGAGGTGAATTCTGAGAGAACACATTTTCTGGGAAAAGGAGCGAAGGTGCTAACAAGGAGGATGTGAATGTGGATCCTATGGAAGACATCAATTTCAAGGTTTCTAGGTTTCAAGATTAATTATTTATAATATAATCAACTCTCAACTATTTCCATCTTTCAGAAGCCCGCACGCTACAGCCCAAATCATTAGACTTGCCCCCCTTGAAACATGATTGAATTTTAAAATTTAATTTATAAAAAGGTGTTTAGTTCTTACATAATTATAACTGCCCAAAAAATAATTATGCAAGTTTTTCAGGGAGGGGTGGGGGTGGCAAGGGTGAGGGGGATATTTATATGATTTTGAGGGGCCCGGAAAATCGGTTACGGGGGGGCCCAACTGGAAAACGTTACGCCACTGATAAGAATGGTTCCATTGAGAGTGATGTACCGGAAAAACTCGATTGTGTGAGGGCGACAGTTGTTGAGTTGATGACAAGGTCTTCCAAATTAAGTCAGGAGATAAAAAATTATCGCTGAGATTGTCTATTGTGAAGGAAAATGAAACTCGGGAGTGGTAAGATTGGCTCAGGAACGTGAAAAAGTTTTCTTAAAATACCTGGTCTGACAAAACAGAATAGATAATTCCTCCAATACCGTCTAATTTGACTTCTACATTCGTTTAGTAAGAATTTATTACGCTGCACATAATTCCAAAGTAATATCTATTGAGAGATATTTTTTAAATATGCAACGAATGGATATAAAAACAGGTTTTTTCAAGTTTTAAGTGGATTGACTTCTTTATTTTTTATTTGTTATTAAGCCAATATTCTTAACTTGTAGGTCAATTTTGAAAATGGAGTGTTGAATCACCTAATCACCTAAAATTTACGAGTATGAACTGGTGAAGTTCATAGGAAATAGGGTTGGCATTGCATCAACCACCCATGAAAAGCAAGTTGAGAAAAACCCAATAAAATCAGTGTTTTGACCAGGCTAGATAAATCAATGTTATGAACAAAAATTATTGACAAACAATCAAGTTAATCCACTTTAAACTTTAAATCCCCTGTTTTAATAGCCATTCTTGCCCATTTATAACATACGTCAAAATAATTACGGTAGATGCAGATTTAAAATAATAATGTTGGATTTCTTGTTCCATAATGATCTGCGTTGTTAATATTGACTTTTTATTATGAATTTAACGACTTACCGTCAATTTTAATTGTGAATAAATAATATCTCTACTCGTCTTTATGAATCGAAAACGTTTGGCCTGAGTGAGTAGAGATATTATTTAATTGTGAATAAATAATTGCGATTCATAAAGACTTATGTGATGGAGATGAGTCTCCATGACTCGAAAACGTTTGGCCTGAATGAGTAGAGATATTATTTATTCATAATTATAATTGACTGCAAGTCGTTTAAATCAAATTAAATTTTGTTAAATATAATTAAAGTCCTTTAATCAAATTTACAATAAAAAAGCAATATTTAAAAATGTTTACTCTATTTCTCAGCTACTCCTTTAACATAGAAACGATTAAATTTACCATCTTAATTTATCATCCTAGAGATTTTCAAATCAGTACCTAAATTGATAGAATTAGCATCAATATTTTATCATCTTTAATTCTATAACAACGCGTTTCCGAACCTAAGTATTGTATGAACGTTTTTCTCAAGTTTGATGAGATGAATAAGCTTGAACAGTATGGCAGATTCCTCCTTGAACATCCTGCACAGTGGAGTGGGACGTAGCCGAGTGAACATCCTGGAGTGGCCGTAGCCGAGTGGGTTAAGTGCTGGTTTGCTAGCCCAAAGGTCCCGGGTTCGATCCCAGTTCTGACCGAAAGTTTTTACCTCGGGCCACTCCCGTGTTTCGGAGGACACGTTAAGCTGTCGGTCCCGGCTGCCTAAAAAACAGTCGTTAAGTCACGACAGAGGCCCTGGACTTATTCAGGTGCGACCTGATAACTCTGAAACCAGACCTGAGCTAGCCAGGTCACACGATATTATTATTATTATTATTATTATTATTATCCTGCACAAATATTATTTACAATGTGGAGGTTCCAATGCATGGAAGATTGCAAATTTTATACAAATTTGAACTATATATAATTCGCATTGTCTGTCGAATCTCCATTATCATAAACTGAATGTAATCACCAAGTCTGTGGAGTATCTGAGCTTAGAACTTGTTGGAAGGTAATCTCTTGCTCCCAGAACTCTTGATAGGGTGAAAACTTTCTAAGACAGAAACTTGAATCTCACGTTTAGACTTGAAATGCATGGAATCGATTTGACTGTGCATCCTAATGCAGCTTAGAAAGGACATGAACCTAACTCAAAACATTTATTTTCGGATACTTGTCTGGTCAGAAGATATACAGTAACAAAATTAAATTATTATGCTCAATCCAGCATTCTGGAAAACTATATTATTTGTCATGGAAAACAACATAAATTATTTTGGCTCTATAGCCTCATAACTTGATTCATCATAATATAGTCTACCAAAACCAATATATCAAACTTATACAGGAACCTATGAGGAATTAAAAAAAATACAATTTTTTTATTTCTATTACACTTCCTTCACCATTCATGGATCAAAAATAATGTTTCTCATTTCAATCAGCATTGTTATGAGGAAACAAATAACTTGAAAACAGTCCCAATATTCTTAGTTCATTAGTTGTAAGATGTTTAAAAGCTCTAAAGTAATAAATACTTTTCTTGTTTGTTGAAGTAGTGGAGTAATATCCTATATGGGTGCAACAGTGAATATTTTTCAATCATAGAATTCACTTAAAAAGTGTCACCTAGGCCATCGCTACTTGCTGATACTGCATAATACATTTTTTTGGGTGTTATTGGCGAAAGGAATAATAGGTATGTGATGCTTTTGATGGAGAAATACTTAATGAACAACTCTAAATTACAACTGACGCTGTCTTTCTTACAAGAAATAGTGTTGGTAGTTTGTTAGGTGAGATAGGTAGGTAGTGAATAATAGGAAGTGAATAGAATGATGCATGATAAATAATTATTTATGTATTAAGAGGGTGAAGCGCGACTTTATCGCTCGAGCCAAAACAGTTACTGCGCGACGCATAGCGGAGCGCAGTAATTTTGCGAGAGCGATAAAGAAGCGTCACGCGCGAATTACATACAATATTTTTCCTAAAACTGCAGTTCTGGATTCCAACACAATAAAAGCTTGTAGTTTGTAACATCACAGACCATGCGCGGATTTGGTTAGCGTTCGCCATTGTTGAGGTTATGTGAATTTCACGGATTCCGTGATCCACCAATGAGAAGGCATCAAAATCAAAACAGAAGCGTAAAGAAAACAGCTGGCGAGCGTAAAGTACTTTACCGCTTGCAGAGCAGTAAAGAGGTATTTTACAATTAGTTTTCAGTACAGTACGTAAAGAACTACTTTACGAGCAGTTGTAGGAAAAAATATTTTTTCAAATGACATGTTAGACCTATATGAATCCTGTAAGTTATATTATCATCATTCATTACATTATGAAAATGAAATTTGTTTATACTGATTCTTAAAATTATTTCCAGTAGTAAATTCGATAACGATCTACCCGATGTCGAATACACAGCATCTTCGCCTGAGAACCTGCTCTTGGTCCGCGGACTCCTTCAGGGGCACAGAGCTGCGTCCCCTCTATCTTCAGCTACACAGACCCAGTCACAACAACTTCTTCCTTCCCAGACAGTGGAACAATTTTACGACTACGAATGAAACATCTGCCCTTCATCTCCTGAATTCGTCATTAAGAATATCCTAATTTTGTAAAATATTTCAAATATTACTTTATTTTTAAATGCCTCTCCTTGTATTTTTGGATCCTGTTGTCAACACCACGTGTGGTCATGTTATAAAATTAAATTAATGATCATGGTAATTATTTTATTCATTTCTGCTATAAACGTTTTGGTATAAACACAATTTATTCAGTTGTAACATAATTATAATTAAGGTCTGGCAACTTGCGCGAGTCATTGAAAATTTAGTGGATTATTTTCCCTTGAAACCTTTCTACTAAACAGTAATATTATAATATTGTATCAATGTAGAACAGAAACTAGCTATATAAAATTATCACAAGAATTATTGTTGTATAGGCATTTTTTTATCATTAAGGTAAACTGATAAAACACTTATCGCTTTAGTGTGATGATCACTTTGCATTATTGTGATTTACAAGACAAGGTTATATTGCTTATCTTATTTATTTTTTAAAATTATTCTGTCAAACTTTAGTTCAATAATGTGCAAAGATGTGACTCTATCAACACACTTATTCATTATTTTGATAAATACTGTAGTGGATTTGGAACAAAAAGAAATGAGGCCATAGTTTTCATAATTCGTTTGAAAGAAGCAACGAATATGTTACAATGAATATGATGAGTCAGATAGAAGTTGAAATATCTGTTGTTTACCTAATTATTGAGCTGAATGTTTTAATGATACGAGTATAGTCATGTTTCACATTCCTCCTTTTAAAAAATTGTTAAATGCCATACCTTCACCATGAGGTTGTATAAATCTAATGCCAGTAGAAAAGTTTGCTTTTTATTAAATTTATTGCATCATTCACAATTTTTATAGAGCCAAGAATTCTTATTACAGTTGTTACCTATTGAATTTGGATACATTCTGTGATTTCTCAAGCTCTTCAATGCTAGAATTAAATCTTGAATAAATTATGAATTCTATTAACATCAATTTCCATAATCTATTGGTTGAGTACAATAATGGTACCTACGGTAGTTGTTTTAACTTACTACATTTTGACTCATTTGTTCAACACAAGGGTAGAGGTCAGCGATCAGGCCTATATAATGCAATTGCTCTTTTCAACCCCATTTATTCCATTGATTCCAATAGACATTGCATTAATTATTCACATAATCTAAGAAATCCTACTCACAAGACCAACGTCAGTATGAGTTACTACTTAATTTCTATAGAAAGATGTATACCAATACTGTAACTTACATGAATGCGGAATGCAAAAATCAGTAATAGTGTACTTGTGAGTTTTAAAACAATAGTCTACAACTGAATCTAAAGAGAATTATACAAAGGATGATTTTTTACTTTAGTTTAACCAGAACTTTTGTGTTTTGTAGTATCTTCCCTTCTTCTTTTTCAACTTAGTGAGTGTGACCAATAAGGGATAATATCAAGTAAATAGTAACTAACGTAATGAAGATATAAGGAAACGTTGAGAATTGTTTTGAACTAAACTCGATTTCCTCCATTGAAATTGTAGCATTCTGAAACTATAAATATGCCTGTTTGGTAGTTTTTTTTTTTTTTGTAAATTGCAAGTTCCTTCAAAACGAAGAAAATAACTCAATTACTCATTGAAATGTCTCCCTCTTTTCAAGTATTTCATTGTCGTTGTTTTTCTTATTTTTGTAATTTATCTTTTAAAGCCATTCAGTTGTAATGTACAAAATAAAGTTATGAGTTTCCTGTTTTGAGGAATGTGGAAATCGCTGATATTTTCTTGTGAACTAACTCGTCATGAAACTTCTCTTCCTTCCAATAATCAAATAAAATATATGGCCAAATAATTATCGATAAAGTAGTGAATGGAAGCACTTGAAACTCAATATAATATTTGAACTGAATATAAAACGGTATGATCATGCTACTTTTAGATCTAAAGATTTAAAATATGGTTGATTAAGGTGATGCCATATTATATGCATTTTTCTTGTTAATAAATGTTATTATTTTTCTATCGTGTATGACATATTTTATTTATTCAGTCTACTTCCTGTAGACCTACCTCCTACTGTCTCCTGCTGTAGGCATATTTATACTTTTACTTTTCTTTGTGAATGATTAATTATCTCTAGATAATGCGAGTAGTATTAGTTTTATTTAATATTATTGACGCAGCCCATTTCTTACCAGGCAAAAAACTGCTCTCAGAAATAAAATTATTGATAGTCGTGTGGTGACGAGGAATAAAATTTCTGAGCTACAAGTATGTTTTTAATTTTAATGTAAAATATACCTTGTAATTTTGTTGAAAGAAACCCATATCATTTACATAAATCTATGGAATAATAAAATTTTGAAACCCACAAAATATTTCTTTGTTAAGGTAAATAGTAAATTTCACTTGCCAGGTCTACAAGATATTAAGTAGAGTAAGAAAACTTATGAAAAAAGGAATTTTCAATACAGGATAGTTCACCTCAAATCTACAAAAATAAAGGCACTAGGTGACATGTTGTTTTCCCGTCACACCCAACGAGCATTTTTATAGGAACCAACCGCAATACACGTATACGAGCTTAAACTTTACCCACAATAATTTTCATTGATAAAATTACAAGTACCGTAAAATGATGTAACAACTTCAATAAAAGCTACGTGCAATAAAAGGATGAACGTGCATGCGGAATCATCAGAGCCTAACTGGTGGCTCATAATAATAATAATAATAATAATAATAATTATCGCAAAGGATGAAGGAATACTGGGCAAAGAAGAAAAATAAATACCATACACCACGAGTCATTGAATACTTATCGTCTTCCTCTTGGGAGTTCTATCGACAATAATAATAATAATAATTTATTTATTTATTTCAACAAAGCACACAACAAACAGAAATTATAAAATGCAATACAACTTTTGTCAAGTGACTTTGTCCTTTGTCAGTGCAGCAGAACAGCAGGAAGCCTTGGTATGCAGCACGGGGGTGGATGTCAGTAAAAATTAATTTTCGGGCAGTGCCCGAATTGTCTTCTATTATTATTATTATTATTATTATTAGAATTGTCTTCTGAAATTAGCAGCAATCTCAAAAAAATCTATGAATGGTGACAGTTGGTTGGCGACTTCTGTACACCACTCAACAGCTGAGGATGTAAAAACGAATGATATTAACCAAAATCTTGATGTACATGATTATAATACAAGAAGCCGAGGAGATTATCACTTGGTGAGTCACAATAGTAGCTTATTCAAACAAAAACCTAGTTATATTGGTAGGAAATTCTACAACAAGCTACCGCAGTTTTTGAAGAGTCTTGAAAATATAGAAATATTTAAAAAACAATTGAAGAAATATTTAGTTGATAAAGCTTTTTATAGTGTACAAGAGTTCCTTTCACATCAAAATTAAGCCTCACCTCAACTAATTGAAGTAATTATGGTATCTAGTGTATAATATTTTTGTTGATTTGACTTGTCTTTACTCCTTAACTGGAGTCTCCAAGACGTAATCTACAAAAAAAAAAAAAAGGAAGCGCTCTTAGTTGAAGGCCTGAAGGGTCGATGCCACCTAAAAGCGTGAGCTGGAACAACAACTCCAACATTCCTTGGCGAATAACCATGTTCTCCATGAAGTGACTTGTAAAAGAACTTTGCATCATTTTTAGTTCTTCTCCACTGTAGTGTCTCTAGTTTTGCTACTTTGCACATTTCATGGTAGTGCCATCCTTCCAAATTTGGAGAGAACTCCAAATAATAATAATAATAATAGTAATCATAATAATAATATAATAATAATAAAAATAATAATATGTAGTCTGACTCAGGGTCTTGTAACTAGAAATTCATGAAAGTCAAGTACTACTCACTGACTCTAATTTTAAAGTTTTCCTAGCGTTTTTATAAATTGCATGGTCGAAAAAGTTTAAATACAGTAATAACGAAAATTACCCCCCCCCCCCTGACAGGCGAGCTAAGCGAGCCTGCTGTTTTCATATAAATTTGTCCCCCAAGCGGTCCGGGAAGCGGAGCCCCCTGGTTAAGGCGAGCGAAAAGAGCCTGCTGGTTAGTCTTGTATCTGAGCAGTGGTAAACCCAGGGGGAGGGCTTGGGGGGCTTTTAAGCCCCCCCCCCCCAAGAACCCGAGGTTCTTAAAACATTGTTGATAATTTTCAAGCAAAAAGAAGTATGTGCTCCAGGCTGATTAGTTTTGGTACATTTCATGTTTTCACATTTTTCCAAGTTGAATAATGTTATTCATAACCAGTGGCTTAACATAAAAAGGGGCTTAAGGGCCTTTCCTCAGGTCTTGAAATCTTTATCAAAATGTTGATAATTTTTAAGAGAATTGACTGTGCAATATGGACTCCAGGCTGTACATTAATTTCACACTTACTTGAATGAGATAGCCTTCATAGCTATATCATTACCTACACTGTTAAGATGTATATTACGAGTACCATAGGTGGAAATACAGTTTGTAACCTGGCAGGATTGAATACGTCTGGGTTCAGATAATAAAAATAATTCGTTTCACTCAAATCGATTTGACAATCATGTAATGTAATACAGGATATATATTGTATAGCCTATAGAACCACCTGGACCTATAAATTTTTTCGGAGGATGAAGTCCAGATGGGTCTGAGACCTGTGCGTGGGTAATGAGTTGAATGACAGTGATTAGCCTAATGAGTTGGACCTACAGTTTTAGGTGAGTTCCGAATCACCGGGAAGTGATACAAAAGATACATGAGACGGCACATTTCGTTTTCCCATAGCTAATATACCCTTAAAAAAGCCATGTAATGAACTCTCTTCCCCACCCCTCAACGAAATTTATCGGGCAACAATCTTGTAAATAGAGCTCTGAAAGATCCCAATTTCACCAACCCCCCCCCCCCCCCCCAACCCCTAAACACCAAAATCTCAACTGGTAGGGCGGGTAAGCCGCCCCAATACAAAAGTCTGAGTGCGCCCCTGAATATAAGAATGAATTTTTAACAACGTTTTCATTTCCTTTGAAGTGTTACTCATTTTTATCACTTAGTGAACAACTAGCAAGCCTAAAAGCAAGATCGAGAACTGTAGACTTCATGCCAAGGTAATTAGAATAGAATCTCTTCCTTGCTCTACGGACTCTACCAGTGGCGAGGCGTCCGGTCATCGTTTGATCCGGCGATGAGTAGAGAAATTGGACTAATAATATTGAAATAATCTCAACTCTTAAATAATGGGCATTTGCAGGCTTCAAAGCCCAGAAATATGTTCAAAAACTGTGAAAATTGTATCAAAAACCAATAAGAATATGACGAGTAGACGCTCGAAATGTATAATGAAGCGCAAAAGGTTTGCGAATCACACCAGTCCCCTCCCGCGCCTGGCATAATTCCCCCTGCCTTCAGTTTTTAAACCATTCAAGTAATGCTTGTGATACATCGCAACCGGCTGCGATGAATAAGGCTTCGTGCGTTCTCAGCCACTCTCGTGGGTTTTCGGTAGCTGCCTACTCATGCTTCCTCCTCCCCAGTCCACACACAGCTTCTGAGCTTCAGTTACAGCGTTGTGGAACAACGTGAATTTCGCGTATGCTAAATTATTCAACTTTTACAATAGGCTTATTATTGTTTTGCAATTTAGTTAATCTTTTTTATATTTTTAGAGTGTGATCTATTATTATACTATTTATTATTCATAAGATGGTTAAATTTATTTTAATAAATTAGATCGAGTGAGTGCAACATATCAGAGCCTATTATTTCGGCTGTTCTTGCGTTTTTTCCTATATTATCCATCGTCGGTCTATGTTAGTGGGGAAGATATATATTACGCAAGAGGTGCAATTGGATAAAATACTTTTTAGTTCTCTGCCTTTTGAATTGGGTCTTTGGCTTTTGTTAGGCCTATTCAGAGGAGAGATTTCAGATGCTCAAAAGCTTCAAAAGTCACCAATTTGCCTCAAATTTTTAAACATTTTCCTGGGGAGGGCCTTTGGACCCCTTTTGGCGTTGGTGGGAGAACCCCCCTGCGATGACCGGTGAAGGATTCCACGCCTCGCCACTGGACTCTACACGCAATCAAATAAGGCGATTGCAGGGCTTAATTTCAGCTGGACGACGCCGGAGCGGAGCTGCGGTTATCTAAATCGAAAAAAAAATATTTTAAACCAGATCTGAACTCAATTTATTGTTATTTTTGTATATTATGTAATGTTATATGTGCATTACTAACATGCTCAAATGCGTTTAAAATGCACCAATTCAAGTGTAATTTTCAAAAAATTTCCAGAGGACCCCTAACACCCCCCTGTAATTTTTGCGGGGGGGGGGGGGGGGGTATTTCAAGTCACAGCTCTGGTACTTCTCAATTTAGAAATTAAGCCCTGGGAGATTGGAAAAAATGTGGTGTTGCAAAAAAAACTGATTAGGATGTAAAACCAGCTGACTGCTAGTAGCGTCTAGCAGACTTGTAAATTGTAGACTAGGCAACACTGCATGATTAGTGTCGTCAATTCGTACGTTTTGGCGCAAAGACAATAAATATTATAGTTGTCTTTGGTTGGCGATTCTCTTTCAGCTGATGGTATGGTACCATATCTGACAGCACGTCTAATAATAATAATATTATTATGATGGCGTGAAGTACGGTTATTTCAAAGGCGTTTAAAAGGTTCGGTACCTTATATATCTACGGCTACATTGTACATAAGAAGAGGTTAGAAAGTGATGTCAATGCAACTTACTTCTTTCCATGTATTATCCTACTAGTTGTTGTATAATGAAGCTATTCCACAACTGCCACTTTTCAGTACAGGTATCTATACCAATTATGAGCTCAGGATTTCTTCAAAACAGTGCCAAAAAGAATGTTATGTAATATCAACATTTTTAGTGGTCGTGATGTTCAGTCGCGACCGTTCAAGACTGCGCTTGGATGGGTGACCGTGCTTCAATGACTTGATGTTACAAGCTTTATTATAACTTACCCGGTGGTTCGGAACCCACCTTAAACAGTAGGTCCACCATGTTCCCCGTAACATGACTCAAACGGCGAGGTGGAACTACCCGTAAGGGTCTCCCCACCATTAAAAGCCATACGCTTTTTATTTTTTTTAGCTGGTTTAAAAATTAAAAATCAAACTGGATTTCAAATCGGAGCTGTCGACAACTATCATCCTTTGTAGTTTAAGTTATATTATGAGCAAGTTATTGAATTGATTGATAAGTTAAAAATATTAAACGTAAATTAATTATTTATGGTAGTCAGAGATAACATGTTTTTTGTGCAACAGTTGTATTTTGCCTCAAAGCAATTTGTGAGATGTTTGAAACACCCGTTTCGCTCGTTTTCTGACTTAATAAATCTAATACTCGTTGCTCAAAGGAGTCGTAAATACAGTCGTTGCATGAACTATTTTATGATTTCAGCGTCTGAATGAATTTTGCTAGTTAGAATTCGAATTTCCCGCCATTATGAATGATCAATGAGATTCTCAGTGTTGCAAACCATTCTCGCAATCTTCAGAGAATACATAATTATTCATAATTATTATGATCCTTGACATAGTGTTAGTATTATCAAAAAAATTTCAGAATTTTTAAAAGTTCCATCTTCCATTCATAAAAACTCATACAATTCATTCAGTTATATTGAGGTACTAACTCATACAGGAATCATGAGGAATTTATATCAGAAACAGTGATGGAATCGTTAATTTATTTGAGGAAACACAATTTTTTGGCTTTTTTCCCGCTTATACTTATTGATAAATAATAATGTTCTCATCAATTAATTGAAGCTATTCATATGTTTGACATTTTGTTAACATGACGGGAGAGCGCCAGAAGTGGTCGACGACAATGATGGTCGACGACAAACGCGGCCAATTTTTAGACCGCATCTGACGCTGTATGCACCCGACAGAGTCGGTCTTATCAGGAATTTGGTCCACTCTGTCGCCGACCGGCATTGTCGTTTGGTGAAGAAATAGAAATCGACCCCCTCTGTCGCTGCACGCATCCGACAGAGTGGGTCTACAAAGGAATGAGGTAATTATATCGATTCTCTTCTATCGATTCATTGAAACTAATCGATATGGTATAGACTTCGGCGAGCCAGAAGATTAGTTGTATAACCTGTCTTTGCCTCGAAATTTGAATCGTATTGTTCATGGTGTTAAAAAGGTGTTTCTTTTATACCACTTCTTTGTGGATGTATCTATTATAGGTTAAAATTCTTCGTGAATTTACACATATTAGTTTGGTTGTTCCAGTTTTTACCTTCTTCATGTCATTCATAAATGATTTTTATTGCAGTGTTATTCCTAATATTATATTATACCTACATTTTATTATAATTCGATAACAGTTGAAAATAATTTAAACAATTTTGATCAAAATAATAATAATCATAATTATAATACTAGAACGAACTCTGATCTTACTCCTTATATGAGATTGTCAAAGACTCATAAAAGCCATGTATAATACCATGTTTAATACTGTATTTAATAAATTCCTCTTGAAATAAGAATGTTACCAGAAAAAAAGCTTTAAATCAGTAATTAACAAATGGTTAAGAAAAAAGTAATTTATAATTTGAATGGATAGCCTACATGGAGGCTGACGAAGCTTCTTTTCAGGAGTGAAATGCATTCCTCAAGCATCTCCAATATATGTGAATAAAACATTATTTAAAAGTGAAATACAGTGTCAGTTTTAATATCAGATTGTTCATTTTGTCATGGAAAACATCACAGATGAATAGGGGCCTACATGTATTGTGATATTAGTGACTTGAAAATATGATTTTAATTTTTGTTCAAACTTGGTGTATTTAGTGTATGAAATATTTTAGTTTTAGGGAAAATGACACTATAATTCATTTGTTTTCATAAACTATGTTATGATTATATTGACAAAGCCTATTGCAATGTTTTATTTTTTAATGGCAAATAAAGATTCTTATTCTTAATTTGCTCTTCGAATTTTGGATAATATGCCACTGTGGAGTGAGCATATCAAATACAACATTGAACTCTTGAAATTTAAAAAGAATAGAATACTTACTGATGTATTATAATGTAAAATCGGTTTCAAAATAAAAATATATATGAAAAAATGAGAAGAATTACATATGTAGATAAATAATAAGATTGAATGGTATCCAGCCAGAAACAGTAGTTAGCAATCAAGAGGAGAGTAATTTTAATTCATGCACAACTTAACAAATATACTTTATTACGATTATCATAAAAATATTATTTACATCATTTTATTAAAAGTCGTTTAAACATCAATTCTTTGATGTTTGATTGAGATTGATAATGGTGTAGCAACCGAAACTAGTTTCTCGAACTTTTAATAAATGTGGTTGTGACAATTTCGTCTTATTATTCATTATGGATACCTTCCACAATATCACCTTCGCCATTACTAAGAAAGTTTATTATAGAGCCTCAATCCTACTCACAGAGGAGAAGACAGAGCTGCCAACCTCATAATCAAGTTTTTGATGTTGTTGAGGTCGATTAACTGAAATTTAACTGTCGATATTTTGTATGTATCGATATTGCGAACCCTATTGGTCAACTCTGTCGCAGGCCCACTCTGTCGAGAGGAGAAGTAATAAGAATAGACCCAGTCTGTCGCTGCATGCACCCGTCGGACTTGGACTACTCAGGAATTGGGACCACTCTGTCGTCAGCGTAAAATAAAAATCGATCAACGTTGTTGTCAGCGTAAGATAGAAATAGATCGCATCTGTCGTCGACTACATTTGGCGTCGTCCCAACATGACAGCCGAAACGTCAAGGTCGAGTGACTCGAGTCAAACCATTGAGTCAAACGAACAACGGATCTTGTACCTTGCATCTTGTAGGTTATAATGAAAAAATACGTTACTAGTATTACTTTCTGAATTGCAATTCGAATTTTTATCACATAAATTGGAATCTTTACTGTTTGATTCGCGTGTACAATGTTCTCAAAAAAGAAAGAAACTCCAAGAAAAAAGCCTCGTAGTTCGGGTGGATTAGCTCAGGTAATAATTCTTCTGTTATTCTACGCAAATAATTACAACTTTCCCTTTATTTTTGAGTATGACATCATTAGATAAACTGTCTAGGCCTCAATCATTATTTTCATTAGTGAATTAGCTCTATATCATTAACAAATATTGTAAAACTATTTATGGAAATTGATTCAAAGGTGAGTGGAATTTTACATTTTTGAAGTTGATTAAAATCGTGATTCATCATCAGTGAAGGAATACAAACATTTCTGTTTCGGAAATTCTCCTTAAAATAGAGTTTCAAATGACAATGTAAGTGAAATCAGTCCGATGATACGGAAACTAAGTTACTGTATAATAAATTAACATCGTCTGCAAACTAGAAGAGTAGCTTGACATAAATAATCTTTGTATGCACTTAGATAATTTATATAGGCCTTTTTGACTATGGAAGTAAATATCAGGTAGTAGGGCTATTTGTTATTTACTGAAAATTGAACATTGAAATTAACGTATATAATACTATATAATAATCTACTATTTAATCACAACAGTCGTTGAAAATCAGTTACTGAATTATCAAACTCTAGGACTAATAAGAATAGTACCGTATTATCAAGGATAATAGAATTGCAAATCAAGTATTGATAAAATAATTTATGTATTAAATTTATTTATTTTTTCCTTAATACATAAAACCTTCACTTAAAAAATGATGTTTTGTTTACAATAATAGGCTACTGTCATTTTTCTTGTAATTTGTACTATTTTCTAGTAATTTATTGCAGCATATTGAGTTACATTTATTATCTTCTAGCTTGATGAGTTTGTTTACAATAATACTGTCATTTTTCTTGTCTTATTTAAATCCCAATGGATTACTATTCTTGCTTCAGAACTTATCACTCATTTTCTAGTAATTTATTGCAGTATATTGAGTTCCATTTATTATCTTCTAGCTTGATGAGATTGTTTGCCAAGTTTCATTACTTTATAATATTTGTATTTTTTTCTACATTTTTATTTATTGTAGTTTATGTGAATTCTAATAAGTACTTTCTTCAATATAAGTATACTACTTTCTTAGTATATTAGTGTAATTATTAGTACTATAGGCTAACATTTTTCTTGTAATGGAGGGAGGCAGCTGCAGAACAATTTAAACATTTATCAATATACTATCAGAATGTTAGAGGTCGAAGGACGAAGACGCATGCATTTCTCACTTCATTGTTGGCTTCCGACTTTCATGGCTACTGAGACCTGGTTGTGCGGGGGAATCATGGATAGTGAGTTATTCACTGAATCCTACATAGTATATCGCAGAGATAGACGTGATACACTCCTGTTGGGGGTGTCCTTATTGCTGTGAATCGTAGAGTATATTCTAGCGTTTGTTCTGCCTTGTTCTTAGACCCATATGAAGGCTTTGGTGTCAGAATAGTCTTTGAAGGCGTAAGTTATATTCTAATAGTCGTCTGCATTCCATGTTCTTCCAGTTTTCAATGCTGTGATGCCCATTTCAATCACTTGGAGTCTTGCTATGCAAGTATTGGTGAAAGGTAGATTCTGGTGCGAAATCTTGCTGAAATAAATGGTGGCGGATATTGTATGGAATTGGGTTCGCCTTCTGCTAGACGATTGGCCTCATTCTCCAACTTTTATGAACAACTTGCTCTTTGTAGTAACATACTCAACTGTAATAGTCGTCTTCTAGATTTAGTTTTTTATGTTCACATACAAGTTGAACGTAGTGACTATTTTCTGACTCCAGAGAATGTACATCATCTTACCCTTGTAATTTATATTCAGGTTTGTTCAATTTCTTGCAACTCAAGCGAATTGCTGTGAGTTGTATGATTTCAGGAACGCTAATTACCTGATGCTCTATAATCAGCTAAGAGACTCTCAGCTAATTAACTAAGTGGAAATGTGTGTATGCAATGAACAATGTGAATGAGGCTGTTCATGCATTCTATTCCCTGATATATTTTTTTCATGGCTGTAATATTGGGGAACCCCCCCCCCCCACCTAGATAATGAAAAAAAAAATCCAAAATAAATACCCATAAAAATTAATATTTTTTATTTTCACAGTAATTATTAATTCATTTGCACAACGAAATACAATTATTTCTAACTTCTTGCAAGAACAAGCCTTTGTTTGGCAATTTTATGTACATTTACAGGGCTGAATCTGGAAATGGTCGCTTTGTCTGCTGACGGGGGTACAATTTATCATCTTTTTTCATAGTCTAATAAGGTGTAGTCAATAATTTCTTATGATTAAAGATACATTTTTTTTTATAGGCCTGATTTTATTGGCCAGAATCAATTTTAGAGTGCCTGTCTTCAACAATCCAAATAGGCAGGATTTCGCAATAAACAGATACTTAACAGTTACACACTATTTGTCTCCTTTCAATCGTATTCCCAGGGACTTTAACCACTTCAATGTCGGAGTGGACCTTTTCTCAATTTCATTGTATTCTCTAAAAAGGAAATTCTTCTCCGTCCTTGATTAGATATTTATTATAGATATGTGGATGCCTTGCCTGTCAAGTTATATTCTATTAAAATATGATATTTTACTATAAACGCTTATTTTAGTATATTCTTTGTAATATTGCTCTTCTTTCATTTTATAACTTATCTGCTGTATTATTTTTTAATGTAATTTTGTTTTGTGTCATGAGTGCTTTTTGGGCTTGCCTGTTGCACTCAAGAATGTATATTGAAATATACATTTCAAGTGATAGCTGCGAGCCGTAGCAAGTATCTGTTCAATCAGAGAGATAAGCTGCGTTCTCGTAGGTCCTGTTCGTAACGGTGACCGATTAGATTGGCCAGCAAAAAGACACTGTTCTCTGCTGTAAAATCACTTCCCGGTGGTTCGGAACCCACCTAAAATTGTAGGTCCAACTCATCAATCACCATCATCCAACTCATTACCCACGCACAGATCTCAGACCTATGTGGGCTTTATCCTCAAAAAATAAATAAATTAATTAATTACCGTAAAGATATTTGTTTTTTCAACATTGAAATTTGTTTATATTCGTATGGTCACTGCAATATTATTTTTGAAAAATTATTACAGCAGTTAGCTATTAATATACTGTACTTAGTAGATTGAACAATACTGCTATAAGCACGACACTCGAAATATTCTTTTTCAAATACGAAAATTGTTTATATTTATTTGTTAACCGTTACATTATTAGTAAATATAGTATTAGGTTATCTAGTAAATTGAACCATTCTGGCATAGCCATAACCTACACACATAATAATTGTTTTATCGAAATGTTTTTTTGCCTCTTGTAATATGTCTTTTTTTATCTTATTTGCATTATCAAACTAATTTCAAAATGGACATACTAGTCTGAATGAATGATGTAAAGGGCTAAAAACAAGAAGTTGAATGATGTTTTTAGAAAGTGCTTCCTTGACTGCTTAAAAAATAATTATCTTTTTTTTATAGTAACAGTAGACCTCGTACGTCCAACATTCCTCACTCAAAAGGGGATGATTTATTTTTGAAAAAAGTTCGTAAGCACTGTCGTTTCAATTTTTTGCTTCAAGTTGACAGTGTTAGTCTACACAAGTTTTTATTTGAAATTTATTAAAATTCAATTTTAGGTCTATAAATTTTCTACTCAAATTTACCTGTTTATGTAGCTATTCTTTCTGCAATAATAAATTGGAGTCCACACTATAGCTTCCCATATCATTTAACTTGAATGTAATATTTCATAAGCATCAATAATTCTCAGTATTGGGTAATAGCTTTGGGTAAAATAACACTAATAGAAAAAGTGTTTCTCTTTTTTCAGTATGGTTTAATGGATATTCCAAACATTGGTAACTTTAATAATGTGAATGATTTTGATGGAGATGATGATGACGATGACGATGATGCGGATCTTGAAGCAGAATTGATGGCCCTGACATCAGGATCTGCTCCGGTTCGCCAGAAGCCGAAACCAAAAGGTACAATATCTAGTACTGTAATTCTGTCAACAGTAGTAAATTGAAGGTAATAATCACCTCCAATCATAAAAATTAAAAATCATCCATCAAAAAAGGTTCAAAATTTGTTAACCCGTCCCCTAATTTTTCCAGTGAAATTAGTTTTCCGCCCCGAACTTCAAAGGGGGTTAACTGTTCCAAAACTTTTTGAATGAAGTTCTGTGGAGTTTTTTTATGCCTTATCTGATAAGAATTTCCCAATTACCCCAATATTTGAGTTTTTCAAAATTTTCTCAACCTCCCTTGCCAACCGTCCAATCAATATTTAGTGAGTGGTTAGTGTCAATTTTTTTATAGAGTTATCTTCCATTTTAATCGAAAAACCCAGAAATTATCCACAAAATAAGTTTTTTGAAAAAGTTAATTTCCGCCACTCGCTAATGGTCAATTCAAGAATTTGGTATGTACCATTTCACTCAGCTCAAAGAGAACTAGCTTAACAAAACAAAAAATCCCAATATTTTTTTTTTAATTTTGAAGCACGTCTGACGTTATCATGCTAATTTGAAACCATCCGCTCTCAAATCAGACGATCTAAAAATCGGGAGTAAATTGGGCCCCCTAAAAAAATTTGGGCTTTTTTTAGAGAAAATTTATAGTCATCGCATCGCTCAGCCTAGGAATAAGGAAAATTCATACAAATTTCATTACACTCAGTCTAGGCGTTTGGCTGTAATCGTGAAACAGACAGACGGACATTCCAAATACTGAACGGTAGAGATAAAGCTGAGACCTCACTATGCTCGGTCAACTAACCTTTCGAAGTTCCTTCGAATGCTAAAAAGGTTGAATATATTTCGTAATTTAATAATTGTTCAATTCCAATAATTATCTTATCCAATTATTAACCGTGTATCATTACGGTACAGTAATAGTTAAATTGAATTAAAATAATTAATTGCTTGGAGCAAAGCTACTGTAGCGGTTGCCAAGCTGTTCGACAGCTGCGGCACGTCATGAACGGGTTTTCAGCCATCTTTGATTATTATTAAAAAAACAAGTTATTGTTTCATAGTAACTTTTTTGTGATATGATATTTTTATTAACGATTTAAAATCAACTATGTTGATCAAATGAATGATACAGGATAAGAATTGTGTTGGTAGCCGTGGACGATTGTTAGGACAGAATAACTTAATTCAGACTGTAAACACCTAGCCATTTAGCTAACATGGATGCTTGGAGTAGTGCGACATTTGCATTATTTGTTTCTGTGAATCAACCTTTACATCCAATAGAATTAACCTGGTGATAGAACATAGTCGTGTTGATTATAATCATATTAGTGATCAACGGCTATTCTATTCCAAATTGAATGCATTTGATAGTCATATTTTAACTAATCGAGATAATGTAGACGAGATTACCTCGGATAATCAAAGAACTCTAATAGCACGCACTATGCCGCGGTAAAATGGAGAAATGAATAAAAACATGACCAGAATTGTGAAAAGGGCATTTGATCACAATTGGTGGCAAAATAGCAATGCTCTGCTCTTAAGACAGTCCTCAATCTGTTTTTATTTGCATGTTGCACTGAGCTGTGTATAAGAAGACAATCTAGAATATGTTTCTATGGACATTATTTTAATCTATTGAGCACTGTTGTTTACGTTAATGAAATAAACAATTTAATTGCGTTGTACTGCTATCGTAGCACACCAGTACCTCGATTAGTCGGGGCTCGGACAACCGGGGCTCTACTGTATCAGTAAACTGACTATCAAACGATTCACCCTCGACACTGTTGCTTGAAATTTCCCAATTGAAATGTATACAAATTCGTATTCTTTTGTGTGTTGCCTACTGCATAATTAATACTCTGCAATAGAGTTCTGGTCAAGTGAACTTCAATATTCAAATCCGTTCATTTCAAATATTAATAAATTATTCGGAAAGTGAGTATAATAATGCTATTGAAACTCTTATTCTATTCATGTTTATATTGTTATGCATTTTTGTTTTTTAGCTGTTCCTTTAGCACCAGAGCATTTAGATAGATTGGTGGCTGCCAGCTTACGAGATGTGCCATCAGATGAATCAGCTGGGGAAGATGACGATGATCCTGAACTCCTTGTAAGTTTACAAAATAGTACAGTCTTATTAAGTGAATAACATATTACAAAGGAAAAATGCTAACAAGATGCTGTCACTATTTCAAGAGGTTTGATTATCGCTTTCTCAGAAAGTGCTAAAAGCTTGCTAATTGCCTGCAATGAAATGAATAGTATATATTTGTATTTATTGAAATTGCCTCAACCAATTTTTTTAACGCTTAATTTAATTTATTCATCCATTGTTGGTGAATACTACTATAATTTTAATTTAGAACAAAATCCAAGAAGACCATATATTTCAACTAAATAAAAATAGATGAAAATGTTCATATGCTATCTAAACATGATAAGTGACCAAGCTATAGGGTGGGCCAATCTTTTTTGGCCCCTGAGATTTGCCAAGTCTATGTTTATATTACCCCATCCACTATTATGAAGTCAGTTTAATGATGTTCGATGGCAGATGATTTTGCATTCAATTAGCCAACCTTCTTCTATCTCTACAACTAGCTGAATAGTGTTGTCAGTGCAATGTTATTAGAAGTTGCCTAATTACCTTAGGGTCAGGTGGACTGTGGCTTTAGTCGAACAGGGGAAGGGGTCAAGAATGATTGATTCCAAATTTAATTGATAATACTATTGATAAATATGCTAATCAAATGAATAAAATAAACAAATTCAGTAAACAAGAGTATTACATTTATTGATAAAATCAATGAAAGTACGAAATTCAATCAAAGCATAACTACTAATATATCAATCTTACAGACGTACTGTTGTATTCATATAACTTGGCAGCGTGTAGCAGATGGGACATGCTACATCTGAACCCAGCATACTGCTGCCAAGTTAAAATGAAAACTACAGTATGCTTCTGTTATTATTAAGCTCTGATTCTTGTTTGTGTTGTAATTCCATTCTCAAACAATATAATTTTTTAATTCAGGCAGAACTGGGTGGCCTTATTGGAAGTGAGGAAGCTGACGAGCCAGTTGAAAGTGTTCCGGAATCTAAACCAGCGGCAACTTCTATGCAACAATCTCTACAATCATTGATTGCAGAACGTTTGGCCATGTACCAGCAGGCAGAGGCCAATGCAAAAACATCTGGTGACTCTTCAAGAGCTAGGAGGTTAGTTTGATAAAAGTAAAGGTGCGTTCTGATAGCGGTTGAAGAGGACAGCGGAGAGGAGGAAATGACGCATTAGCTTCTTTAATCGACCAGACTACAAACGGCTTGCAAGTGCGTGGAATGTAACTTTCAGAAGCTAATACGTCATTATGCTCAAACAATGTTTTTGTTATCTTACTCTGCTGAGATTTACTGAAAAAAATTCATAAGAGCCGTATTTTACAGAGCCATTCCAGTGACAACAATTGAAGCTAAATTACTCCGGCCGAGCGAGTGACTGAGCTCAACAATTTCGAAGACTCAACCTTTTTTTAATCAAATTTACGTGGATGGTGCAATTTATCCCTAATTGTGGTGCACGTTCGTCACTAGAGTGGCTCTGTAGGCTATATAATAAGGCTCTTAATAGAGACGTATTTTTTAACAATGTAGCACGTATCACATATAATAAATTCCTTCTTATTCTTTGTTATTCACTAATACAACTCATTCCGAATGAAACTCAAAACATCGATCCCAAAATTTTCCTTTTTCATGTTATTTATCATTTATTCAGGCTACTTATTTAACATTTTACGTGCCATAGATTATACAATCATGAAACATTAGTAATTGTCATACAATTATAATACAATAAAACAACTCTCACAATAATACTGAAAATTGACACATGTACTTGTGAAACTTCAAGATTTTTTTTAAATGGTTCATAATAATTATAGTTCATGCCTTAAAATTAGGCGGCTCTGAAAAATGGTGGTGTTGCCTGATATGGGACCATGCCAGCCAGTTTGTTAAAGCACGAATTGAAAGTATTTCTCGTGTTATGTTGCCTAGTCTACAAGTCTGACGTAAGCTGTCTTATATGGTGTGTCACCGCAGTCAGTTTTTTTTGCTGCTCTGCAATTTGAGCCGCCTAATTTCGAGAAGTATAGAGAATAATGCTCCAAATTCCAATTATTAATTTCTCCATTGAAATAATCAATTATTTTTTTCATATATGGTGTGTTCATTATTTACAAAACAAAATTTGTTTTACTACTGTATTTTTTAAAAATTAACTCATACAGCGAGTTTGCTTTTAGATTTCTCTCTTCCAATTATATTTTTTTATCTTTGAAACTAATGATTTTTGAACTATTTCAGGTTGGGTAGAGGAATAAAAACTCTCTCGGATCTCTTAAAACAAGCAAAAGCTGGAAGACAAGTCAATGAGGAGGATATTCCGCCACCAGTTGTGGTACAAATGTCTGCGCGAAAAGCGCCTGCTGAAAATGAACCAGGTGATACACTCCATTACAAGTCTCAACCAAAATATATAATGCAAATAAAAGTCCTTGGTGCTAAAGCCTTGAGAATATAATCAAGAAGTGTCCTGCAATCGTTTACATGTTTTCTGTACGAATTACAGTTTGTAATTCAAGTTTCTTGTATCTATATCCTATTTACCAATAATTTAGTGAATAATATTTACCACTTCAGTTCATTTTAAGGAAATCACATGTTTATTATTTATCACAGCATCGTTTTTGCATAATTAATATTCAAGACAAATGAACATTTTTCAGTTCAAATGCATTAAATGCATACATTAAATTAATGCTCCATCACTTTTGACCTCAATTGTATAAAGTCAATAGGTGTATTTTCAGTTCATAGAAATATTCTTCATTCTTGGAAATTCATTTCATGATAAACATTTTTTTTTGCTTTCTGTTATTTGCTGTATTCTGAGGTTATGATAACAAGTTCTATTCTTTCTCTAGACTACGTTCAAGTTTTGAAGTTCTTTTCTTTCCGCAGAGAAGAGATAATGAATAAAGAACCTGTATGTAGTGAACATAAATCTCTCGATAACCTTATTTTACTTCCATCTCATCCAAGATAGTGTATACCGTTATATATTTTATTTCAACTTATTATCAGTTACAATAATTCCATACAAAATGTACAGTAGCTCTTGAGAAACTAGTATTAGCGTCTACTCCAATGACAGTGCAAGATATAATAATATCCCTTAGATTTAGAACTATTTAAATACTCCATCAAAGTATAATTGTAGTGCATAATAGTGCGTATGCGCCAACTTAGCAAAATGTTCGGCCTGCATGTTGCTTTTTTCTTGAATCAAACTTTAATTTATTTATTTTTCATTGAATCCATCATTTCAGAGTGCAATCTGATACAATTTTGAAACTTGCAGGTACAACTCCATCGGATACGACTGCTGTACCTGAGCAGCCTTCCTCTGATATTGACACCCAGCCATCAGCCCCCCCTCCTGTGCCTGCACGACGTGCTCCTCCACCACCAGTGCCACAAACTACTGACCCCCCGCCCCCCATACCCCGTAGACCCTCAGAAGCACCCCCAATACCTCCCAGAAGTATTGATCCCTCACCTCCATTAACTCCCGTCCGATCAACATCCCTGAATCCTCCAGCTCCTGATGCTGTGGCATTACCTGGACTCGCATCTGATTCCAGTCCACATTCGGATGTATTAAGCCCGACGTCAAGAGGACTTCCATCAGTTGAGCAAGAAGCACAAAGAGATGAATCAGAAACAGCTAAAACTGTCAAAATTCTAGCCGATCGTCGCAACGCATATAAGATGGCTGCATTGAAATCTAAGAAGGCAGGAGATGTTGATGCAGCTGTAAAGTATTTGAAAGTTTCTAAGGTTAGTAATTTTTTTATTTTGTTTAATCTTTTGTTTTTGCTTGGGTCAACTTGTAAAAGTTCATGGTGTTAGACGACCCGTTAATTCTCCAATTGGTAGGGAATAGAGCGCATGCGCGAACTGTTTGTCTGCATAAAACAACAAAAAACCTAACCAACTAACTGTTCTATACTTATGAGGGATACTGTATTAAGTATTGAAAGTATCTATAGAAATTATATTAAGTATAGAAAGGTTAGTAAGCTTAGTTTTTTTGTTGTTTTATGCAGACAAACAGAAGCCATGGCTTCGCTACACAGTTCGCGCATGCGCTCTATTCCCTACCAATTGGAGAATTAACGGGTCGTGGTTTTAGTGCTACAATATCACAGCAATGGTCAATCGATTAAAATTCGTATTTCTAATGGTTAAGTAGTAAATTAGTAGGTGGTCGAGTTTTACTGAATTCATTCGACCATTCAAGGTCTAATCGGGAAAATAAATGTGATTTCTTTCAAGGTTGAAAAGTTTTGAACAAATAGGTCTAAATAAATATGAGAAAACATGCCATAATATCAACCACTACGAATACTATATCTCATTATTTTATTCCAAAAGTAAGTTTGTCAGTTTAAAAAAAAAGGATAAATTCTTCTGTTTTTCTCTGTTCAATTCATCATTGAAATTCTTGGCCTACAGGTGATGTTTTCAATTGTATATGCTTGATTTTAATATTTTAAATACCTATTTTTTTCAAATTGAACTTATGCGTACGACAATGTTCTACAGCGTTCTTGAAATGGTCTAATACATGTAATGTATCAAGGTGATGAGAAGTATCTTCTAATTTATGAAATAATATGTAAGCACATTGATCCTTGATAATTTATGCTTATCATTAGATCTGGAGCAATTATTTGAACGCAGCCACTGCGTTACTATTCGTGAAAAATAAAACAAATCATTTATAAAGTACTTCGCAAATAGAAGCGAAGGTGAGGTACAATTTTGTTGAAGAAATGAATCAGGAACTCCACTTTCGCTACTATTTGTAATGCATTACTTATTAAATAATTCAGAGGCTGCGTGTCGCAGGATGCATTCTATTTTTACTCTTGCTTTTAAATTCTTAATTATTCTTTGAGAACGTTTACTATTAATTTATAATCACATTTCATACTTTCAACCATTATTCATTGATTTTTCAGCAATTTGACGCTGTAATTCAAGCTGTAGAAGAAGGAAAAAATGTTGATCTAAGTGAAATGCCTCCTCCTCCAGATGTAGAAGAGGGAAGTCCCAAGCAACAGCAGTCTAGTCAAATTCCTGCTGCGTCGTTCAAGCAAGAAGAAGAAAAACAGCACTCCTCAGATAATCCAATGCCTATTAAATCTGGAGAGGAGCCTGAATCTGAAACAGCTGGTATATCTTTGTTTGAAGTTACAAAGACCTTTAACTAACAAAATCCATAGTAAAATACCAGAGATGAGTTGAAAACGAATTGGAAAACAGTAGCTTAACTTTAAAAATTATGAAAATGAAATAAAGAACTGTATTCACACAATTTTTCCTGCATTTTATCTTCATTTCTAATTTATGGCGGTTGTTGTTTACATGTGCTTGTGACTTTTGCATGAGTAACATGATGAAATTATCCTAGAAAAATTATCTAGCTGGGAACAGAATCCGGGGCCAGTAGGATAATAATCAATTATGCTTACTACTACATTTCTGTGGTCACCAAGGTGGTCGGCTTTTAAGAAATGAAGTTGGAAGATTGCATGCTTTTAATTATACAGTACCGAATGTTCACTTTATTTTCAACTATTTAAAATTATACTTCTTGGCTATATTGGGATCTATTCTTTAAAATCTATTATTCTGACAATTTTTTTCTAAGTTTTCCAAATTGTGTTTCATGATAAAATAATTTCTGATGCAGTTGAGTAAAGTTTTCAAAACTTCAGATATCTTACCTTTTTATAACTTGTTGGTAATAATGATATCCCTCTAAGACGTTGCCATCGTCGTCTTATGATAACTGGAACCTCAAGAGCATTCACATTAGACACAAGGCCTGTTTACATGGAAACACTTATTGCTGTAGATCACTCTCTTACAGGAATCGAGACCTTTGTTACACTCAACTAGACGAGAGATAGACGAGTCAAGTACAAGTCTACACGAATGAAACGATAAGATAGGTGGCTTACTTATAGAAATAAATAACATAACTGGCATTCAAACTTGCAGACCCAAAATCGTATACTCTTCTGCCCTCTCTGATGTTTAGGAGTTTTCTTACGCCATTGAGACAGACAAGTTCATATTGTAAGAAATAAAATAATAAGATTGTTATTGAATTAGTAATTTTAAGAAATAATAAGATTATTACAGATAAATAATAAAGTTGATATAAAATCGATTTTTTCCAGAGGTTTACGAAGTGAATTATAGTAGTGTTGGTGAAGCACTGGAGGCGCGATTGAAACTATATCAGTCACAAGAAGCTACCGCTCAAGAAGCAGGAAATTCAAGAAAGGCACGTCAGATGGGTCGCATTGTAAAGCAATACAAGGATGCTATACGATTACACAGTGCCGGTAAACCTATCCCTGTTGATGAACTACCAAATCCTCCAGGTAATTGATCTACTAATATTCACATAAAATGTAGTAATAGTTAATATGTACTCATGCACCCTTAAAATGTACTCTTGCACTACATTTTGAATTGCTTATCCGCTTATAGTTTGAAAGCTCATTCTCTAAATATATCTAGGTATGACTTTAGATGCTAAGCTTCGCTGGAAGGAGCATGTTAAAAAGAAGAGAGAAGAACTTGGTTTGAAGTATAAGACTTACTACTGGCTAATTGGAAGGAACTCTACACTTTCAATACCCAACAAAGTTCTGCTTTACAAGCAAATATTCAAACCTGTATGGACGTATGGTATACAACTATGGGGGTGTACCAAACAAACCAACATCAACATCATACAGCGGTTCCAGAACAAGGTGCTGAGAAACATCGTCAATGCACCTTGGTATGTCAGGAATAACGACCTCCACAGAGACCTGGGAGTCGACCTGGTAACCAAAGAGATCCAGAGGTTTGCAGAGAACCACGAAACACGGCTCCACCAGCACAACAACGTCGAAGCAATCCAGCTGCTAGACAACGGAGGATTGGTGCGGAGGCTCAAAAGGAGGAAACCATTTGAACTAGTGTAGTGCTTTTTTCAAGTGTTTCAGTTCAAAAGCAGAGCAATGTTGAGTGAAATCTAGCTTGTAGTGCAGTTATCATGTGTACATAAATTATTCTTAAACGCAGTTAGAAATTCTAATGAGAATTTCACTGTATTAAATTAGATCTAGTAAGTTAGGATAGAACAAATTTGCTCATTAGTCTTGAGACTAGATAGCAATAGTATTCGTCAAAAAAAAAAAAAAAAAAAAAAATTCTCTAAATACCCTATGCTTTGCAAATTTAGGAGTCCAATTGCTGCTCCCTCATTTCATTGCATATTCATCAAACGTGTACTATCTTTTATTGTTGGAACGTAGTAACAGTATTGATAACCATTGAAAATTTTTTAAATATTTGTTTGAAGGCTTACAGTAAATAAAGATTGTTAACTGCTTTTTCTAGAGAAATTTAATCATTCCATATAACTTGGAATACAAATAAACTTAGGATCAAGAGACCAATAATTATTATACCTCACTTCCAGCACCTGCCACTTGAAAGGGGATGATTTTTTTTTTTCAAAAAAGTTCAGATCCACTTTCTACTCAATTTTTATTGTTTAATCGATCCTCAGTGATAAAATTTGTAGAAATTCAACCATGAGAAATTTCAACCTTTATGGAAAAGGTTTTATTGCATTTTCAGCTTCAGGCTGTCTTTAAATATCGACCATAAAATTCTCAATCCTCCATAAACAAAAGAATCCCAAAATGTTCAAACGCTATTTTTTACCATGCTTTAATTTTAGTATCCCTCACTCAGAAAGGGATGATTTTATTTAAAAAAAATATTTTGAATCACTTCCAACTCAATTCTAAATCCCAAATGATTTCCAATAATAAAATTCAACAAATCCATATTCAAAAAGTTAAACATTATTCACACTCCTTGAAACCATCCCTTATTCTTGAGAAAGGGTTACCAACCCCCAAAAATCAATACTCGTCATAAAAAATATTCAATGTCATTGATTCAGTGACTTTTACAGTTGTATAGTTTACTAATACATTCTACCTATTTATTATTATTTTATCAAGGTTATGCTCCTATACCTGTGAAGGGGAGTGCTCCAAGTGCAATAGCTGAGCCATCACCGAATCCTCCGTCCGTTTCTCCAGTGCCAGTGTTGCCACCTTCACCCGCACCTGCTCCAGTGCAGCCAACTAGATCAGCCACTGAGCAGGGAAGTGAAGGCCAAGAAGCTGGTCCAAAAGAAAATGGTAAATATTTTTCTATTTTACTAGTAAAAATTACACTTTTCTTTTTCAATTGCACTGTTGATCAGAAACGAGCTATTTCTGTAGACTAGAAGGATAAGACAGAAGTTGCAACTTGAAAAACACCAAGATCCAATTATAAAATGTGCATAGAATGTCATTAAATGCTCAAATCATAAGACTTTGAAATATGCATTTTAGAATGGCACTTTTCTTGGTTACTCTCTAAAGTTATAATCTCTTCACTCCTAATAGGTCTATTTCTGTAGGCCTGTTTCTTTAATTATTGTAAATGAACTGTTAATTACTGTATTAATTTGATAGTTCATCATTGACAGTGCTATTGATCAAAATTGTTTGAAAAATTTCAAAAACATTATTTTTTTCCTATTTTAATAAGAAATCTATTGATAACTGTTTTCCACCGAGTATAGTGTTGAAGGTCAAATAACAAAATCATGCAACCAATTATTACTTGCAATCATCTTGTTTTTGCATACTATATTATTCATACATAATTTTTATTATACTCCACAATTTGTGTAGTTCGCAAGAAAGCTGGCTCCAGGGTCGAAAGACAGCTCAGCTTATTGACTCTGCGGCAGAAGGAGTTCAAGCTGGCCGCATTGGAAGCAAAAAAGAATGGCGAAATCAATCAAGCCAAAGAATATTTACGAGTGGCCAAGGGGTTCGATGCGCTTATCGAAGCATCTAATAATGGATTACCTGTCGATATGGATACGGTAAATAAAATATACAGTTACATCTAGTTTTTCCAATCTTGACTGGAAAATTCCTTCAAATTTTCCTAGGTATAGTATACCTAGATCGCTGAGATAATGCAATTACATTGATTTATCATTAGAAATTTTTTATTTCTATTTCATACAAATGAATGATCAAGTCCTATTGGTACTCATTTCAAAAATTTGCATTCCAGGACTACTTATGCGTAAAGGACTAAATCTTGCCTCAAATGTATCCTTCTTTAAACCTATAGTGATGATAATATCATACATTTTTCATCGCATATTATTGTGCAATCACTAAAAGGTAATTCAAGACAGAGACATTAATTTATATTGTCATAGTTGTGTTTTTTTTCAACTTTATAAAAATGTTATTCGAATTGTCATTGAATTATAATTATTGTCATAATTTGTACTCTTTTAACTCTGAAGAGGATATTCAAATTATAATTGAAAGTCATGTATTTCTGGAAATTACTGCTGTGTTTTAAAATTTAAATTTTTTTATTTGTTCCAGATTCCAGCTCCTCCGTCTGCAAAGGAAGCTCTGGAAGCTGATTTTGACGTTGTAATAGCTGAAGAGTGCGTTCCCAACTCTGATACCGATATCTATGTGAAATTAGAGAGTGATCTATTGACTCAACTCAAGGTGAATTTGTATTCTCATTTTTTGTTTCTATATCCATTTAGGAATAAACTGGATTCTAGAAACCATAATATAAAAAACTGATAAGATGAACAATTAATCTCCATTTCTCCATTTCCATCTCCATTTCTCTTCCTCATGATAAAATATTAAATATTGAAAGTATGAAGCATTTCTCATTGAATTACCATGCCTTAATGAAATTCAAAATACTATTTTTTCTAGGTTGCGAAATGGAAACATTTATCTTCTTGAATGACGCTTTATTTTTCAAGATCAGTATTAAGTTGAAATTTATGTAACGCAATAAAAGATACTATTCTAGTACTGAATACTATTGAGCATCAAAAATTTTGAAATCTGTGATGTTTTCCATGACGAAATACTTAATGAACAATCTAATATTAAAACTGGCATTGTATTTCACTTGTGTATAATGTATCACTCACATATATCAGGCTGACGAAGCTTCTTTTCAGAAGTGAAATGCATTCCTCAAGCATCTCCAATATATGCGAGTAATACATTATATAAAAGTGAAATACAGTGTCAGTTTTAATATTAGATTATTAATTTTGAGCAGAAGTTTATCCTTGAAATAAATATTTACCTCACTATTAAGCTGACATTTTATCGCTCTATAGCGGCGCCTTCAATTTGAGATGAGATCAGCTATTTTGACTTCATTGGCAAATTTAACAGTTGCAATTACAAAGTATGTCTGGTCCTATGGTACGAACTCTATTCCGCTAATTGAAGAATGCTAGTTGAAAAATTTATGCAACACAATAAAAGATACTATTCTAGTACTGAATACTATTGAGCAACAAACATCAATTTTGAGCAGAAACGTTGTATCAAGTAATTTTAGTAAAAATTGCATGATTCTTGCTCATGATGTGGATTTTTGAAACGCAGAATGATCGCTCCAGTGGTGTACAGTAAAACAGCAGCGGCTGTGTGGTCGTGATTGGAACTTCTACTTAGGCTATTTAAAATGTCCTCTTTCTATGGACGTTAGAATTATATCTCTAAAGACTACTTTCAGACTACTACATTAATTTTTTATATATGTTATTTATTTTAATAACCCTACATTGCTTTCTCAACTGAATGTGTACATTTCTACTGTACCTCGCCGTATTTGTTTCAGATTCTTTATTCCTTACTGTTACACGTTGAGCCACCAGAATTCTCCCATAAATAAAGCATCATATATTTTCAATTCCTTTTCAGATCATCTTGATTTGTCATTTAAGTATAGTCGTTTCCGTGCAGATTGCAGACGGCTTCTGCAAAAGTTGTAGAAGTTTGTCTATAGTCTGTATGGGGTCATTTAATGTGAACATCGCGTTTTTATTGATTCACCTATTTGTGTACGGTATTGTTAGAATCCTTTTTGTTTGAATCCGCTTTTTGTTCTCGTCCTCAGACACTCTATTTCCATTGATACTGATCTTATTTTGTTTTTTCCATCAATTATTTTTCTTTTCTTTCTTTGAATTGATTAGCAATCTTACTTTCAATTTCAATCTATAGTCCAGTATAATATTTATCAAATGTTTTTTTTTCTCTCTTCAATTAATTCGATTAATTTTTGAGTAGTAGAATCTTAATAGTTCTTGACTATTTTAGTTTATTCTTTTTCATTGTGTATTAGGTATTCTTTTTTATTTTTTGGTTTCAACTGTAGTAGTATTGTAGTTGTAGCTTATCTCTTTTTATCTTGTATTAGAATTGCAGTTGTAGAATGTATTATAATAGTTTTTTTCCTCTTTTTTTCTGTATCACATTGTAATTTTGATTTATTGTAATTTGTGTTAAGGAAGCAAATAATGGGAGTAGCTCCCGTATGCTTCCATGTTTATTATGAAATAAATAAATATAATAGAAAGCTATTATCAAAATGGTGTTTGTTACTAGATGTGTATGCAGACTCGAAACCACTTCAAGGCAATAGGTGATGTGGCCAGTGCTAATCGATTCGAACAGTTAGCTCTCGATACAAAGAAAGATTTAGATGTAGTCAAAGTCGCAAATCGGAAAAATGACCCGGTGCCAAGATTCCATTACGAAACGAAATCATTTTCTATTGTACAGTAAGTTTATGTTCAATAACTGTATCAAGTAATTTTAGTAAAAAATTGCATGTTTCAGATTTAGTTTCTTATTCCAGATCTTCTCAATTTAGAAAATTAATGACCATTCACCACCTCTCAAATTTCTAATTCCTGTAGTTGAGTGGTATCAAAGTGTAACTTTTGATTATCAAAGTTTTTTAAACTGTGATTTTTTACTTTATTTGTGAATAAAATACAAACTTGGCAGTACTTTCAGTTTATTCTTAATAATACAGCAATATATTCCATTAACAATCTTTGCTGCGCGCTTGTAAATGTACAGGTTGTAAATGGTATAGCTAATCACCGACACCTTAATACAGGTTTATATAGATAATTGAAAACGGCGCAACTTTCCTTACATATAGATGTAAATATATTTACCACATATGTAACTAGCTGGCCCGACGCGCGTTGCTGCGTTCTCATCAAGAATTCTTGATTTTATTATTTGTCTCCTCCCACTGAGGTTACATTTCAAATTTCAACCATCTAGGACTATTAGGGAAGAAGTTAGTCCTAGGGCTCTTCCAGCTGATCAGAGAGGCCTCCTTCGTTGTTTTCTTACACAGTAAGACCTTAACTCACCACCTCTCAATGAACATTTCAAATTTAAACCTTCCACGACTATTAGGGTAGAAGGTAGGTTTGTTATTTTATTATTCGCCACCTCCCACTGAGAATACATTTCTAGCTGCATTGGTTAACAGATGGTCATCAACCCGGCATAATTACATTTCATCATACCCAGTCATATGTTTCCTACATACTGCAAGGCTCCGACTGCACGGTATCCTACATGCAAAGTTTTTGCGTTCCAGACAGCGTAAATAACGCCGCTAAGGGGCCTGCCATATGATTAAAAACTGTTGACTTCTATCAGCTGTTCCTTTAAGCTGTTTGGCCGGCAAGTTCAGTAGGTTAGGTGAATGATGATTTGCAAAACACACAAACAGCTTGTCCATCGAAACAGCAGATCGAAAAATTTCAAATTATTTTCCATATGATTAAAAGATCCCAGTAAGCTAGCTATCCATGTATAGGCAAAACTTGAACCCCCTAAAAACACCCCTAAAATTGCGAATTTTGAAAAATCCTTTCTTATTGCACGGTGAAATCCTATAAGGATTGTTCATACGAAATTTCAAGTTCATAGGCCTAGTAGTTTTGGCTCTGCGTTGATGAGTGAGTCAGGGTATCATCCTTTTATAGATAGAAGATATCAGTTTTATTTTTTGTAGAAAATATATATCTATATATCAGAGCAACGACGGGCGCCATTTTCAATGAAATCAGTATCTCTTTAGAAACCTGTATCAAGGTCTATGTAGAGTAGGTATTGCCTTTGAGCCGTAGCCATTTATTATCAATTATTTTTGATCATGGATACCTAGATTATTTGAAAAATAATAAAATATTTTCATGTAGTTTTGGTCATTTTCAATTGATTCTTGAACAGAAACTTTTTGTTGAAGATAGTTTGCTATCTATCTGTGACTTCATTTTCATAAGATTTTTTCAATTTAAAACATTGTGTGCTCTATGACGTATTTGCTAAAAGTTTTTTTAAAAATGTGATTTATAACTTTATGAATAAAATACAAATTGGACAGTACTCACTATTTTATGTACTACTATTTTTCTACTACTATTTTTCAAATTTAAATCTACACTATTCGGGAATGATACTATTTAATTAGTTTACTCACCTACATGATTGTAATACATTGCTGGAAATAATTATTTTGCATTTCTGAACAGTTATGAATGTTATTAAAAAATGTTTGCTCCAACTTGAACTTGTTTTTATTAAATAAAAAATCTTTCAATTGTTTAAAGGTTTCTTGTTTTATTTTATCCCAGGTGCAATACGGACCTAACAGACAATGACCTTGAACTCACAATCGTCCAAGGTGTCAACTATTGTGTGCCGAACCCAAAGGAAGTTGATACTTATGTGAGATTTGAATTTCCATTTCCCAATGTGAGTATCAGCTTATAATGCTGTATTTTTAATTGAATATATATATTGTTTTGATCGATTTATAACAGGGTGACTAGCGACCGGGTCATCACCCGGGTAAACCGGGAAAGTCAGGGAATTTTCAAGTTCTGGAAAAGTCATGGAATTTTAAAAAAATATCGGGAAAACTTCGTAGTTATTATATACCTAATAATAATTATACTAATTATAGAAACCCTCACATGAAATGCTCCAATATCGAACTTGGAATGTGTTTTTAGATGGACAACCTGACAAATAAGCTAGGTTGGCTAACAAACATAAAATCGTTTTGATTATTCGCTAAGGTCTTTCTGTTTTTCATCTATATAAAAGCCAAATACCCCTGATTCACTGACTCATTCATCTGCGTTTCTCGAAAACCATATGGCTAATTAGGTTAATATTTGGTACACAATGTGCCCGTTGGGGCTCTAGATGCATGCTAAGAAAGAATTTTGAAAAATTACACCAAATACGGCCAAAAGTGAAAATTTAAAGTTAGATATAAGAAATATGGAGTTATGAATTGAATAACTGTGCCCGTATCCATGACTACAGATGATCAACAAACAAAAGTGCTGGATCGATTCACGATTTTTAAACCACCCACTGGGGTCCAGGGGGGACTCTGACCCCTAGCTAGACGGTTAAGGCGAGCGAAGCGAGTACCTTATATTGGTTAGGGAAAATTTTATTAAAAGTTCAGGGGAAAGTCAGAGAATTTTTGTAGCTTACTTTGCTAGTCACTCTGTATAAGTAGCATAGAATGTTGAAAATTAAATGGAATAGACACAAATGAACAACATTAGAAATACAAACTATGCTTCAATTCTTAGAATACAAATAATAGATAATGTAGATAGTTATCAAATTTGTCATTGAATTGATTAAAATGCTCTCTTGATAAGTTGTTGTTAATATTATAAATAGTTGGCACTCTCCTCATTAAATAATGTTCTTTAGTTATAAACTTTGTATTCTTTGTGAACATTCAACCTTATACGTATTAACAAAACTTTCCTCTATTCTAGGACAATCCACCTAAGGACAAAACTGTTGTAATCTATAATACGAATAATCCCATTTATAATGCTGTGTTCACTCTGGCCATACAAAGGAACAGGGTGTCTCAAAGGGTATTCAAACGGCAGGGTATCAAGTGTGAAGTTTGGTCCAAGGGGTAAGCTGATTATGGCGTTTGGAGAAAGCTTTTCGTGAATAGTGTATAATAGTTAGTTCATGCTTAATGCTTATCTGGTTTTGGCTAAATCACACCACATATAAATATTTTGCAATGGTGCTTGCTCAAAATAGTTCCAACTAATCAGTTGATTGTAAATTTTTTTATGTCATAATTGACATCATAATCAGTTTTCAAATTGATCATCCGATTAATTACTGATTTTCTTAACAAATAATTACTTTTTTCTTTCACCATCTTGATTTACGTTGTTTTACTTTCCTGTCATTACTATGAACTCAAGCGTATGTTCGAAGTACTCTTCTCGCAAGTATGCTGTTCCAAATCTACAAAGCTACTCTGTTACTTACAATTTCCATCTTTCATTTTGTGTTTTTAAGTTTACACGTGTGGTTTTCATTTAAAATTTTGTTTCTACAAAAAATAACCATCATTTTTGGGGCTTGTTGCATTTACCAACTTCTTCTTTGCTTCATTCGACTATAGAGCCAATTTTGATTAAATCTGGTTGTATTAGTTCTTTTTTATGTGTTGAAATTAAGAGTGTTTTAATTTATACATTCTTCTAAGCATTTTCATTTATTTCAATTTTATTATAAAATATGATGCATCCTTTCCATTTCATTAAAACAGATAAATTTTATTAAATTATATTTTCGAGTTTAAATCTTGCCATTCAAATTATTCAAAGACTATTCTTATTAATATTTAAAAGATCAGCACCGGATTGACGTAATATGTTTACCTCTCTGTTGAAATGTATAATTCAGTAATACTGTAGATAGTTAATCCGTGTTTCAGGGTGTACCTACAACAGTGGTGCCCACCCCCTTCAAGCCTCATGACGCACCCCCACCCTAAATTTAGCACCAGCCCCTCCCCCCCATAAATTAGGCACTCCAACTCCCCGCCTCAAAAATAATGCGGAAAAATAAGCCTAAATCCTAAAATCCACAAATCCTAAACATAACTTTGTTAGCTAATTCATATTCAATAGTATAATAATAATTAATAATTAAAAATCAATTGTTATTAATTGACATTCTATCTGGTAACTTCGTAATATATTTCTGAATGTCGTCACTGTCAAACACGGTTTCAAACAACTTCACCCCCCCCCCCCCCAACATTTTTTTGGTACCCCCAAGAATTTCAATGTCTTCGTCATAGCACCTTGGGCACCCTTACTTACAATACTTGAATTCAACAAGCAATTTGAAATTTTTTAAAGCACTGTATAAGATAAATGTTATCTTTTGGTCAATGTTGTGGATGCAATTAATTGATATTTTTACAATGGAGCTGAATCTGTTGAGACATCACTTGCTACACCACACACAGACAGTCAATGCCTATGTGGGGCTTATTTACTTACATTCCATATTAATTATATTGTCAGGAACTCTCTTATTTCTATGTGTTGGCTTGATTAGTTTTTTTTTTTTAAATATATATTACTGACCTCTATCTGTTTGTAAATGTGTATATTATGTGTTTTGAATTGAATTTCCTTTCTTTGATAATTGACTCGATTAATCCATCCAAATAAGCATGCTATTTGAAATTATGTAAAAAGTAGTGAATAGTTTCTACTTCATATTGGTCAATGGTTTTTCTTTATATGAAAACACAATATCAATAAAAGACAAATATTGATTTGCATCTTCACGATCTAAATTATTTCCATTCCCGTTTACGTTCAAGTATGGTTTAATTTTTAATTATATTTTTATTTTTTATGTTTCACCTCTAAATACAAATTTCAAATGAGCATCTATTTGAAATTTTTAATTTAAAACCTTCGGATTACATTATTTTTCAGGTTGACTTGCAGTTCTTTTTTAAGTTGGTTTCGCTGCTTCTGTTATCCTAGGTAGGCTATTAATTAGAATAATTTTAAATTTTCGGCTTCAGTATCAATGAGATATTTGAAGTTCAGAAGCTTTGTTTACTGAATGGTTATCATACAGTTATGAAAACTCGTTATTCAGCAATAAAATTTTAATTTATATAAATTTGATATTAAAATTTAGTAATGTGCGAATTTGAGGAGAAAAATGATTGTCAAATATTCTTAGTGTGAAATAATGACCAGTCTGACCATTGCTCAGTCTAATGTTTCATTCAAATAGCATAGTCTTTCCCTCAACTTCAGATTATTGATTACTGTAAAACTTGATTTATTTTTGTTCCATCATTTACGTTTCCATTTCGCTTAATATCTCTGCTTCTATTATTTGTTTTTCACCATTAGTTGTGTATTTCAGTGTACTATTTTCCATTGTAAAGACGGATTCCCAACAAACTTCCAACAAAATAATTATTTTATTATTTCTCGTGGTACACTCAATCATGAAATTTCTTATCACACATATAGGATGTGGTCTAAACAAAAATTCCAGTAGAACAATTTTCTCTGGTTTCCTGGTTACTTCGTCTTGGATTTGCACTTATTTTATGACACCTATTTTTGTGTAATCCATAATTATTGTTGTTATTCAACATCTTCATTAACCGCCAAATTACTAATGTAGCATGTCAACACCTTCATTAAGGACTTTGCAATAATGAAAAATTGAGCTTCGCAAATAGTTTCATGACCTAAAAATCTTTTTCGCTGCACAACGTTTGAGGGGGGGAGGAATCTTCAGTGAGTTTTGGTGAGGGAGGGGGAGTCTCTAATGAATGTTGGTGAGGGTGGAATCTTTATTTAGTTTGGGATGCTTAAAATCAAACTCCTCTTTCTACCCATACTGGCTCATTAAATTGACTTATTTCATTCACTCCGATCTCAACCGTTTATTTTTATCACTTCTTTGCTTTATGAATAAGACTGATGTTGTTCAAACCACTTTAATTATTGAAAATCAAGAGGATGTTGTTCCGATCGTTTCTCCATTATCAATCTCAATTGAGTTTATTGATGTAGCAGTGGAAACTATAGTCTCTCATGTTTTAACAATTGAAGTGATTTGGACAACGTATGTGGTATTCATTGTGGATAATTACAACAATATCACCTACACTTCTTTAATTACACTCTACGAATAATGGTGACAGTATTTCTAAGATATTTCTGCAAGGTTTTAGTATTTTATACTAGTATCCATTGAAATAAATAGATTTGTAGATAAAAACTGATGAACGAATTGAGAACAAGTAATTCTTGATATCCTACTGGACTCCTTGTTGTTGGTATTCGCAATACTATTCCTCCAATCGAATTTCAATTATACATTTTAAAAGAAATCTTATTTTAAGTTTATGAGAAAAGTTTGTTGTTAATATGTTTATTTTTGGTTTAATAATGTAAAATATTCTATTTTTCAGGAAAGAATAACACAGGTTTAATCACCTGCTATAATCGTTCGTTTATTTGTTTAAATCAATTAGCAAATTACTTTGATGCGATTATTAGGTTTTTAAATGTAGTGAAACATTGTCCTAATTTAATCTCAACTTTACTTGGAGAGCTTCTATAGATTTAGAGTATAGTAGAAATTTATTTCATTCTAATTATGCATTCTGTGTCCTTGAAAACTCAGCAATGTATATATTTTCAAGACAACCCAAAGTTTTACAAAATAAGTACTGTAGTATTCATATAACTTGGCAGCGTGTAGAAGATGGGAAGACTGGCTACATCTGAACTCAACTGCTGTCAAGTTATATGAAAACTACAGTACTGTATTCTCTTTTAGGGATGAAAAGTCAATATTGATAATTTTTTTATATTTAGTTCTCATTCATTTCGACTGGTTGTCTGTTTTTTTAATGAGTAAACACACTTCTATACTTTATACACTATTATACAAAACTGCAATTATAAAATCTGTGATATGACACTATTATACAAAACTCTTATACAATAATTATAAAATCTGTGATAGGTGCATAGCTTCAGACTTGGTTATGGGGCAAGTTTGATTTAAACTATTCATGGTACTTGATCGAGGTACTGTATTTATCTTCAAATTCATTGAACTTGATTTAATTATATATTTATTGAAGGCTGTTTGCAAATAAAGTAATAATGGACTCTTTTTCAGGGGTTTCTTCAGGGGAGATACTCTTCTTGGAACTGCAACCGTGAAGCTACAACCTCTTGAAACCAAATGCACGATTCACGATTCTTTTGATGTAAGTTCAAATTTATTACTCATTATATCATAATTAATTTTATCGATTATATTTGAGATTATTATCTATACACATATGCCAAAATTACTGTGGCCTCTAAATCAGATAACAGTAAAGAAAGCTTTGCTTGTTCTTCTAATTAGATTTATAAAAATCGACTATAAGTGAATATTACATCGAATTATTAATAATATTTTTGTATTATTGTAAGTTGTTATCGTGTGCTCCAGTGTTTTTATCTTGAATTAAATCTATATAAATATAACAAAACAATTCGTTTGTTAGAAGTTGGCCACACCTATGAGTACGGTATTGAGCATGAAGAATTTGGCGGTTCTGGTTGGTTAGAGCGCTTATCTGTGATTGATAGCTCCTAGCTAGCTTCATTTCCTGCAGCCTTGGGTTCGAATCTCATTCAGCCATGGATGTTTTTCATCATTCACCTCATTACTCACGCACAAGTCTTTAGACTCATATGGGCATAATCAGCAATAAAAAATAAAATATCTGAGTCGTTCAAAATGTTTAATTTTTATAAATTCTGTATTGAAAAACTTTGGTTATTGAAATGAGTGCATTTTATTTTTTCAGTTAATGGAAGGTCGTAAAACAGTGGGAGGGAAGCTGGAAGTGAAAGTGCGCATACGAAATCCCATCGTAACAAAGCAGGTTGAACAAGTTAATGAAAAATGGCTAGTAATTGATCACTAACCATTGATCGTGCGGACTTTAGCTCGTACAAGAAAACGAACTTTTTTCGCCACTTTTCAGTTATATACCTTAACAATACAATATCTCTTTGCCGTTTAATTAGGATTTAATAGATTTTATCAGATGACACTCCTAATTTTTAGATGCATTGCCTCATTTTTGAGTTACCGGACATCTATTATTAATTCCCAACTCCCTGCATCTTGTGATTATAGTGTTGATATAGTATTATCATCAAGAAACAATATTTTTAATCATGTTTCTCTCGATGAAAATGTTACATGTACAGTATAAAACTTTTATATTTCTTAATAAATTATAAAGGCTTTTAAGTCTCGTTTAATTTTGCTTTCTAACTTAATTAGATTTAATTTAACAATCTCAGTTATTGAACAGACATAATTGAATGTGTCGTTTTATTGATTGCTAATCTCACTCGCTTAGCACTAGTATTAAAAAATCCAAGTTGAACATTTTTACGTTGGATGTAAAAAAATTAGAATTTATATTTCTACAGGTAAGTCTTAAAGGCTACAAGAACGAGTTTCTTTTTGGAAAACGTATGTTGGAATGAGTGAGTTGTAGTCAGCTACATTGAGCTCTTATTCAAGTCTTACAAAATCTATTATAAATAGAAACGAACGTAATCTATATATATATATATATATATATAAAAATGAATGTCTGTCTGTATGTATGTATGTATGTATGTTCCCTATAGACTTCAAAACTACTTGACAGATCGGCATGAAACTTTGGGAATATGTTGTGTGAATATTGGGGATGGTTTCTGACCATACATTTTAATAGGGGGGCTAATTTATATATATAGTATATTTATTTATAGTGATTTTCTCTACAATGAAAATTCTATCTCTAAAAACAAAAAACTAAGACACTACTGTACAGCTGTAAGACCAGAAGCCCTGTATGCTGCACAATGTCTGACCACGAACAGAAAAGTGGATCTACAGAGGCTGGAGACGGAAGAAAGAAAAAACGTCAGGAAAAACTTAGGTACCTGGAGAGAAAAATTCATATATAAATCTAGCAACGCGGAAATCTACAAACACATGAAGAAAATTACAGACCCAATCAGGAAAAGAAGACTGGCTTTCATCTTTACAGATTAAATACAAACAGGCAAAAACCCCATACAAGACAAAGCCCAGGTGGTTTGTGTAAGTTGAAAGAGACATGGTAGAATCAAATACAACAACTAACAACACAAGATATCACAAAAAGAACGGAATTAAGAAATAAATTAAGTTTCTTTGTAGTGGCGAAGGTGATATTGTGGAAGGTATTTATTAAAAACAGGAGTTTGTTTGAGATTGATAATGGTTTAACAACAAACTAGTTTCTCAATAATTTTAATAAATGTGGTTGTGACAATTTCGTCTTATTATTCAAAATAAATTAAGAGTTTGTGTTTTCCATGAAGATCAAAGGAAGGAGACATGGTCTAGGGAAAGAAGAAGGGGGTTGTGTCAGAGTGAGAGAATGAAGGAAATGTGGAGAAGAAAATGAGCCATCAATAATAATTAAATAACTGAACTGTTGCGGTCCTTAGAAGGCCTATACAAAAAATATACTGCTTGTCCCATTACTATTGATATACTAATTTATAATATTCTCTTATAACTTGAGTATGGTGTTCATATAGATGTAGATGAAATAAGCTGTGTGAGGTATCAGTAAACCTTTTTTCTTGTTTGAAAGATGCATATATGCCATTATTTATTTGTAGAATATCTCATCCTTCAAACTTTTACTCTGACTTCTCAGATTAGAGTCCTCCAATTCCCAATAACTCTGTTGCAATCGTGTAATTTATCATGGTGATTTGGCATTTTATGTAACTGAGAAATAAACAACAGCCCACATAGACAATGCCAGTACAAATTGGTCGCCACGAGCTGCAAACATCTACCGGCCCAAATTAAAGACTATTATTGTCAAGAAACTATAGGGATTTTAGTTTCCTTTGAAATGCTGAGCGTTTGCCATAAAATACTCTATTTCAATAATAGGAATTTCACACATGCTTTTCTCAGGGGCGGATCCAGCAGCTGATTTTGGGAGGTGAAATACCTGATTGTAGTATGGTTACCAGGGGGGGGGGGGGTGTCCCGGGGTGATTGAAAATCAGGCATAAAATCGTGAATTTAAGGGTATTTTTGATTGAAATGAAACAAACTTTCCAAATTTAATTGTTCACCTATTGCCTTGTAATAAAATTAAATTTTAAATACAAATTTTAATAACCTTTCAATGTGTATGGTTACATCACACAAAGCAGTGGCATTACTACAGGGTCAGTCTTGTGGGGGGGGGGGTTAGACTCTCAGTATAATAATTACAATAGTAATTTTTAATTTGGAGTAGTAGACCTCTAACGATAAATTGAAGTAATATACATGGCTATTTATTTCTAAACGGGGGTTCGGTGAACTCCCCGAGAAAATTTTTGAAAAATTACCTCTAAAGCTACATGGCAAGTGATTCTAGGCATTAATTCTTCTAACTTAACACTTCAACCCACGTTATGTGTCAAAGTAAATTTTTTCTAGTTCTTGTATTGCTGTCAATGGGAGATCCGGGACCTTGCTTGAAACGTCCACTTTTCTATATTTGATCCCTCTCTGCTCCTGATTGGGGTAATGTACTGGTCCGTGAAGTTAGCCACTCCCCATGGAAGCGCTAACGTTGAAAATAGTATTAATGGTTAGTGCTTCGTTAGTGCTGGTTAGTGCTTCAAGTCCCACCGTTAGTGCTCTTTTGGTTCCAGAGATATATGCGAAAAACACTGTGGGGGAGCTAACTTCATGGAAGTTAGCCCCCCCCCCCCCCCCCCCCCCCAGTGGAAATACTCAAGCTATGAAGTTGAAAATAATGTCAATCGTTAGTGCTTCGTTAGTGCTCATCATAGGATCAAGTCTTATCGTTATAGCTCTACTGGTTCCAGAGATATATGCGAAAAACCTTGGGGGGGCTAACTTCATGGAAGTTAGCCCCCCCCCCCCCCCCCCACAGTAGAAATACATGACATATGAAGTTGGAAATGGCGTGAATCGTTAGTGCTTCGTTAGTACTGGTTGTTGAATAAATCCCCATCGTTAGTGCTCTTTTGGTTCATGAGATATAAGCAAAAAACCTTGGGGGGGGGGGGGCTAACTTCCATGAATTTTAATAACCTTTCAAATTGTATCGTTACGTCACACAAAGCAGTGGCATTACTACAGGGCAGTCTAGTGGGGGGGGGGGGGGGTTAGACTCTCAGTATAATAATAATACAATAGTAATTTTTAATTTGGAGTAGTAGACCTCTAACGATAAATTGAAGTAATATACATGGCTATTTATTTCTAAACGGGGGTTCGGGGAACTCCCCGAGAAAATTTTTGAAAAATTACCTCTAAAGCTACATGGCAAGTGATTCTAGGCATTAATTCTTCTAACTTAACACTTCAACCCACGTTATGTGTCAAAGTAAATTTTTTCTAGTTCTTGTATTGCTGTCAATGGGAGATCCGGGACCTTGCTTGAAACGTCCACTTTTCTATATTTGATCCCTCTCTGCTCCTGATTGGGGTAATGTACAGTACCATAAGCTGCTTGAAAATTTCTTTCAAAATACTTGAGGGGTACTCCTAGAAAATTTTTAAAAAATAAAACTCCTACAAAACCACATTTTTAGTGATTCCAGACTTCTTTGACTCTTGCCAAAAATTGTCTCACAATGGCCTGCTACAATTCCAAACTTTCTTTTGTCCCGGGGGGGGGGGGGGGGATAACCCTTATTGTAATGCTACTGACACAAGCTGTTGATGAAAAATGAAATTAACAAGAAAAAATACATGCATTATTCACAATTAAAAAACTATTCTGTAAAAAAGCTATATAAATCTCTAAATCTATATCAGCCAAAATCTCCCAACATTTTTTTGAGGATCCAGTATCTAGGCTCTAGAGCGATTATCTGAGTGAATGTAAAGTATTGCTAATAAAACAAGTCTGCTTTTTCTGCCATAGTAGTCCTCAGCCATGTATTGATAAGCTGCAGAATCCAGAAATCCCTGTCAGAACAGAACTGGTATCATTTTCAGACCAAGTACTGAAGTACACAATATTTGCAATAGAAAATTAATTGCTGGTTAGGCATTGCTGTCTCATTTTCTTCGCTGTCAACAACTTTGAAAAAACTCCTTCATTTTCTTCTACTTTTAATTTTAACCTTATTTTTTACCCTTTTTCGTATTTTTTCATTTTCCTTTCTCTCCTACCAATTTCTATTGTCATCTCTTTTCCATTAATTCACTGTTTTCTATCATTTCCATTCGTTCCTCTTTTCTCATTTTTCTCCTTCTTCTCTCTCTCTTTTCCTTCCTCTTCTTTTTCTCCTTCTTTTTCTTTCCTTCTTCTTCTTCTTCTCCGTTGGGGGGGGGGGGGGAGTTTCCCCTCTGGCTTTTCTTCAAAGACGTACTTTGCTTGATCACCCTCGATTGCTATGCATCGATCTTCCACGAATTTACAACAGAATGTGTGTGTACACTACACCGGTTATGTTTTCTAGCTGATATTAGCAATCAGTTATGGGAATCGTTCTAGTTTTTAAGAATGCTACCATGCAATGTAGAAGAGAATTTGTTCTGCTACTGAGTTTGCCATATCACCAGAAATGTAAATTGTACAAAGTTTGAACTTTTGGTCTCAGACCTTGTACACCTTGTCTCAATGTGCCTTTTAAAAGATAAATTAAATTCCAAGTTTTTGGAGTTGACTTCAATTTTGAACAAATTAACTGAAATTAATCCGAATTGTAATTACTTAATTTCAGTTCAAAATCGATTTCACAATAACTTACAAAACCGATTTTAATTAAAAATACAACTCTCAAAAAGTAGAGCTTTTATCCGTTCAATTTATTAAATGGCATAGGCCTACCGTATTGTAGCGAGAATAGAGAGGAAGAAGGAACAGTGGTTCTCGGTGTTATCTACTATGTAATATCTATGTTTACTTTTAAGTTATTAATTACTCTGCTTTTGACACTTATGGTGTTTGCTTGGCTTCATGTAGAATGTTCTAGTTGTTTGATTAGACATTAATGGAATCTTATCGAATATTGTGGAAAGTGCGAGTTTCCTTATTTATTTATTTAGAAGATGATAGAAAAATCCAGAGATATCTCAATTATGGAAAATTATACAAATAGAGGGAGACTTTTGTAAATTAGTTCAGTCTTGTTTGAAATTTGTCATGATAAACAAGTTGTGTCAGTTCTATATATTGTGCCTATATTTAGTTGATAAAGCTTTTTATACTGTACAAGAGTTCCTTTCACATCAAAATTAAGCCTCACCTCAACTAATTAAAGTAATTATGGTATCTAGTGTATAATATTGTTGATCTGACTTGTCTTATACTCCTTAACTGGCGAGTCTCCAAGACGTAATCTACAAAAAAAAAAAACATATCTCATGGAACGTACTTTTTAGGTTCCATTAATATGTATCTAAAACGTTTCAAATACTTATAGTGTGCTACATGGGTAATAAACTTAAGAATTAGATGATACACTTCTAGGGAAACAGCTATCCCAACACGGTGGGCCCTTGTTGGGATACACATTTGTAAAATTCTTGGACGCTCCAGTAGTTTACTAAAAAACTAATTATTAACTTGAATCAGGCGCTTTTAAATTTTGGCAGTGACTCATGCTTTTTAGGTTAGGCACTAGAGAAATATGCACCTTAAATTTACTTGAGGTGGTGTGGAAGAAGTATATTGCATCCAGTCACTGGGGTTCCATTACTGCACTCTCAAACTGCGATGATGTGCATACGTTTGACTTTTCCATGGAATTGATCATGCACATTAAGTTATATATATTTTTTTTTGTAGATTACGTCTTGGAGACTCCAGTTAAGGAGTATAAGACAAGTCAGATCAACAATATTATACACTAGATACCATAATTACTTCAATTAGTTGAGGTGAGGCGTAATTTTGATGTGAAAGGAACTCTTGTACAGTATAAAAAGCTTTATCAACTAAATATTTCTTCAATTGCTTTTTAAATATTTCCATATTTCAAGACTCTTCAAAAACTGCGGTAGCTTGTTGTAGAATTTCCTACCAATATAACTAGGTTTGTGACGAAGCTCTGAACTGACTTAAAGTCGGTTCAGGGCTTCCCACGTAAAATTTGAAGAATGACTGGGCCAGAGGGCCAGTGATCATAAAAGAGCAAATACCAAAGATATCATGCAACAGTTATAAGAGACTGGAGAATCAATAAAGAAAAACAAATTTAGTGACTGAGAAGCAATTATAATAAAAGCTAAATTAAATAAAGGCTAAAAGGTTACATTTTAGAATGTAAATTGATTGAATATTCGTTGTTTTAAATTTACGTGGAAAAATTATTAAAGTTGATTTACGTTGATTTTTGTTGATTTACGTTGTATCATGATTCGCTGTTTAATTTTCGTTAAGTTCGTTGTTAAGAAAAAGTTCAATAAAGGGTACCCTTTCGCAGATCGATCAGAAGATATAAAAAATGTTCAGCTTACCGAAGTGTTGATAATAGTTTATCACATACCAGTACTGTATGTAGATTATTCCATAAAATTATAATCACATAATCCTTTTAGTGTATCCTTGAATGTATCCTTTTAATGATCCTTGAATGTATCAGTACATTTTTAAAATATAAAATAAATCAGGAACAAAAACCCTAAACTGGGTTTTACGCTATCTCAGTCATTATGAAAATAGATAGATAATAATTTAAATCATTATGATTTAAATTTCTTCAAGTTTTCTTTAAGTATGCTTTCGCCATTGTAGCTTGATTAGAAAAGAAAAAAGGACGCTCAGCCCGGCTGTTTCACTGACGCGCGATTACCGACAGAGTAGCCAACCTTACATAAAATAAAGTACAGTAGAGTACACTAATACTTAGATATTCAAACTGAATTAAGTTAATTAAGATAAATTAACTGTTGAATTACTGGATGAGGATTAAAAAATAAAATATTAAATTAATTTTGGTACAAACCTCCTCCACTGGGTTTTTTGTTTAGGAAAAGGTACCAAAATTTGAACTAAATGATTTTTAAAAAAAAATTGAGATTAAAGGGTAAAAGGAAAGAGAAGTATCAGGCCGCGTATCCAAAATACTCAGAAGGAAAGAAGAAAAGAAGATGGTAAGATGAAGGGAAAGGTAGCAGGAAATAAGAAAATAAAAAACATTGATGATTGATCAGGTCACCAATATTTCTAAAGAAAGGGCAGGAGAGAGAGTAGAAAGGAAATAGTGATCTCAATGTTAAATAGATAAAAAGAAAATTTAGAACACTTTAAGTTACCATTCATCCAAAAACTCAACAATTAATAAGAATTACAAGTAGTGAACCATTGGGAGAGACAGTGAAACTAAGAGTGAGCAGTAAGTAAGTAAAAATTGAAACAGCTTTAAAGTTTCATTACTACCAAAAAATAAAAATAATCAACATAAGTTGAATTTTAACATCTTGCAACTCTGTTGCTGTTAACCAAGAAAACTAAATCTGAAACAGATTAATCAAAATACATAGAACAATAATAAAATACACTAAATATAGACAATATCAATAAATGACAACTCAAGATATCCCCTCACAATACTACAATGTGATCAATTACATATGCAACTAAAATAGAAGCACAATGCGCAATCGGCATAGAAATTACAACATAACAAGAATAATACCAGGACAATTACAAAATACAAGATACAAGATGAGAACGAATTATCACAAGTGATGCGTCCATCAACAGGTGTAATTATTTTGTTTCTCAAATAAATACAAAATAGAATGCCTTTATGGGTTGTTCCCCATTTTCAATTGACAAACATGAGCTCTTCTAATAAATTTCTCACCATCGGTTGAGAATAATTTAACACTAACAGGACTAATCCACTCTTTAATTATAAATGGTCCAGAAAATCTAGGTAATAATTTAGCAGTAATATTATTGACAGCTTTACTTATTGGATTTGTTTTTAAAAAAACAATATCGCCAGTCTTAAATGGGATAGGACTTCTATGCATGTCATATCGCTTCTTAGAATTATTGTAAGATTTTAATAAATTTTTATGAGCAGTTTTCCAGATTTTATTAGTATCCATAGAAAATTTATTAGGAAGAATTTCATCAATTTTCCAAGCATTAGTTAAAGAATCACTAGGTTTATGTCTAAACATCAATTCATGAGGAGTGAACTTGCTACTTTCATGAAATGAGCTATTAAATGAAGAAGGTAACCATTCCAAGCTATGGTCCCATTTATTTTGTTTATCGGAGTTAAAGGCTATCAAACAAGATTTAAGGTTTCTATGGATCCTTTCTACGTGATTAGGTTTAGGATTATAAGGACTAGTAGTTATGTGAGTAATTCCTTTTTGAAAACAGAAATTTTTAAACAGATTAGATTTAAATTGTGCGCCATTATCAGATACTATATATTTAGGAATACCAAAGTTGATAAAGATTTTATTTAGTTCTTTACAAACAGTTAAGGAATTGGCCTTACGGTTTGGAATTAACCAGTTAAATTTCGAAAAGGCATCTACACATGAAAAAATAAAAGTATTACCAGAAGTAGTTCTAGGTAAAACTCCTACAAAATCTATAAATAACTTCTCCATAGGATAACTGGCAACACTAGAAGAAAGATAACCAAAGTTCGTTTTTTGAGCAGGTTTACTTAGAGAACAAAGTTTACAATTTTTTAAATAGACAGAAAGATCCTTAGAAATTCCTTTCCAGATGAATTTATCTTTTATTTTATTAAGAGTCTTCAAGTAACCGGCATGAGCTCCAAAAAGTGTCTCATGGTAATACTTGAATATCATGGATTTTAACAAATGAGGAAGAACTATTTTAGGTTTATTACTGTTCCTAGATTTAAATAGAAGTACTCCTTTAGAAACAGAATAAGGAAAAATGTCAATACCTTGGGATTTTTTATTGACAATTTCAGAAATAAATTCATCCTTTTTTTGGTATTCTAAAATATCAGAAAAGCTAAGAGGAAAGTCAGAGAGAGTTAAATTGCAAAGATTATCTTTAATTAAATTATCATTATCTTTAGGATTTTCATCATACATACGACTTAAAGCATTAGCGATGATATTATTCGATCCTTTAATATGCTCAGAATCAAACTGGAAAGAACCTAAGCGTAGAATCCATCTTCCTATTCTACCTAGAGGTTTAGGATGCTTCAAGACCCAATGCAAGGCAGCGCAGTCCGTTTGAAGGGTAAAACGAGTATGTTCTAGAAAAAACCTAAATTTCTCAATAGCAAAAAGAACAGCAAGAACTTCCTTCTCATAAGCTGAGTATTTTCTTTCTAAAGGGGATAGAGTCTTAGAAGCAAAGGCAATAGGTGCGAGACATCCATCATATTCTTGACTTAAAACACAGCCTAAGGCCACACTGGAGGCATCGGTTTGCAAGATGAACCGTTTAGAAAAATCAGCTATCTTAAGGATAGGAGGTTGCGTAATTATTTGCTTCAATTTATCAAAGGCATCCTGGCAATCAGAAGTCCAAATAAATTTGGCATCTTTTTTTCTAAGTGCATTTAAAGGAGAAGCAATGTCAGCTAAATTAGGAATAAATTTATGATAAAAGTTTAATATGCCTATGAATCTTTCTATTTGTTTTAATTTTTTAGGTACAGGAAAATTAGTGATAGCCTTTGTTCTATCAGGATCGATGGATACAGAATTATAAGAAACGATATGACCAAGAAAGGAAATTTTAGGAGTACAAAAGGTTACTTTGTTAGGGTTTACGGTAAGATTTGCCCTTCGTAAGCGTTCAAAAACTTCAGCTAATATTTCGAGATGAGAATCAAAGGTTTCGGTATAAATAATAAGATCATCTAAATAAAAGAAAACATTTTTGAAACGGAGATCACTAAATATTTTTTCCATTAAAGAAGAAAGTACTTGAGCACCAGAGCTAATTCCATTAGGAATTCTTTTATACTGATAAAGAGAATGAGGAGTAATAAAGGCAGTTAATTTTTTTGAAGAGTCAGTTAAGGAAATTTGACCGTAAGCATTATTGAGATCAAGGGTTATAAAAAATTTTGCTTTAGAAAAATGATGAAAACAGGAATGAATATCGCCAATAGGAGCTGCTTGTAATTCAATAATTTGATTTAATTTACGATAATCGATAACTAGTCTATAATCCTCTGTTCCTTTGGGTACCAGAAAACAGGGTGAACAGTACTGAGAATTAGATACTTCTATTACATCATCAGCTAGTAATTTAGCAATTTTTTTCTTCATTACTTCCGTTTTAATAGGATTAAGTGGATAGGGTTGTGACCTGATTATTTTATTAGAAGTAAGTTTAATATCATATTTAATAAGAGAAGTTGAACCAACTCTACTAGTTAAAACGTCCGGATAATTATCAATTATACTATATAATTTATCTAATTCCCTTTTTGAAAGGTGTGAAGTATCACCAGGAATTATTTTCTCAATTATATTGTTAACAAAAATTTTATTTTTATTATTAGTGGCCGGTAAATCATTAGTTAAGGAAAATTTAACTTCAGGTTCAAAACAGAAATAGTAATTATTATTAAATAAATCTACAATTAATTGTGCATGTTTTAGAAAATCAGCTCCAATAATAGCTTGCACAGGGAGTTTATCAGCAATAAGAAATTCAAACTTCCAGCTTAAATGTTGAATTTTTATTTTTAAAGTACATGACTTTTTAATTAAAATTTTGGAAGAATTAGCGGCGGAACAACTCAAATTCTTACTCTCTACAACAAGATCGAATTTAGAATTTTGAGATAAATCTTTGAATACTTCGTTAGAAATAAAAGAAAAGGAAGATCCAGTATCCATAAGAGCATGATAATTAGATTTACAACCATTAAAGTTAACAAGAATAAACGGTAAATTTTGATTAGAATTAATAACTCCACAGAGTCTTCTCATTAGATTTCCTTTTTTAATAACACTATTTGAATGAAAAGGCCTTTTCTTTATTTTAGTAAATTTAGGAATTAAGTTTTGTCCTTCGGAAAGGGGCGCTGTTCGTTTTTTGAATAGCAATTTCGTGCAACGTGACCCTTTTTATTACAATTATAACATGTGACACTATAAAATCTATTGTTAGAATTAGGTTTATTCTGATTATTTTGAACACTGGAATTATTTTGTACGGTAATATTGTAATTACGGCCTGCTAAGATCCGATAAGAATTATTTCTTTCAACATCAGAGAAGGCTACATTCTGAGAATGAATACATAATAAGTTTAGTTCATCAAAAGAGGTAGGTTTTGGCATGAAAATCATGCGTGATCTCTCCCTAGGATTTATACCACTTATTATAGTGCTAACAATTTCAACTTCACTTTCTGTTAATTGTAAAAGGTTAGCAGCTTCTTTTATACTGACTACATAAGAAGATAACAACTCACTAGGAGCTTGTAGGCGGTAGAATTTATCTCTTTTAATAACGGACAGAAGTCTCTGAGGAATAAAAGAATTTAGAACATTAGAATGAAATTGTTTAAAGGTTAAATTTAAATTTATAGACATCAAAATTTATCAGCTAACGGGCCCATAGTATATGGAACTAGGATTTGTAATAAATGCATATCAGGAATGCGAATCATGTTTTGAATCTTAATAGAAGTTAAAAGAAATTCAAGTAACAAATCAATGTTAAGTCCATCGCAAGGTTGTAAATTTTTTAGAAAAGATTCAACGGGGTTTCTTAATTTATTATAAAATGAGTTTTCAAAAGATGAGCCATGATTAGTTATCATATTAGAATTCAGAATATTATGATTCCTATTTAAATCAGTATCATTACTTTGATTATAAGTTGGAATAGCTGAGGGTCTCAAAGGAGTCTGCGGTCTTTTAGGAATAGCGCCAAGATTATTATTTAAGGTGTCAAAAGATGTAGTTGGTACAGGTACAAATAATGACAAAGAAGAAGTTTTTGAAATCTTTGTTGGGCTAGGTAGGCTGAATGGTTTAACAATAGGCGAAGTCGATCTACTGTATGACAATCAAAGGTTGTAATGATAAAATTTTATTATAAAGACCAAAAAGATTATTACCAAGAATGTCTAGATCATTATTAGTGCTAGTTATGTCGTCAGTATCATTCACATAGTTAACAAGCTGCTTAAATCTATTTAAATGATGGAGAAATTTACTTTCAATTTTTACTATATTTTTTCTGGTTACTTCTTTATTACCTTGAGGTAATTCATGAATAAATTTGAGCATAAGAGGGATGTCCTCAGTAATAATTCTTAATGATTGACTAAAACTGTCAGAATCAGAAATTAAATTTGTGAATGAAGAATTAGATTCATTAATTATAATTCTATAATTGGATCTAAGTGCATCAACATCTTTATCTACACTTGAACTATCCTGTCCAAGAGATAATAACTCGAAAATAAGATTATCTTTAGAGAGAAAGTCAGGGTTTATCCTGTTTGTTACGAATTTAGTAACATCAATTTCAACAATTTTGTCCATAATGACAAAATATTTGACAATAGTGATCTTAAATAAAACAAATAAGCCTACTCACTGTCTCACTGCTCAACCAATAGCTTTAACTATATTAAAATTCATTACTTAAACAGTCTCAAATAACCATTGCATGTTAATTGCACCACTAAATCTCAAGTAACCACGTTCTGCTACCATTTGTGACGAAGCTCTGAACTGACTTAAAGTCGGTTCAGGGCTTCCCACGTAAAATTTGAAGAATGACTGGGCCAGAGGGCCAGTGATCATAAAAGAGCAAATACCAAAGATATCATGCAACAGTTATAAGAGACTGGAGAATCAATAAAGAAAAACAAATTTAGTGACTGAGAAGCAATTATAATAAAAGCTAAATTAAATAAAGGCTAAAAGGTTACATTTTAGAATATAAATTGATTGAATATTCGTTGTTTTAAATTTACGTGGAAAAATTATTAAAGTTGATTTACGTTGATTTTTGTTGATTTACGTTGTATCATGATTCGCTGTTTAATTTTCGTTAAGTTCGTTGTTAAGAAAAAGTTCAATAAAGGGTACCCTTTCGCAGATCGATCAGAAGATATAAAAAATGTTCAGCTTACCGAAGTGTTGATAATAGTTTATCACATACCAGTACTGTATGTAGATTATTCCATAAAATTATAATCACATAATCCTTTTAGTGTATCCTTGAATGTATCCTTTTAATGATCCTTGAATGTATCAGTACATTTTTAAAATATAAAATAAATCAGGAACAAAAACCCTAAACTGGGTTTTAGCGATATGATACCATAGTGTACTGGTAGCATGATAAACGTTAAATCATAGCCCAACAAAACTTTGAATTAACCGGTTCAATAAATCTAACAAAGCTGCCAACATGATTATAATATATTATATGTCAAGATGTCTGTCAGACGTCTTGTCGATGCAAATATCACGAATTTATCATCCATTGAAATAATTATATTTCTATAGTTATGTAACTCAATTATCTTCAATTCGTTTAATTTTGATTACAAAATTATGTTTATCATTGTTGGATGTTGGAGCGATACCTCCAAAAATATCGGTTGGTCACCCTGAGTCCTAACTCCTGTCATTGAAGGAGAGGAAGGTTGAGAAGTTGATTGATTTAGAAATTACAGGTAATATTTTCGTTGAAAATACTTTAATTTTTCGTTATTTTCTCATTATAAAAGCTTTAATCCTTTTATACAGCACTTTGAAGTACAAATTGCTATTAAGAACTTTCTTTTAACATGCCTATGACTACTGCCTGGCGTATCTTGTTTAACCTTTCAGCTTGCAGAACAAATTTGTTTGATAAAATAATGTGCTCTGCACTTTCTACTATCCAATATTACAGTACAGGACGATTTTGGGTGTTAAGATTAATTGGTGTCATTTCATTCGACTATTTTAGACTATTTAATATTTAAACAGATTAGGGTTACCATATGACCGGAGAACCCCGGATTTTGAGGCCCAAAAATCAGGCTCCCAGGAGATTTCACAGGAAAATAAGAAATCTCCTCTTTTTGAAGTGATTTATAAGAACCTCCTGTCATACAGGCCCACTCAAATTGTGACTTGTCTTCTGATTAAAAATAGATTAATTTTCTGTAATTTTCCAACCAGCAATATCTATTAAAGAGGCCAATGACATTTGAAATCATTGGTTTTTATTCATTTAATTTACATAGAGAGATGTCCCTATCCGCCAACGGTGAAATCCCCCCCCCCCCCTTCACCCATTAATTTACAACACATTGTACTAAAATCTTCTCTTTTTTGGTGGTTATCATTTGGCAACCCTAGAATAGATGCTTGACTAGCATCTTTTGAATTGGAGCTCGCTATCGTCAATCAAATAATTCTTGGCTGTGATTCATTCAATTCATCGTTCAAATTGGAATTCACTGTAGGTCTCAATAATTGTCACAATATTTGACCTACATAATGCTCATATCGATAGCAGTTTGGGGCCTAAAATTTGGTACCCTCAAACTCACATTGCCAATTTGTTACCAATATTGTATTTATTTACAAGGCTCCATCAATTTTTATAGGCAAACTCTTTTTGATTGTATAAGACTCATTTTAATTTAAACATGATATACTGGTATTGAGTTGTTTTAGAAAATCTCAAGCTATGTAATAAAATAGTTATACTTTGACCTCTTTCATTTTTTTCACCAGATCATTCAAAATGAGGCTGACTTCATTCCTGAGGGACGAAGAGTTCGGAACCATCTCCAAAAGAGTACGAGGAATCGTTATCTATAAGTTGAGTCCCTATGAACTACGAGCATTCGCTGGTTTTTTATCAAAGGGTATCCCAAACACTGCTCGGAGGGTATTTGAGAATCTACCAATTCTCTTTCCTTGTAAGAGATAATTATAATTCTGTATATATATTATTTTATGTTATAATTTTAATAATTTGATACGGTAATTATTTTCCTCGCTAGATCGTGAATTCCCAGATATTGAATTCAGTAATGTAATCTAACACAAGCAATCTTCAGAACATTCCAACCAACGGGACGTGACGATCTAGCGAGGCTAGGTCAAGCCTATTAATAGTGGCCTCCGTTTAATACGTAAGTGCCAAAAATAATGGCATTCCAATTATAGTTCTGTGTATTGTTTGTTGTGGATATTCTTGATGAATTATACTTGATATTGTCAAAGCCACATTTACTATACAAAACCATATGAAAACGTTGCCATTTTTTGCTGATGATGCCCACATGAGCCTGGCTGCTATATCATGCTACTAATGTTCTGCCATTCAAACTTTGTTGTTCAAACTGTTGAATTTTCTTACAACTTCGGCCCAAGATGATTGCTGAGTTGAAGTTCTCCGATTTATTTTTTATATCTCACATATAACAATTTCAGCTTGACTTCAGTTTCATTGTTCGAGTTGAGCTTCGTTTTCCTAGAACGCGAATTTGGAATGAATGAACAGCAAACAGAGCCGCAATGATAATTATATTATGCATATAATAAATATGCAATAATGAATATTTTAGAATAGTAATAGAATATGATAATATATTCGTTTGATTTTATATATTCTGCCTTTATATTAATATTATCTTCTATTATACATACTCTGCTTTTAATAATAAGTTAGAAGTTAACCTATAATTTCCAACAAGATGTCATCTTCATTCTTGATCTGTCCCGCGAGACATCAGGCTGATAACCGATTGCGAATGGCAGCTCTGGTAGCGCAGTTGGTTGGAGCGCTTGCCTGTGATAAGATAAGGCTCTGGTAAGCGTTGTTTCCTGCAGCCTTGGGTACGAAACTCATTCAGCCATGGATGTTCCTCATCATTTATCCATTCACCTCATTACCCACGCACAAGTCTCCAGACTCATGTGGAAGGGCTGTCATCATCCGCAATAAAAAAGTGAAAAGGCTGGAGATGAAACTTTTTATCTTGAGTGTATATTCACTGTTGTAATGTTGTAAGTTACCGTACCATACCGATGTCTAACCTACTCACTGAACGGATGACGATGGCGTGTTGTTGGACCTTAACCTAATATTGAAACCTGTTATTGTGACCTGAAAACTCTGACACCAGACCTGAACCTGCCAGGTCATAGAAGATATTATTATTTTTTATTGAAAGCAGATTGTGTATACTATAAAATCTATGAATATAATAGCAGTTTCTACATAATTAATCGAATATATTATTATAGACTATATTTCGAAAGTAATTCAAGTTGTATATTGTAGTGTATGCGGCCCTGTCCTCTGTCCATTTAGTCCGATTCCGCGTTCTAGGAAACCGAAGCTTTAATACTACTCCATATTTTTTGTGAACTAGTGCTCAAACTAGAGAATCACTCACAGCCGAAATCAGCTTAAACTAAAGTTATTAACTTTTTGTTGTAAATTCAACGACTTGCAGTCAGTTTTAAATTGTGAATATATAATAAATGCACTCACATTTGGCCGAATGTTTTCGAGCCAGGCCCTTGAAGATGAGATTCAATAACTCGAAAACGTTCGGCCAATTGTGAGTACATTTATTATATATTCGCAATTTAAAACTGACTGCAAATCGTTGAATTTACAACAAAAAGTTAATATTAATATAGGCCTAACAGATTTTTATGGAACAAGAAATCCAAGAAGCTAAGTTAGTTATTACATTTCTCTTATTTTAACTTTCTATTGAAAAATGCAAACTAGCTGCTAGATATGTTTAATTGTAGTGCAACCAATCTAACCAATCTTGAAAAATATTCCATTGTGAAAAAATTCTAAATTTTACCTTGGTTGTTCAGTAACTGTTGAATTTTCTTACAAATTTGACTAAAAATGATGGCTGAATTGGAGTTTTTCAAAGTGTTATATTGCTATTTTCTCACTTGCAGGAGTTCTTGAACTTTTAATGCGTTATTATACACTTAGTCCAGAGTAATTCCAAACTCAAAATAAAGCTGAGAAAAACTTGAAACAAATATACATAGCAATAGTTCCAATTCGATCTTTGGAAAGCTATTATTTGAATCTTTTTAATGTTGATTTGTTGATATGATTTGGACAAATTTTAATGGTTTTGAAATAGTGTTACAAATGCTATTGAAACTACAAGCTACTAGACAATCAGTATTTACTATTGGTTATCAGTATTTACAATAATTTCATGTAACATTATAAAAAATTGAAAAAGTTTGGCCAGTGCTTCCCAAAATGACCAATTCTTAATAATTACAACAATTTCCTCTAACATTATGAAAAAGTTGGGCCAGTGCTACCCAAAATGACCAGTTTTTAATCTCAAGCAAACATCATCGCTATTGAATTCTTGGATGTAACTTTTAAACTGAATCTAAAGCGAATATCGTGAACTATCTTGTTGAATTTGTTCTGTATAATTTCTATTTGATAAGTGCCTTTTCTACTCGTATGTTTATCGGCTTTTAAATTCTGAATTTACAATCAGCAGTAATTGTAAATTGAGTTCATGACTTGTCAATATATCATGAAATGATATAAATTAAAGGATATCAATAATCAATTTAGAGGATAGAAGCAAAACATTTTTGTCTAAAGCTTTAAGTTTTCAGAGCGACTTTCTTGATTCATGGCATTAAAAACATGTAAGAAAGTTTAATAGAACCGTGGTCAATCAAATCATATGACCTCAATGGTCAGTAAATTATCCTGAGTCTTGGGTTTAATCTGGGCTTTGCCATTTTCATAATCAATTCAAATTTCATTCAACGAACAGGCTATGGATTTCAATCTTTCATTTCTTATTGCTTTCTTAATTGTGTCAATACCAGCATAACTGTTTGCTATTCCCACAGACTCCAAGAACCCTCCAACAGGACAGCATGAACGGAAAAGCCTCATGTTTTCCTTTTACATCCCTTATTTGCCATTTATGGAAAAAGTAAATACTGAGGATTGTCCTTTCACACTATCTTGTCTGTGTGTTCTTGGCAACCATTGGCTAAAAGTTTTCTACTGAAAAGCAGTTAGCAGTTGTCTGCTAGAATCGTAATTTAGCTGTTTAGTATAATAAAACCCATTAAAATGTTATGGCAGCTGTTACCTGTATAACGTGTATCACTTATTATTATACCATCATGTCATCAGTATGGGATGATGTAACTGTGTGATTTAGGTGTAGTCCACTCTTGGGCTATATTTCTTTGAATCGGCTCTTGCAACTTGTATCATTTGTATTTCTGAGCTATGTAAGTGGGAGCTTGTAAATTCACCCACCTGTAAATTTGCCCACATGAATCTGAAGACTTGTGCGTGGGTAATGAGGTGAATGGGTGAATGATAGTGAGAAACATCCATGGCTGAATGAGATACGAGCCCAAGGCTGCAAGAAACGAAGCCAGCCAGAGCCTTATCTTATCTCAGACAAGCGCTCCAATCAACTGCGCTACCAGAGCTAGGACGTTTCAATCATGCTTCAGTTGAACAAATACCGACTTTGCTAATTTGTAATAATTAAAACATTCATTATTTTCATCACTTTGTAATAACAAGCTCTTCAATTGTTTCAGTCGTTCTTGGAACTTACTTGATTTTCAGCGAATCTAATAAGGAGTATCATCGACTTCTGAGGAAGAACCCAGCTGATTATGAGAATGACGTTTGAAGTTTGAGAATTTTTCTACCAGTAGTTGTAAATTCAATAATAACATCATTGATGTCAAATCTATGAATGTATTAATGTAAACTGAATATTAAATTTTATTGTTATCACCTGTAAAATACTGATTAGATCATTTGCCAAGCTCTAATTTCAACCTGCAATTCCATCAGATTTGACAAAGTATATCAGAAAGCTATGTAAAGTTATGTAGAAAATTGAATCGTTAGAATGTTATTCTGTGCAATATAGTATTAATTTTTCCCAATAAAAATTTCCAAGTTGGAAAATTTATAAATTTCCTTTTATTGGATGCAATTCAGATGAATCTAGACCCAATGTGTATCATTGTTTATAGATGACTAGCTGGCCCGACGCGCGTTGCTGCGTTCTCATAAAAAATTCTTGATTTTATTATTTGTCACCTCCCACTGAGGTTACATTTCAAATTTCAACCTTCTAGGACTATTAGGGAAGATGTTAGTCCTAAAGCTCTTCCAGCTGATCAGAGAGGCCTCCTTCGTTGTTTTCTTACACAGTAAGACCTTACTCACCACCTTTCAATGAAGATTTCAAATTTAAACCTTCAACAACTATTAGGGTAGAAGCTAGGTTTTTTATTTTGTTATTCTTTTTTAATACATTTTTTATGTATTTTAATGTTTTTTTTAACGTTTAATGTTCTTTTAATGTATTCTCCTACTGAGAATGCATTTCAAATTTCTAGCTGCATTGGTAAACAGATGTTATCAACCTGGCATAATTACATTTCATCATACCCATCATATCTTTCCTACGTACTGCAAGGCTACGACTGCACAGTATCCAACATGCAAAGTTTTTGCTTTCCAGACAGCGTAACTAACGCCACTAAGGTGCCTGCCATATGATTAAAAACTGTTGACTTCTATCAGCTGTTCCTTAAAGCTGTTTGGCCGGCAAGTTCAGTAGGTTAGGTGAATGATGATTTGCAAAACACACAAACAGCTTGTCCATCGAAACAGCGTGTACAGCAGATCGAAAAATTTCAAATTATTTTCCATATGATTAAAAGATCCCAGTAAGCTAGCTAGCCATGTACCCGTGCTTTGCATAGGCAAAACTTTAACCCCCTAAAAACACCCCTAAAATTGCGAATTTTGAAAAATCCTTTCTTATTGCACGGTGAAATCCTATGAGGATTGTTCATACGAAATTTCAAGTTGATAGGCCTAGTAGTTTTGGCTCTGCGTTGATGAGTGAGTCAGGGTATCATCCTTTTATAGATAGAGATAGATTCTTTCAAAATTCACACCAATGCCATTCTTCGTGAGCTAAGTCTCCTCTTAACCAGTGCAGTAATTTGATGAGTTTTATAACCTGTTACTTTCATACGTGTGTAAATTCTAGCTTATAGAATAGCTGTAAGCTAGAATAAACTTAAGTTAAATTCTATTTTTCGGATTAGTTAAATTTCTTGAATCACTATTTTTGTATGAAGTACTGCAACGATATTTATACACAACAGCTCAGTGACCAAATCCTAGTGGCTAGGAATGTTGAACCTTTCAAGCTATTGACAATTAGATGTTACTGCTTCCCTGTTTCTACTCCCACATGCACTTAATAAATAGTGTGAGAGATGACAAATAAAAGTAAATGCGTATGACTTTTATTGGTGGGGAAACCCTTGCGGCTAGTTTCTCCTCGCCGTTTGAGTCATGTTATTGAAAACATGGTAGACATACAATTTTAGGTGGGTTACGAACTACCGAGAAGTGATTTTACAGCATAAAACAGTCTTTTTTGCTGGCCAATCCAATCGGTCCACCCTTACAAGCCCAGGAGAGCGTTCTTATCTAATCTGATTGAACAGATACCTGCTACGGCTCACGGCTATCACTTCCCCCTGTGACAGATAAAATTTAATTGAATATTGTATCAATCTACATTGACTGCCTATGTTACAATTTATACATTGTAACCTTAATTTATAACCTGGATAATATTCGAGACAGGTATTGAGTAATGTAATGAGTTTACTATATCTACACATACAGGATGTCCCACGAGGAACCCGACGAACTTCTAGGGCGGTTTCCTCTCATCAAAATAATGAAAAAAGTTTATATAAACATATGTCCGGAAATGCTTTGTTAGGGAGTTATGGCTAGTGAACGATTTCCCCCGATTCTCTAGAAAAGTATGGAAATAAAGCCAAACTGATTTTTTTATGGCGTTAAGTTAGGTGTTACATCTATTGGATTTTATGTAAAATGAACTGAAAAATTGAATAAAACATGTCCCAGACCTCTAGAATCACCCATATTTGAGATATCAGACAAAATATGCAAAATTCTGTCTCGAAAAACATGCTTCATTTAGATTTGATCCACATTAACTTCGTTAAATGGGTAATAAACACAGAAACTTTTTGAACAAAACTTGTAGTAAATTTAATTCTGAAGAGAATGGTGTAAAATAGATTTATAATAAACAATCAGAAAGTTTAAAAAATTTATTTTTAATTAAATCAACACATAGATTTTGAACTCTTTGTAAATTATATGGATAAAAGTTGTTTTCTTTCACTGTACTATGATATATGTTTAACTTATTAGAAAGTCGGCGAATACTAAGTTAAGGACTACGCTGTATCATGTCATTCATATTATCTTGTTCGCGTACAGCCTGTATTATAGCCATTACAGGACGTTCACTCGAACAAGTAACAAATGGAAAAGATCCATTTGTTCTTAAGTTATTGAATACCGATACAAATGTTTCGTAGGCCTAAGTAAGTGTTCTTCTAATCGGAAATCGTCTTTCAAATTCAAGTTTAGCTGCCTGACTATTTCCATTGGTAAAACCATAGACGAAAACAATATCTGTGTACTATTGATTTGAAAATGTGAATGGCATCTTTTCATTAAAAAAAAAAAAAACACGAATAAAGTACAAATAATACAAACCACACATGCACTGCACATATCACAGTTGACAGACTAGTTATTGCGACTGCTGTATCATTTTACGGCTGTACAATAACTTGGATTCAGGTATTGTTGCACAAGTGCTGCCAATTCTTGATTTTCAATAAACTGAAAGCATCTCACTTAACGCTGTATTTTTATCATCTTATTTCTCAACCAACAACCTTTTTTATATTGTGAATTTTTTGTCATTATTTAATTGAATGAATACTGTATTTGGGAATAAACCGCATGCCTTTACAGCAATTAAAATGTACAGTTACGCAACATCTTAAAATGTTTTGTTTAATTTTTGTTTTGCTGCTGTCTTATTTTCGTATGTGTTGATTTAATTAAAAATAATTTTTTTAAACTTTCTGTTTGTTTATTATAAATCTATTTTACACCATTCTCTTCAGAATTACATTTACACAAGTTTTTTGCATAAAGTTTCTGTGTTTATTACCCATTTAACGAAGTTAATGTGGATCAAATCTAAATGAAGCATGTTTTTCGAGACAGAATTTTGCATATTTTGTCTGATATCTCAAATATGGGTGATTCTAGAGGTCTGGGACGTGTTTTATTCAATTTTTCAGTTCATTTTACATAAAATCCAATAGATGTAACACCTAGCTTAACGCCATAAAAAAATCAGTTTGGCTTTATTTCCATACTTTCCTAGAGAATCGGGTTCACTAGCCATAACTCCCTAACAAAGCATTTCCGGACATATGTTTATATAAACTTTTTTCATTATTTTGATGAGAGGAAACCGCCCTAGAAGTTCGTCGGGTTCCTCGTGGGACACCCTGTATAATATATATGAGTCAATGGAATTTTTTGCCGCACTCCAGCTGTTTTTTTTCTATCTTGTACGGCTATAAGGCCCTATTTGTCAGCTGATTTTTCCGATCTAGTACGGAAAAGAGGCACTTTCCATACGTGACAAATCTATGGGAAGTAGCTACTTTCTATCAAGTGTAACAAAAAATTGATTACTCTCTTGCAATATGTAGTCGAGGCATTATTAAGGAATGCCTCGATAACACCCCGCGGACATTAATTAAATCTGAAACTACAATTTAACAAGTCATTTTTCAGAATGTTATTTCACTATTTGTATCGTTTTACCATTTGTTTGAACATGCAAATTTTTATTTTCTCATTGCTTCCTGCAGGTTCTGATGTAAGTTAGTGAATAATAATAATAATTTCTAAACATTTGCTTTCTACATTGATAGCCTGAATATTTATTTATTTATTTTTAGACTCAAAATAATGATAATTAATACAAAATTGAATGAGTTTCATTCAACTTTAAACTACAAACCTTTTTTTTCTTTGGTTTAGTTGCTTATTTTTTCTATGCATTCTGAATTTAATCGATTCAATTCCAATCGCAATGTTTTATTAGCCCAAAAAATACAAACTTTTATGTCATTGCATCAATGCTTGTAAATTTAATATTCAGATGCTTTCAAATAAAAAATTTATTAGGCTCGTTGAAAATAAAAATACATTTTAGTTTCCATTATACACTGAGTGACTATGTGAAGCACAGAAAAGCGTTACCGGTAATACTTAAGAGCCATTGTTGAAAATAGTAATTTTCAAAGTATGGGAGGCATATCACTAAGTACCCTTGAAAACAGAATTTCAAGTTATGAGCCAAATTTGACATATATGATAATATGTGAGTATGGACCGCCTCGATGAGATGAGCCGATAGACGAATAGTTATAGGAGCATTAATTCAGCAACCCGTTGTATCCCCCCCCCCCCCCTCAAAAATCCTATCACATTTATGGGCAACCACATAGGCACAGACAAAAGAACTATAGTTGTTTCTGGAATCTGTGACGTAGGGTTTCTGATAGCTTGGAGCTCAAAAACAATTTTTTAAAGATAAATACCGATTCCCACTTTTTGGGAGATTTCAAATGAAATTTTAGTGGTTTTTAGGGGTGCATGCAAGTTTATGAATAGCTACAGTTCAAAAACTACTGAAGATAGAAAGGTGAGAGTGGTTTCAAGTTGTAGAAAACTTAATTTATTCGAGAGGGATTTTGAGTTTCGCACTTTAGATGAGATACATCTGTGTCAATTATTGAAAAGATAACATTTTTAATTTTCCTAAAAAATTATCAATATTGTGCAAAAATGTAGCTGAGCACCTCTGATACAGTGGTGTAACTGGTGTCAAATTATTGAACGTTTTTCTGTCTTAAAAAACAAAAATTACATCGGATAACTTTACAGTTATTCGAAGATGGCGGCCGAAGCACAACTAGGATTCTTGGGTACCTTTTGTATATTTTTCTGGACATGTTGAAATGTTTACTTTTTGCTAATTTTACTGGAATATGAAATGAGTGGTTTATAAATTGAAAATAACCAACTGAACTCAGTATTCGACTTTATTCATATTACAAAATTTCTCCAACAATCTATTGTATTAAGTACAGTGTAAAGATGTCCTGTTTCTTTAAAACATGCCATGTTTTTTATGCTGTTATAAAATTTAAATTGGTTTTAGCTCAAAATTGAAGGCAATTATTTTGGCTTTATCTACGAAGGTAGCCCACACTTAAGGTACATTGGCTAATAATTTTGTATTAAACTATACAAACGTTTGTTAAAATATGGTACATAAAGTAAAACTGTACCATTTAGTGATCACTGCTTCTGTTCAAGGTAGTACAGTAAAAAAATATTTTTTGTTACAGGAATAATCTCCATTTTCTATGCTCAATTTATAATATTGTAATACTATTCGCTTCTCTATCCTGAACTAATGATTTGTTCAACAAAGCAACTTTTGGAGAATAAAGAAATTTTATTGATATAGATTAACTCAGAGAAATACATACGTACTTATAATATTGATTCATTTTAATTCTAAAAATGGAAGTTGGTAGGGGTTCTTATTAACCTACTTTAAATCTGTCCTAAATAGTTATTTATAATATCACAATAGTAAATCACTCTTCACATCTATTAGTCCAACAACTGATAATGCACTATCTCAAAATAATGATCTATCATTTAATAACAAGAATAAAGTTTCTTGATACACAAAGGAACATAAAATTGTAATTCAATCCATTCAACTATCATCTCTATTTCTAGCTTCTTCAAAAGAAGTGAAAAGGATGGTAGATATATTTATGGATGTCTTCAGTGCCTGAGCAGTAAGCCTAGACCGAATATTAATAATTCTCATTAAAGCTGCTGGTTACATCTCTAATTATCAACATGCTTGAGTAACCCGAGAAATATATTACATTTCACTAAGGCTGTGGTGAGTGTCAGCAGCCATTTCTCAAGTTAGCACTGGAAATTTCGTTGGACTCATTCCATTTTTTCACTTCGAGAGGGCACTCAGGCTTACTGAAGCCCAGCTCCACATTGGCTTCTTTTTCTTTCATCAGCTCGTGTAGGATGTCGTCGGCATTGACGCCTATCAGCCTCTGCCTGCACACTGCTACCGCTCTTACAAACTCATCCTTTGGTGTTATAAATCTGTGCTCCATGAATATTGATTGGTGATCCCAATAAATTATCTGCAACAAAATAAATGTGCTTCAGCTAATAAAGAAAAATATTGTTTTGTATTCTACTACATGGTTTTACTTATTACAGTTATAGGTCTACATAGCTATTGAGTGGCACTAAATTAATAATAATTTTATATAATAATTACCCCACATCGATTCTGAAATTTTAGCTATTAACAAATAATAATGCACTATTATTGTTACGAATATCCATTTTCGTGATCTGCAGTATAACTATTCATATGCTGCACTGAACTTTTCGAGTCGCGGCGGACGCGTTTCGAACTAGAGGTATGTTGTTCTTCCTTAGCGCTTGGTTGCAGACTGACTGGTTCTCTAGTATGTAAGGTTTATGGTGGTGGATGTGGTTGGGGAAGTAGGTGTGGTGGAGGTGTTTTCAGTGGGGGGGGGGGGGGGGTGAGATGATATTGAAGTGGGTAGGCTATGTGATTTTAAATTGAGTTGAGATGTGAAATGAAATGATTGTGAATTTCGAATTTTTCTAAAATTAGTTTGAAGTGACTGACAATTTAACAAACTGACAAATATATACAGAAACAGAATTTATTAATTTCGAATTCCTCAGTACTTTATACTGAAGACCCGCAATAATTGCAGATACTTCAGTTACTTCAAATGAACTTGTGAGATATGGCAAAGATTAAAATGAGTGCTGCTGTGCAGAAGGGTCATTATGGGATCTATGGGTCACTATGGGAAGGGTCACTAAGAGTCACCACCGGGTCGAACCGTGAACCTCCCAATTTCCGGTTGGGCGCCTTAACCACAAGACGGTACCGGTATGCTATCTTAGTATGGGATAATTCATGAAAACAAAACTTCAATAGGGTGTTCAAGATCCAAAAGAAAGTGGTTAGGTGAGAAAGAGTGAATAGATTAGATTCATGTAGGCCGTTGTTCAAGAGACTTGGTCTCTTAACTGTACCCTGCTTATATGTGTATGAAGGTACATATGTAAAAACGAATGATATTAACCAAAATCTTGACGTACACGATTATAATACAAAAAGCCGAGGAGATTATTACTTCGTGAGTCACAATAGTAGCTTATTCAAACAAAAACCTAGTTATATTGGTAGGAAACTCTACAACAAGCTACCGCAGTTTTTAAAGAGTCTTGAAAATAAAGAAATATTTACAAAACAATTAAAAAAATATTTCGTTGATAAAGCTTTTTATAGTGTACAAGAGTTCCTTTCACATCAAAATTAAGCCTCGCCTCAACTAATTGATATAGTAATTATAGTATCTAGTATATAATTGTTGATCTGATTTGTCTTATTCTCCTTAACTGGAGTCTCCAAGACGAAATCTACAAAAAAAGACCATATAGTGACTCTTCTGCACAGCAGCTCTCATTTTAAACTTGACCATATCGGCTTGTCAGTTACTTCAAATGAACTTGTGAGATATGGCAAAGATTAAAATGAGTGCTGCTGTGCAGAAGGATTACTGTAGTCTAGTGGTTAAGGCGCCCGACCGGCAATTGTGAGGTCCGAGGTTCGATTCCCGGTGGTGACTGGTATTTTTGTACAATGTACAGTAGCATTCATAGATTTTAATCAGCTATTCAATGCTGCTGTAATCTGCCATTGCGAATGTCTTCAGTATAAATTAATAGCACTTTGATGGATTCAAAATTAATGAATTCTGTTTGTTCTGAAGGGTTGAGATTTTGAATTTTGGGGGCGATGTGAAGGATGTGGAGGTTTTGATCAATGCTGGTAAATGAATGATTTTTAGTGAGTAAGTGTTCGGCATAATTCGATTTTGTGAGTGGTTAGGTGAGGGCTTTTAAGGGTTCTTTGAATCTGGTTGAGAAAGATCTGCCAGTGTATGGTGTAGGAAATATTCAATGGTCAGCTGACCATCAGCTGATTTATTCAAGTTGTTTATGTTTGATAAACAAGTTTCATTATGTTTTCAGTTCTTGCCTAGTAAAGTTGTTATGTTTTATTAAATGTTAAGTGATTAAAATTCTACACAATTTTCAAATAAATTTATTAATTAGAGCAATCGTATCATATGGATGCTCATCCACAATCATTCTGTCACTTATTAATTTAACCTACAATGAATGTGGCAGTTTCTACATTGGACAAACTGGCAGATATTTCACAACCAGATTCAAAGAGCACATAACAGCACTCAACTACAAGCATTTACTCACTAAAAATCATTCATTCACCAGCTTTGATCAAAACCTTCACATCCTTCACATCGCCCCCAAAAGTCAAAATCTCAACAACAATTCGAAATTTATGAACATTCCATTTTACATTCTCAAATCATACTCAATGACCAATATTAACAACGCGCAGATCGTTATGGAACAAGAAATCCAGGAATTCAGTGACCAACTCAATTTCAAATCACATATATACCCACTTCATCATCACAAACCCCCCTGAAAACATCTCCGCCGCACCACCATTACCAACAATTCTCCCACTGCCTGCCTCCCTACCGCCACCGCTACCAGAGAATCAAGCCAAGCGCCAAGGAATAACTCCATAGTTCGAAACGCGTCCGCCGCTACTCAAAAAAGTTCAGTTCTTCATTACAAGTTTCTAAATAATATGAATAGTAATAACGGACGTTCAATTCAATTCAAATTGTTTACTCAAAAGATAATAAAAGAACGATACATTATATACATACAATGGATGACTATATATATCCCCGCTTGGATGACTTGTCCGTGTGCGGGGAGGAGTCGCATTAGCAATAGTTACATTTCAATCATAACAATATGGTAAAAACACTATGACCAATATGAAAAAAGAAAAAATGTAAATATATAATTATTAATAAAAACGTTAACAATGTTGTGATACTGATTATTATTTATCTGGAACATTTGGATTATTTATTATCTATATGTGACAGCATTCAGGAGGTTTCATACTTTAAGTATAGACGCGAACAGTTAAAAAAGAGCAAGTGTAAAAATTCATAATAAAATATTACAAATAGGGTGAGTTCAGCAGTGCATCGGCAGCATCTGCACCAATGCGAAGCAGCCACCCGCTCACTCTTCGCTTGTAAACAGCAACACTGCAACCCTCATTCGGCCTTAATTCGGGAGCAATATTGCGGTACAGCCAGTGGGCCAAATGATATGAATTTGAGAGTTGAATAGAATTATTAAGGCTGGGAACTTGGATATTAGTATTTAATCTATTTCTTGTTATGTAATTATGTTCTATTTATACGAAATTGAAGTTATTTTTCCAAATGAAGATTAAAATATTTTTAATGTATAATTGTTTTATTTTCTATACTGGAAATTCCTGGAATAGTAGATGAGTAGGAAATCTGTGATTCTTGGCAAGTAAAGCTTTAATTAATGCTCTCTGGGAGACTGCAACAGGCCGCAGAATGTTGGATGAGGCCCCACCCCATGCCACGATGCCATACTCATGCATTATTATTTTAAAAATAATTTGTGAAAAACAGTACCTACCATATAGACTTGAAATAAGTTACAATTCTGGATGGACAATTATTTTGAAAATGAGCATTTTAAGTTACAAAATACAAACCTTTGATGTGATTTTGAAGCAGGAGAAAGGCCTAACGAAGCGCCTGTACCTTATGGTGCAAGCTCCCTGCACCACGGCACCGCCCTTTCCCCTTATGGTTCTGTACAGTCTTGTCCTCTCGTAGAAGTCAGCCCTGGCAAAGTCCAACTCTCTAATGTACCTCGAGTTGTTCATGTGAAACAGCAATGTGTCTACGTCGGTGCTAAGGCAAACACCTGTGAAAAAAGAGAAAAAATATACTTTGCTGTTTTTCATTATTCAAGTAATAATAATAATAATAAGCGTATGACTTTTAATGGTGGTGAGACCCTTACGGGTAGTTCCACATCGCCGTTTGTGCCATGTTACGGGGAACATGGTGGACCTACTATTTTATGTGGGTTCCGAACCACCGGGTAAGTGATAATGAAGCTTGTAACATCAAGTTAAGTTATAAGATTTCAAGATTTCTATTCATATTTATACATATGAATTTATATAAACATAAAATACATAATTAGGTTACGGTATTGGTTCAAGCTTCTCGGTCTAATATGACTCTCATCTTTCAATCTCCTTTTTAGTTTAATTGTTTGATGTGCCGATGTAATCTGCCAATAGTTTGTTCAATTTGATTCCACCTTCACTAAAATTATGAGATCACCATTTTCATTTCTCAGAAGCTTGAATGTTTATCTCTTTTGTGACCCTGAACGATTTCTGAAAATTCTGGGGTGAGCTATTGGAATTAGAATCTTTGTCTATCTCATTTTTGAGTAAAAATAAGCTTCACCAATATTTAACAAAGAACTGGGTGGGTGAGAAGTTTAATTTATTCACGAGTTTCTTATAACGTTGCCTCTTACCCCACATAACAAAGCCTGCTGTTTTTTGCACAGAGAGAGCAAATGAAGTGATTTGATGAAGCTGCGTGCTCTAGTGGTGTGATAAAAAATAGCAATATCACAGCTTTTAATTGACTATATAGATCACTAACTGCTGAATTAATTGCATATGCTAAAGATGACAAATATAAGTAAACTAACTTTTTATGGTAAATTCAACGACTTGCAGTCAATTTATTGAAAATAAATAAGACTTTTACTCACGTTTGGGCAAAAGTGAGTAGAATTATTATTATTATTTATTCTCAATTAAAATTGACTGCAAGTCATTGAATTTACCATATAGCCTAAAGTTAATATTAACAACGCAGATCGTTATGGAACAAGAAATCCAGAAATAATTAAATTCATTACAAATAGATGGTAAAGAGTGAGGTTGTCATTCATTACAATCTACTTTGATTCGACAACTGTTAATAATTGGAATATCCTTGAGTTATTTCTACCATTACTTCCATCACAATTGAATAAAAAACAATCTATTTCCATTGCCTAATTTTGTGTTTAATTATTTTCTAATGATTAGCATTTTTTAGTAATAAGCAAATTAGAATTATGCATTTTTCAATTTAATTTCAAGATTTTTGTTTATATTTAATTTCAATAGTAATTTGTCAAAAAATTAATTAATTTGATAAAATTATTATTTTATCAACTTATCATCAAATTATTATTAATATTGCTTGTGTTTTATTTTTTATTATAACGTGCCAATTATTTTTCATATTCTAAATCTTTATACTTTGAATGTCTCTTATCCAGATCTTTTATACTATCATAGGATTACATATACTGTAGATAATACCAATAACCCAATATATTTGTATTTATCCATTGGTCCATTAATTTTAAACTTTAATAATACATATTCATAACAATTTGCTGCCTGTAATGCAGAAATTGATGGGTTAATTCATGGGTTACTCACTTTCAGCAGTCGATGCAAGACATGTAGACTAAAAGTGTTTACAAAAAAAAAATATAAATAAAATGCTAGTTTACTGTATTTTATAATATATTAAGACATAATATTATAAGACACTGATTATAGTGAGTACTCTAAGAGCTTAAGCTCACAAAGTTCCACTATTTTTGGCTTTAAATATTGATATTACTTATAGAACGTTAAAGTGAATATTTTTTATCATAAGTAGTGTTCAAGTTATGACTTTTGTAGGGTACCTTCTACAAAAGTACCCACCGTATAGGAGTCCTACAAGTTATGAATTCCTGTTAGTTATCAGCCGGCAATAATATTATTAGTTATAAGAAAATTATTAATTTACAATTTCATTCCTTGGTGAAGAACCTGACCTCATCCTTACTTATTACCATAGCAGACAAAATCACTAGGTACTACCATACACAAGTTTTCATATTTGAGGTAGACGTGAGTCTAATTATGAGAGGATCTATATTTTGCCTTAATTGTGTTTCACAGCTTAATAGTCTACCCAGTCAAGATTGAAGCCACAATAATTAAACATGAAGGAAACACAGCGAATAGCCTGGCTTGTTTAGTTATCCGGATATGCATTAATTTCTAGTACTGTATTTGATAGGCTAATCATCCTGATCCAATTTTTATAAGCCTCATAAAATATCAATGTTGCTACTCTATTCCTTTAACTTTTATTATCAATCATCGATTATGTCATTAAGCTTTTTTAGTATAATACTTCGGAAGTCTACTAAACCTGTAATAATGAATTGGTATGAGTTGTTTATCTACCTTTTAAGAGTTGTATTCCTTGCAAATTGAACAGTTTTTTGTCAATGAATTCTAATCTTTTTATCAGAGTGAGCCCTTAATGTTATTACAGATTTTTGGAAGAATAGGCGTTTAATTATTGCCGGAATGTTATGTGTAGACTAGGTCTGTTATTCTAAATGTTATACTGTTTAGCTCATAATACTCGATTTTGTTTTAAGAAAAATCAATTCTAGTAACTTTTGCGGAGTGAGACCAGTTTAATTCGTTTGATTGACTTTGAAACCTTGTGCTAAAAAGACTGACTTGTAAGTATTTAAAAAAAAATCGATTTTAATTGAAAATTTCATTTCTTTAGGAATATAATTTTAAAAATTTTAGAGTGGAAAAAAATGTTTGTTCAACAGCACTGCCACACAAGCAAACAAAAAATTTATATTCAATCTTATTTTTATTTTTTAAAAAAGGAGATGAATCCATATAGCTAGGTATATAGCGTAGGCAGCTACATTATAATTGGAGCTATTTGGAATGATTGCCGGTATCGGCTCTTTATGTAGATGAGTTACTAACAATGTCATATTGGAATCTGGATCAAGGTTTAATTGCGGCGTTTTTATAAACATAATTTCACATCAAGTATATACGGTATTGGCCTGTATTGGAATAGTTATTTACTTCGAACAGCCGATCAAGACTTGTAAGCTAGAGAGAGTAAATTCAATTTATAGTTGAAAGCACCTTGGCAATAATCTGAAATTAAACCTGACCTGTTCAATGCTTCTATTTTCCAATATGGAGTTAGCATTAATGCCACAGATGATAGATTAGACTTAGGCTATAGTAAATGTATTCTCTAGGCTACTCATTGATTAGAATTTTCCACTAGAGGTACACAGTGGAAAACTACTACAATGGACGTGCAACGCAAAGCCTGAGTTATTGGTGTACCAAATAGTTACGGTACTATAATAGATATAGATATTTTTATCTGCTAAATAATATACTGTATAAGTAATAAAGTATTTTACATCTGCTATTCTTCATCCAATTTCATGATAACCATGAGCTGAAATTTATGACAGGTACAGTCTATGTTCAGACAGACAGAATTTTCTTTTAGGTGGGGCTGAAACCAGGTTTGTCCTATACTGTTGGTTTGAGGGGGGGTGTCAGGGGGGATGGAATAGCCAAATATCCCTCAAAATTTCAGGAGTGGCTGAAGCCCCCCCACTGGCGACGTGCCTGTGTGTCAGTTTTGATGAGTTATCAGTTAGATTTCTCTGTTTCTAGGCGATTTTCTCTGTTGTATAATCATTTCTTGGTAGTTCGGAACCCACCTAAAACTATAGGTTCAACTGATTAATAATCATCCAACTCATTATTCACGCACAGATCTCAGACCTATACCCATGCTCAGAAAAAAACTATTCGTAAGTAGCCTACTATCAGTAGTTGTTCTGGTTTTCTTTCTTTTAATTTAGGCTATCAGTAGTTGCATGAAGGTGATTCAGCCATTGATTTCTGATTGAGTCAAATATACAACAAATTATTAACCAATATTGATGACTAGCATTTTACCAGGTCTTCACCGGGAATCCAGTTTTAAGTATCTATTTTCTGGTAGATAACTTTATGGTAGTGGTCACAAAATTACAAAATTGGGAAGGGTGGGTGAAATTGCAGTGCTACTAGCCATACAGTTTAACTGTTTGAAAAGAGAAGTGCACACACACAAGCTTTGTTTTTTGACGCTGTGTAATTAGCAGCTGCAATATTGATACAGAACTAATCTGTTGCTCTTGCTTGTGACATATCGGCGTATCATTCACGTCAGCATCACTTCACTACTTCAGTGATGTAAAGTGTACCAGTGACGTATCATGTATCAGCTGCTCTATGAGTTTCCTGAGGCTTGATAGCACTATGATAGTCAACTTGATAGCAATATGAGACAGTTCAGTTTGTACCACAAATTCGATAAACAATAATTATTGTTTGGTTGTCTAATTATTAGATTGGATCTCCCACCACCCACCATTGATAGAATATAGAACCAGAGAGTTTCTAAATCCTAGAGTCTACGGTACGCCAAATCCTACTGAAAAACTGATGTTTCTTATTGACTTTAAAAAGAAAATATTCTTCCTCAGAATTTCTCTTTTTATGAGAGAAATTCCTCGTTCGTCTTCTTGTTTTCCTTCCAAGACTTTCCTCCAACAAGACCTTCTTACTCTTGGTCCCTTTATTCTCAAGTACTCTACAACACGCTATATCCCTCCTCCTTAAAGAACCACCTTTACCCTTTATGACTACTTTCTTCAAAATAAACACTACAGCTTTTTTCTTATCAAACGGGAATATAAGAGATCAATATTATTAGCTGTGCAGTTTGCTTTATTAATTTATTAAAAAAGACAAATAATAATAATGAATGCAAAGATGCATCACACGAATTTCAAAACTGCTGCCTTTACTAATTTTGACTGCAATTTAAATCTTTTTCAATTTTTTATGAAAGCGATTGAAGTATTTTCCATTGAAGAAAGTATTCTAACTCTAACCGCCCTAGAATTATCTTACTTTTTATTCATTTCTTGAGATCATGTGTCTTGACTTTCAGTAGTTAGTTCAATCTACATAATATGATATATTATATTGCTTATAATGTAATAATTATTGGGCCTATCATTACACAATGCAATTCAACCTATATTTATATCCATCCGTCAATCTGTCATCCAATCAATTTCATATTAATTCTCCCATACTTCACGGAGCCATGGAATTTTCATATCAAATTGATTTGAGTTTGTTTTTAAAATTCCCTGGAACAATCATCATATGGGATTGGGGAGCTTCTGGAATTCTTAATAGAATTCTAAAGATAGATAGACAAAAAGAACAGGGAAATGAGAAAGATTGAGTGAGAAATCTGGATGAGAACCTGTGTGGGATATAGTCGATCGATCATATTATAATATTATCATAATATTCAAATGCCGAAAGTAGCCTAAGGACAATGCTCGAAAATAAGCAAAAAAGAGACAATATTCATATAAATAATAAAATATCGACATCGACCTGTAGCTCATTTGAATACTTTTACGGCTTATTTTGTACTTATACGGAACTGTGGAGTGTAAACAAACGATTTTTTATCAGATAACATTTGGCAGTTATTCGTTGATTTCCAACTCCAGTTCAAGATCAGCTTCCTGTTTGATCTTTTCGAGGTCGATCGAGAGGAACGATCCTGGAGAAGTTGGTCAACTTCCTAAAAAAGGCTCAAAAACAAATTGAGTCAAGATGATGCGTTCAAATGAAGGATTAGTCAGATGACACTATTGTATCGAAATGTTATAAAACAATATTGGATATTTTCCGGGTAGTCGTACGGCCAGAGGCGGATTAATTTAGACTTTTGCCGCGTAGGCGCTAGCAGCAATCAGCCGATCTCCTTTTTTTTGGGGGGGGGGGGGGGGTTAGTTTCTGGGTACTATTGTTTACACGTTCACAGTGAAGGTAGAGAACAAAGAGTCCTCTAAAAATGTTATAAAGGTAACATGATTCATTTATTTTATAAGGGTAGGCTACTCTCCCGGAAATATTTTTCAAAAAATAATTATTTTTAAACCAAATTTTATATAAGAGTGATTCTAGACATGAATTCATCCATCACAACATTTCAGCCACTGTTATGTTTCAAAGTCAACTTTTTCTAGTTCTTTCGTCATTGCTAATGGAAAGTCCAGACCATTATTGATTTAGTAAAGAAATAACAGCAGGCCTATTTGGAAATATTTTATAGTTTTACAATTTTTGAACACTTACCTCACTTGTTTGGGATACCGTAAAAGGTACTTGATATTATCTTTCAATTGAGGGTTCGAGGTTAATCCCCATGTTTAAAAAATAATCGTTCAAAACCACTTTTTTAGTGTTTCCAGACATCTTCTTTAACTTTTAACGTTACAAGTCAAAATATTGTCTCTCAAAACTCCAATTTCAAAATTTATTTTGTCTCTGGTAGGTTCTTTGTCCCTGATCCTTCCCCATAGTTATGCCATTGCAAAGTCTAGTTTACACACACCATGATTTTGTGTTATGCTTTTTCAAAAATAATCTATGAATCCCACGCTGTTATGCTTATTTTTGTTTTTACAGTGCGATGCACTAAAAATCTAGCCTAAAACCAATGAAAAGTTCATGGAATTATGCAAAAACGAAAGTATCAGGCTATAATTGATAAACTCTGGAATCAGATTGCTTTTGTGTTTTAACATGGTTTTCTTTCGACTTCAGTAATATTCAGGTGAAGATATTTCACCATAGAGTTATAATAATTACAATGGTTGTACAGAGCCACAGTAGTTCTTGCAATTACAGAGCCGGCCTGTGGAGGACAGTTACTGTAGGTTAACCTGTTACTACGAAAAATTATACTTGAGGCCATCACGCAACGGTGTTTTGTAACTCTCTTTCTTCAAGATTAACTTTCTGCATATAAATATTTTTTTAACGATAACGGAAAAACTTCCAGAAACCGCCGTCCCCTAAATTTTGCCGCCCTGGGCTGCAGACCCCTCCTTAAATCCGCCACTGCCTAGTGCCTACGGCTCAATTATTATAGCATTGAAGAATCAAAATCGAATCAAGCTTATCCACTTCTTATATTATTTTACTCATAAAATTGATTTATTGAGATTTTCCACGTTGTTAACAAGTTAACATCAGTCAAAGACTGCGGACATTGAGAATAGCATCAGGCCTATCTTGTTATCATTTTACAATTGAATTACACTTATTGTGATTTCGGCTTCCAAAATAGCTCAAAATTTATTATTCTTATTATTTTGAGCAATTTCTCTTAACCTTCATAATAGACTAATATAGTGTAGTAGATAGTGAATCATATACTGGTACCATATTATTTCCAATCATTATAATATAATAAATGACGCTTATCGAAAATGCTTTAGATTTTTTACCAAGCAATAGGCACTTATTACTTTAATTTTAATTAAAAATGAGCTTGGGAAAATTTGCAGATGCTCTGTAATGTAATTCAGTTCGGTAATAATCGTTGCAAAGCATTGGTGAGCTACAACTTTAACAATAATAAGCATCATTGTCATAATTCTGAACAAGAATTCTATTATTACTTTCGTGGTGCATCATATATATGAGTCTTATACAAATTTAAACAATTATTGACACATGCATTTAAAAACATTTCTAGGTTAATAGTCTACCGTTATAGCCAAATATAGCAAAAACACAAGTTATCTTCCATCTTGGATATTTTGGACGCTCATAGGCCTAATTTCTTTGGTGTTCTGCCAATACGGAAATATAATACAAGTTTAAAAATAACCAAATAATCGAATCAATTTTCTTCAGTAAAATATCTGTTTGAATCATGTTTTGGTAGAAACCAGTTTGAGCGCATGACATTGCACGTAATTTATCACCAAGGAGACATGTCTTGATGAACTCTAGAAGATAGTCGTTCACTTTTGAGTACCGCTAGCCAAAATGCCTCTTACTCCACTTCATATGTTTAAACAGCTTTTCTGAAGATTATATTAAAATTTTTGATGAGGATGTTGGAACAAATTTTATGTTTAATATTGTTAGGTGATGAGCTTTTGATAAATTGATACAGGCTGTTTATATGAATAAGCATACATTAAATTTAATGGAATCTGATGTTCCAGAATACACCAAACGATTAGACAAGCTAATAGTATTATTGTATAGATGTGTTCAAAAAATGTTACATATTACAAACTGAATATTTTCAAAGTGGAACAATGCAAGTTTTTCCAAAGGTTTGTAATTTTTTACAGTTTTCATAAAAATTATGCTTTATATCTTCACTTCAGTGAATAATTCAGTGATTATTTTTGTTTTCTTTTTCCATTCAAGGTTGTCTCCTATTTAGTGGATTCAACACTGGGCTACAGGGATCATGTTTTGAGTTGTGATATTAAAGATTGGAAGAGCCTTGGAATTGAAAAAATTGTCATTGTTGTATCGAGCCAATATCTATCAGGAGTGGCCTTTTACTGGTCTGAATTCGAGCCATTTTGAATGTTAAAAATAAAGTTCACCACAGGACAACTGATAGCGATTGGATTCAAGAGAGGTTCTTTATCTAAGGATAAGTTCTATTGTCATGCTATATCTCAAAGTCTTTAAAGTCCTACTTTCATTCAGCCTGATAATTAATCTGGTGATTTCTTACTGATTCCTTGCACCACATGATGTTATTCAGTGGCGTACCGATAATGGAGCGAGTGGAGCAGTCGCTCCAGGGCGCAAGGCTCTGAGGGGCGCACCGTTCTTGAGAGAAAATTGCCTTTTACTTACAAAAAATGTATTACTATAATGAAGGCCAAAAGGGCAAAATGCAACACAATTTTAATAAACCGTATGTAGCCTATACATCGCTACGCATTACTAAAAAGAACACATTCATGTCAAATGAATGAAATCGGTTCATTGAATGAAAGAAATCGGTTTAATGAATGAAAGAAATTGGTTCATGAGTTTGGCCGTAAATGCTTTACTAACAGACAGAATGCAAAACGGTCGAATCAAAAGTAGTAAATAGTCTAAAGTAGCAAAGCCAAAACAATTTATACTGGGTGACAAAACGTTAGGCTAGAATGACAGGGTTCCAACTAACAAAATCATGTATTTTTAGGTATTGGTATGAAAAGGTTCCATTTGATCTTCTCTATTGTTTATTCTAACAACTAGTGCTGTATAGTGACGCAATTCTGAGTTATGAGAGTGCCAAGGTTCTATCTGTGGTCAGAAAATGAAACAAAATAGAATGAAATGGTTCTATCTGTCAGATAGAACTTTGTCACTCAACAACAAATAATATGTTTGTGTGTTTGTGAAACAAGGTTCCAACTGCATCAGCTGTCTGTTTATTTCGACTCTAGCTAGCACTCTTACTAGTGAAGAGGTTATGTTTGTTTGATTGTTTTGTTTTATATTCTAATCATAATCATGACTACAATCGAAGAACTGAGACGTCTTGTTATGGAAGTTTTAAGTGAAGATGAAGAATTAGAAGACTCGAGTGATTCATACAAACCATCATCCCAAAGTAGTGATCAAGATTCTGATGAAAATGAAGAAAATCATAGCAGGTAAGCTACACCAGCTTATGTGTGTTTCTGGCTTAGAATGACAATATCTTTTATTTTCAGTAAATGGAAATAACCAGACTATTAAAGCTTATACAAAATCAACAAGGGTAGCTCATTCAACTAGTTTCAATGAAAATTGGTCAAAACTTTGATATACCTTCTCCGAAATTTATTCAGTGTAGAAATCGATTTATTCATTGATATTAATGATCTCTATTTAAATTTTTGATATAAGTTAAACAAAACTGGTTGAGAAAGTACAACACATTCTACAAGTAGATAGCCTATTATCCTAGTGTTATGTAGGGCCGTAATATTTTGTGTTTAATAAAGAATGTCGTTTTTTTCATTATTTATTTAAACTAATTAACTAATCAAACTAACTGTTAGGCTAATCAAAAAACCTGTATAATAAGCCTTATGATAGAACGATAAAATCCATGTCATCTTGATCAATAAATAAATAAATAAATTAATTAATTTGGTTATTGTTCTTTCGATTTTAACAATCATTGTATTATTTTTGGTGGAGGCACTAACCAACTTCTGAAAATAGTTGGCATTTGGCCTTGTGATTTTCTTTAATATTGTGATCTTTTTTTTCAGGCAAAGAAAGAAAGCAAAGCATATTCCAGAGAATGCAGCAGTTCCAGGGATGTCAAAATCAGCATTGTTGCCCAGTGAACAGAGTGACCTCCCATCGTCTTCAACCAGTGTCATCTATGAGGCTATATCAAATGATGAGGTCGGTTTGCCTACAAATTTGGTTGTGGAAGAGGCTAATGAGCAGGTAATCACAAATACAAAACCTCCACCTGTGAAGAGGAAGAAAAGAGAAGTATCTTCGTGGAAAAGCCACAAGCGTTTTGTAAGTCACCAGAAGGGGGAATCTTATATTAGCCGTAGAGGAGTTGAGGTGCCTGCAAAACAAGTACAAAATTTCAAGGATTGTGTGCACGGTTGTAAATTCAAATGCGGGATTTCTATAAGTCAAACAGAAAGACAAGCTCTGTTTAAAGCATATTATGAAATGGATACAAATGGGAAGAATCACTATATTTTGAATACAACTACAAAAACTCAGACTGATAGGCCCAAAAATAAGAACAGAGATTCTTACAAAAAATTTACTTTTAGATACTACTTTAATGTAGGAAGCCAAAAAATACAAGTGTGTAAAAAGTTTTATTTGGGGACCCTTAATGTTTCTCAAAAACCTGTATACAATGTACATAAAAACAAGGATGTGTTAACAAACACGCCTAAACTAGACGGTCGGGGTAAAAGTGCCCAAAGTTCACGAAGCCTCAATGAACAAACAAAAGACATTGTAAGAAATCATATACAATCCTTCCCCACTATTGAGTCCCACTATTGTAGGGCCACAACAAAACGTAAATATTTGGACCCAAACCTAAATTTGGTTAAAATGTACAATCTTTACTCAGAAATGTGTAAGGAACAGGATATTTCTCCTGTTAAGTTAAGTATGTATCGACATATATTTGTTACTGAATTCAATTTAGATTTCCACATTCGAAAATCAGATCGCTGTGATCTTTGTGAGGAGTTTAGAGTTGCTTCTTCTCATAATATTGTTACGGATGAAATGAAAGTCAAGTATGAAATGCATGTGGAGGAAAAGAATGCTATGCGAGAAAACCGTAAAAAAGACAGAGACAATAAATTGGTGCCAGTGCTCTGCTTTGATTTGGAGAATGTAATTGCCTGTCCAAGGGCTGAGATTAGTTAGTTTTTCTACAAAAGAAAATTAAATACATACAATATGACAGCCCATTTTTCTATCAGTAAGACCATTTACTGTGCATTGTGGACTGAGGCCACAGCTGGACGAACTGGTAATGACTTGGCCAGTGCTGTCTATAAAATTTTGAATCAAGTGGCCCTGGAGCATGATTTCACAGAGCTCATATTATGGAGTGATTCTTGTGTTCCGCAAAATAGGAATTCATTCATTTCTTGCGCGGTTCTGAATTTTATACATGCAAACCCAACTGTACAGCGAATTACTATGAAGTACTCAGTACCAGGTCACTCATGCATACAGGAGGTAGACAATGCCCATAGTCTCATTGAAAAGGGCATGTCACATAATGAGTTCTACTCCCCTCTTGGCTTTATAAGAATTTTAAAAGGCTTGAACCGTCAAAATCCAATCAGAGTGCTTCAAATGAGAGACAACGATTTTCTTGACTTCGGCGCATCCTCTAAAGCGTTGAACTTTCAGTTAATTCAATTTTTTAAGGTTTCAGTGTTAACATTCACACAATCACTGCATCAGGTAATGTACAAAACTTCTTTCTTGCAAGAAAATGATGTCACAGTAAACTTGAGGTTTACTGCCGCTTCCAGAAAAGGGAGGAAAACCGAAAAGTCAAAGAAGAGGGAGCAAGAAGCCAACATTCCAATCTGGAGATTGATCAAGCCTAAAATACTTCATTCTAAGGTAACGCTACCAGAAGATAAAGTGAAGGACATCAAATCAATGTTCAAATTCATGCCCTTACAAGACCGTGAGTTTTACTCCACTATTTTGAAACTGTAACATTCTCAAGGAAACATACGATTTTTGTATAAGAGTAGTTTATACAATTTTGAGTAGATTTATACAATTTTTGTCCACCTAAAAAAAGAACAGTTTCAATAAATTTTTTGTCATAATATTATACCAGTATGATTATTTCAAAAGCCCTTTTGTACAACACCTAGTTCATAGATTTTATTACTCAGTTTTCCTTTGTAAATTTAGGAAATGATCTAACAAGTCATTACAGTTGGTATGAAAAGGTTCCATCTACCACATAGAACCTTGTCGCTTATAAAATATTCAGTATTGAAAGTGACAAGGTTCCAACTGCAAATATTTTTCTTCATAAATCGGTTGCTATGCAACTAAACTTGAAAAAAATCAGCCCTAAGCTTTTTAAATACCATATTAACAAGCCTGTAAACTAAAATCAAGCTTTTTTTAAAAAATACTCATTTGATGTAATGTTGAAACTTAGTGGGCTGTTCTCTCAAAACTAGGTTGTGGTTAGTTGGAACCTTGTCATTCTAGCCTAACGAAAAGGTATAACAATTTCAAGTAATTGAATGAAGACGGAATTTATTCTGAAATAATAAATCCACTATAGAAGTTCAATGGTTTTTGTATTAACAAGAACAGGACTGAAATACTTCACTTTTGAATCCTACTTCCAAAATAAAGAAATTTTTTATAGGAATGACAAAATTCTAGAAAAATAACTGCAAATAAATTGATAGAAAAATTAAAAAAATCAAAAACAAGATGTTTGGAAATTGATTAAAGTAGAATCTGGCCTGGCAAAAAATCCTTCATCTGAGATTCGCATCTCTGACAAATACGGCCTAGTTAGAGGCGGGATTCTTTAAATGACCACTATATTAAAAACAGTCCAATCGGGTGGTTGAGTGTGAGACCGATTTTTTTTTGGTGGGGGGGGGGGGGGAATTGTAAGACGCTTCCGCTCCAGGGCGCTTGAAACCTCGGTACGCCACTGATGTTATTGAATCATAAAATACAAGCAAGCTTAAAACAAGCTCATTCAAAACAAGCAAGGATATTTACATCTTAGGCATATTGTAGGTCATGTACGATACATTTAAAAGGCTGTGTATATCTGTAGTTGATGAGCAATATTGTAATAATGTAACATAGTAGTGTATGAAGAAGTCAAGGTAGTTCGCTGTTACTATCGGTGTCACTAATGACTGCACTGCATGGAGCCGTGTTTTGTTCACCTATCAACAAGTGGTTTTGTTTGGTTGTCAAAGAAATTTGACAGGAGAATTACCTACTAAAGAAATGTACGGTACTGTATTATACATCATGAGATAAGAATCATCATGGACGACGTCTTGAAGAAATATTCATCTATCTTTACTTAAACTGAAGGATAATTTTCTTTACTTCCAAAACGGATTTGTTGTTTTGATCAAGAAAACAGCAAAGTAGCAACCATGAAATTAGGTGGATGAAAAGGGTTCAGGTGGTACAAAGAGAAGTTACGAATTCACATCAACAGTACACAAATCGATGGCTCCGTGTGATCATTCATGCTGATGAGAATTCAGCACTTCTTTTTGAATTGGCATAATTACTAAAAACATTGCAATAATATAATTCTCATCAATCAACTAATCTCGTTCTATCTTTAATTTTTTTGGGAATTTTAGTTTTTTATTTCAATCTTAATAAGAACGAATACGTGTTGAAGAAGAAACAAACAGAAAAGTGTAACCTAATGAGTTCATGAATGATAGCCTAAATACTAGTAGGTATTATCCAATATTACAATAAATAAATAAAATAAATAAAATAAAATAAATAAAATAAAACAAATAAAATAAATAAAATAATTATAAAATAAAGAAAATAAAATAAAGAAAATGAATAAAATAAAATAAATATTATCCAATAAGATATCCTACATCAAAAAACTGCAATTCGTAGAATTGGCATTGAAAAATATGGAGTACCTATTTGGAATTATGGCAGAAGACAGAATGGCGAAACCAAGGAGTTGTTGTTTCACTCTAAAGAATATTGACAGTTGACATTGAACAAAACATTACTGACGGGCAAACTGGCCTTCTGACTGAAATTACTTGCGTAATTATGTGATAACATTGAATCATAAGTTCTTTAAATAAATGCAATAACATAATGTGCATAAATATATCCAGATAACGGTACAAATTGGAACGATTTCACTCACCATAGATGGATCATGGAATATTGCTGAGTTGCTTTTCAAGATAGAAAACTAATTTCCAAAATTCTTATTTTAATAGAGAAGACAGCAATAACCTCAGTAAAAAAATTGCTGGCTATCACCCAAGAAATATTGAGGTTAGATGGTCAAATAAAATACCATATTAAAACTTTTCTCAGAAATTATCATAAAAGAATTCATTAATGAATGTACTACTGATACATAAGGTGAGTCAAATTATTCTTGCAAACTGCTATTATCAAAATTTTTCTTTTTAGTTTTTGTTTAACTAGAGAAATTTCAGCCTACTCGTTTTTTCATTAATTGATTATAAAAATCTGCCTCAGTAAACAGTAATTATAATTTGATTTGAATAACTGGTTTTGAAATTTTTTCAAGCCATAAATGATAAATGCAAGCTTTTATTTCTTTATTATGCTCTTATAAATTATCTATCTTATTTTCATTGTTTTTTCACGAACCTCAAAATTTCCAGGTGTTGACAAATTCAATCCCACCTCATTTCATCTATACAATGTCGCCTCTGATACATTTCATGTCTCTTCAACAGTGATTGTGCCAATAGTGATAATAATTTTCCCTTCTTAGTTATTTTATTTTTTGGAAAGAGTATGTGTGTCCTTTACTGAATGCTCGATAACTAGAATAATTATGAACATAAAAAAATGCTTGTTCTCAATAATCATTATCATATAATGATTAACAGAGGCTATTTTTTTGTTAATCTGCGTTCAAATACTTTGGATAAACGTTCATGTTGAAATGTATTTGGTCCGGGCAGCTTGTTCTATGTTTTTCCTATGAAGTCTTTGAAACAAATCATAATTTCTTTGTGATACCGTACTTGTGGGTAAGTGATAAAAGAGTTTGTTACTATCACAATTTATTCATTTGCTTTTTACTATTCAATTTCTTGCGTAATATCTTATACCTTACTCCTATTCAGCCTATTTCCTTATTTAGTCTATCCTATTATCAATATAATTTACTAAACACCGCGTGACATACAATTCATACAAAACAAAAGCTAGGACTCCAACAATGATTGAATGACATTCAGATTTGTGCATTTATTTCGCAAGCAAGAATCGTTCAATAAGAAGCTTGAAGCAGCTAGTAGAAAAACTGGATGAAGTGTATGAGCAGTTACACCTTACATAACAGATTACTACCCGCAGCGATTAGCGGGAGAAAGTGTTGACTGGCGTCCTTGACCAAGACTCAGTTCCAAGGTCAGTGGAAAGGAGGTCAAGACTCAATACTGGTGTACTATTCTCTATTTTGATGGCGAGGGGCGATGTACTTTGTTCTGCTCACAATTTCTTCTGTATGAAAAACTTGTCTCGTTATAACATCAGGCTCGATCAACCCTAATTATAGAGGAGACTTGTTTTGCTGTTGAGATTAAATGCTTCATGTTTATAAATCAATCACCGATGTAATAATTACTGTGATCATTACAGTAATTTTGAAACACCTTCACTTTTTTTCTCATTAAGAGTTTTTACTACATATTTGAGTTCTAAACAATATTAGAGGGCGTGCTCAAAATTGTTCATCACTTCTTATTCATCATTCAAACGTGCTTTTTAAACTTTTTTGTACAAAACGCTTTGGGCAGTTTAAATCGTATGATCAATTTCAACCTCAAGACTAGTTACAGACTTGAATTTTGAATAAAACTCAAGACTAGATGAAAGTTCTATAATATTGTTTCTTTTTCGGAGGTTGAATCCCACATAGGTCTGAGACTTCTGCGTGGGTAATGAATTGGATGATGGTGAATGATTATTCTATGTTTGTTGAATGTTTGTTCTATTATATTGCCGTCTTTTTAGAATTTTGATAACTCTTCCCTCGATCTCTTGGATCATGAAAAAATTTCTCCAACTTAGTAAAGCATTAGTAAATCTATTGCGTTATATTGTAATGGGCAGAATTATTAGTGCAAAATGTTCCTGTCCTGTTTGTTTACTTGTGATGAAGTTGTGTAGGTAATCAACCTAAAAGTAGTTGAAGTTTTAAGATTCTTGTCAACTTTTAAAAGCTTGTCCACTATAGTATGGACAATACCCACCCTCACTGCAAAGGTTTGATCACTTGATCAGCTTTGATATAATATATTTGTAATGGTATTTAGTATCGAGTAAAATCAAGAGATTTTCTCACGGCTCTAGATAGTAGGCAAAGTGTTTCAGTAGTTTTCAGTGTATTGAAACACTGAAATTGGATGGAAATTCATCGAGTTTGCATTTGGATGAATAATTGAATTGTAGTGTTTTTCAATTACTTTCATAACACAGATAGACGTGCTACTCCAAATCCTCTGAACCTACTATAGGGTAACTCATTTTTTTTAAACAAAATGACTGGTGTGAAACAACAAGAACAGGGCACTAATACAATAAAATACACTAATTTTGGGTTGCGCGACTTTACGATCACTCTGTATAATAGCCTAGTTTGCTACGTATCCGCTCTCATGGAACCAATCTGGGTTCTAGATGTCACAGAGCCCAGATTTTGATCAGTTTTGGAATACTTCAGTACAAAACTATTGTAAACTTGAGAAAAATACCATGGCCACTTTATTTAATATAAAGTAGGTTATTTGAGATACTGTTATTTATAACAAACTGTCAACTTCACAGATTTTTTTCTCCCACAACTAGACTTATTTTTCTAATAGACATTAACATTATTTTTAACATAGTTATAGGCCTAGTGACCGGAATAGGATTGCTAATAAAATTGCCTGATTTGAAAACGAAACTGCAAATTTCGAAATAGTCAATTCACGCAATTTCCTTGAAAACACTTCACAAAGCGGAGGTAGAATGTCAGTTACAATATTTCCGCTTCAGTGCCTTGTGCTGACATAGGAAACAAAGGAAAAAGTGAAAACCTTTCTCTTGAATCAGCCAGTTCTTATTTTTTATTACATAGTAAAAATAATTCCATAGGGATGAGACAAGGTAATATTGGGTGAGAGGTAATGTTTTGATAATTTATTTTACCATTCTCCAGAATAGAACATAAATAAAAGATGCAATATTGAATACATAATGATAATACTGAATTATAAAATAATAAATTTTCGAAAAAATTTAACATGAATTCAGACACCTTTCCAAGAGCCCATCGTATTCGTAAAAAACATCTAAAAAGAATCCAAATTTTTCAAAAGGAAACCTAACACGAATTTATTATCAAGTGTCCGTCCGTCCGTGCTCTTTTGAAACTTGGAATGTAGCTTCCTCATATTCCATGTGAAATAGCCATCGATAGCTATCTATTTTGGAGCTTGGGGTCGAATATAAAAATAATTATTATGATGTAAAACAGATCTCCAATATAGGCTCTAGGTTAGTTTTGGCTAGTGAAAACCAAAACATTGGACAGCTGGTTCATTTCGAATACAAAAAATAAAAGAATATTACAATAGCTGATATTAGCTTAACAATTACCCACTTTATTTTTACAGTGCAAGCATTGACGTTTTTATTGTTAATTGTGTTTAAATTTTCTCTTAAATAATTTTAAATCGTCGAATTGAAAAAAAAAAAACAGAGAAAATATTGATGCATTATATATTATGAAATTTGTTGAACAAGAGGAAAAAGAAGAAACAAAACTCTTTTCCAGGACTGCCGATGTGCATTTTTTTGTGAGTTGGGAAGCATTATGATGTTTATACAAATCAACGAAGTTTAATGGTGCATGTATGTCTATCAGCACAACTTGTAATAATAATAATTATTTCATGTAAATTCGTGGGGTCCTTGGATACATTGGTTTATTTTACGTAAATTCGTCTGGTCCTTGGATACTCCGTTGTAAACTTGAGACAAGTTTACAGTAATAATGGTTTATTACTGAAAGGTTTGCTTGTATTGAGGTGATTGGAAGAGCTTCAACACAACTTCTTGAACAAATTTAAAATTAGCCTGAATTAATAGTTCCATGAAAAGAATCGATTTGGATGTATATCTCATATGTATAATTTATGTTAACTTTTTTGGTGAATTTAACGACTTGCAATCAATTCTTGATTAAAAATTGCCTGCAAGTCGTTAAATTCACCAGAAAAGTTAATATTAAGAACGCTGTTCGTCATGGAACAAGAAATCCAGGAATATAATTTATGTGTCATAGTTTAAAATTAGTTTTAAGAATATCTTGAATATTCATGGTTTTGTTGTAACAAAAAGCTGTTTCGAAATGCTTTTGATTTAGCAAAAAGCAATTGAATTACATCATGTTGACAATGCATTGCTCCGAATGATCTCAGACCCATTTATTTATACGGTACGATAATGACTCAAGATTATCATAACAAATAGTCTATATTTATAAAAATGGAAATTAGAAAGTAAACTTGTGTTCTTATTTCTCTGATCTTGATCCTCAAGAGCTACAGTCGTTATCTTATAATTCTTCCGAATCCATGTCTGTAGACCTATCTCAAACTATCCCTGAAACTATGACTATTCTTTTTTTATCTTTGTTTGAAGGTTATATTGTCGTTTTCCTTGAAATTCTCATTTGAAGTTTACAACCGTGTTCTTTCGAACTACCAAATGTTGAAAAGTAAAATTGACAGTCTAGGTCTAGGTCATTGACTCAGCCTCAAAGTTCTAAGTTCGCGTTCGGAATTTTCGTACGAACTGGTAGGTCTCCACCATGGAACCAGTTTGCTTGAGGAATGTGACTGGCTGATTGCTATGTTATGTCAGATTAGCAGGGAACAGCATTTATCGTGATTGAATATTTCAGTGTCGTGGGAGAACATAGACTAACAACAGTAGTAATACCATACCCATAGACCAATGTCGACAGCAACAACATACCCTTAAACACCGATCGACTTCACGCCATTCATGCTACACCATGAGAGATGAGACGATGGAATTGTGTAGCCTACGTGTCCGCGACATTGTTGTGTATAGCCTAAAATAGGGGTTCCCCACGTTCTAGCAACTGCGTACCACCTGAAGGTTTTTGAAGATATCGGCGTACCACCATCACCGGTCTGGGGGGGTGTAGAAAGGGTTACCAACCCTTTCCGAACATGGGTGTTCCCACGAACTTTCCGAACATCTTAGTAGATTGACAGATGACATGACTACCTGAATATTTTGACAGGCGAATATTCCGTACAGAACTTGACCAGAGAGATGCTTTCCATTTTATTGTTTGGATTATGATTAAATCGACCAGTGGAGGCGATAAGGCCCCCGCGGACCAGGCCCGTTCTTTTCTCTCACCAATAATTCTAACTAGCCTGGTTTATTCATGCCATTACTTGAATCGACCTGATACTTATACTCAAACCCACCAAATTTACTTAGTATTGTTAATGTGAGTTAAGAACAGGCCTGGCCCGCAGGGGCCTTGTCGCCTCCATTAAAACTGTATATAAGGTGTTTAATAACATAACATGTCACTAGTAAGAAAAATGTCAGCGGCGAATAAGCACCTAATATAAAAACAAAAAAAGTTCAAAATTTAATATGAAATTTGAATTTAAAAAGTGTTGGCCAAAAGTTGTAGGGTACGGCTGTCTAAAGCTGTGGAAGTTATACCTTCCCAAGACAAGAATCTTCTTCTTCTTCTTCTTCTTCTTCTGGCATTCAAGGATTAGGCATTATTTGCCTGTTCTGACTCACAACCAAAATTATCTTTTAAAATTTATTGAAATTAACATACATTTATTGCCATCTCTTGAGTGGCCTTCCAACATCTCTTTTACCTTGTGGTCTATATAATAGAGTTTGTAGTGGAATTCTCCATGCTGGCATTCTCTGAACGTGTTCCTTCCATTCTTGATGATACTGAGCAACTTTATCCTTTAGGTTGTATACATTCAGCTCTGCACGAATATCCTCATTCCTTATGTGATCTCTTCGATCACAACCCTTTGTACGATGTAGGAATCTCATCTCTGCCACCTGAATTTTGCTTTCCTGTGGCCTGGTGGTGATCCACGATTCACTACCGTAGAGGAGTATTGGGGGCAGCCATTACTTTGTAGAACTTTATTAAAGTTTCTTTTCTTGCTTTTCTCCTAAGGGTTCGACTGATATTACCGCATATTGACTGGAATTTACCTATCTTTTTCTCTACATCAGAATCACCTTTGAAGCTGATGTCACAACCCAGGTAGTTAAAGTGTGATACCTGTTCCAGTGCTCTATCATCTATCACAATCTTGAATCTGACAGGATATTTGCCAGAGAATGCCATAACTTTGGACTTATCAATTGAAATTCTAAAATTATAATCTTTACATATTCCACTTAAAAGGTATACTGATCTCTGGAGCTCATTTTCATTCTCTTGGATTATCCACAAATCATCTGCAAATAACAACGCATTCAGGTAATTGTCATCATTTAATTTGACTCCTGAAGCCACTTTACATTTCCATTTCTTGAAAATATAGTCAATAAATATATTGAACAGAGTGGGTGATAAATTACACCCTTGTCTTACTCCTTGATTTATGGGCATATCATGTAGTCTTCTCTTACCTGTATTAATCACAATTTGCGTGTCATTGTACAAACTTTTAATAGTATTTATTAGGTGACGTGGATATCCTTCTTCCCTCAGAATGTCCCATAGCTTGCTGCGATCGACTCTGTCAAAAGCTTTTTCAAAGTCAATAAATGCCATATGAGTTTCCAGCTTATATTCTCTTCTTTTATCTATTATCCATTTAACTGAGAATATATTATCAGAGCATGAGCGACCCATTCTGAATCCATTCTGTTCTTCATTCAGGATCACTTCAGCAATATTCTTGACTCGATTATTAATTATTCTGGAATATATCTTGTAGCCAACATTTAATAGACTTATACCTTGATAGTTCTTGCACTCATTGCGCTTACCCTTCTTGAAAAGAGAAACTACTTCAGCTCTTTTCCATTCATTGGGAATCTGATATCTATTCCAGCATTGATTCAACAGGTGTAGTAGCCTCAATTCTAAAAACAAACCACCATATTTAAAAAGTTCTCCAGTCAATCCATCCAGTCCAGCAGCTTTCCTGTTCTTCATAGCTTTCAGTGCTTCATGTAACTCTTCGATCATTATTTGATCTACAGAGTCGCTGGTACATGTTTCAGGTGGTTCATTTAATGGGGCATTTTCATTATACCACAAGCTTTTGTAATGTTGCTCCCATTCCTTATCTTCGATGAGGTCTAATGAAGCATTATCTTTTTCTACCGTGTTGAAAGATCTCATTATTTTATAAGCACATTACTGTCTGCCATGGACATCATTTTCGATCATACTGATGAATTTATCCCAAGAGTCTTCATGAGCCACTCTGACAACTTGTTTTGCATGATTTCGTTTTCTAGAGTAATTGTCTCTGGCCTCTTGCGTCTTCTTCTGCAAAAACTCAAGGTATGCTTTTTGTTTCTCCCTGATCGCTTCTTCTATATTGGAGTTCCATATTCGCAAGCAACATTTACCTCTCTGTATCATTTTTCTACCAAGTGCCTCAGCTGCAGCTTTCTGTATGCATGATGTTATGTTACACCATTCAGAGTTAATATCATCCTCAGTTGGAATCAGCAATAGATTCTCCAGCAATCTTTTCTGGTAAAGATTCCAAATGCTGTCCTCCTGTAGAAGGTTTACTTTGAAAGCTTCATCCCTACGTTTTTGACATTTTTTCACTTTTCTCCATTTTCTGAGAATCAGAATCTTGCTCAACAGAAGATAGTGGTCACTATAGATATCACATCCTCTATAGACTCGCATATCCTTAACCAGACTCTTCATTTTGTCATTAACTAGGATATAGTCAATAATGGATCTTAAACCTCTGGCATTCCAGGTATATTTATGAATATCCCTTTTCCTGAAAAACGTGTTTGTTACTTTGAGGCCATTAAAGGAAGCAAATTGTCGCAGCTCTTGACCATTGTGATTGATTACAGTCTCCCCAAAAGAACCTACTACACCTGGTATAGGGATGTTGCCAACTCTTGCATTGAAGTCTCCAATGACAGCAACCTGGTCTGATCTATTAGTCTTATCCAGTATCTTCTGGAGGCTGTCATAGAAAGCTTCACTCTCCTCTTTCTTTCCTTCATCTGGTGCATATATACCAATCACTGTCAGATATCCTCTTTCAATTTTGAGCCTTAAGGATATTATTCTCTCATTTATAATAGTATAATCCGTGATATTGCTCTTCCATTCATTACTAACAAGAATAGCCACGCCTGCACTTGCTCTCTGATTCTGTGGGACTCCTTTATAAACCATCCAATAGTCTCCCAGATCCTTTGTACCTTGCAACTTCGGTACCTTGTACCGACAAGAATCTTAAGAATGTAAATTATTCTATTACTGTGTGTAATAATTTGTAATGCTGATAATATTGTTCAATACTATCAAGTTATAGCCTATTGCATACTATTTTACTTCTAATGTATATTGCATGCTGGGAATGGAGATTAGAAGTTTTTAAGGAATTATGATTATGAAGAATGTAAAGTTATCACTTCATCTTAGTTTAACCATGTGGCTTCAAATTTAGAGCATTATATTTTTGTTATAGTTCGTTTAAAATAGATGTTTTTATTCAGTTGATGAATTTAATAGTCTAGTTAATGATATAGTGGTAAAGCATCAATGCAATTTTAAAAGCCAATTGAAAAAAAATGTTTGGAAACATTAGCCCAATAGCCTGAGTCATAGAAATTAGTGATCGAAAAGTATTCTATGTAAGTCATGTAATTGACAAAACCTGACAAAGTATTACAGACAAAACGAATTTTGAGGGCTATTCCTAATCAAGCATGCTAGGCGAAACATTTATTGTGATTGTGACAAGCTATGAATTCAAATCAAGCATATCTCATTCAATCAAGCCGTAGTTGGCACTTGTACCTTACAGGAAATCAAGCCCCTGATTATTCTGATGAAGCGGCTAGCTACACGTGGTTTTTTATTTCGTTTATTTTTTTTCAATCTTGTCCCCTCTAATCAATCCTTTTTCATTAAAAGAAGAATATTAATCATTTAGTGAAATGTAGTGTCTTGCTACCAGCATTAGGTGTCTGTAAATCTCAAAATGTTAAATTAATATCAAGTTATTTTGGCTTCATATGTCGTTCAAGATTATTGCAATTATATTTAATTGCTATTGATTTTTTAAGTTATGCTTTATAGGAATTAAAATTTTATTCAATTACGCCGTATTTGGCACTTACATACTCAATCAGACAAGAATAGATGCCGAAATTGTTATTCATTCAAAATTTGAATGTGATAGTGAAAAAGTATGAACTTTAAAATTAAGTATATATTCATGTAGGCCTATTTGTGTTTATTTAAAGTTCGTGGAATGACTTATCGGAAGTTACACACTAGTTATGAAAGCAAATGCAGCGTTTAAAGAATGATTCAGAAGAAGCTCATCGAAAAGAATGAATCATTGACATAGGCCTATATTCATAATCATGATGACTAGCTAAGTAATTTTATACTTTTAATTTTTTCCATTGATGAGCACAACACAAAGACTAGCCCATTTTAATTTATAAATGTGTAGTAATTACGACAATATTGATATCCGCAAATCTGTATCGAATCAAGTCACTCAATTTAATTAGCTTATTGGCCAAAATGGTTTGTCATCCCATCTACCTAGCCGGGCATGATTCCTCTGCTGGCATTAAGCTGATTAGCTGATTGGATTCAGTGTATTCGCTCTCGAGGGTTGAATATGAAATCATTAGGCCTATTAATCAATTGTTATTCAAGTTTGTGTTTATTCAGTGCCTAGTCAACCTAGGAAGATAACATTTTTATTAGAAACCTGATCTATAGATCAAAACCAGAGATAGATAGACACGGAAAAGAATGGATGCCGAAATTGTTATTAATTTAAATGTGATAGTGAATAAAATATATTTATGGACTTATGTATTTAAAGGTCTATAAAGATCATTACGTTTCAAGCAGAAATGTGACTGGCTTGCAGATAAAACGTGGTTCACCTTCTGGGCGGGTGATTCTCGAGAGAACAGACACTTCCTACACTAAAGAATTAAATTAATTTTATCCAATGCAAAATGCTTTCCATTCTAAAGTGCCATTCCCTTTGCCCGGTCTGGTTGTTGCTTGTCTTTTGGAACTGGTTTTGTAGATTGGGCATGTTGACTGGCCATATCTCAACATTTTCTACGCCTTAAAAATATTGAATACGACTATTGCTCATCGATGGATGATGTTCATATATCTATTGTTCATCTGATCTACATAAGATTCACGTAATAAGAAAATCTTTCAAGAGACTTCTATCACAAAATAAATGTCTGTCTGGAAAGCTTTTAGTGATAGACAAATGTTTGTGTACGCACCTATCAATCAATATTCGCTTCTATTCAAAATAATCATAATGAGTCAATTTATCAGCATCCATTATGCATTTTCTTTGTCGATCTAGTTTATGCTAATGATTTCACATAATCATGTTTGGTCTTTTCCACATTCTAACATTATCCATAAGAATCTAATATCAAAACTGACACTGTATTTCTATGTAATATATGATTATCATTCACTTTTACTGGAGATACTAGAGGGATGCATTCCACTTCTAAAGAGAAGCTTCATCAGTCTGAGTTTACTAAGGCTGTGAGTTTACTTAGCCTGAGGCTGATGATGCTTCTCTTTAGAAGTGAAATACATCCCTCTAGTATCTCCAGTAAAAGTAAGTGAAAATCATATATTAAACAGAAATACAGTGTCAGTTTTGATATTAGATTGTTCATCAAGTATTTCGTCATGGAAAACATCACAGATTTATCCATAAATTTTCAGGTCATCATGTAATATCTTCTCGACTAGATTATTATGTTTGTAACTAGGAACGTAACCTCCAACCAATTCCTTTTTGTGAGACAGGTGTCTTCTACACATTCAGTAGCATATCAGGCTATCTAGATACCTATTCCCAAGAAAATATTCATTATAAGAGGGAAAGAGGCATGCTTACTATGACAGCAAATGAAAAACTCTGTTAATTTTTTACTTGGAAAAAATTTATTTTTTTGTCTTCAATCGATTAGATAAACTCATTTGACAATTGAATATCAGTTGTAGCCTATGATCTTGTGCGACTTCAGTTGAATTGAATAATATTTTTCAATTTAGTTTGAAATGACTGACAATTGAATAAACTGACAAATATACATACACAGAATTTATTAATTTCGAATTCCTTTAATTGCTATTACTTTATACTGAAGACTTCCGCAATGGCGGATATTGACAACAGCATTGAAAAGCTGATGGGAATCGATGAATGCTACTGTACAAAAATATCAGTCACCACCGGGAATCGAACCACGGACCTCTCAATTGCCGGTTGAGCGCCCTTAACCACTAGACCATGGAGGCCTTTCTGCACAGCAGCATTCATTTTCAACTTGGCCATATCGGCTCGTATCTCACAATTTAGTTTGAAATGACTGACAATTGAATAAACTGACAAATATACATACACAGAATTTATTAATTTCGAATTCCTTTAATTGCTATTACTTTATACTGAAGACTTCCGCAATGGCGGATATTGACAACAGCATTGAAAAGCTGATGGGAATCGATGAATGCTACTGTACAAAAATATCAGTCACCACCAGACATTTCAAACTAAATTGTGAGATACGAGCCGATATGGCCAAGTTGAAAATGAATGCTGCTGTGCAGAAAGGTCTCCATGGTCTAGTGGTTAAGGGCGCTCAACCGGCAATTGAGAGGTCTGTGGTTCGATTCCCGGTGGTGACTGATATTTTTGTACAGTAGCATTCATCGATTCCCATCAGCTTTTCAATACTGTTGTCAATATCCGCCATTGCGGAAGTCTTCAGTATAAAGTAATAGCAATTAAAGGAATTCGAAATTAATAAATTCTGTGAATATTTTTCATTTGTTGATCGATCTGTTAATATTCTCATGATAGAGATCGAGTCTGTTAACCACTTATAAGTAACTGTTTCACTATGAATTGAATCATAAATCCACAGAGAACTTTGAGAACGACTCAATAAATAACAATATAAGTTATTCAAGATTATTACCCAGCCTGAAAACTAAGCGTGGTGTGGTTCAATAATTAGCCGTCATTGTTGAAAATCACAATCGTAGCTATTCAGATTTCAGTTTAACATCGTTCAAATTAGCATAAAAACTACTTATAATTGAGTCATAACTGGCAGAGAGTTTTTTATTGTGATTTTTCATTGACCATTTTTGTGGTATCTTGAGGTAATAGGCATTAGGCTATCAGTAGAATGGATGCAATAAAAGAAGCATGTTCCACTAATAACATGTTTCTGCCATAAATGTAGGAGATCAATTATTGATTTCGTGACTTTCTTATCATCATATCCAAAGTAAGAGCTAATGCTTAGTTCAAAGTCAGGGCCAGAGCATTGTGATGTTGATAATTTATTGATCTTCTCTGAATCACGTTTGGAAGTTCCAACCTATAAGCCAAAATTCATTAAGCTGTCAACATTTTTTTATATTTTATTTTCTAAGAGCGGTGTAATTTCTGAGTGCAATGAAATGTTTTACACGCAATAAAAACATTTCACAAGCTTTGAACAACAAGAATAAGAACATTTAAAGAATTTCCACAGAAGCTATGCAATGTTTATGAAGATGCAATGTGGCATGTGTTTGCTAGCTGTCAGACTACACTCAGCTTCTGTTCGTCAGTTGAGAACTGTATTGAGTCTGATTTCAGCATCTCCAAGATTAAAAGCTGCATCGATCTTCAACATTCATACTGTGTATTCTTCTGATCTTCGATATTCATTATGGCCCATGTAAATATGCCTTGTTTCATTCATTTTTCGATTATTTTCATTGAGGATGATCTTCTTTTTGGAGGAAGTGGAATTTGAGAAGGGTTTTGTGATATGTTTATATTAATGTACCTTTCCACCCCAAGGTTGATTTATTGATGTTATACATGTGATGGCCTTGGGGCATGATGCATAACAAATTTAATTACAACATTATGTCTACGTTCAAACGAATTTTATTAGTACCTGAATTTGTAAATACTGCAAAATGATATGGTTTTTTTTTTGTTTACCATTTATGAATTTCAATATCGTGATTTGTAAATGGTTATGCATCTGGCCTCAGATAATCCAAATAAAGTTCTTTATTTTATCTTCTAACTTTCAGCTTCGCAAGCAGGCTCAGAAGAATTAATTTGATAGCAGAAAAGCTACTTACTTCACTGATAAGATGGTGTGCTATTGCATAGCTACAAAAATGCATTTTACCGTGCTGTGATGCCCTTATGAGTCCTCGCGAGACTTGTGTGTGGGCAGTGATTAGAGTGTTAGTAATGACTGGAGAGGTGAGTGGTAGTGAGTGGAAGATGATGAAGTTATAGATGGCCCTACAGTTTTAAGTGGTCTCTGAACCACCAGGGATGTGATAACAAATAATCAGATAACGTCATGTTATTTTTAGCCGGTCACCCTTCTAAGCGCAGTCCCGAGAACTTGGGAGTGAATATCACGATTATGTTACTAGACTCTATTGGTTGGATGTTGGATGGCTTGAGAGCAGTGCTCGAAATTTGGTACTATGAAGGCTTTATCAGAAGTCGGAAGGATGAGCCAAATATATTTTAATAAAATGGAGATTTCCACCTTTAGAAATAAATATTAGCCTACTATTTGAAAGGAAAGAATATTGAATATTAAAGCAAAGTTGTGATTGTGAGGAGAAGGACATGTTGTTGCGAAATTAGTGTTACTAATTGAATAGATCTAACTGATTTTCAATGTATTTTTAAAAGAAGGACAAGTAATTTTAGAGAACAGTAAGTAACGTTATAGCGTGATATTCGATTTCGTTGCAATATTTAGGAACAGAATTGTTGAGCTGACAATAAACTTAATGACGGTTGTGATTTTGCAATATTGATTGGTATTGGTAGAAATAAATGCTGTATTCTAGTCAATGAAAAACGTTATTGTCTTATAATAGGATCATTTCAAGGTAATTTAATTACTGCGTTATACAATTCGTAATCTCGCACTTTAATGATTTTTTATCGTAAAAGGCCTACTACTTTTTTCTGTGCTGAAAGTAGATCTACTCTATGAGGTAAGACAGAATAAAGAGAATGACAGGTACCCCCATTTCTTTATTGGTGAACAGATATTTAGAAGTAAAACATTAAATTTATTGTTTCCTGAGAAATTTTTTGTAGCACATTAAAAAACTAAAAATCCAGTTTTACTATTTTTCTATTGATTCATTTCTCACTGTAACTTTGAACAAGAATAACTCACCAAGTAAGATTACAAGGGTGATGCCAGGAGGGGTTCATGAGTCCCAAACTAGGAGCTTTACTAGCAAAAAACTGGCATTTTTTAAAAAAGATTACATATTTCAATAGACTGCTATTACCCTAAAAAATATTTCATGACTTCCCACTCAAAAAGTGTGTATGGATCCGCCACTGGTATGATGTACATTTTTCTGCAATTTATTAATAATTCATCTCTCACATAACATTATTCTCAATGAATGTTCAAAGAAAATAGTTAATGAATATAATGAATATCGTATTAATGATATTATCAGAATATTGAGAATACTTGTCAATTTATTATAAGTCAGTAGTTCTGTACAAGAAAAATATATGCTTGTGGTATTAATATTGAAAGAAATACAATGCACTGACAAATTATGGATTTCCTGAGTCCTGAACACATTAATTGAGTGATCTAATGTCAAAACTGACAATGTATTTCAATTAAATATATGATTCACTCTCACTTTAACGGGAGATACTGGAGGAATTCATTTCACTTCTGAAAAGAAGCTTCGTCAGCCTGTTCGTAAATTGAATGATTGGTAAAAAATATAGGTATCGAGATGACATGGAATTCAAAATAATAAAGGAAAAAAGTTATTAGTGAAAGATAAGTATGAAGAGAAAAGAGCATTTGAGGGCAGTGCCTAAATATAATCCTACTTTGAGGTATATTGAACAAACTTATGTTTTTGAAATTTGCCGAGATATAGGGACAGTTATTGTATACTGTTAGTAAGCCGTATAATAAAAACTAATAACGTATTTACACTTCATGAGCGAGATTTTTTGGGTGTTGCGTAGTTATTATCTGCTTCAAAAAGATTTTGTTCCAATGATTTTAATCTATTAGATTAGTTGTTTTATAACAACAAAAACTAGTTTTCACGAAATTCTCTGATAGATGAAGAAACTTGTAGAATAATTATTCAATGACAATATTGACTATGATGTATGAATATTCCTCTACTACATTAATTTGCAGAATGAGAGGTATCTGCTAGAGCAGGGGTTTCCAACCGGTGGTACGTGGGAAGGTTTCAGGTAGTACGTGTCACGTGGCCTAAAAAAATAGTGACACAAAAAACTTGTTCAGTGATCAAAATTGGCATATCTAGCTGTAATTTTTTATAGACTCAACATGCTGAACATGAGTCTTCAGGGAGCAAATACAAAACCCTTCACAGCCAAATACAAAATAAACTCTTCCAAGAAAAAGTGGGTCATTTTAAGTTTGCAAATACAAGAGAAGAATGTCTCAGCATTTCCTACACTGTCATCATTTGTTGAAGAAAATGATATACCTCCAAACCCAGAAACCCAGATGTGTTTCTTGATATAATTTATTCTGCACTTGGAAGTTCTTTGAGAAATTTTTAATAGATATTTCTTTGAAGATTATTCCAAACTTGACTGGATCAGAAATCTTTAAGGATCACCAAATGAGTTGGAACTTCTGGAAAACTGTATTGATTTAATAGAAGATTTAATAGAATGGGAAATGTTTTTAAAATGTATTGATGTAACTGGAGACAGTCCATGAGAGATGTTTTTAAAGAGAAATAGACTTCTGTTTTTGATGCCATTAGTCACTAGTTACTTGTTTGAAAGTGGGTTTTCTGAACTGTTGTATATCCAAAATAAATATAGGAGAAAACTAACAAGTGTTTAATTAAATATAGGGTGGCTTCCTTCCTATCTACATCCCCCAGACCGATGATGGTGGTACGCCAAAGTCTTCAAAAACCTTCAGGTAGTACGCATTTGCTAAAACGTTGGGAACCCCTGTGCTAGAGGAGAGATAGCTTAAAACTTGCATGGCACATGGGAGAAAATCAACGAGTGAATTTTGTACAAATTCAAGACTATCTTGTCAGTGCTTATACTAGTCTTATGCTAATGAATACAAATGGCACACTTCTCTTATTATGAATATTTTCCAAACTTAAAAGGGTAAAGTTCCGTTTTCAGAGAATAAAACCGATCACTATTCAACACAAATGCGTCAAGAAACGTTACTTTTCGAATAAAAAATCACAATGGTTTTGCCGCATGTGCTTTCTTGATTATACAAGAATCAAGCAACTCTTTTCTAAATAAAAATGGCTCTAAATAAGATTTCACGCGATATGAATATCCGTCATGAAGCCGAGTCACGATACGTTCATAACCAAAGCAGGGTTCTCGATAAATATTTATAACGAAAATAATTTTTTATTATCATGCAAATTCAAGGACCGTTTTGAATTAAATAACTCCTTCACAGCTGACACGGATCTTTGTACCTTTACTGTATTGTATCTGTTTTGTATTGGCTACTTTTTTCCAAACACCTTTCAACCGTGTTTTTTTATCAATAGGCGTAATGTCTTATCACTTTTTGTAGGGCAGATAGAAGCCTCCCAAGATTCAGACAAGCTCAAAAGCGAAGATTACCATTATAAGAAAAGTCAGAAGTGGGATCCTGCTTTCAATATGCTGTTATTAATACTGTATTATTGAACAAAATGGAATGGGCTACTACATACACAATAAATGATACTTACGCTATACGTACACAAAGCATAGACTAAGTTGTATGTTCATTTATTTATTTTAGGCTGTGTGGCTACATCGTAATTTCTGAGAAACCTTGCAATTTCGTATAAGCGTATGAGTAAGCAAAGGTTTCCCTCCTAAGACCATAAAAAAAGAATTGTCCAATTTTTTCAAGTTACATCATTTGCCAGTTGTTATGAAATCATCACCGTTTTTTTACTATTACTTCTTATCCTCCCTTCTTCTTCGTCATTAGGCCTACATGACAGAGATTACTATGAGCTAAGCTTATAAGGTTACATCAAGGATTTTTCATGATATTTGAATAACAGTTCAAATGACTATTAATTTCCAAATAATTTGACAAAAATAATATAGTTGTGACCACGTTAAGTCGGTAGTACATTTCAAATAACCCGTCAGTTCATACGTACATGAAGTAAGTGAATGAATTACTTATTAACAGATAACAGAGATGAATAATGTATAATCTACTGATGAATTGAGTGAATATTTGAATGTAACAAAGGGGTTTCAATTTTTTACATCCAGTACAAAAAATTCTCTAATAATTCATGCATTTTCCTATTGGATACAAGTTATCTTATACCTAGAGCTTCGGTAATTTTACAATCTTTTCCATCAATAATTAATTGTTTTTCATTTTCATTTGTGATCTCTATTCTCCTTCTCCAGGCTAGCATATTCGTAATAATTTGCACAACTTATGCTATATATAATCCAAAATCAAATCAACAAGACATTGGATAATTGAGTTTCCCAAATAATAATGCTATATCCTGGTATGCATGTGTAGGCTCACGTTTACGTCGTGAATTCAAATACGGTAATAATAGGCACGAGGACACACTCACAGATACCTTAGCATTGAGGTTTTTCATTGGCAGCGTTCCCTGCCCTTGTTACTATAGAGGAATCGCTTAAACTTACAACAAACAGCGAATAATCATTATTTGGTGCCAACAAAGTTTTCGGACAGCATTCAACTTCAGACGGAAATTAGTGACATGAATCTTTAACAAATAAAACTGAGAGAACACCTTTTGTTTCAAATCACGGAACTAATGGAATAACATAAATAAACCAAAAATCACCATATCTTATTCTCATTGTCTTTATAGTGAGGACTTTAATCAGAAGAATCATTTTGCTTGAATAGTTCCTCAACTCAGGCAGCAGATCGTCAATATACCTGACTTGACCTTTTAACACTGGATTAAATGAGTAATTCACATACCACTCTAACCCTGGAGAATAGTTACTTGTCAGCTAACTGATTCATACAATAAGCAGAAATTCAAATTTTCAGTAGCCAACAACTTCAAACTATCTTTGACACTTTGATACTGCTTATGTAGGCTTATCAAATAATAGCCTAATTCGTCTTCAACTTTTATATAGAGTCTAACCAAAGACGAACTGAGAAATTTGTTCAGTGGCCAATCAGACTCCAGCAGATGAGCCGGCTGTGCCCAACAAAAACCTTTGGGGGGCTATTGTTTTGGTCAACATATCTTTGGAACACTGTACTTATTTAAAATGTTTTTCAAACACATTTCTCAAGGAACGTTCTATTGACATTTTTGAGGGAGGAGAGGGAGTCAACCTGCTTCCTGCTTACTATGTAAAAGAGATACTTCCGGGCTCACCCAAAATAATAATCCGGTGCATGCAATGTGTATTTACTTCATAGCCATAGAAACTTCTTCATGGTTACTTCATACTTCCATTTATGGATAAAAATATTACGACTGACTGCCTCATGCCAATCACCCATAGATTGAGTATTTCGTTTGATGATGTACCTATTATATAGTAACCGATTTTCTAGGGCTGTTACATCAAAGACATGAGAGAAACAAAAAATTTGAATCTCCAATTTTTTAAATTTTGTTATTATAAAAACAATTTGTATAACAAACTGTACAAATTATACAGTAGTGCTGATTGATCTTCAAAGTAAGGATTCATTAACGGTTGCTGGGCGGGGCATCGTCAAGTTGAAAATTTGAATTGAAAAGGATTTTTTAAAGTCCAGATAGTTTCCAATTTTCCCAGGTTAATCGCATCCCTATCCCCTTTCCTTGAATCATTACCAATCACCTTCGGCTACATCAATTGCTTATTGCCAGTTCTCTAAGAAAACGTTCATTGCAGCTTCACCAGGTAATATATTTGGTACTATAATATTGACGAAACAATATTATTAAAAATCAGTATTTGTGCAAGTGTTGGGAAATTTACTTACAATCATCTCCTTTTTTCTCTGTTTCCTCTTCACTTTTCAATAACAGTGTGTCGATGAGCTCAGAAGGCCTCCTCATTGTTGATTGTTAGACGACTTACAAGCCGAAAGAAAACTTGATGCAAAAACCATGAGAAATGTTTATCAAGTACATGAATAACCTAGACCGTATCAAGGTCGATTACAATCTGCTATTCGTCAAGGCTTATTTTCTCCTAACACCTACTGTTTTTTAAAGTAGCCTACCTGTTTCTCTTTGAAACATTAATCAACCTGGAGAAATATCGGAAGTAAGTAATTATAACTTTGATACCAAGCATAGCTGCATGTACTGAAAAGTCCCTATGAATAACAGTTTTCGGTTTCTCCACTCTCTGATATGATCATATCGTATGATGGATTGATCACAACTCATTGTGATTGGATTGGTCAATTTATTCTACAAAAATTAGAGCATTATTTATCTAATACTTCTAGAAAATACACAGTTTCCAGTATTTATTTTTCAAAGAACAATTTAGTTTAAGTCAAAATGCAAGATAGCTCGGCGGTATATTTGGCTGACAACTGTGTTTCTGTCTTGGTGAATTGAATGACAAAGTTATTTGACGCAATGCAGTCAGTGGCACATGCTAAAACACATCCCCCTCCCCCCTCCCACCCGCTTTTATAAAACAACTAGTTCTACTAACTAACCCGGCTTTGATTATGTGATAGTAGGCGAAACGTCTACCAATAATAGTAGAGGCTAAAACATGCATGCTTAGAAGGTAACTCACAGAAATGATTACGTTTCACGTAAAATCTGGCCTGAAAATCTGGCTTTGGTTCACACCAAGATGGTACGCATAGCATGCTCAGAGCTTAAAATTTGTTACAAAGATTATTATGTTGAACGATGTGAAAAGCTTCGCTTGAATAACCTTGCATGATTAGATATTAAATATTATTATTTTGCTATCACCATTCATTATATTAAAATTATACTAAAATTGATGGAAATTCACGGTTGCGTGGCGGGGCAGGTTGAAAATTTGTATTAAAAGTATTTTTTTTAAGTCCAGATAGTTTCCTAATTTTCTTAGGATAATCGCATCCCTATCCCCTTTCCTTGAATCATCACCAATCACCATCGGCTACACGAATTGTGCCACTGATTGATAACAGGAGCACCCTTTCAGTTCAATCTTATAGGGGAAGGGAGGGGACAAACGGCAATTATCAGTGTTTTAAAAAACTATCCGAATTCCTTGAGTTTTGGCTAAATTATGATCTTTATTACTGTGTTATTTAGTAAATAAATGTTGTTTCAATAAAGAAATTTTGTTCAATTTGAAAATATTGATATCAATACAAGCTTTTTTATAATTTTTTTGTTGATTTAGGAGGGTATATGGTCCCCCTGCCACCCCCAAATGGCGCCCCTGATTGATAACAGTTGACGGCATTGATAAACCTACGATAATTTGCGAACATGGAAATAAAAATAAATTCAACATTATTCGAAGTAATAAGTATACAACCAGTCAGATCTTCATTTATTTCTTCATCATAACTACTTGATTTCAGTTCTGGTTCATTTCAAATCCTAATTCGAGGTCAAACTGCTAAGCCACGTTGGACGAAGAATATTCTACGGTTCTTGTAAATCAGAATAACGAGTCTCCGCCTTGTTTCCCCATAGAATTGAATTTATATCGTTGGTAGGCAGGTAAGTAAATAAAGCACTAAATTGAATTTCTATTCCAAGGGTGCTTCATAGCTTGAACACTAGCAAGGCTGACTATATTGAAGGTCATGTGTAGACTAACGGAAAGAAGCATCATTTTCATATCTGGGCGCTTATAATATTAATTTATTGGAATTTTAGTATATTGGAGTTAATAGATGCTTAAGGCTCTATAAAGACAGTGCTAATAGAGCCTTAGTAGATGCCAGAGTAAATTAGTAGCCAGTAGATAAAATGTCGATTAAATAACCCTTATGAAGGCTGGTTGTCGGTTGTCTCTCAGAATCAAGCTCTAATATAGATAAAAATGTCCATATCAGAAAGAAGAATCATTTCCATGGTTAGGTGCTTGAAGCATCCACATCAGAGGTTGTGGTTAAACTGCAAAATTTTGATCGTAATATTTTGATACATTGGATATAGCATGTAAAATACAGTTAGATGAAACATTTTTTAATGCTATTTCATTCTCTACCAGCCACTCTATACGACATAACAAGCCATACAACATCATTTCTGGACCTTGAATTATCTAAGTACAAAACTAATATGAAACAGTAAACTCAATTTTTCCCACTGTGTACATATTCCAATATTCCATGGGAATTAAGTTTCATTTGAGTTCTCATCATCTGTACTAGCTACTGTACTTATAGATAGATAGTGGCACTCTGGCATTCATAGGCCTGCAGTGTACGACTACACACTCTAGCTTTCTATGATATCTAATTGGTATTAACAGTATTTTAGAATTACAGTGTATTGGAATACAGTATATAATATACTGTATTCAAAAAATCCGAATACCAAAGAAGTATATTGCTTAAATCATTAGATGCCAATTCAATAGAATGCTCACTCATTAATAGAAACACAAACAGTACAATTAATTTCTAAATTAAAAATTTATCATATTTTTTTTAATTTTTCAAGGACATGAAGCGCAATGTACTCTGGGCGAAGACAGCTGGGTCTAAAAAAGGATAACCAAAAGATCATTTTCATAGTAATGATTGTTAAACAAGTTCGAGAAAATGGCTCAAAGGTTGTCGAGGAAGTTAAAGGACAGGAAAGGAGGTGTAATTTTTTTCGGAGGATGAAGCCCACATAGGCCTGAGACCTGTGCGTGGGTAATGAATTAGATGATGGTGATTGATGAGTTGGACCTACAGTTTTATGTGGGTTCCAAACCACCGGGAAGTGATTATACAGCAGAGAACAGAGTCTTTCCAATCCAATCGGTCACCGTTACAAAGATGGCCCAGGAGTTTCGTAGCTTTTCTATAATTGGACAGATACCTGCTACGGCAGTCGGCTATCACTTCCCTAATGAAACTAACATTGTTTCTGATAATTTCGCAAAAATGCTCTCTTGTAGTCTGTAGTTTTAAATCTTTATTTCAATTCACTTGTTCAGTTTAGTAAACTTCATCTCTAGTTCGGCTTTGCTTCATAAGTTGAGATCCTTAGAGACTTTGAAAAAACTCTTAAAATAGTCTAATACACTTGTGTAAATAGTACAGCATAGCAGGTAACGTCAACTAGTAGAAAGTAGTTTGAATGAAACAAAATGTCTTGACGGAGCCGAGTACAATTAGACACATTATAGACACGCCACCAGGCTAATATAGCATGCTACACTTTATTGCCTACATGCGCAGTTGCTCACACGCATGCAGTCAGGTAAATAGTGTTATAAATGATATTTAAAATGCTAAGGAGTACGTTTATTGATTTAACCAGCAACATTTGAACCGTATTTTATCATATATGAGCCTATATAAGACTATGGACCTACCTTTTAGACGTTAATTGCCTACCTTGCTGCATCTGAACCCACAATTTCAGTACCCAACTGCTCTAATGTGAAAAAATTTGCTTCCGTATTGAAAAAAAAAATGATTTACTGAAATGTTATTATACATTATAACTGAGAGCCTTCCATTATATTTTCAATATTGTTTTTTCACATAATATCAGAAATTCATTTAGCCCTCTACAAATATTCATCTCTTGTTTAAGGAGATAAGAGAAAATACATTTTAAGTTAGTTTTAAAAACCGAAGCACATTATTCGTCTTATTTTTAAGTGGGAATACAAAAAAGACAACAAAAAAACATTTGTAATCAATAATTAGTGAAATAAAAAAATATATTACCGCAGACATCTTATTACAACTATGAACTAAAATGCCTCTTAATCCTCAAAACAAGGTGAATCATTGGATGGGTAGGTAGGTAGACTTATATTACATAATATTCTAGTTTTTTTATCAGAAAATTTGGTATAATGCTAGTCTCGAAATTTAGGTGACAGTAATATTTCCTCCACTCTTTATTAGCCTTGAGAAAACTAATACTCTGCAGATGCTCTAATGTAAATAGCATTCTCTTGAAAATATCAGTCTGAGTACAATCACATGTGACCTTACAAGCATTTCCATAAACATGCAACAAAAGGAAAATCGTGTCTGAATCATACTTTCATTACCTACTAAAATTTCTTACCTTTGGATGATTATTGGAAATATGTGTTTATTTATAGATGTCGTAAGGAGGAAAAGTGATCAATATATTTTTGGAAGTGATTATTTCATGTTCAAATATTTGATTATTGCACTGCATTTTTTCACCGCATTTGTTTATTAAGCTTTTTATGGCCTACTTCCTCTGTTCTTACAAGGCACTTCTCCTCATATATATTTTGCGAAATCATCGTATTTATTAATGTATTTAGCCTACATCCAATCAGGTCGATCGAAGTTCATACTGTTTTAGTATAAATTAAATAATGCAATGAAAATTTCCAAACTTTTTGAACACTTTATTCATTGTTCAATAACTATGCTTGAGCTTGAGCAGAATTTTTATTCTCTTACTCATTTTTTAATATTGTAATAGTTGATAACCACGATCTTCCTCCTGCTTTTCAATGGTAGCGTGGAGAAAGAACTCGCTGACTGAACTGTATGGATAGCATAGCAGACTTTCAGTCTTATTTTTCCATGGCAGTTCAAAACAAGTGAACAGAATTTGTCATTAACAAATGTAATTGTTTAGCATTCAATTTAATGAAAACAATCAACTGAAGAGCGAAAAAATGAGAAAATCCGACCACTCGACTCTATTGACATCAATAAGAACATGAATGGAATTGACACAAGAACCAACCGGCCTTGAACAACCTTTGAAGCCTAATTCATCAATACAGAACAACTATTTTATTGTAAAGATCTGTTTCTTGCTGAAAAATATCAATAATTGTTAGAGCTTGTTCCATTTTCAAGAATATAACAGATAATGTACCGGTATTGTTGAGTGCTGATCCCATAATATGGACTCGTTCAGTGGCTTAGCCAGGGGGGGCCCATGGGGCCCAGGCCCCCCCGACATTTCAGAAATAAAAAATTCTCAAATAAATAATAGATAAGGAATTATTAAATCCGAAGGGCTCTATCTGTTTTGTAGTATTATAATAACGAACAGAATACAGAAACCCTGATTGTGTAATAGGATATAGCTACAGTTATAGTCAGATTAAATTAATGCATTGTTCAAATATTTCCTCAATATTTACTCATATACTCGTAGAAACTTGTTAGGTGCTCAAATGGATGATTTTGACTAAAAATTAGCTACTAAATCGAATAAAACATGTTAGAAAACTGTGACTACCATAATTATTTATTTATTACATTAAATAAAACGCAATTTTTCAAGTTTGAAGTGGATTAACTTTGTTAATTATTATTGATAAATCACCTTTTTGAATAAACTCATCTTGTAGAAAATTTAGTTTTGAAGTTAAAATTCAGTAGCCCACTAGCCTAAACGCACCCAAAGTTCATGAAATCGGGATTTTATGAATGAAAACACACAAATAAATGCAGGTACTATGCAAGCGTATAAAATCAGTGTGCTATATGATCAAAAAATTCCGATTTCATGAACTTTGGGTTGGGGGCGTTTTAGGCTAATGACATAAATTATATGTAACTTATGAAAAGGTATGCTTTCTTCTTATATATTTGAGTTGTATTTTTTATAAACTTGAAATTAAATTTATTATCATTGTATTAATTTTGAAATTCAGTAGATAAGTTAAGTATGGTTAGTTCCAATTCAAGGGTTTTGACTCAAAATAGTCACAGAATTAGTATATCAAACTTTATCATTTCAAACCTGGCCACCTAAGTTCTTTGGTAATTGTTCAAAAATTTCTATTGAATTCTAGAGCCCAACAAGTTGTCTAGATTAGCTTTTTACACCACTAAACTAAAAAAAAATCCGGACCCTCCTACACCCCCTTGGTGAGCCCCCCCTCACCTGAATCTAATCCTGGCTACGCCACTAACCAGACCCCCCTTGGTGAGCCCCCCCCCCCCCCCGAAATCCAATCCTGGCTACGCCACTGGACTCGTAGAGTAGCCCGACAAGTTTAAACAAAAGTTTGTATTTATTATCTTCTTACCAAGTGCACTCATGTTGTTACAGAAAATGCATAGATTGTAATTATAGAAATTTCTTTTTTCTATTGAATTATAATTCAATTTGAATTCAAATTCTCATTTGTAATAGAAAATTCATAGAGAACTGTAATAATCATTATTTACAATTCAGGCAAGTTATAAGTTCCTATTTTATTGTAATTAGGCACTGCAGAAGTAAGATTCAACAATAATTTATTGTGGATTAGCTATCAGTCTGACATTCGAATCCTCCTATAATGTAGTTACTTTTTCCATATAATATCGAAGGGAAGTTCTTAATACTTTGATACAATATACGAAATGCTTGAACAGTACTGTTCACAGATGTTTAATAAAAATGACTACATAGGCTAAATGGGACTTCCCTCTAAGACAATTTGTCAAAAATGCAGGGAATTACTGTACGGATGCCTAAATTTTTACGTCTACTGTCTTTTATATTTTTTTAACTAGGCTTTATTAGCTGATATGAGCTCTAGTCTACTTATTTATATCCGATGATGTACTACCTGATATTATAGTTCCAATAGTTAAAAAAGTGATTAGCAAAAAACGCTTTTGTGTCAGTGAGTCGGTGGTTTGAGATACTTTGAGCTTTCTTTAAACAATTTACTGATGTCTTGTTCAAATCAACTCTAATGCACTTGAATTTTAACTGCGGAGGTGGGATACAAATCGGAAATTGGCACGATTACAGATTGAGATCACATATTCGACAAGTTTCTTATCATGGTTGCTCATGTTACACATTTAAAAAAAGTCCAATCCAATTTTTTTTCTGTATGCCTCTCTTTATTGAATGTACTAGAGCAAGTGTCGAGATTGAAAAATGAGGAAGACCAATCAGCAATAAATCACAATGATATATGGAGAATAAAAAATGTAAACAAGAAACCAAATCCAATGTGGTATTGGATGGTCTCGAGCCTGAACCTGTTACTTAAAACCAGTCTGGCTACTTGACTAACAAAGCAGACGATTGCAAGAATTTACGAACTTCCAATAAGCCATATACGATATGGCATTCCGAAAGTTAGCGTGGTTGGCTTAACATTGAAAATAAAAAATACACCAAAGGTGGAGCCGTTAAAAGAGACGGAAACAAATTTACTAGCTTTTGCTAATTGTGACGTTAAACATTTTTATTTTTCTAATTGTTACGTACCCAATAAATTTATAAATTTAAGCTTATTATGTCTATTTTATCGAATGCTATTGTATTAGAGAAAAAAGAATGTCTTCTGTCATTGAAATATGTCACTAACCACAATTTGAAAATGAATTGCATTGCAAAAAATTGCTAGTTTCAAGTGGAACACAGTTAAAGATATTTCATTAGTGCTTATTTTTGTTTGTCAACAAACATAATCAGCCAATAATATAAATATAGATCCAAGTCTATTTTCTGGTCTCCAGTCTTTATATCATTTTAATAGTGCATCACAAAAATAATAAGTACAGAAGTACCTAATAAAATTCTACTTTTTTCTGGCGCTGATGATGCTCACATGAGTCCACATGTTATGATAGATAATAAAGGATGGTTAACGTTAACGGGTTAACCTACAGTTTTAGGTGAGCTCTGAATCACTAGGTGAGTGATAACAAATCAGTTAACGTAATGTCATTTTATGCTGGTCACCCCTCCAAGTGCAATCCCGAGTGCCAGTAACTGAACATCACGATCGCCCCGACACCGCGACCAGCAAGGTGCCATCACTCCCAGTTAAAGAAGAGCTGTAACCCTTCTAAACAGTTCACGGGGAAACTGCAGTAAACAGAAGAAACAGTAGACTAGAATAAATTGAATGTAGACTAGAATCTAGAAAAGAACATAGGTACAATATCATTGAATTTTATTGGGACTAGGCCCAGTAGGGAATGCTAATTTAAACCCTAATTAATTTAAAAATTGAAATTAATTTCGTTATTAGTTCGCTACGTTGAACTTGAAATTCCAATTAAGTTTAAATTTGAAACTACGAACTCGGAAATTAGATATTACATTCTGAGTGGGGAACTGATAGATGAATGATGAAGTTATTTATTTATGTCCAGGCGAGCTTGGAAGATTAAACAAGAAGAATGGAAAACCTGTCTCTCCATGAACATAATAATTGGATACTCAAATAATGACCCCACATGTACAAAAAAAATTGCAGTGACATTAACATTGATAACAAGTCGAAGAGTTGCGGAAGCTAGTAGTTATTCTCCTCTTGTAAATGCCTTTCATCGAAATGAAAATTTCAAATTATTATTCTGGGTGCCTAAATCATGAAAGAACCGTTTGAAATGGAAATGAAATCACTACAGCCAAAGTCAATATAGCCTGCGGTGATCCGGTGAGTACATTGTTGTGGATTTATAATGGCTCATTAGCCTGAACTTCAAAAGTAGTGTGTTGGCGTATGAATCATAACAACTGACGTCAGTAACCAGAGTATTTTGGAGTTGCAAAATATCTTCAGAATTTGACTGGATTAGAGTTAAAGAGGATGCAATATTGTAATCGGAAGCATGTCGTATATTATTTATATAGTATTCATGTAGGATTGATCAAATTAATAAGACCCGAATTATTCATAAACAGTGTGGCAAAAATACTGTTTTATTTCTAGTCTGCCCACCTCTTAATTTTATCAACTTCGCCCAATATCACTAATTTTAACCAATTTTTAAAAATGTACCCATTTAATTTTACCACCCTTGACAATAAGTACGCAGTTTATCAATAAGCTTGAATGTTTTCAAAATACGTTTTGTTATGTAATGTTTTGGAGACAAAATATTCAATTGGTTCAGAGTTCCAGAGCAAATGCAATTTCAAAATAGGTAGCTTATATAAATAAATTTGAATAGCTACTGCTGCTGTATATAGCCTATGTAGGATAGGCTGTTGATAGGAATGCTGTATGAAGGAGATACCGAATTACGCTATTATACCAATAAATTATACATACCATTCAACGTACATTATATCAAAGAAGCCAAATCACTCCAACGTATTGCATCAAGATCTATCCAATAAAAAATAATCAACGAATAAATTAAAGTTTTATAAGAAATGACTTTAGGGAAATCGGCTATTAGGGAAATGCAAATTTTATTTAATTATTTGGTATTAAGCGGTATTATGATGGAACATTTTGCAACGGACAAGCTACTAATATCATTCCGGATCTTGAAAAAACCGCTGGAATATGGTTGAATCAATTACAAGTAAATAATAGGTTATTGCCCAGACTGTGAGAAATAGAGAAAAACTCCTGCCCACGTAGTATGTATAATTTGTTATGATGCAGTCCAACACATGGTAATTTCTATCCTTAGCTATTTTAGCTTTCAGCAGATAGATAATTAGCAAAAGTTGAAAAATTGGCTATCTGAATTACCTTCTTTCAGTATTTACCATCATGAGGATTACAATTTCAATTTGATCAAGAAAGGAATGATAATTCTATGCAACAATTTCCTTGTTTGGTGAAAAGCAATGTCAAATGCATTAGGATTGCATGGGATGGCGGAGAATAATAGATGTTTATAGATGTAAAAAATTGCCGTAGCTTATGTCTCTTAACATTTTTCTAATGTTCATCCACGAAGAAAGATTCAAGCGTCAAAGAGTCAAGTTATACTAGACACTAGAAGAAGTAGGCTATTGCGTTAATCTATCATTTAAACTATTCATATGTATTATCTTGCTGTGCAGAACTGACCTTTTTGAGTCGCGGCGGACGCGTTTCGAACTATGTTGTTCTTCTTCGGCGCTTGGTTGCAGACTCAACCAAGTCTCTTGACTCAACCAAGTCTCTTGGTTGCAGGCTCAACCTTGGTCTGCAACCAAGCGCCGAAGAAGAACAACATAGTTCGAAACGCGTCCGCCGCGACTCAAAAAGGTCAGTTCTGCACAGCAAGATAATACATTTATGAATAGTTCTACTGCAGTTCACGAAAAATGGATAACCACAACAATAATATAATTTAAACTTACTTTCAAGAAGGACACCTGACGTTTCACGTCCACCACTTACACGATTACTATAAATCAATGGGAGCACTATTAGGTTATATTAATTATCAAGAGGTCCTATCAAAGAGATATTTTTAAATTTACTAACGCATTCATTACTTGTGATTTTGAAATTAACTCCAACAAGTTGTAGTTGAGTTTCAATTGTCAAGCATTTTCATAGCTTTCTTGTCGTAAATTTTCTTGTAAACATGTATTCTTTCAATCAATACTTTCCCGAGTCAAATGTAATTCTGAATTTATTTGCATGAGTTATGATCAGCGAACACATAAGACCAATTGGTCTTATGGGTTCGTTGGTTATTATCAATTCTGAATTATGAAAAATGATCAATTTTTGTCAAAAATGTCACTAAAATTCACTCAAGAAAATGAGACGTATGCATTTAGTAGTCACTGAAGCGAGAATAAGAAATCTTTCATATTTAATTAATCGTAGGCTCGAATTTATATTCATTGTCATTGTATGCAATGATACGTTCTGCAAGTTATAGACTCATTATTTTTAACGATCGTTTCAAATTACAGTATTTATTTGAGACATCAGTTTCAAATAATTTACTATAAATTTTTATTGCAACTACTAACAATCAAGTAGTAACTATAAAAAGGCATAACATACATGATAATGGGATGAGTTTACTCATGTATGATCCGCTGACAGGAAGCTTGGAAAAGCTCGGTAGATTCTAAAGCTTGAAGAATACTTCTCCACCAGAGGCTCAACATGAAATTTTGTTCTTATTTTTATTCCAAAGAGCTTGATAAAAATGCTCTTTTTAATTTGGTCTGTGGGGGTGGGGGAAAGATAGCCGACCGGGTCCACCCAAAAACATTCTCCTAGAGCCGTCTTTGCATTTCATCTCGTTGAGGTTTCAAAACATGTAGAGTATGGAAAACTGCGTTTCAAAGATTAAAATTTAGTAAACTAGATGATTATTTTAGAAAAGTTGAATGTTGTTCAAGAAATTTAATAAGCCGAAAGCAGTATGTGCCAACTGGTGGGTCGTGGTATACTCCAAAATAAATTTAGATTCTGCATGTATTTAATCATATGCTTCAATCTAGTTATCCTATTATCTCCTCAATTTCCCAATTTGAGTTATTAGCCCAAGTACACGTACCCAAAAAGTTAGGCCACTCATAAATTATTGTATAGGGTGTTTTTTTTAGAGGTATAGAACTTTATGTTGGCAGATCTACTTCCAGTGGCAAACATTTTTTCTACTTACAGCTGAGTTGTGTTCAGTATTGTTTGTGATTTTATCATGAGTAGAGTGACACCTGAACAACACTTGCAAATTGTGCAGATTTAATTTAAAAATTATGGTTCCATCCATGAAACATATCACACACAATGTCCATTTTATGGTCAACATAATTGTCCATCAGAGCAATAAATTCGATTAACAATGTCGGTCCATTGTTAATAGAATTAATTGCTCTGATGTACAATTATGTTGGCCATAAAATGGACGTAGTGCATGATATGTTTCATGAATAGAACCATGATTTTTAAAGTAAATCTGCACAATTTGCAAGTGTTGTTCAGCAGGTATCACTCTACTCATGATAAAATCACAAACAATACTGAACACAACTCAGCTGTTAGTAGAAAAAATGTTTGCCACTGGAAGCAGAAATGCCAACATAAAATTCTATACCCCTAAAAACATTAAACTCTAGAAAATAATCAATGTTACTAAATAGCTCTGTTTGAAGGTCAAGCCTCAAGATCACGTTTCATGAAAGTTTGGGCGCAAAGAACCCATCCCAAATATTAATGCGTGCACAATCGAGATTTGTTTTGAAATTGTTCACATAAATGAAATGCATGGGTCACAATACCCTATACTCTATTCACGGAAAGGAGAGACAGAGCAAAACAAATGGTTGCGTTTGTGTGAGTGAATTTCTTGTGAAAAGATGATGACTCATATCCGGAGTAGGTGACTTGATTGGCTGCTACCAGTTCACAGTGGGTTCAGTGTGACACTGAACGCTCACAGTGCAAAGTTCAATACCGGTTCACTTATGCTGTTCGTTGACTGTTCGTTGTATACGTTGTATTGTGCTTTTGAACATTTTTAGTTTGCAAACACATTTATAGTACTGTAATATACCTTCATCACATAACAATCAATTCATCATACATCAATTGACAATGTCTTCAACTGAAAGTGCAGATGAAGACACGGCAGTTACATATTCTAATGATTTTGGCTTTAGCCTACTGGCCCCTGAAAGATGGAAATAGTTGAGAGTTGATTATAATTATTATAAATAATTAATCTTGAAACCTAGAAACCTTGAAATTGATGTCTTCCATAGGATCCACATTCTCCTTGTTAGCACCTTCGCTCCTTTTCCCAGAAAATGTGTTCTCTCAGAATTTGCCTCGTTTGCAAACACAGACACAGGTTCAATTTCTAATAAAAAGGCATTTTATCTAAATTACCGCGAAATTACTAATTCAGGAGAAGAGAAAAAATTTCAGAAATTTATTCTTTTTAGGCAGATGAGAGAAAACGTAGACTCATTATACAGTACTTGTTCCTATTATTAAAAAAAATTCAACTGCTTTGGGAGAACTGACACAATTAACCAAAACTATTATTTATATAGTTATACAATAATCACGTAATTTATTCCATATATCAAGAGTATAAATATTCCTTCTGAACATTTAAAAAAATGTACTAGTCGATAAAAAATAGAAATCACTAGAACATGACCGTACAACATCACAATACCATAAACGCAGCATGTTGAAAAATAGAATAGATATGAAAAAAATGGCACTCCAAATAATAAAACTCACGATCACGAACTCAATTAATATAAATACGGTTTACTCTAGGCCAATTTACCGGTCACGTGTAGGCCTACATGCATCTAACTGGACGATTCAAAAGAGACTGAATTCAAAATACTGTATGAAGAAAAATATTGACTTTGTTTTCTACACAACTCCCCACTTTCCATTACATCGTATACCGGTATGCTAATATACATTGAGGAATTCGATGGGAAAATAATATTAATTTTCTCTAATATTTGCACTGTGGAGATATAGCTGTCATGACTTATAACAGTCTAGATAAGTTTGTTTGAAGAGTGTTTTGTCCTCAGTATGTGACTGACGATATTCCTGAAGTCACAACATCCTACTTCTGAATTTCTTCACTAAAGCTATCTGCGAATTGATAAAGTAAACAATAAACATTGACCTGACAATATTTAGCTTATTCATTCTAGAAATATATATATTTTAGTCTGGGCATGGGCCATTTCTTGAAAAAATATACTTTTATTCCTCCCCCCCCCCCCCCCCCGGCACCACGGGGTCTGCGGGGGTGTACGTTACGCCACTGTGTTTCTGTGTTTAGTACACTACTACAGTAATTTGTATAGGTTTCATACAATATCGCCGTTCAATCGAATTTTGAAAATTGTCATTTTTTAATAATTGATGGATCATCATCATTTTTTGAAGGTTTATGTAAAATTTTGCGCTGATTCCGAATATGCAATCAGATTTTTGATATCTTATTCCAATATCGAGAAAGGAACTTGCAAGAATGTAGCAACTATTAACAAAAGACGTCCGCAGCTACTGTGAATCGGTCTCGTTGCTCGAAGGTACACTCTCGCATGCGCATCGTTGTTTACATCTGTCTCTCCTTTCGCTGAATGGAGTATAGTAACGAATCAATAACAGGAACTTTTTTATGCAACATGTTTGTAAAGTAACTTGAATTATTTGACTAGTCATTGAGGACAAGAGTCATACAGTAAAATAAATATTTGAAAGCTCAAGTTCTGGAAATATACTCGTATTATTGGTTCAACAGAAAAAAGAATCAGTACTTATGATTATTACTTCATTTCCTGTTAACGCCTACCATTGCAATATTGCAATACGATTTTCTAGGTGTAGTGATTGATAAAATAAATGGCAAATAATGCTTAAAGCATTTTCACTGATTGCAATGAATTCTATCAATGATTAGTAAATACAAAAAATGAGACATATCCTAGATGTGTCAGTGTCAGAAATATTTTACCATTTGCAGGTGGATATGGACTGAATTGAGCCTAGGCATAGCGTAAACATACTATTAAAGAATTTTGAAGAGGTGAATCATGTTTCTTACGAGAAGCCTATATTATACACAATTTCAATATTAAAATATCCTGTCTCAAAATTGAAAATTTTAATCAATTGTCAAAAAAAAATATTTTTTTCTCAAAATGAAATTAGCAATAATAATCAACATAATAAAAACTGAGCTACTCATCTGGAAACATACATTTATAGAGAACCTGAAATCATAGTTTCAGTTTAATATAGTTTAGTTTCAGGTGAATTTCGAAATGTTTCGGGGATGGTGGAAATCACGTTCACCGGAAACGGAAACCTACGATTTGGTGGATGTTCTATATTAAAATACTGTATAGCCTTTCAGAAATCATTAAATAATATTTATTATGATTCATTCCAAATTACTGACTTATGATCCAATATGTCTGCTATTCCAGGGGTGCCCACCCCCCCTAAGCCTCATGACGCACCCCCCCCCCTAAATTTAGCACCAGCCCCCCCCCCCATAAATTAGGCACCCCCAAGCCACATGACGCATCCCCCCTAAATTTAGCACCAGCCCCCCCCATAAATTAGGCCCCCCAAGCCTCATGACGCATCCCCTAAATTTAGCACCATCCCAACCCCATAAATTAGCCCCCCCCCAAAAAAAAATAAGCCCCCCGTATTCTTTCTAAAACTAAAAGAAGATTTATATAGCTCTTGAAAAAATTCAAACCCAGTTGATAATATACAAAATGTGTGTATATTTCTTGAGATTCTTTACATGACATAGGTAACATTTTTTTATAAATGTGAAAAAGAAATATCAATGAAATGAATATATGAACTTCTGCTCAATAAACTTAATTGCAAAATAGCTAAATAAGAATGTGAACCTAAATGGTTTTTAAAAAATCAAATATTATTACAAATACCCAATGGTTCAATAAAAATGAAATACCTATAAGTTTATGTTCGGGGTGCCAATTACATGAGGTTGAATAATCCTACAAAGTTGTTCCTTTAAAGGAAGTGAAAACAATGAGTTGATAACTTCATTTGTAAAACATAAAAATTCAAAATACTAAGTCGTTTATGGGAATATTTATTGGAAAGTAGTTGAACAACATGTTATTTTCTAAGTGTATATCTTGGGAGAATTTATGTATGGAAGAAGTGCATAAAAGGCACACATTTCATGTATAGTTATTTACAACACACAATCGAAAGAAGCATCTTTCAAAAACATAATAAAAACATAGTTATGAAAAATTACTGAATTTTTAGTATTTACTTAATAAATTTTGCTATAGTTGTTCTTACTTATTAGTAAGTAGTTATCGTGAAATACATGAAAAACATCAACAGTTTGAAGTCAAGCATTTTAAATTTGTAGGTTGTGACCATCTACAAGTTAGCTAGACACCTTCTGAGCTTGTTAAATCTATTTCTTTAAACCCTACATTGCTATGTAAGTCATTATATGCAGTTTTTGTCTTTGTGATGAGGAAACAGAAAACCTTTCAATTATTTCTTCGTTTGAAATAGACTCAAGTACATCTTTTTTTGCAGCTAGAACCATTAGATTGGACAACCATGAGTCTCCCATAGCTGATCTGGGTCTGTTTATGATAATATTAACTCGACTCATTGCTCTTTCCGCTGATCAACTAGTAACTGTTAAGGAGAGTAAAGTTGTATAAACCACTTTCAGAGCACTCGCTTAGCGTCTCGCTAAGCTTGAATAATAACTTCCGGCACAAATCCTAAACATAACTATTTTAGCTAATTCATGTTCAATAGTATAATAATAATTATAAATCTATTGTCATTAATTGACATTCTATCTGGTGACTTATAATATATTTTTGAATGTCGTCACGTTAAACACGGTTTCAATAAACTTAACCCCCCCCCAAAACGTTTTTTAGAACCCCCCCCAAGAATTTCAATGATGCAGTCTGCGTCATAGCCCCCCCCCCCCTGTGGGCACCCTTGGCTATTCGATCCTTCATATCAACTTATCTTCCACATCATTCATTGTATACTATTTCTACGTTCTCTGGTTTTCATTGAATCACTTGGGCTATACTCCATTTCGTATAATTATCTTATAAAATTTGATGGTTAGTTATAGATTCTTATCAAGCACGGTGTTCTTACAGTTATAAAAAATATAGTTCAGTCAGAGAAGATTTCTTAAATATTGTTACAAGCACAAATGGGTGTCAGGTGAAAGATTTACTATTACATTGTGAACGATTTATTTTTACTCTGCAAACCTATAGAAATTCATTAAAAATAATAACCGTTATCAACTTAGTAGCCTTCCTTTCAAATGGAACATAGTATATGGCAATTGGAAATAATCTTTTATAATGTATGAAAGTAGGCTTTATGGTGAATATTCAAAATTCGTCTTGCAATGATGTGTCATTATAGTGAATGTATTTTTTTTTAATGACCGGTACGCTTTATGGAGAAGATTCAAAGTAGATTTAGGATTGATTTCTTTCATCAGTGGCGCAAAGATACAAACAGTGACTTCACAGTGTCTAAATTTTGAATTATTACAGAAACAAGCTTGATCTAGGTTCAAATGTTTGCGGCTTTATAATATTTACAGCATAATAGTTTATTTCCATTACTACAAATTATTTTCTTCATTGGGCAAAATCTCAGAGAATTTCAATCATTTAAAAGCATTAAATATATCAATATAGTGAAACTGCTCACTCACCTTTCACTTCGGTCGAGTCCAAAATATGAACCCTCTTCTTGATGAATCTCGCCAGAAAAACGCTGAACGCCATCCTGAGAAAGTAGTGCACTTCCAAAATCCAGTACAGGGCTACAAGTACGGCGAGTACACCGGCTATCACATAGCAGATCATCACCATTCTGGAGTGATAATTAATATTCAGAAAGGATCACAGAAAAATTATTGTCACAGAGTCTCACTGTTCATCAACAAATACCTGCAATATTAAGGAAGAAAGTTTAAATTTTTATTTTCCACCAACACAAAAGATAATAACTTCAGTTACAAAGCCTAATGCGGCACAAACACTAGAGTTTCACTGGGGCGCGGTAGTATCCTCCACTGTGAGAATGCTAGACTAATTATTGGTCTTGACTCATCAACCTTTATAAAAGCTATGAATCATTACAAAAATTTAATTTGAGAACACAAAAACATTGGAAATAAAGTAAGGCAAAATAAATAATTTGACGGTGACTTTTAAATTTTTTCAAATTCTACTAGTTCAGGCTACAGGAAACTCGAAGTTTATGTTTTAATCAACACAAGAAGTTCATGAAATCCTTAGTTGAAAGCTTGGTTGTTAATTAATGGAATAGAGATATAAAGATTTAAAAGATAATTATTCTGAGATAAATGAACTATAATTTCTGTTGAAGCTTTAACAATAGAAATGATGATCAGAGTGAAATAAAATTATTCAACCATTTTAAGAAGCCGCAGAGATCGAATGTCAAAGATTGCTCAATTTCACTAGCTTAGAGTCCCCATAGTTTATCGTCGGAGATAGTAGTTCTGTTCTAGTCAATGAACATTCAAACCTAATTGAATTAGTCTACTCTGATCTACAAACTTCACACACTATGCTAATCAGGAGCAGGTCAATATCACACTAGGGCACACAAAATACACTATTACACACGGATTTTGAGATGCTCTGCAACTGACAGAGAAGCCGGTGTTCCAGTGAGAAACACCGGTGCGGAGAGAAGAAGCTTGTTATCAGTGAAATGAAGAAGAGGTCCAGCTGAGTGCCTGCCTTATCACCTGACCCTACTCAACGCGACGTCGACGTCTCCTCCTCGACCGGCGTAGCGCAGTCGCGGCTCAGCGCAGTACGCAGATCATGGCCCGCGCAATATCGACCCGACAATGTCCGTGTCGCCACCACTCGCCAGAGGCGCACCTCACACGAGACGACGATAGTGGCGCTATCTCCCGGCCGCACTCTGAACCAAAGCCTCCACCAAACCACCGCAACTCACCAAAAGCAGACACCGATTGGAAACGGAGCATAGGCCTACTACAAAAGAGAAGCTCCCTGCGCCGTCCAAGGTTGACAACCTGCACATCACGTTCTATTCCACTCGTGCCGCATCCTTTGTGCAGCACTACTAAACAATCTAATAAATTCGGATTGTTTTTTTTTCAAGGACCACTGAACGTGAGAGAGAAAAAATGGATGGTCGAGGATAGAGATGCTCACTCTCAGAGAGCTGTAGTGGAAAAACTCATATCGAACTGTAGAGTCGAAAAATGTGGGGAAAGAACTAGTTCTTGGTGAAAGGGTGTATTAATGTCACCCATGAAGCCACCCAGCACCTCTTTTTTATAAAATCGTCCACCCCCCCCCCTAGACGTTCCCAGGCTGGGCCTAAGTGGTGTCATCCATGTCTAGAGAATAGCTGTGATGTAAGGAGTGAAAGGTTGAGAGGGTGAATCCTCATAAGAATAAGCGACAAGCGTATTTAATTAGTTTTCCATGTATATAAGATACTGTATAGCATAAAATTTAATAATGTCTCCTTCAATGATTCTATTATTTTTACAGTAGGCTACTTACAACAATATCAAATGAGCGAAAGACAAATAATTGGTACACATTTTTTTATTGTCATAATGAGAAGGTACTTGCAAAATATAGTACTTGAGCGAAGGGACAATTTGCTCAAAGTACAAAGGAAATTCGGAGAGAAGAATTATTCTAGAACATGACTAAACTTATTTATTTAATTATCATTAATACGTTTCCAATACTCCCTTATGCGGAGACACAGTGGTATAGTGCTCGGATGTTGACTCTTGCTATACAAGTTTAGCAAGAGTCTACACTTGTGTTAAGTCTACATTGCTCTCAGTGGCGTAGCCAGTATTAGATTTCGGGGGGGGGGGGGGCTCACCAAGGGGGGGGGTGTGGGCAGTGGCTTAGCCAGGATCAAATTTCGGGGGGGGGGGGGCTCACCAAAATGTAGCTTACCCGGTCTGGCCGTCTGGGGTATAGGAGGGTCCGGATTTTTTTTTTTAAATTTAGTGGTGTGAAAAGCTAATCTAGACAACTTGTTAGGCTCTAAAGTTCAAAAGAAAGTTTTGAAAAATTACTACCCAAGAACCTAGGTGGCCAGGTTTGAAATGATAAAATACCGATATCTGTGACTATTTTGAGTCAAAACCCTTGAATTGGAACTAATCATACTTAACTTATGTACTGAATCTCAAAATTAATACTAATTATTAGAAGTTTCATATAATTTATGTCATTAGCCTAAAAGTTCATGAAATCGGAATGTTTTTATCATAGCACACTGATTTTACACGCTTGCATAGAACTTTCATTTATTTGTGTGTTTTAATTTATAAAATCCCGATTTTATTAACTTTGGGTGCGTTCAGGCTAGTGGGTTATACTGAATTTTAACTTCAAAATTAAATATTCTACAAGATGAGTTTATTCAAAAAGGTGATTTATTAATAATTAACAAAGTTAATCCACTTCAAACTTGAAAATTGCATTTTATTTAATGTAATAAATAAATAATTATGGTAGTCACAGTTTTCTAACATGTTTTATTCGATTTCGTAGCTCATTTTAAATCACAATTATCCATTTGAGCACCTAGCAAGTTTCTATATGAGTAAATATTGAGGAAAAATTTGAAAAATGCATTAATCTGACTATAACTGTAGCTATATTCCATTACACAAACAGGGTTTCTGTAATCTGTTCGTTATAATACAACAAAACAGATAGAACCCTTTGACTTTAATAAGTCCTTATCTATTAGTTATTTGAGAGTTTTTTATTTCTGAAATTTCGGGGGGGGGGACCCGGGCCCCATGGGCCCCCCCTGGCTACGCCACTGATTGCTCTAAGTGAGTACTATATCGCAATAACTGTTCACATGAATCTAATGGAAAGTCTTGTCTAGTCCTGCTAGTGTTCTAAACCTGTTAAAATCATTATTATAAAAAATGAATAGTTAAGGCTTCATAAAATTCAAACAGAGTAATGTTTAATTAACTGGAATCATATGAATTCAACTTGAAAAAATTGTGCAAAATTCTTCTTGAGCTCCGGAAAGTGGTAAAAATACTGTTCAGTAAGCGTATTCCAATAAATTTGTTGTTGAAATCTTCCATGAATAGCAGAATGTGGAGTCGGAGACAAATTGCCAAGTGAAAAATGAATTCTGCAGTTTATTATGCAGTTGGAGTTTACGCTTGGAGTTCCAAATGTGTACTTTTAGTCTTTGCTCTCTTTAAATAACTGTAGCAAAATTCTCATTTCTTGTACGGAGATGGTAATATTTTTGGAAAGGCGACTGAATTACTGCATAGTTTCAACTTATTTCTGGCACAACGTTAGCGCAGTGTTCAACGGAAAAATACTTGGAATCTAGAATGACGTTTTTTTCAGCCAATGTTATATTGTCAAGTCAAGTTTTTATTAATAGTTTCAACACATTAGAATGTTTTGTGTGGATGAAAGAGTGAATATCGCACACAACAAAAACAAGATGTGGATTATTATGTAGCAAGGTCAGACCAGGACGACGTTTCTGCAACTTCATCTACGCACAGATTGAAACACTGTATTTGTTCTGCTTTTGGAAAAAAGGGTCTCTGCTGAATATAACACAAAGAAGAAACAAAAAATATACTTTGTTATATAATCGATTGAGCTTACAGTAACTTTTTATTGCGGATGCATCTTTTGTAAACTGCTTGAAGCGTATGTGGAGAAAAAGAGCCGGTAAAACGAGGGATTGGACCTAGCAACCTAACGTTATTCAGCTACGTAACTATAGAGAAAGGAGGCATTTGTAATAATTTGTTTTTCTTCAATTGCAAAAACGAAACTTCTATTCAAGTTACTAGGCTAATTATTTCAACAATCCAGCTAATGGAGGCTACTCCTATTGTGGAAAATGGAATAATGCGTAACCTATGTGAGTGTTTTCCCGTTTACCCTCGTTATCTAGTAGGCTCATTGTTCAGCATTGTTATTCGATAAACTAGGGTCGACACCTTTCGCCTATATGATTTTTTTTAGGAGGGGGATTCTCGCACTGGAATTAAGATAAAGTTTTGGCATGGGACAATATTTATGATGTGAATCCAAAACTGAGTTGGGTAGATCGGAAAGCCACACAAAAACTGATGAGTGATGTTGCATAGCAATTTACAAACTACAATTACAATATACAATTGCAAACTTCCAAAAATTCTCAAGTAGCCTAAAATGTCTAAGTGAGACTGTTTGTAAATTATTGTTGTGCAATTGGCCCCGGTCTTCTTTAGTTTTAGACGAATAGAGCACCAGAACTTGAAATAATTCGAGTGACAAATAAATGTGACAAATAAATGGTAAAAACTGGTGCCAAACAAAAAATTTGTAGCAAAATACACATTTGTTTTTGTTTTTCCAGGTACAAGAGAAGGTTAGGTTTTGATAGTGATTAATAACCAAAAAATTCCAATTTATCAAATCGTAAAATTAATGAAGCAATCTCAATACAACGTATACAAACCATTCACTAACAAAATACACTGATTAACTCTGGAAAATCAACCCGATTTGATTGGTAGTTTCTCTGAATTGACGACTCTAATCAAAAGAATCCCATCTTCTGCACATACAGACTACAGGCTACAAAATCTCGGTTTAGTAGCTTTCAAATGAGTCCAGTATCATATGGAGATAGAATTGATTTTCTGTTTGAAGTTTGTCAAGACAGCAGCTCTAGCCCACAATACAGTGTAAACTTGACAACTCGAATGATGTTTAAAATACTGTAAGTTATCACTTTATTCAAAATAGGCTACTATTCTTTATTGTTAGTTTTCTGTTCAAAGAAAAACGGTACAAAGAAAATTTCATAATCAACATTTAGTTGTCGAAGCTTCTAAACCGGATTCTCAACAGGCTGTTAAATCGGCACAGTGTCAGGGATCAGTGCTGAGCCTGAGAGGTGACCGTGTTGATGGGTGACCGGCAGTAAGGGCCGTAGCTAGGACATTCAGCGCCCGAAGCAAGTATGTAGGCTACTCATTTTTGCGTCTCAATTATCCAATTGTCCTAATACAATCCATATCAAAATCAAATCAAAAATCAAAATCATTTATTTGCCAATAATAAAAATTAAACAATCATAAAAAATAGAAAATAAATACTTGAGACTTATACAAAACTGAAATATAAACTTAAACTTCAATTTTTAATTGGCGCTGCCAGCAAAACCTAGGTTTGAGTGCTAGCAACGAGTACCAAAACATGAATATACAGTAAATGCAAATCAATGATGATTACAAATTTAATTAAAATAATGAAACACATGTGGGATGCTGTTGTAAGTCGGAACAGGTAGAAGCCTAATCCCTGAGTGTAAGAAGAAGAAGAAGATTAAAATAGTAATAATATATGTAAAAAAATTCAGTGGAAATAATATCAAAGAAGAAAAGAAGAAAAATAACAAATAAAGTAAATTCATATTGAGAGAAAAAAACATATTTTAATGTACATGAGGCGAAAAACATTTGTAGTTCTGATCCATCCCTCTATACCTTTAATGGCTGATTTATTAAATCTATTTGAAATTAATTGGTCAGGCAAAATATTTATTAATCTATTACTCATGTATATGAACTGTCTGCGGCATACTGTTAAATTTGTTCTGGAAATGCGGTAATGAGATAATGTCCGGAAATTATATAATGGAGTATTAGTTGCAAAGAGATTTTTATGCTTATGAATGGTTAGAATTAAATTTTTCACATAAAGTTGTCTAACAGTTAAAACCGGGAACTCAGAAAAAAGACTATGGCTGGGATATCGTCTTGGTCTCCCAAGAGCAGCTTTTAAAATATATCTTTGTATTACAGAGATTTTATTAAAATGAGTGTCCAATGCTCCACCCCATACCCCAATACCATATTGCAATATGGACTGGGCATATGCTGAATAAGTCATCTTTATTATAGTTGGGTCATCAAGTTTATTCAATCTATGGAATTTGTGAATAATGTGTTTTAATTTCTTACACATGTTGTTGATATGTGCATTCCATTTAAGATGAGAGTCTACAAAGACACCTAGATATTTTGTCTCTTTCACATTTTTTAAAGAGTGACAAACACAGTCTCCAATATGAGCCTGTAATCTTTCCTGTTCATGACAGACTGGCGAGTGTATTTTGATACCAGTATTCAGAATCTCTCTAGGGAGAGACCTCACTGTTGGCGAGAATACCATATATACACTCTTATTGACATTTAAAGTGAGAATGTGTTGGTCAAGCCATGACTTAACAAGTGTGAGACCAGACTCTGCCAAGCGCTTTGCTTCATCCCAGTTTGAACCAGTGAAGACCAATGCTGTGTCATCGGCAAAAGAAATTGAATGACAACCTGCTATATCAAGTTTTAATAGGTCATTGATGTATAGTAAAAATAATATTGGTGTCAGAACCGTTCCCTGTGGAAGGCCGAATTTAGTTAAAGTTAGTTTACTTGTTTTTCCATTTAAAGTTAGGATTTGTGTTCTATCTTTCAAATAATTCTCAAACAGTTCTAAAACTGTGCCACGAAAACCTACACTTTCCAACTTTCTCAAGAGAAAGATGTGAGGAATTGTATCAAAGGCCTTGGCTAAGTCCAAATAGACAGCCAAGGTCCTTTTGCTCAACTGAAAATTTTCTGTCACAATCCTCACCAGCTCTGTTATTGCATCCTCAGTGGATTTTCCCTCTTGAAAACCAAATTGATTTTCTGCTATTAAATTATCTCTTTGAAGATATTTCATTATACGTAGTTTAATCAATTTTTTCAAAAATCTTAGACAGGTAACTTATTAAACTAATAGGACGGTAATTTTCAGGAGCTTTTCTCTCACCTGACTTGAATAGAGGAATTATATTTGCAACTTTAAAGTGTGAAGGAAAATGACCTATTTCAAAACATTTGTTAAACAAAATTGACAAAGGCTGAGATATATATTGTGATATATTTTTCAAACAAATATTGCTTATATTATCAATGCCTGGAGATGAATTATTTTTTAATGTATTTATCATAGCAACAACTTCATCGGAATTAGTGGGGAAAATGAAAAAAGAATCCTGAAAATTTGGAGTATGTGGAACTATAGATGGTATTGGTTGACTTTTTGAGCTCAAACTATTATTCAGGTTTTCTGCATACGTTTTACCTACTTGTGAAAAATAATTATTTAGTATTATAGGGTCGATATCAGGGGGTTTTTTATTTCGTTTCATGTCTAAAATTTCCTCTATACAGAGCCATGTCTTTTTATTGTTACCTTTACAGGTTGACATTTTATTTTTATAATAGTCAAGTTTCGCTTTCTTAATAAATTAGTGTATTTAATAGATTTCTGTGGTTTTTGTATCTAGCTTTCAGTGTTGTATTAAATGGTTGACTTTTCAGTTTTCTATGCAATTTGTCCCTCTCTCTTATAGATTTCATTAGACCTGAAGTTATCCACTTTTTTAATGGTCTATTTTTATTTGTAATTTTAATTTGCTCAGTAGCAGAATCTATGTGAAAAATCAGTTTCCTATAGAAAGCATTTATTTTATTATCCAAATACAGATTAGCCTCATCAAAAGTAGTTTCATTCTTCCAACTTTCCTGTCTCAACCTGTCAGTAAGATTCTTATAATTTATTCTTCTAATGATGCTCTCCCTGATATCACTATAAACTGGGTTGGTATTTCCTATGTGTAGTGTAGTACAAAAGTGATCAGTTATATAGGTCTTTTGCACAGAGCTAATTATGTTTTCATATTTAAAATTCACATTCTTATAGAAAATGTGGTCTATGCATGTTTTTGTAGTGTGTGATATTCTAGTAGGTATGTTAATGAGAGATCTCAGGCCATGCATTTGCATTAGACTGCTATGTTCATTTGCCAGACTACTGTTACGTAAAATATCAATGTTTATATCTCCTATTAAAACAGCATTCTCATTCTTATCAATATTACTCAGAATAATATCTAATTCGTTAAAGAAAACTTCAATATTAGCAGAGGGTGATCTGTACACAGCAATCAACGATATAAAGCAGTTGAATGCTTGTAATCTAATCGAGATGATATCAGCCTCTGAAATCTCACAATTGAAACAGTCGAACGTTATACCATCCCTCACAAACAAACACAAGCCGTTACTTTTATTCAGCTGGCCTGGTCTATCTATAACCGAATATCCGTCTATACTGTAATCAAAAGTTCTGTTTTCAGTCATCCACGTCTCGGTTAATACTATTACATCGTACTTAATTTTGCAGTTTTGTACAGTGTAAATGAATTCATCGAAGTTTTTACTAATACTGCGGATATTCATATGTAATATATTTAAGAAATTGGAATCTCCCATCTCATGCTCATCTGTATAAAAAACAGGATCAAAACTTAAGATATCATCACTTTCAACTGCATTAAAACACTCCAAATCAATCACCTCATCAAAATTGTACTCATGAAACATTAATATGTATGCTTAAAAGATAAAACAAGATAAAAAATAGATAAATAAAAAAAAGAAAAATGTTAGATAAAAAAATTAATAGACAGAATATTAACAAAAAAAATTAATGTAAAGTTCGTTGGAAAATTGAACAAAAAAAATAATAGAATAAAAATTAAAGGAAAAGTTTGTCGTAAAATGAAAAAATCAAAAGTCCGCGCCAATGCGCTCTGTTTAAATATTTTCCGTAAAATCAGTTATTGTAAATTTCAAGGTCCTCATCACTTATTATTCTTTTGGTTCGGGCGTTTTGTCTTTTTTTACAAATATTTACCATCTCGGTTCCATACAAATTTGAGTTTGTTATTTTGTTTCAAAGTTTTTGCTTTACCGAGCAATATTTTGTTAAACGGAGAAAGATGTTCATTCACATAAACCTGGGTGTTTGGTAAAGAGTCGCAGATTTCATTCAATTTAAGTCCTTTCTTCTTCCTTATTGCTGTAATCCACTCGATTTTTTTTCTTCGGCATGTAAATTTCACAATTATAGAAGAAGTTCCCTTGAAAGTTGGTTGCCGGTGCACAACTGAAATATGGTCTTCCTTATAATCAAGATGCAGCGCTTTGGCCATGCATTCTAAAATAAATAGTAAGTTTTCTCCTGCAGTTTGCGGCACACCAATTATTTCCAAATTATCGATTCTCGTGACTTGTTGTAGAGAAAAAATTTCCTTTTGTAAAATATGTACATTTTTGGTGGTTTCAGTGGTTCTCTTTCCTAGGTCCTCACATTTCCGTTCCAAATTTTTCTGCTCCAAAGCAAGATTGTCCAGACGATTCTTGATGTCATCAGTTTTAGTATCAAGTCTTTTTAGTTTACCATTTAGACACTCAAACTTTGATGTAAAAGACGATATTAAGTCCTCACGTAGATTAATTAATAAGTCCGATATTTGATTATATGTGATTTCACACTGACCTGCATTCCTATCCAACTTACAGGCGTCGCATTTCCATGCAGATTTGGCTTGTGCATTCATCTTCTTGAATTTTTCTGTCGTTTCAATTCGTGTACAGGAGGGATGAAAAGTTTTTCTACACTCACTACATTCAGCTGATTCTTTTAAGTTCTGTAAGACCGAATTACACTTGAAACACAACATGTTAGAATTTTTTCTGTTTTGTTGGAGTTGAAATAGTGAGAAATAAGGTTAGTTTCGAGTATTTACGAGCGCAACGGCAAGGACTCCGATTAGATAACCGACACGACTGCTTTCATCGGAAGTCGAACTGATACTGAACTTTATATTAACTTTTCTTCAGTTAGTTGAAACTCTTTTCATTTGAGATTTGGGTCTCCCGGGAAATATCTTCCTTTGAAAATTTTATGACTTGAAATTCTATGAAAGGATTGATAAACCTTTCTAGTTTACTGAGAAAGTGTCTTATCAGATTTCATATTGGATGATCGATTAGCTACTTTTTCATCAAAACTAGTTGAAATTGCCCTCCGCTTGGGTTACTCCGAGACGTTTTGAAAAATTATGCATCTAAAACTTAATTTAACTAGTAATTTCAACTGGAGACAAAAATTATATTATTCGATTTTAGAGGGTCAAAACCTTCCCTATTTCAAAATGATTCTAGGAATTAGTTGAGATTTCTGCCTTTCATGTCACACCTGATTGGATAGATTTTGCTATAGGCCTGACGAGATGGTGGTCAAAGCTAGTCTGTCATTATGTTTTGCCGTATTCAAGAGATATTGGTTGCACATTTCTTCCACTGGCAACAGTACACAGTGTCTAACAGATAATAAGGCAATGTACAAATAATTATAAATCGAACTTCAAAATAAGATACAAATTGAATTAAGAAATATTTTATATTAATATTAAATATTCTCACATGTAATCTGATTCCTCGTTCAGCAAAGAAATTACAACTTGTGTTTACCCCGTCTTTTTTAACCCTTGATTTGCCACCCTCAAGAACTTTTCGCTCTAGAAAAAGCTTACTGAGCGTACCCACGATCTTACTTCAATGTTATCGCCATGTAATTTTGACAAATTAATGTGAAACTTTTTCACATTTTAGTGTTAAAACGCTACATCCTAAAATTCTGTATCACTATAGACTCAATGTTTTAGTTTGACTTCGGCTACTGTCCCCCTGGAAACCTCCCCCCTCCTCTGGAGTATGAAAATATATAAGAAAGTATGAGCAAGTGTATTATTAGAGTTGTCATCTTTCTTTTTGTTTTTTTTTCTTTTGAAAACTTCAAGTGAACAATGAACTACATGAAAAACGAATGAATATTAATATATAAATTTATAAAATATATTTTTTTCTTTCCAATTACTTTATTCCATTCACACTAAGTTATTTGATTCTTTTTCTTTAATCAACCTTTTCCGTTATTATTAATTTTATATGATTTATATAAAAATTGTACAAATTTTTGTTGGTAACTCCCATATAGGTTAGCCTCGGGAGTACCTAATTTCTCACCAGATGGAAAATTATATTTTCTTTATGTTTCGTATGTTATATATAGTGAGAAATAAATTTATTTATTCATTACTAGCTGGCCCGACCCGCGTTGCTGCGTTTTCATAAAAATTCTCCTTGATTTTATTATTCGCCACCTCCCGCTGAGGTTACATTTCAAATTAGGAAAGAAGTTAGTCCTAGGGCTCTTCCAGCTGATCATAGAGGCCTCCTTCGTTGTTCTCTTAATCACCACCTCTGAATGGAGAAACGTTTAAAATTTAAACCTCCTACAACTATAAGGGTAGATGCTAGGTTTCTGATTTTATTATTCGCCACCTCCCGCTGAGGCTGCATTTCAAATTTCTAGCTGCATTGGTTAACAGAAGTCATCAACCCGGCATAATTACATTTCATCATACCCATTCATATGTTTCCTACATACTGCAAGGCTCCGACTACACGGTACATGCAAAGTCTTTGCGTTCCAGACAGCGTAAATAACGCCGCTAAAAGGGGCCTGCCATATGATTAAAAAAATGTTGATTTCTATCAGCTGTTCCTTTAAGCTGTTTGACCGGCAAGTTCAGTAAGTTAGGTCTGTAAAATGGATTGATTAATAATAATTAGCCCCCCTATTAAAATTTATGGTCAGAAACCATCCCCAATATTCACACAACATATTCCCAAAGTTTCATGCCGATCTGTCATGTAGTTTTGAAGTCTATAGGGAACATACATACATGCATACATACATACATACATACATACATACAGACAGATATTCATTTTTACATAATTATATAAATGAAACAGTATGATATCTAGGTAGATACATTGAGCCAGGTGATTTAATCAAATAATTTATTTAATATACTTTATTACTTATTTACAGCTTACAGATTGTCATATTAAGGTAATGCTTTAATAATATTATGATAATAAATCATGATTTCAAAGTTATGTATTGTGAAAGTAATACCTTTAAAGTAAAAGAAGACCGGCCTGATACAATGTCCTATATTAGCGTCCTTCATGTCCTCCTATATCAAACTAGGCATATTATATCGTTCATTAGTGAGGAAGCATTATTTATTGGAGAGACCTCTCCATTTGAGCTACCGTATGTTATGAGAATCTTGGTGTTCTCTTTTCTAGCATTAAACAGTTTTTATTGTATATTTCTGTGAGTTTCTTTGTCATTTTTACCACAATAGCAGTATAGCACTCAATTTCGCCTTGTATTATCAATCGAGTTCCTAAGCATCCGAGGTGGTCTCGCTACCAATCACCTCAGATAATATATTCTATTGTACATAATGAATAATTTTGTTCTATTACTATTGTACATAACAGCTACAAACTGAAAGCTATAATGAGGTTGATAATAATGTTTATTTAGAACCAAGTGAATCCTAAGAGCTTCAAGAAATACCCATCAGAACTTCTGGTTCAATCCGTACTCTAACATAACGTTTATAATAAGTGAAATTTGTAATCCTGTGGTTGATACTAATCTCTAGACAACTAATGAATGATGAAGTCGACCTTCTCTGTCAAAGTTTGAGTGCAAGTTAGAAAAATGCACATAGGTCTAACTTAATTCCAAGCGGCATTCCAAAGGTGATGAATGAGCTTGAACTTTGCGTTGATGGAATAGTGACACGAATATAATTATGATAGACTATAAGGATAATAACAGGAATTCATCTCTCCAACGTCTCATACGCTCTTATTCATTTACACTTAACACTAAATACATACTAAGCAGGGGAGCTTATTTCAAACTCATTCAAACATTTCCTCCTACACTATCTTAACTCTCTCCCTCTCACTCTTTCTTCCTCTATTTCTCTTACTCTTTCTGTCTCCCTCCCACCCTTTGAATAATCATAAAATTAGTCCTAATCAAATAAGCAAGCGATGTACCATTCTTTATTGGCAAGCTAAGTGATATCGAATATCTCTTGAGTGTCATTTCAAGGGCTTTAGAATGTTTTAAAATGGCTTCACTCAGAACTTGAACTTGTAAACAGGTTGGCCGACAGCAGTATTTCCGATTACATAAAGATTATTGCTGTTCAGGCAGACATCTGTGTTCCAATCCTCAATTACATCAATAATTCATTCCATAACATACAGAAATAGTATGAGTAAATTATGGTGATTATAGTCACCAAGACATAACCACCAATGAATATAACCACAGTTTTAACATTTTCTCCTGTATCAACTACGTAAAGAAACTATATTCAATCGCAAAGTAGATTCATTCTTTTCAATTGCCAATCGTGATTGGGTGATTGGGTCCAGCCCATGCATTTTCCAGCCTTCAATAAAATTGGATTCAGATTATTATAATGGTTATCACATTGTTGAGACTTAATTGGTAGAGACGGATATTGAGGGTAGTCACGAGGACTATGATATGCTCTCACACACAAAGGTACGGTAGGTAATTGAATTTCAAGTTCATCTATCGGATTTTTTTTTTTAAATTTTCTCTCTTCTAATTCTCCATGTTTCAGTGACGAATTTAAGGGAGGCTTCTAGGTTGAATCCCCACCCCAACCCACCCATAATACTTGTGATTTTGTTCAAGATTCTAGTAACTATTCGTTAGGCCAAGGTACTTATAAATAGAACTCTAAAGTAGTGCAACATGGAATCAAGTTATGAACGTTTCAACTGTAACTTTAAATTTATCTTCGAATACATTTGAAAATTTATCCTTAAATTCCGCAATTCGTCTTTAAATTTATTATTATTAGTATTATTATTATTACTATTATTATTATTATTATTATTATTATTATTATCATTATTTCTATTTTCATTAATGTTGTTGTTATTCATGGCGCTTAGTTGAAAATATAATTATGAACAAAACTCACACAACATAGCGAGCAGCTTAGCGCAGTTGGTTGGGGCGTCGCAAAACTTCAGCTTGCTGTCGTTTCAGCGGTCGTGGGTTCGAATCCCACTCCTCCGCCTGGCATCTATGTGTGTTATCATTCACCTAATTACCCACGCACAAGTCTCGGACTCATGTGGGCCTCATCAGCAATAAAAAAAACATGCCTTCTGTCAATTACATAGATATAGGCTACAATAAGATTGGGTTATTATTAGACACGTTTTTCAATATACAGTAGTAAGTTCCTTAATACGTCCAAAAACGATCCTAAATGCTGCCACCAGTCAAGGACCTCATTCCCTCTTCAACACTATAGGGGCAACTCTCTAATAAGATATGAATTATTCTATTAATGAATACTTTCAAATTAGTCTCAGTTTCAATTCGTTTTTGAGAGAATTATATATTTTTATGCCTGAATATAAGGCTGGCTCCCTTCTCATAAGCAGCAAGTCTGTGCTTGGGCAAATAAAGATTGTTGTTACGCTGAGGAAACCCATGAATGGTTATTCCCATTATAGGTAATTATCTCATGAGCATTATTCCTTTCATGAGTATTAAAAATGTCAACCATATAATATATAGCCGGAAGTGTTAAAAGGTTGAGTCTGAGAAATAAATTAGTATTTATGAGGAACTGCAAAATTTATTAAACAATGTGTAGTTGTGTAGGCTAACATTCTATTAGAGTGGTCGACAAACCAGCGATCGCCAGCTACGCTACTGATGTAAACAATCTAAATATTCTATAACGCTTGCAGTGGCTAGGCATAGCCAGTGAGTCTACTTTTCAAACTCTCAATGGTTCAATTTTTTATTTGCTCCTGATGAATACTAAGTAATGTTATAGGTACTGCACTAAATAATTCGGGAATGCTTCAATAACTCATGCTTCACAAAATAATATTGTGTTAGCCTGTACTAAAGATTTTTTGCGGTTCAAAAACTAAAATTTGCTAGTCACAGATCAACACGAAAACATCATTTAAAATAAATATAGCAGATCTTCATTCACATTGAATATTAAAAACATTTAGATTTTTATAAGATGCATCTTTATAAAATATCAAGATGGAAAAAGCTTGACACTGTGTAGCCTCTGAGAAGTGCTCATTACCATCACAGAATAGATACCGTGGTACCGTGTAGGCGACGTAGTTTATTGGGATAACTTTTATTTATTCAATGATGACTAGTCTTTTAAATCATTATTTATTTTTTATTTGTCACAACATTTTTTTACAATAATATTTTGGTCACAAAGCAAGGTTTAGAAGCTTACAAACAGTCCTCACCCTTGAACTTCCGTACGGTACTAATCAGAGCTATTAGGCTAATGAAGGCCAATAATGAGGAAATCGCAATTCGGCCAGCTTGCACAGAACAAGTTTGATAGAATGATGCTGCTACGCTTAGAATAGATTACTTTCCTCCATTTCTCTTCTTGCTGTTCATTATCATCGTGCCTGGAAATAAGATAAACCTTAACAGCCTTCACCGATACATAATGTAAAGTACGTTGGCAGTAAATAATAATTATAAGTCTAGGGCCACACAAAAGCTACAAATGTCGCTCGAAGGGGCAGCCGTGGTGCATCTTCAAAGTCATTTCGCGGGCCGTTAGGCCATTTTTATACAGCGCGTCGTGTAAAGCGTACCAGGCACGCGTCGGAATTCGTAAGCATTGAATGCTAAAGCACGAAGCGCGTCAGGCGCTGGTGTATAAAAGGGCTCAATGCTTTAGCATTCAATGCAAACTGAATTGGAGCGTAATTCGCGCTCTGCTTGCGACAGGATCGTGTCATTTTTGATCCATGTGATCCTGCGAAATGCCCCTCCTGGAATAAGCCAACCCAACAACTGTACCATGCCACTTTAAAAGAGAACTCTATAGGTGTGGTTGACCTCCCTGAATGATGATGAATGTACTGCGTTGCTTAGATCGATTTATTTATAACAATTCTATCAAAACTATTTTCTATCGTGTGTGTGTGTGTGTGTTATGGTCCCTCTCCCGTTTGAATGCGTGTATGCAGTGACGTAGCCAGGGGGTGAGTCCGGGGGGTCCGGACCCCCCCTTCCGGTCCTAAATTTTATATAATTTTCATTAAATTAAACGTAAAATATGATATAACTATACTCTTCCATATTTCTTATTATTAAAATTAAAAGTTTCGAGTTAATTTTCAATGCCAGGAGAGCTAAAGAAGACCATTCTAGGGCATCTATTTTTCAAAGGACCCCCCTCCCCGGTCAACTGACCCCATTTTTCAAAATCTTGGCTACGTCACTGGTGTATGATTGAGATTCTAGATACTTGAATTTGTCTTTTTCTTACTTTTTTGTTATTGTTATTCTTACTAGTTCATTCTATATTGGCATTAATTTTCAATTGTACATAAACGAACTCACAACTCACAAACAGACCTTAGGTTTTAGTGTTGTTTCAAAATGTTGATGTTATATGATACTTTTTTGTATGCTTTGTATTGCTTTATACATTTTATACTCATGTGTTGTATCATAAACAATAAAAAAATTCAAATTCAAACAAATTAGATTATGACGCGACATGCTGTATAAAAGGCGCCTCAGATAGGGCCACACTAGCTACAAATGTCGCGAGCAGTAAGCAGTGAAATGACTCTTGAGAAATAGGCTGAATGGAAACTGCGGTCGCTTGCCACATTGAGCTGTAAATGTCGCTCGAAGAGGCAGCCGTGGCGCGTCTTCAAGTCATGTCGCGGGCCGAAAGGCTCCGGCCCATTCCACGGTCAGTAATAATATTATCGCTCACCCCGCGTAGTGTTGACTGAACGAGCATATCAAGTTCTTAGTTTTGACTCGTGACTCGCGGCTTTTTCTGTATGATTTTTAAATCGTATTATTATGTGATGATTACCTGAGGACCTTTCGTTTCGCCTAAAAAGGATGAAGGAGTAGGTCAATTTCATTGGAAAACCTTTAATTTATTGTGTTGTAAAGTTGTGGCAAAAACGAATTGAATTTTTAAAAAACGAACTTGATCTGAATAAAGGTTAAGGAAAAGTTAGTTTCTCGCTACGCTCGTTCAATGATGGAAAAATCGTATGAAATTGTAAATTGATTTCAACAATGTGTAATCGTAGCCTATGTAATTTAAATGTGGTGAACAGCTGATAGAAGGCAGCAATTATTTTTAATTAACATGCTAGGAACAGTGCAGTGATGATTATAGGATGGTCGTAGCCATTGAATGTGGGGAAACATAATAATTATAATATTATGACAAAATGATTGGCAAGGCGAATGTGAACAGCTGATTATATAGATTCAAGCTTTGAATTTTTTGATGTTTGAATAATTTTAGGCTGTAATGGAAACATATTTTTGCTTTGCTTTAAACAATTGTGCCGTATTTGAAGTTTGGAATTAATTTATTGTGAAAATAACATACTAGAAAGTAATAAATTAACTAATGTCCTTGGTACCTGTTATATTCAAACTTATAGAGATTTTAATATGTGAGCAAGTAACAGAGTTTTTGGAACAAAACAACTTGTTATCTGGAGTACAGTGTGGTTTCAGAAAAGGCAGATCAACAATGGATGCAGTTGACAATTTGGTTTCCAATATTATTCAAGCATTTGAGAACGGGTGCTATGCTCAGGTCACTTTCTGTGACCTGAGTAAGGCATTTGACTGCGTTGACCATTCTGATTTGCTGGAGAAACTTCATTATTATGGTTTTAGGGGTGGATCACTTTCACTATTTGATTCTTATCTGAGGGATAGAGAGCAGGCAGTCTGTATTAATGGAGAGTGGTCTAAACTTGTGAAATTAAAGTATGGTGTACCCCAGGGCTCAAAGCTTGGCCCTCTACTGTTTTTAATAAGCATCAATGACTTGCCTCACAATGTATTGAGCAAGACAGTCTTATATGCAGACGATACAACTTTTTTGAACGTGTCAAGTGATGTTACAGAACTCTCAAATCTTGTAAATATCTCTTTGTAAGATGCAGGAGTCTGGTTTAGAGCTAATGGTTACCTTTTAAATGAAAATAAAACTCAAAATGTAATATTTAGCCTTAGGCCTTATGAAATTGAACATATTGAACAATGTATAGTTAATAGTGTAAGTTTTTTAGGGGTTCATGTTGATCATCAACTAACATGGGGAAAACATATTGATTATTTAAAGACAAGGCTTTCAAGGGTAGTCTATCTCATTGGACAACTAAAACATTGTGTTACATCGAACTGTGTAAGGATGGCTTATTTTGCATTTTTTCAGTCTATTGTAAAATATTGTTTGCTTGTGTGGGGCAATTCTGCTAGGGTTGATGAAATATTGTTGTTGCAGAAAAAGATTGTAAGAATAATAAATAATGCAAAACCCCTGGATCATTGTAAACCTATTTTTATTGAACTGGAGATAAAAACTGTTATAAATTTGTATATTTTTAAATTAGCTATATACTCTTTGAAGAAATTACCAGTAATTGCACGAAATGAAGATACCCACTCTTACAATACACGCAATAAAGAGAAAATGAGTTTTCAATATTGTAGATTGAGTAAATCAATCAATAGCCATTTCGTAATTTGTAAGAAGGTTTACAATAAATTATTTGACTGCATTTGTAGGTATAATCATAATTTATTTCTTAAAAAATTGGATGTTTGGCTTATTGAGAATCCTTTTTATTCAATTGAGGAATTTTTTGAGCATCCAAACATCAGCTTCTAGTTTTAGCTATATCACTCTGCTCAACTTGTCTAATGCAACATAATTTTATATTTGATATATGTATATGTAATTTTATATGTGTAATTTCATATATTTAAATGATTTCTGTCAACTTGACTTTGTCGATACATGTATCTGTTCATGGCAATAAAAAATTTTGAATTGAATTGAATTAATAAAGTAATAAATTAACTAATAACGTTAATTATTTATTATGCAGTTAAAAAAGAATAATAACCATTAAAAATAATAAGAACATTGCAGACCGAACCAGCTACAATACAAAAATCAGCAAGTGGGAAGTAGAGTCAGAGAGAAACCATAAGAAGAAGACGGGAGCCAAGTGGACAGAAGAACGAAGAGCCATAATGAGAGAAAAATTGAAGGCTGCCTGGCAGAGAAGGAAATGCACATCTTCTGAGTGAGCTTTGCGTGATCAGTTCTCTGGTCTTTTTCGCATATAATAATAATAATAAGAAAAGAAGAATAAACCCAAGAAATGAAATACTGCATCACGAATCATAGATTGCTTAGCGTCTTCCTCTTCGGGAGTTCTATCGCTAATAATAATAATATAACAGCAACACAGCAACTAAAGTTGCCAGCTGTAATGAATCATTCAAAATAGAATTTTGAACTATCATCAGCTGTAGGTGAATAAATGTGATATGCACCTTCTCGTTGAAACATACAAGCAAGCTGTAATTACAGATTTAAAAAAACACAAATATTCAAGGGCCAAATCGTAAGAGCAGGCCGGCTACTCCAAATCGCCATATTGAGATATAGGAGCTATATTTTCCATATTAGGCGCTCTGGGAAGTGTTTTCACAAAACAGTAAACAGTATGGAAAATGGGGGACGTCAGCTACCTGATTTGATCCTCAGAACTTTAGATATGTGTCCACATTATAAAAATTTTCCGACTCATACAATGGGATTGACAAAGTTTTTTAAAAAGGAAGTCGTGATGCCACACCTTGCATGTTATCCTTCAAGAATTTTGAAATAAAGTTCTTGATTGATAAACAAGTTGGATGAAGCCGAACAATGGACAAACTTATGAAGTGCATGCATTTCTATTATTAAATTGGTATCAAATCAAAATTATGATTTACTGTCCATTACTTTTTACACGAAAACATAGACAGGAGTCTGTGATTACAATTATTTGACGAAACGTTATCTATTTTGTCTCTACAAGGAAGTTGAATAGAGACAGGCTAAACTACAATTTAACATGAATACTGTAGATGAGCGGTATTTTAATTTTTTAGAATTTGATTTGCCTTGAGTTTGAAAAGGCAAACTCTACAAACTGTCGTTTTACTAACAAGGAAATTGCAATCTAAAACTCACAGGCTAAACAAGAATAGGCTTATGAATCGAATAGGCCTCAGAATAGGTTTATGTGACAAAACGTTTGTTACCGTGTGTATTATGAATTAGTCTATATGGGTGTTTTCTTACAAGACTCATATAAGATATAAGACTTACGAGACTTATAGCAACATTCCATCAGAATCATGGGCATATATAGGGGGGGCCGAGGGGCCCGGGCCCCCCCCCCCCCGAAATTATCAAAAATATGGGCATAATAGAAAAATTCATAATCAAAATTATTTTCATCATTTCTGTTATATTTTATTTCCACGAATGAGCTTTCAATGAATAATATGAGCAATATGGATATAATAGAAAAATCTATACATAATCCATAATCTAAATTATTTTTATTAATCCTGTGATATTTTCCCATATTCCCTTTTCAGTTAGGCCCCTTATGCATGATTTCTAGTGAATGGAAGATTGTACACTTTTGAAATTTGGAATATAATATCTTTATGTTCAAGTAAGAAGCCTATTGATTTTGGACATTGGGGGTTGAATATTAAAAAATATATAGCCTAAGCAAAAAAAAAAAAAATAAATAAAATGGGGAGTAGTCACAGACACAGTGAAGAGTGTCATGGGGAGTAGTCAAAGTTAACGGAACAGTATCAGATATTAACAAACAGTGGTGGAAAAACAAACAATGTATACTAGTTCTTACATTCAAAACGAACTTATAAACATATTTGGTAATTTGATTCAGTCAAAAATTGTAGAGAAAGTGAGAAAGTCAGTCTTCTATTCAATATTAGCAGATGAAACTACTGACATTAGCCAAATCGAACAGTTTTCTCTCTGTATACGTTATGTAGAGGACCAAACTTTTAAAATTCGAAAAGATTTTCTGGCATTTGTCCCTGTGTATGATGTCACTGGAGCTGGTTTGAGTAAAACAATATTGGAAACCTTGTCAGGATTGGGGTTCGACCTTAACAAAATGAGAGGCCAAGGGTATGATGGGGCTTCCACGATGAGTGGGCAATTCAGAGGAGTACAAGCTGCTATAAGAGAAAAGCTACCTTTGGCTATGTATACACACTGTTCCTCACATTCTCTCAATTTGTGTTTGTCAGATGCCAGTAGGATATCTTCAATAAGAAATTGTATGGGAGTTATAAAAGAAGTGTCAGCCAAAAGAACGGAAATATTGAAATCAACAATTATTGAGTGTTGCCCAGACCAGAAAAAGAGGAAACTTATTTCATTGTGTGAAACTAGATGGGTGGAAAGACACGACTCTGTTATTTTATTCAAAGACATTTTTAAGCCTATCTTTTTATCCCTTACAAAAATAGAAGAAGGAGTTAGTGACACATCTTCTAAAGCTCACTCTCTCAGTAGTGCTATTAGTCAGTTCCCGTTTATTGTAAATTTATTTGTTTTAAGCCGGATGCTATCAACCACGCATAATCTATCAAAGCAGCTTCAACAGAAGGAAATTGAACTTACACAGGCCTTGGCTAACGTTACAAGTGTACTACATCTTTTGTCAAAGGAGAGGGCCAACTCAAATGAGTCATTTAGAGCTTTGTATGATGAAGTGAAGTCATTTGCTGCTGAACTTGAAATTAAGGAAGAAATACCAAGAATTTGTCGTCTTCAAACATCACATAACAATGTACCTTTTCAAACAGAAGAAGAATATTATCGACGAGCTGTTTTTGTGCCATATTTAGATGATTTTTGCAATTCACTCAAAGTTCGCTTTGAAACTCACAAGAAAACAGTTTCATCATTACAAAATATCCTACCTCAATTATGTATTGCAACAGATTTTAGCTCATTGGAAGATGCTTTCAGTTTCTATGAAGAAGATTTGTCACATAAAGATATTGTACAAAGTGAGTTTATGTTGTGGAAAGAAAAGCGGAGTCATGAAAATCCTTCAAATCTACCAAAAACGGCTTTATGCTCCCTAGAAAAATGTGACAAGAATTTCTTCCCAAACATTTACACCCTGCTTAAATTACTTGCAGTTCTTCCTGTTTCCGTTGCAACTGTAGAGAGAACATTCTCCAGCTTGAGAAGATTAAAGACCTACCTGAGGAACACCACATCTCAGAATAGACTCAACGGTCTTGCTTTACTTTCTATCCACAGAGACATAATGGTTGTTGATGATGAAGTTATTGATAAGTTTGCAAGCTTACCAAGGAAAGAGAATTTAGTGTTGTAAAATTTACAATGTAAATGTAGCCATTGGTCCAAGAGAGGGGCTTATTTTTTGGGGTTTATTTTTTGCGTGTGTGATATGGAAGATCCATCCTTGTTTCTCTTTACAAAATGACTAATCTGCAAATGTTCAAATGACACTGACTTAATTCAAATAAGTAATATAACTTTCAAGTGCTGTAAAAATATTTCAACTCATGGTATAAGACTGCTCCAATCGTTTTACCTTGGTGTAAAGCATCATCAGACTACAAACAGCATTCTCTTTATCAAGGTATGATTTTCATGTATTATTTCAATTTTTTATTTGTAAAATGTGTAAACGAGTTATGGGTGATTTACCTGTATTATAAGACTCATGAGTTTTATGAAACAGGCCCCCGTTCTCAGCAAGTTCATTATAGAAAAGTGGGACTGCATGTATTCAAGTGTTACATTTACTACATTTTTCAATAAGTACGGTACTCCAAATTTCTTGAAACTTGAAATAAGACTGTTACTGAGATTTCATCCTTGGGGCCCCCCCGAAAAAATTTTCTATATCCGCCACTGATCAGAATTCATATATATTATCTCATAGTAATAGTTACGAGAACTAAGCTATGAATCTATCCCCCTCTTTTTTCACTCAAATGTATTGTAAAAGCAATTAAATATTAAGTAGTTTTTTGAGATGAAAATAATTCAAAAGTAAAGTATCTCATTTTGTAGGCTTTGTTGTCATCGTGTACATTAACATTCATGCTTCAGTGTAGTCTATTACTGAATGTAATCATTCTTATGTTACATACTTTTTCAATCACTCTTTTTTCCCATTGAAACAACCCTGTCCATCAGTTTTCAAATTCAAGTTCTTCCATTAGTAATTTATTCTAATATTATCAAGTTGAGCACATTTATATAGGTACTTTAAACCATTAGGCATAGCTGGAAGTATAGAGTCAGATTGAGAGATTAATGTTAGTTGGAGTTGTGCCATTGATCTTGTTGGTTGAGAAGTGCATTTGATTTTTGTGGCTTAGCTATGGTATATTGTGTGTTCGGGTTAAATTTCCTTGCCATGACCTTTTTCATTAGCATCAAGATCATTTTTTCAATCACCTAACCTAACATGACGTTCCTGATATTAAATATTTGACAATTTTCGGTAGGTTGTAGAATAGGTATCATAGTGTTATGAGACTAGAAACCTGAGAGGACCAGATCACATTGTTATTAGTGTAAATAACTATAGTCTACCTGTTGAATATCAATTATTATTTACAAAAATTACAAGTAACACCTTTCATAAAAATTACGGTAAAAATACCGTAACTGCAAATACAAAGTTACTAAAAAGTAGTTGTGATCCCTGAAAACCTCTCCTTATATCTAGTGCTTGGTGCGGGTTGCTGAGTGCGCCCCCAGACCCATTGCGCCCCTGGCAATTGCCAGGTCTGTTCCATCTAATGCTGTGCCGCTGGTTTTGCAGCCTTCCAATGATATAACTTACTTTAAGAATCTTTCCATTCAAATATGAACAGCAAAGGCTAAAATTTAGCCACTAAATTACGGTAATTTTTAAAAACTTTTTTAATTGCGACTATAGTACCATATAAAGTAATCATAAAGATGTTAGAACTGAGTTAAAATAGCTGACTTGAATCATGTTTGATCAAACCCATTGCATAATGAAGCCATTATGTGATGCTGTGATGGGAGTAACTTTTGGGCTCTAGACCAATGAGAGCTCAGTATTTCTCAAGTAAGCTATTGAAATGAATAATATGCAATAGTCACATTAGCTAATTTGAGTATTTTGAAATCAAGTTCAGTTTGACCACCAATCCCACATCTGATTATTGTTTTTTCTATTACCATACATCAACAATAATTAAGCATTCTAGGATATGTTACTTTGCGTAAGTTCAAAGCAGAATACTCATTCACTCTTTCAACGCCTTGATTGTGCTCCCACTTCCAATGATTTAGCCTTTAATGTTCATCATCAAGGATCATAATCAAAAGTAACATCATTGATAATCATCTTTGAGAATCATCAAGGATCATCATTAAGTATAATTTGTTTGTTTTCTGTGCAGAAATAAAGTTTATTATTATTATTATTATTATTATTATTATTATTATTATTATATTATTATTATTATTATTATTATTATTATTATTAATTATTATTAATTATTATTATTATTATTATTATAATCATTGAGGCATCAATGATCATCATCTCTTCAAGTGGTAGTTGTAGATAGGCCTATGCAACGAATGTGTTCAGTCTTTAAGCCGATAATGAGATATTTAGGAGACTGGCTCCACTCGTAACCTAACTTGCAACTCACTTGTGGCTTAGAGGCAGTCAAAACACCAACGTTGCATAAATTACTATCAAACAATCAAGTCTTTTCATAATAATTTATCAATATACTGTATGTCTAGTGCTAAGAATATAAAGAAATCATACCTTCATAATTTTCTCCATACAAATTACAGAAAGAATACAGTATTTATTTCGAAATCATAACATTATTAATAAGTCTTTTGGACGATGCCCACATGATGAGGCTTGAGACCTGTGTATTCAGAAGGTGAATGTTAATATCCAGAACATAAAATATGCAAGAGTGGACGAGATTTGAACTTGAGACCGCAAGAACATTTTTGAAGTTTTTGAGAATGACGAAATTTGAATTTTTTAAGATTAATATGATGGTGTTGATACAATCTATTCATTTTCAACCAATATTTGGATTTTCAATTTTGTGTTGCCCAATAATTGTTTTAATTATAGGGTATTATACTTTGATTTGTAGCTAAATTTCTGCTCATTCATATAATCGAAGTAGCCCATAAACATGATTTTAAGCATAGCCGGACATCAGACGATAATCGAAAACACTAATGAATAAAATATTTTGTAGCCTATTGTGTGACTATTAAAAAGCTCGAATATTTTGGGCTGGAACTATATGAATAAAACTAATATAAGGAAATGACTTTGAAAAAAGAGGATTTGTTTTCCTCATGAGACAGATCGAGAAAGGGCAAGGCTTTTGTACTCAAATGTTTTACTAATCTTCCACGTGGTATAGCCGATTCATTTGAACTCTGATACGTTGTATTAATAGTTCAACATTACAATCTACTGCATCTAAAATCCAAGGACTTATAAAGAACATCTTTACATAAAAGGCGTTCCCACACAAGGGTAAAATAATAACTACCTATTTGTGACTATAACTGGTCAAAAATTATCCCGAATCTTACAAAAAACTATACGTACAAATTAGTCACTCACTCCACTATACTCTCTTGCCCTCCTGAAAAAATCATACTTTATACTTGAAAGAATTTATACTTCTACAACTTGTGTAGGACGAGATTAGCTTCTTTTTGAACAAGAACTACTTTTGCAGCTTTTCAAAAGAAATTCAATTTTAACAAAAATGATTGATTGTGATGGTTTGTGACTACTGTAGGTGTTGATGTATTATAACCATCCTGTTTTTGTTTTTAATTCATTTGAAATATATTAATAATATGCTCAGTTGCTCACTATAACATACAAGGAATCTACTGTGGCAGACGCATTGCAGCATAGCCTATAGCCTACGGTACTAATTACTCGGTAGGCTACTTATTATGTTTTTGAATACAAAAATGTTGAAAGAATAGTCAACTACCATATTATTCATAAACTTGAGCCTACTCCCATGTTGAGAATCAGCCTCCGGGTCAAAGTAAGGACTTGCAGTTGAAAGTGTAAAATGTAAAAAGGGTTGCATTACTAACGTTAAGCTAGAGCCGTAGTACTGAATACCCTCTTTTTATCTTGAGTGAAGCAGTGAATCTTGGCTTTCATTTTGTGCAGAGAGTACCGAGCTTGTTTTCTTGTACGAAACTTATTAAAAAATCCCAGTGTCTACGAATGATTCACGAGAGCATCGTTTTCCCTTGACTGTAAAAGCTCCACATAACTTCCAGGCTCATTATAATTTAGGATTAAATTTTTACAAGGAATAGGTTTAATTATTGAGAAATCGTAAAATATAAAAAGGGTTGATTTGATTCAAATTTGAATCATTTGATTTGAATTCTTTAGTAGAAATTTATAAAATATGACAAAAATATTTCGGCATTTAAATTAAAACGTATCAATAATATAAATTTATTAAAATATTGTAGTTATTATTAGAAAATTAACTAATAAAAAAATTTATAAGAAATCAATAGAACGAATAAAATGGATAAAAACACCGCCTGAAGTAAATAAAAATGGGTACAATAATTCATGAATAGGCTAGTATTAGATAATTAGATATGGATAGCAATAATCATCCTATATCCTATTTTTCTTTGCTGCAGCTCTTTGAAGATCATGAAGATCCCTACATGGTACTTTATAATGTCTATAAAATTTAGCGTGGTATTCATCATTGCACTACCAGATTCTAAATTTTTTCTAATAATTGATGGTTAATAAAATGTAAAAAACAAAGTATTTATTAAGAATATTTTTTTCGATCACAGAGTATACAGTTTCGAACTTGAGATACAGTATATTATATATTTTTTTTATTTGAGGATGAAGCCCACATAGGTCTGAGACCTGTGCGTGGGTAATGAGTTGGATGATGGTGATTTATGAGTTGAACCTACAGTTTTAGGTGGGTTCCGAACCACCAGGAAGTGATTTTCAGCAGAGAACAGAGTCTTTTTTTCTAGCCAATCTAATCGGTCACCGTTACAAACAGGACCTACGAGAACGCAGCTTATCTATTTGATTGAACAGATACCTGCTATGGCTCGCGGCTATCACTTCCCTAATTACAAGCAATAAAATATTAGCCTATTTTGAATTGCACTTACAATGCAAGTTTATTATTGTGGGGCACCATCTAATCATATTAATTTCATCTAAAACGAATTCATAGTTTAATTAGCATTTCTCTGAGAAATATCTGAAAGTGCCTTATAACATTTTGAACCTTCCTTATGAAACTGTAAAGTTGCCTACATCTTCAAAGAAAAGAAAAGCGTAGCTTCTATCTTTTAGTAGCCTACCATCAATTTACAACATTTTTGTGCCCAAAAATCATCCTTGCCCAATCGTATGATCGTAAAAGACATTTTTTGGGGGTGAAACTAATTGAACATCACCAGTTCAGGTGAAAAAGTGCATGACATCATGTATTGGCCACGTTCGAGTAGAACTATTGAAAAAAACTCATAAAGTTCAGGAGAATAGTTGTCTTTGATGACAAGTAACTTGCCGGTACATTATCATGAACTTGTCCAATCGTAGGCCTGAATGTTGGTTGCGTTGCTGGTCTCGTGTGCTGACGATATTGAGCAGTTACAGAATAATCGCATTGACAAGGCAAAAAGTGACTGTGAAATCACCTAGCAAGTCACCGTATTATTACGCAATTAATTATTACGTGTTGTGAAACAATAAATTTCACGGTATTGTGTGAGTCTGGCTGGGACAGATTTATCGCTCAATAATAATAATAATAATAATAAATTAAATAGAAGTTATCCAATACAAATATTACTTACCAGCATAATAATTTGTAGCCTAATTGACGTAATTTAGCTGTTTGAAAGCATTGTTGGGTTGTTGGCAATAATAAAATATCATGCAAAAACCTCTAAAGGCTTTTATAATGATGCTTCATTCGAATTGATCTGTGGTAAGGTATTCGCGTATAGGCCTACTCATATCCACATCTTATTTTCTAATCGTTTTATTCATTTTACATTTTATTAACTGCTGAAGGCAATGGCAATATAAATAGTGTCTTAACACTGTAAAACCTATAATGCCAATCCTAGTATCCTACTGTGATTGAAATTTCACATTAGCCTATTTTCAAAGTTTAGTAGAAATTGAAACACAATTTATTAATTTCGAAATCCTCAAAGTAGTATTAATTATACTAAAGACTTCCGCAATAGCGGATATTGACAACAGCATTAAAACTAATAAATTGTGTTCTATATATTTGTCAGTTTGATAAATTGTAAGTTCCTTCAAAACCAACTTGAGAAATTAAAACTTGTTTATGAATTTTGCTGGTAAACGTAGCCTATAAAATAAACGAATTTTACCTTTTCACATACATAATACAGGACCATTTGACTCAGACATAATAAAAAGGCCTAATAGACCTCCAAATAACTTCTGGTGATACCACCGACCTTCGACCTCATATTTATATAGGGTCACATACTTATATGGTCGAAGTCGTGCCGACAGTGCATGTAGAGGTGTAGGGTTAAGGAAAAATCCAATTTATGGATTTCTTGTTCTATAACGATCTGCGTTGTTGATATTAACTTTTTATGGTAAATTAAACGACTTAAAGTCAATTTTAATTGAGAATAAATTATATTTTTACTCACTTCAGGCCAAACGTTTTCGAGTAAAAGGCCTTTGAAGACGAGTCTCCATGACTTGAAAACGTTTGGCCGGAAGAGAGTAAAAATTCAATTTATTCTCAATTAAAATTGACTGCAAGTCGTTGAATTTACCATAAAAAATCCAAATCAGAAGTACATGAATTTTACACATGATATTCAGTGCAGTATTGTATATGGGCAGCTTGAAAGCTGTTGTAGCCTACAATTAAAATTAAACAACTAAATATATATATATATATAGTTGTTTAATTTTAATTGTAGGCTTTAGTGTATATATATATATTGCAGAGGAACAAAATTCTCCTTGATACAAATACAAATCACGCCATTAAAACCTCCAATATGATTGGGCTATATTATTTACTGAAATAAAAACTGTTCAGGACTTTGTAGTGGGTATAAATCTTTCCAAAAGCACTTCGCACCATTCCCGTATTTTGCAAGTATGACATTTTTTCGCAAGTTTGAGCCCGTTGTACCCATAGATCGGGACTGCACTTCTTCCACCCTTTTTTCGAGGACAATAAAACGAAAAACTGATCCGATGTGAATTGCACAGCCTTAGAACCGGAAAAAATCCTTCTTTTCTATTATTAGGTTTCCGAAAATAATGTAGACAATAATTAAGAAGATTGGTCTACTTTTGAAAGGTGAACATTTGGATTTGGTCGACGCCTGATTATTTGCGGAAGTAATTACGCAGCTCATCCGATAATCATTGCGTTTCTAATTAAAAAAGGCGTCGAAAATTAATATTACCGTACGAAGGTTACCGTCTCCAGTTCACCGGAAAAAGTGTCAATTCGATTCTTGTTTGGTCGTACGCTCGCCCGCGATAATAGAGGATATTGCTTTTGATGTTTTCGTTCAGAGTACATACTGCTGACACTCAGCTCAGCCATACAGCTCAGCTCTACCTAGTTTCTGACCTCTAAGATCTGGATTTATAGTTGAAGAATCCAGTTTTGGCCAACAGCAACGCAACGAGTTAGGCATTTGTAAATGTATTGGTCATGGTGCGGCACACAGCGCATAAAGTTATTTCAAGTTTAGTAAACGACCTTTTACATATATTAGCTTAAGCAGTGCTAGGCTTATGGTCTAACTTTTTGTACATTTACTTGTGACTGTACATAAATTATTATTCCGATAACTAGAAGTTGATACAAGTCCTCGGAGATTTTTTTTCCAACTTACTGGAAACAGCCAAATTTATATCCTTTTCAATTATTGGAACATGCTGCGATTTTGGATAGGGGCCGATTCTATTTGAATATGGGATTGGTTATTTGCCATCTGTCTATCAGTCTGTCGTGATCGATATGAACCACAAGGAAGTCAAGCTCCGACATAGAAAAGATGTTGACTGAGATTATTGTCGCCTTGTCGCGTTCCCCTTTAAACTTACTGTTTAAAATAGCAACGAAAAATCTAGAATGCAATATAGGAAATGTAAGAATGTAAAATATTAATCTAATATCAAAACGTAAACTGTATTTCAATTTAATATATTAGGTATTATTATACCCAGGGGTGCCCACAGGGGAGGGCTATGATGCAAACTGCGTCATTGAAATTCTTGGTGGGGGGGGGGGTTCTAAAAAAAGTTTGGGGGTTAAAGTTGATTGAGACCGTGTTGAACGTGACGACATTAAAAAATATATTATGGAAGTCACCAGATGGAATGTTAATTAATGACAATAGATTTATAATTATTATTATACTATTGAATATGAATTAGCTAGAATAGTTATGTTTAGGATTTGTACAGGAAGTTATTATTCAAGCTATTTCTTTTCTACCTTTTCGAAATAAATGTTATTTATGTTATTCATTTATTTTTAACCAGATCTGAACTAGCTTGTTATTTTGTATATTATATATGCATTACGGTACTAATCATGATCAAATGCGTTTAAAATGCACCAATTCCTGTGTAATTTTCAAACATTTTCCAGGGGAGGACCCCGTACCCCCGGTAAGTCGCAGTCCGGTACTTCTCAATTTATAATTTGAGTCCTGAAAGAATCTCAAGAAATATACGGTACATACATTTTGTATATTATCGACTAGGTTTGAATTTTTTCAATACCTATATAAGTTAAATCTTTTTTATTTTAGAAAGAATACGGAAGGCTTTTTTTCGAAATTGTCCTGGGGGGTGCCTAATTTATGGGGAGGCTGGTGCTAAATTTAGGGGGGGGGTGCGTCATGAGGCTTGGGGGGCTGGTGCTAAATTTAGGGGGGTGCGTCATGAGGCTTGGGGGGATGGGCACCCCTGCTTTACTCACTTATATTGCAGATACTAGAGAGATGCAATTCACTTCGGAAAAGAAGCTTTGAAAAGGGACTGACGCAGCTTCATTTCAGAAGTGAAATCCATCCCTCCAGTATCTCCAAAACAAGTGACTAAAGAGAATATATTAAATTGAAATGCAGTGTCAGTTTTGATATTAGATTGTTCATCAAATATTTCGTCATGGAAAACATCACATTAAAATATTAGTTTTGTTACTTCACTGCATGGGCGTCATCTGCTACAATTTTCGGGGGAGGGGGAGGATGAACGTATGTCTGATAATGGTGGTGAAGATTAATGAGGGGGTGTTTCGGGACCCCCCATCAGAGAATATTGAATAAAGTATATACCTTTAAAAGGTATTAAATTCCAGACCTAGATCATGAATCGAATCGATATCTGTGTACAATGTTGTTATTTACTTAGGATGTTTAGGCACTGTACCTCATCCTTGGAAGAACAGAATTATATAGTGTTTTATAGAGCAGCAATATTATGTTAGCAACAGCAATGCATAAGAGCATTCAAACTAGCAAATTGTGAACAGAGTTCTATTTTAAAAGAAATTATCTCCGCGCATTTTTCATTTAATCCATTATCAGAATTTTCAGCTATAAGTTAATCAAATACATTTTTGCGATTCAGGAGGTAATTTGTAATAATAATGTTTATGATATTACACATATCGTGTAATGTAACTTTCACCCGGGCCAAGCCAATAAGATTTTGTTTTTAAGATGAGACTGAACAACAGTGAAGCTCAATTAGTGGAATACCATAAGATTTATGCAAACTTTCCCACCCTGAGGATGAGTTTTGTACGAAGATCTAATATGTACCACTCCGCTGTTCTTCATTTTCAATTCTCGCAAATACAGTTGTATGTGAAAGCTGACTTGGAAACAAAAATAGCTTCAAGATCTGTTCCATTTCAGGTCGCATTGATTTGTTTTTTTCACGTCCGTCACCAAATCGGATAATCCAATCTGAAAATTCTTCATCAGCTCTTCCTTGTCCAGATGCCAGTTTTCCTAGCTCTCCTTGGTTTCTTATTAATTTCAGCAAACCCTGATTCTGAGTTAGCGACAAAGTATGTGAGTAAACATAAATATTGTACAGTTCAGTACTCTTGTGACCTTACATTGTAATCTGGAGACTTCGCTTACAGATGATAATTAATGGTGTCCAAGATTGATATTTTTATATTGATATAAATATTTATATTGATTCACGTAATACTAAAGTTGAGTAGCCTGAAAACCAATAAGTAAAATTATTAATTTAATAAAGTTGTATAGTAGAATTATTGGTTTAAAAAATAATTTTAGACCTTTTTGTAATTAACAAAATCAATTTTTAACATAAACGATTGCATTCCTCAAGCATCTCCAATATATGTGAGTAAAACATTATATAAAAGTGAAATACAATGTCAGTTTTAATATTAGAAAAACGATTAGCAATGAATGAAAATGGATGAAGAGACTTCCAATGTACGTACAGGGACTCATGAATGTTCGGCGAAGTAGAAGAGGATCAGGGGAAAAGGGTGAAGGGGGTAAGAAGAGGTGAATGACGAAATAGAGGAGAAAAAGAAGGAGAATTTGATGAAGAGTGATGAGAAGGGGAGAAACTTGAGTAGACTGTGTCAAGTAGGCTACAAATCTTAAGTGAAAATGGAAAACAGAAGGGGCAGCAGGGAAGGGCAGTAGTGTTGAAGGATGAAGAGGATAACGCTGGATCGATGTAAATATATTCAAGCAGTCAAGCAGTGAGCAGTGGTAGCTAGACAAGAGCTAAGGCTCTGACATTTTTCAGTTTTACAACTCACTTATCTTGAATCACGCAGATATAAGACTTTTTATTAAAATTCAATAAAAGAATGGATGGGTATTTAATACCAAAGCAAAAGCATTAACCCGATTAGAAATTCATTTATTTACACAAATTAGTCTATTTACACACACTAATTGTAAGTTCAATTAATAAATAAAAACAGATCAACAAATGACATGCTAATAATTATTTTTTAGTAATTATTTACAGGAATTAATGAATAATTAATAATTACAGGCTGATCAATAACAAAAGAAACTAGAGTCTAATAAACTGTACAATAATGTAGACAATACAGTATTTTGTATTGTAATACTGGCCCACTATACACATCTTAGAATTTACCAGCATGAATGACGTTGTATTTCCGTAATACTCTTTCACTGGATATTTAAAAATCAATAATTAGTTTAGTCACTTTTAAAGTGAATTTTAATACTTATTTATGTGGTGGCCGTTCCGCATTGTTGTAATGCTTCCTCAGAGACAGCTGAAGGCCTTCCCTTTATGAAGACATGTGTGGTTGAAGGAGATGGCAAGGGATGTTAAGAAGGACTCCAGCCGTGTCTGAGGAAGCAATATAACAATGCGAAATGGCCATATCACTAATAAGTAAGTAAAGTGTTAAAATTCACTAGAAATGTTTCTGCAGTAATTATTTATAGCAAGATATTGTTCAGGTCTTGTAAACCAGACGGGCCGTACAAGATTGGAGAATAAGGCCACCACTAGAAAGTATCCCTGAATGGATAAATTGATAGCTTAGGCCGGATTCACACGGTCTAGGGCCCCCCAACAACAAAGTGGGAAAGGTAGCATCCATGTGTTCACTATAAGAGTCACCTTTATGAATTAGGATCTTTTCTTATCAAATTAAACAGGTATTGGTAATTGAATAGGTATAGGTAATCTAATTGAGTAGGTATTAAATATATTGGTGGGGTGGTCTCTTTTAATAAATACCCTTTTGTGAACCAGTTACACTCGAACCTGTCACCTGTGCGTATTGGAAATATTGTAATTCAGCATTCGAAATATTGTTCAATACGTTTTCATTATTTCCAAAGTCAGTTATGAGTAAAAATATATAAATTCAATTGGTAAATGGTTTTTCAGCGATTTTTACTCACAATAAATTGTTTGATTCGTTAGAAATTAGCATATCAAAAATTAATCATTATCAAGTCTTGATGTAATAACGAATCAAATGCAGCCAATGTGGCACAGTCAGTTTTAGAGCGCTTGTCTCTTGCTGGCTGCTACTTCTGTGGTCATGCCACAGATATTTGATATTTTCTATCATTCTCCTCATTGACCACTCACAAGTCTCGAAACTGAAATGGGCATCATCTGACCAAAAAACAGTTTTCTGATAATGGTGATTTCTATGTTAATGACAAAAATGTAATGTATGTCATAGAAATGTACGTAACTTTAATAAGTATTCATTCTAGATAGTCCTAAGCGTTATATTTTTTCTTGATGAGCGTTACCATGATAATTGAATCCGCTAATATCATTAGGGATCAGTTTGATGTATTAATAGATGATGTGTTAAAATTAGCTAGCTGCAATGGGTCATTATATATCTGGCAAGACAAGTAGAAGATAGTAAAGAAGATTGATTACCTTTCTTCTTGCTTTTCAGTTTCCAGCCTGGTTGATGACAATGAACCCAAGGTTAGTTTAGATTATGTAAGGTCACATTTTAATATCAAAATATAATTGAATATAATATTGTCTTTGACTGTATTCTGTACATATTATTCAAACTGCATTGTCTTAGGCAACCAATTAATTGACTGTCAATAATAGATTAGTTGAATAGTTTCTTAAATACAGAGGACATAAAGCTTCTTTGATTGATTAGACTTCAAAAAATGTGGATCAAAGTGAAGCCGTGGGCTCTGAGCTAATAACTGCCTTCATAACTGTCAGCACATAGGTCATTATTCCAGCCTGCACAGCTATAAGCGTTGTCATCCCTGAAATCATGGTCGTTCACTTCTTACACAACCTCTAATAAAATATGTTGTACTATAAATTTGTTGTACTATTGTCTCAAGACGTTTATCCAAAGCAATAGACAGCTATTTGGGCGAGGAAGTTGTTTTTTCATTCATAATTGTTGTCACCTTAATTGAAATCTTTGCCCGAAACCGGATTTAAAATTCAAATTATTGTCAATTTGTCAATTTCTGATCAATCTCCTTCCACTTACGTTATCTACTACCAGTACAATCTACTACCAGTTACGTTAACTGTTAACTGAACACTAACAGTTATACTAAAATATTTAAGTTGAGATTTGTCATAATAAATAAATAATATTGCATGACATTTGTCATATGAATGGATAATACATTATTTCATTGTATATATTTGAAGCACTCTTATTCATAATTTGTATTTAGACTAGATCTAGACAGACACATTTATGGAAAATTAACAAATTCTAAATGAAAATGAAACCGATTAATCCTCTAAGAAAGTACTTTTCAAGCTGGAAATAAGTTGAGAGACAAAACTGAATACTTGAAGAAATTAACTGATAATTAAATAAATCGAAGTGGAAGTAATAATAATAATATACAAAAGTAGATTCAAAATATTGATTTCACTAAAGTTTCCAATTTTTGAAAATTATTTTTTTGAAGTGAAAATGAACAATTACCAATATAAAAATATGAAATTATGTGACAAATATAAAAAACTGTTGTATTTGAAAGTGGCTGGTGAATAATATTGAAAACCATAATATGATTCTTATGTTGCTACTGACTGAAATTATAATAATTATTGAAAGGGTGACCGGACATCTCGATACCCATCCCATAATAAATCAAACATATTTTAAAACAAAAAAAGAAACCGACTTCAGTGAAATGATAGAATACTCACGTACTAAAAAGTTTAAAATAAAGTATCTAGGCTACTTTAAACTGAGAAAATTTTAAATTTCATACAAGTAATCTTTTGAAGTCGGCGCCAAATATTTTATGAAGTTGATAAGAAATTCTATCTAATATCAAAACTAACACTGTATTTTTTTGGAGGATGAAGTCCACATAGGTCTGAGACCTTTGCGTGGGTAATGAATTGGATGATGGAGATTGATGAGTTGGACCTACAGTTTTAGGTTGGTTCCGAACCACCAGGAAGTGATTGATCAGAAATTCTATCCACTCTATCCAAAACTAACACTGTATTTCAATTAAATATGTGATTTACACTCACTTTTACTGAAATACAGTGTCAGTTTTGATATTTCGTCTCAATTATTTCGTCATGGAAAACATCACAGAGTAATTCTGTTATATTTTAGAAGTTTATGGGAAATTTGGCGCCGACTTCAAAAGATTACTTGTATGAAATTTAAAATTTTCTCAGTTTAAAGTAGATACTTTATTTTAAACTTTTTAGTACGTGAGTATTCTATCATTTCACTGAAGTCGGTTTCTTTTTTTGTTTTAAAATATGTTTTATTTTAAGCTTTTTAGTTGAATTTTCAAACTTTGAAAACATGAGAAATTTCTTAAAACCTACATTATGAAATATTTATCAAATTAGCAAGCCAATAATTAATTCATAACATCGAAAGTTAAAAGTAACTAAAAATCCACTTATAAGAAAAGATAAACTAAGGAAAATTCTACAACGTTTTATTTAATGTGGAATATTGTATTAAGGAAAATTATAATAGCGAAAGGCTTATTCTTAAAAGTGAAATGGCTTTTGATTCATTTTGATGTGGTCCCTTTCAGAATATACCTACACTAAAATAGTAGGCCTATATTACGTTACAAGTGTGGAAAATTGTGCTTACTGAAAATATGATAAGTAAACGCAGGAGATGAAGTTGAGTGCGGTATTATCATACGAGTATGGTAAACATCTTCCTGGACGAGTTATGTACGATATATTTTTCGTGATATTAGTCATATATATTTTTTTTAATATAAAAAACATAAATTTGAGCTAGTACAAAAGGATCATTAAACATGACCTCAAAAATAGCCTATTGTACGGACATGTATGTAATGGCAAATGAATATTCTTAATATATCACAGCAGGGAAACTAAAAATACTTCTGAGATGTTTTTCCAAATTCTCCCACTTATGATTGAAACTTATAAATAACCTTATTCCTATGACTCAATAACATCAACTAAATTATTTACAATTTTCATATGAACATATGGACAGAAATATTATATTCTTCTTATTCTCAATTCAAATTAAGTTCACGTGATTGGTCAAAACGGGACATTACAGGCTTGTTTCACACTAAACCAGCTTTGGGTAACCGATGTCGTTTACCCGGCATAAATTGCATTGCATCATATGATTTCGAAAACCGTCTAGATATGAAGCGCTCCATATGATACAATGATCAGCCTGGTAAACGACAACGGTTATCCGATTGGCGGTTATGTGTGGAACTATCCTATTCAAACTTGATTGAAATGAAGACATCGAAGAATGCTCCTTTTTGTTCAATATTGGGCTAAGTATTGGGCCGATCCTTGCGAAACTTGGATGGGACCACCGCTGAGCGATGCTCTTTCATTTAAAAAAAAAAATTCATCGAAATCGGTTCAATATTGTTCGAATGATTGATGTAAAAACATAAAAAAAAACAGGTCGAATATAGTAACCTTGTTCTTTTTGGAAGTCGGTTAAATAAAAATGTTTGCGACCACTCAATTTTTCTTGTCACGATGATCGAATAGAATGAATATTGATTGCTAAATGATTTGCAATCGTTTTTCGAAGATTGTTGTAAAATTTGAATGTATTGCTAAAATACTAAAACATTTTCATTTTAAAACACGTTTCCGTATGAGTATGTCCATATATACAATACCGAACCAGTGGATGATAATATAGTGACTCACATAAAGTGGTAAAATGTCTTGATAGTGAAACACGTAAAGTGAGTAGGCTCAACTCAACTTAACATTGTCATGAATACAGTTACTCAGACTTAACTTGAAACTATTATCATAAATTTATTTAAATTATCATTGCTACAGTTACTGCTCACCACTCACCACACATGATGGTGTGACATCACTCACATTCGCAAACTCAAAACGCATCTAACAGATTGTTTTTAATCGAATGAAAAACTGGCACTTTTTTCGATTAAATATATGATTTTCACTCACTTTTACAGGAGATACTGGAGGAATGCATTTCACTTCTGAAAAGAAGTATCAGTTTTGATATTAGATTGTTCATCAAGTATTTCGTTATGGAAAACATCACAGATTATTTTCGTTGGAAACTATTTCCGAGTTTATGAAGTGATCGTTATTTATTGATTAATTTGTGTGGTGATGATGTTGAAAGAATGATTTATAAATGTGTGTACTTTTTAGTAACGGAAGGACTTACGGTGAACCCAAGGCTCCACTTACCATCTAACATCGGTGAGAGGATAAGTAGTAAATTAGTGGTACTGTAATAAGTTATGAAATCGAACTGACTTGAAATCAACACCGGAAAAGATCTGGTCTACCTTCTACTTTATTATTTTACGGGTTTCTGAATTTATGCTTCATTAGTTATTTTGATAGAATACGATTTGATGTTTCTTATAAGTACCTTCTCATTTTATGAAAAAAGTAGTTACTAGTAGTATTAAACTAGCGTATTGATCAATTTGAGTCTTTTTAGCCTTTCCAGATGATATATTTTTTCAACTTTCTTCAATTATCTTTTTTATTGTTCTGACCATTTATTATACCTTAGACTTGTAGCTTGTAGCCTAAGCAATTTTCATTTCAAATTTCTAATTTTTTTATATTTATCTGTTCTTTATCTTTCTGTACGGTACTTATCTTTTTCTGCCTGCCACATTTATATTGCTTTCTCCTACATTTTCACAAACCTTCTAACCGTATGTTATTCCATTCAAATAAGGGTTCATAGGGTTCTATAATATATTACAGGCTTACTTATTTTTCACTCAACACAAAATATTCACGTTTGGTGTCTGATGACACCAAAAATAAATAATTAATTTAAAAAAATGCATTATTCATTTTCCAATAATGAGCTTACAAATTAGTAACTTATAAATAGACAATCTAATATTAAAACTGACACTGTATTTCACTTTTAAATAATGTTTTACTCACATATATTGGGGATGCTTGAGGAATCAGGCTGACGAAGCTTCTTTTCAGTAGTGAAATGCATTCCTCAAGCATCTCCAATATATGTGAGTAAAACAATATTTAAAAGTGAAATACAGTGTCAGTTTTAATATTAGATTGTTCATTAAGTATTTCGTCATGGAAAACATCACAGATTATAAATAGAATAGGCCAAACTTAGGCTACTTGGTTGTTGGGACAATACGCATTCACTGATGTAATATTGCATTAATTGTTCTTGTACAGTAAAACTTATAGCAAATATTTAATTAACTTACATTTGTATTAATAAGTTATTATGAATATTGAAATACATTCTCAATTTTCTTTAGACAGCTCAGAAAAAATCTTAAAATTCATTAGATAATTCAGCATTAATACAGTATTATTCTTCCAGTGGCCAGTCTCATACTTTTATTTATAAGACGGGAAGGGGGAGGGAGAAAGATGACTGGAGATTCAAATAACAACATTTTTTAAATAAAAAATGTTGCCAGTAGAAGAGTGCTTTTTTGGTTGTTAAAATTGTCATACGATTGAAGATCAACCTTGTTGTTAATGGAATTCCGTACCCTCTGGCAATTTCGTCTGTTTTCAATGTGATACTTTGGCAGCTATTCAGACACTCTGATCCAGCCCAATACTGATCTAATTGAGGCTAGCTCACCTTGATTATAAATTAAAAGAAATAAGGCTTATTGGATTCATAATAATTATTCGAGTGAACAACTCCAATGAGTGCCTGAGTATTTTTTAAGGACATATCTTTGTCTATAAAGAATCAAATAAATCTCGATTATTTTTATGGGTCATGTCCGGTATATAAGAATATAATTTACTAGGCCTTCTATGAGACATTATGTTTCTCACGTTATGGAGAAATAATCCTCCAATATCAATTGCACAGTATTCTTGTTAGTGTAATTCGTGTTATTCTTAGGTAATTTATTAATTGGGTAAGTGCAAGACAGGATTCTTGTTATGAAATGTTTCGATGCTCTGTTTGTGCAGAGCATCTTCGTTTGAGTAAATAAACCAACGACTTGCTAAAAATGTCTGTCTCAAAATGGGTAAGATCAGGTGATTGCTAGGCTGAAGCAGCCAGGGGCCCTCGACCAAGAGGGACACCCAAAGGACACAAACTTGTCAAAAATTGTCAATCAGTGCCGGAGGGGGGGTTAATTTATTTCATGCTCCTGGGCCCCCAGCTACCTAGCGACGGCTTAATCGTAACCACATCTCCGCTGTTTACAACCTTGTTTTTGTGAAAACCTTTTTGTTCTCCATTGACTTGCAGATTTGACGTCGAGTGAGATTAAACACCCAAACAAAATACTTCGTTCTTAAAAGCACTGTGTTTTTAGTGAGAAGTGAAACTTAACAATGTCATGTCCTTCTCTATATCATGCTTTTCTAGTGCAACATAATATTCTGAATAAAGAATTATATAGGCTAAATGAGTGTTTAAAGGGTAAATTTCATGGAATGTCACTTAATCCAATCTAATATGATTGACAAAAACTTAAAAAACACTTTTAAGGAGAAATTATGACACACGTTATGGCGTGACGGCCGTTTCACTCTGTTGTCAAGAGCATCTCAGACGACTCAAACTCATACCTTAAATCAGTGTGCTGTGGGTCATCTGATGAAGCTCTTGATAACAGAGTGAAACGGGCGTTACGCCATAACGTGAGTCATAATTTCCACTTAAAAGTGTTTTTTATGTTTTCATTATATCAGTGGAAAGAAGATGGATCTTCAACATCATAAATATGATTGATGTACTCCAATGTTTAACCAAATATTTTGTAATAGGCTGGCAGAGCTGATTGAAAGTCGTTTGCAATCTACTGTCAATAATTCTCCTAAACAATCATCTAACGAACCTTTTTTAGTAAAGTGGCTCAAAACCGGGAAGGGAAACTAGTTTCAGATGATAAATTCATATCTTCAATTGTATTAAAAGACGTTTAATCGATCAAAAAATCAAAAAAAAACCTTGTTTCTCTTTACAAAATGACTAATCTGCAAATGTTCAAATGACACTGACTTAATTCAAATAAGTAATATAACTTTCAAGTGCTGTAAAAATATTTCAACTCATGGTATAAGACTGCTCCAATCGTTTTACCTTGGTGTAAAGCATCATCAGACTACAAACAGCATTCTCTTTATCAAGGTATGATTTTCATGTATTATTTCAATTTTTTATTTGTAAAATGTGTAAACGAGTTATGGGTGATTTACCTGTATTATAAGACTCATGAGTTTTATGAAACAGGCCCCCGTTCTCAGCAAGTTCATTATAGAAAAGTGGGACTGCATGTATTCAAGTGTTACATTTACTACATTTTTCAATAAGTACGGTACTCCAAATTTCTTGAAACTTGAAATAAGACTGTTACTGAGATTTCATCCTTGGGGCCCCCCCGAAAAAATTTTCTATATCCGCCACTGATCAGAATTCATATATATTATCTCATAGTAATAGTTACGAGAACTAAGCTATGAATCTATCCCCCTCTTTTTTCACTCAAATGTATTGTAAAAGCAATTAAATATTAAGTAGTTTTTTGAGATGAAAATAATTCAAAAGTAAAGTATCTCATTTTGTAGGCTTTGTTGTCATCGTGTACATTAACATTCATGCTTCAGTGTAGTCTATTACTGAATGTAATCATTCTTATGTTACATACTTTTTCAATCACTCTTTTTTCCCATTGAAACAACCCTGTCCATCAGTTTTCAAATTCAAGTTCTTCCATTAGTAATTTATTCTAATATTATCAAGTTGAGCACATTTATATAGGTACTTTAAACCATTAGGCATAGCTGGAAGTATAGAGTCAGATTGAGAGATTAATGTTAGTTGGAGTTGTGCCATTGATCTTGTTGGTTGAGAAGTGCATTTGATTTTTGTGGCTTAGCTATGGTATATTGTGTGTTCGGGTTAAATTTCCTTGCCATGACCTTTTTCATTAGCATCAAGATCATTTTTTCAATCACCTAACCTAACATGACGTTCCTGATATTAAATATTTGACAATTTTCGGTAGGTTGTAGAATAGGTATCATAGTGTTATGAGACTAGAAACCTGAGAGGACCAGATCACATTGTTATTAGTGTAAATAACTATAGTCTACCTGTTGAATATCAATTATTATTTACAAAAATTACAAGTAACACCTTTCATAAAAATTACGGTAAAAATACCGTAACTGCAAATACAAAGTTACTAAAAAGTAGTTGTGATCCCTGAAAACCTCTCCTTATATCTAGTGCTTGGTGCGGGTTGCTGAGTGCGCCCCCAGACCCATTGCGCCCCTGGCAATTGCCAGGTCTGTTCCATCTAATGCTGTGCCGCTGGTTTTGCAGCCTTCCAATGATATAACTTACTTTAAGAATCTTTCCATTCAAATATGAACAGCAAAGGCTAAAATTTAGCCACTAAATTACGGTAATTTTTAAAAACTTTTTTAATTGCGACTATAGTACCATATAAAGTAATCATAAAGATGTTAGAACTGAGTTAAAATAGCTGACTTGAATCATGTTTGATCAAACCCATTGCATAATGAAGCCATTATGTGATGCTGTGATGGGAGTAACTTTTGGGCTCTAGACCAATGAGAGCTCAGTATTTCTCAAGTAAGCTATTGAAATGAATAATATGCAATAGTCACATTAGCTAATTTGAGTATTTTGAAATCAAGTTCAGTTTGACCACCAATCCCACATCTGATTATTGTTTTTTCTATTACCATACATCAACAATAATTAAGCATTCTAGGATATGTTACTTTGCGTAAGTTCAAAGCAGAATACTCATTCACTCTTTCAACGCCTTGATTGTGCTCCCACTTCCAATGATTTAGCCTTTAATGTTCATCATCAAGGATCATAATCAAAAGTAACATCATTGATAATCATCTTTGAGAATCATCAAGGATCATCATTAAGTATAATTTGTTTGTTTTCTGTGCAGAAATAAAGTTTATTATTATTATTATTATTATTATTATTATTATTATTATTATATTATTATTATTATTATTATTATTATTATTATTAATTATTATTAATTATTATTATTATTATTATTATAATCATTGAGGCATCAATGATCATCATCTCTTCAAGTGGTAGTTGTAGATAGGCCTATGCAACGAATGTGTTCAGTCTTTAAGCCGATAATGAGATATTTAGGAGACTGGCTCCACTCGTAACCTAACTTGCAACTCACTTGTGGCTTAGAGGCAGTCAAAACACCAACGTTGCATAAATTACTATCAAACAATCAAGTCTTTTCATAATAATTTATCAATATACTGTATGTCTAGTGCTAAGAATATAAAGAAATCATACCTTCATAATTTTCTCCATACAAATTACAGAAAGAATACAGTATTTATTTCGAAATCATAACATTATTAATAAGTCTTTTGGACGATGCCCACATGATGAGGCTTGAGACCTGTGTATTCAGAAGGTGAATGTTAATATCCAGAACATAAAATATGCAAGAGTGGACGAGATTTGAACTTGAGACCGCAAGAACATTTTTGAAGTTTTTGAGAATGACGAAATTTGAATTTTTTAAGATTAATATGATGGTGTTGATACAATCTATTCATTTTCAACCAATATTTGGATTTTCAATTTTGTGTTGCCCAATAATTGTTTTAATTATAGGGTATTATACTTTGATTTGTAGCTAAATTTCTGCTCATTCATATAATCGAAGTAGCCCATAAACATGATTTTAAGCATAGCCGGACATCAGACGATAATCGAAAACACTAATGAATAAAATATTTTGTAGCCTATTGTGTGACTATTAAAAAGCTCGAATATTTTGGGCTGGAACTATATGAATAAAACTAATATAAGGAAATGACTTTGAAAAAAGAGGATTTGTTTTCCTCATGAGACAGATCGAGAAAGGGCAAGGCTTTTGTACTCAAATGTTTTACTAATCTTCCACGTGGTATAGCCGATTCATTTGAACTCTGATACGTTGTATTAATAGTTCAACATTACAATCTACTGCATCTAAAATCCAAGGACTTATAAAGAACATCTTTACATAAAAGGCGTTCCCACACAAGGGTAAAATAATAACTACCTATTTGTGACTATAACTGGTCAAAAATTATCCCGAATCTTACAAAAAACTATACGTACAAATTAGTCACTCACTCCACTATACTCTCTTGCCCTCCTGAAAAAATCATACTTTATACTTGAAAGAATTTATACTTCTACAACTTGTGTAGGACGAGATTAGCTTCTTTTTGAACAAGAACTACTTTTGCAGCTTTTCAAAAGAAATTCAATTTTAACAAAAATGATTGATTGTGATGGTTTGTGACTACTGTAGGTGTTGATGTATTATAACCATCCTGTTTTTGTTTTTAATTCATTTGAAATATATTAATAATATGCTCAGTTGCTCACTATAACATACAAGGAATCTACTGTGGCAGACGCATTGCAGCATAGCCTATAGCCTACGGTACTAATTACTCGGTAGGCTACTTATTATGTTTTTGAATACAAAAATGTTGAAAGAATAGTCAACTACCATATTATTCATAAACTTGAGCCTACTCCCATGTTGAGAATCAGCCTCCGGGTCAAAGTAAGGACTTGCAGTTGAAAGTGTAAAATGTAAAAAGGGTTGCATTACTAACGTTAAGCTAGAGCCGTAGTACTGAATACCCTCTTTTTATCTTGAGTGAAGCAGTGAATCTTGGCTTTCATTTTGTGCAGAGAGTACCGAGCTTGTTTTCTTGTACGAAACTTATTAAAAAATCCCAGTGTCTACGAATGATTCACGAGAGCATCGTTTTCCCTTGACTGTAAAAGCTCCACATAACTTCCAGGCTCATTATAATTTAGGATTAAATTTTTACAAGGAATAGGTTTAATTATTGAGAAATCGTAAAATATAAAAAGGGTTGATTTGATTCAAATTTGAATCATTTGATTTGAATTCTTTAGTAGAAATTTATAAAATATGACAAAAATATTTCGGCATTTAAATTAAAACGTATCAATAATATAAATTTATTAAAATATTGTAGTTATTATTAGAAAATTAACTAATAAAAAAATTTATAAGAAATCAATAGAACGAATAAAATGGATAAAAACACCGCCTGAAGTAAATAAAAATGGGTACAATAATTCATGAATAGGCTAGTATTAGATAATTAGATATGGATAGCAATAATCATCCTATATCCTATTTTTCTTTGCTGCAGCTCTTTGAAGATCATGAAGATCCCTACATGGTACTTTATAATGTCTATAAAATTTAGCGTGGTATTCATCATTGCACTACCAGATTCTAAATTTTTTCTAATAATTGATGGTTAATAAAATGTAAAAAACAAAGTATTTATTAAGAATATTTTTTTCGATCACAGAGTATACAGTTTCGAACTTGAGATACAGTATATTATATATTTTTTTTATTTGAGGATGAAGCCCACATAGGTCTGAGACCTGTGCGTGGGTAATGAGTTGGATGATGGTGATTTATGAGTTGAACCTACAGTTTTAGGTGGGTTCCGAACCACCAGGAAGTGATTTTCAGCAGAGAACAGAGTCTTTTTTTCTAGCCAATCTAATCGGTCACCGTTACAAACAGGACCTACGAGAACGCAGCTTATCTATTTGATTGAACAGATACCTGCTATGGCTCGCGGCTATCACTTCCCTAATTACAAGCAATAAAATATTAGCCTATTTTGAATTGCACTTACAATGCAAGTTTATTATTGTGGGGCACCATCTAATCATATTAATTTCATCTAAAACGAATTCATAGTTTAATTAGCATTTCTCTGAGAAATATCTGAAAGTGCCTTATAACATTTTGAACCTTCCTTATGAAACTGTAAAGTTGCCTACATCTTCAAAGAAAAGAAAAGCGTAGCTTCTATCTTTTAGTAGCCTACCATCAATTTACAACATTTTTGTGCCCAAAAATCATCCTTGCCCAATCGTATGATCGTAAAAGACATTTTTTGGGGGTGAAACTAATTGAACATCACCAGTTCAGGTGAAAAAGTGCATGACATCATGTATTGGCCACGTTCGAGTAGAACTATTGAAAAAAACTCATAAAGTTCAGGAGAATAGTTGTCTTTGATGACAAGTAACTTGCCGGTACATTATCATGAACTTGTCCAATCGTAGGCCTGAATGTTGGTTGCGTTGCTGGTCTCGTGTGCTGACGATATTGAGCAGTTACAGAATAATCGCATTGACAAGGCAAAAAGTGACTGTGAAATCACCTAGCAAGTCACCGTATTATTACGCAATTAATTATTACGTGTTGTGAAACAATAAATTTCACGGTATTGTGTGAGTCTGGCTGGGACAGATTTATCGCTCAATAATAATAATAATAATAATAAATTAAATAGAAGTTATCCAATACAAATATTACTTACCAGCATAATAATTTGTAGCCTAATTGACGTAATTTAGCTGTTTGAAAGCATTGTTGGGTTGTTGGCAATAATAAAATATCATGCAAAAACCTCTAAAGGCTTTTATAATGATGCTTCATTCGAATTGATCTGTGGTAAGGTATTCGCGTATAGGCCTACTCATATCCACATCTTATTTTCTAATCGTTTTATTCATTTTACATTTTATTAACTGCTGAAGGCAATGGCAATATAAATAGTGTCTTAACACTGTAAAACCTATAATGCCAATCCTAGTATCCTACTGTGATTGAAATTTCACATTAGCCTATTTTCAAAGTTTAGTAGAAATTGAAACACAATTTATTAATTTCGAAATCCTCAAAGTAGTATTAATTATACTAAAGACTTCCGCAATAGCGGATATTGACAACAGCATTAAAACTAATAAATTGTGTTCTATATATTTGTCAGTTTGATAAATTGTAAGTTCCTTCAAAACCAACTTGAGAAATTAAAACTTGTTTATGAATTTTGCTGGTAAACGTAGCCTATAAAATAAACGAATTTTACCTTTTCACATACATAATACAGGACCATTTGACTCAGACATAATAAAAAGGCCTAATAGACCTCCAAATAACTTCTGGTGATACCACCGACCTTCGACCTCATATTTATATAGGGTCACATACTTATATGGTCGAAGTCGTGCCGACAGTGCATGTAGAGGTGTAGGGTTAAGGAAAAATCCAATTTATGGATTTCTTGTTCTATAACGATCTGCGTTGTTGATATTAACTTTTTATGGTAAATTAAACGACTTAAAGTCAATTTTAATTGAGAATAAATTATATTTTTACTCACTTCAGGCCAAACGTTTTCGAGTAAAAGGCCTTTGAAGACGAGTCTCCATGACTTGAAAACGTTTGGCCGGAAGAGAGTAAAAATTCAATTTATTCTCAATTAAAATTGACTGCAAGTCGTTGAATTTACCATAAAAAATCCAAATCAGAAGTACATGAATTTTACACATGATATTCAGTGCAGTATTGTATATGGGCAGCTTGAAAGCTGTTGTAGCCTACAATTAAAATTAAACAACTAAATATATATATATATATAGTTGTTTAATTTTAATTGTAGGCTTTAGTGTATATATATATATTGCAGAGGAACAAAATTCTCCTTGATACAAATACAAATCACGCCATTAAAACCTCCAATATGATTGGGCTATATTATTTACTGAAATAAAAACTGTTCAGGACTTTGTAGTGGGTATAAATCTTTCCAAAAGCACTTCGCACCATTCCCGTATTTTGCAAGTATGACATTTTTTCGCAAGTTTGAGCCCGTTGTACCCATAGATCGGGACTGCACTTCTTCCACCCTTTTTTCGAGGACAATAAAACGAAAAACTGATCCGATGTGAATTGCACAGCCTTAGAACCGGAAAAAATCCTTCTTTTCTATTATTAGGTTTCCGAAAATAATGTAGACAATAATTAAGAAGATTGGTCTACTTTTGAAAGGTGAACATTTGGATTTGGTCGACGCCTGATTATTTGCGGAAGTAATTACGCAGCTCATCCGATAATCATTGCGTTTCTAATTAAAAAAGGCGTCGAAAATTAATATTACCGTACGAAGGTTACCGTCTCCAGTTCACCGGAAAAAGTGTCAATTCGATTCTTGTTTGGTCGTACGCTCGCCCGCGATAATAGAGGATATTGCTTTTGATGTTTTCGTTCAGAGTACATACTGCTGACACTCAGCTCAGCCATACAGCTCAGCTCTACCTAGTTTCTGACCTCTAAGATCTGGATTTATAGTTGAAGAATCCAGTTTTGGCCAACAGCAACGCAACGAGTTAGGCATTTGTAAATGTATTGGTCATGGTGCGGCACACAGCGCATAAAGTTATTTCAAGTTTAGTAAACGACCTTTTACATATATTAGCTTAAGCAGTGCTAGGCTTATGGTCTAACTTTTTGTACATTTACTTGTGACTGTACATAAATTATTATTCCGATAACTAGAAGTTGATACAAGTCCTCGGAGATTTTTTTTCCAACTTACTGGAAACAGCCAAATTTATATCCTTTTCAATTATTGGAACATGCTGCGATTTTGGATAGGGGCCGATTCTATTTGAATATGGGATTGGTTATTTGCCATCTGTCTATCAGTCTGTCGTGATCGATATGAACCACAAGGAAGTCAAGCTCCGACATAGAAAAGATGTTGACTGAGATTATTGTCGCCTTGTCGCGTTCCCCTTTAAACTTACTGTTTAAAATAGCAACGAAAAATCTAGAATGCAATATAGGAAATGTAAGAATGTAAAATATTAATCTAATATCAAAACGTAAACTGTATTTCAATTTAATATATTAGGTATTATTATACCCAGGGGTGCCCACAGGGGAGGGCTATGATGCAAACTGCGTCATTGAAATTCTTGGTGGGGGGGGGGGGTTCTAAAAAAAGTTTGGGGGTTAAAGTTGATTGAGACCGTGTTGAACGTGACGACATTAAAAAATATATTATGGAAGTCACCAGATGGAATGTTAATTAATGACAATAGATTTATAATTATTATTATACTATTGAATATGAATTAGCTAGAATAGTTATGTTTAGGATTTGTACAGGAAGTTATTATTCAAGCTATTTCTTTTCTACCTTTTCGAAATAAATGTTATTTATGTTATTCATTTATTTTTAACCAGATCTGAACTAGCTTGTTATTTTGTATATTATATATGCATTACGGTACTAATCATGATCAAATGCGTTTAAAATGCACCAATTCCTGTGTAATTTTCAAACATTTTCCAGGGGAGGACCCCGTACCCCCGGTAAGTCGCAGTCCGGTACTTCTCAATTTATAATTTGAGTCCTGAAAGAATCTCAAGAAATATACGGTACATACATTTTGTATATTATCGACTAGGTTTGAATTTTTTCAATACCTATATAAGTTAAATCTTTTTTATTTTAGAAAGAATACGGAAGGCTTTTTTTCGAAATTGTCCTGGGGGGTGCCTAATTTATGGGGAGGCTGGTGCTAAATTTAGGGGGGGGGTGCGTCATGAGGCTTGGGGGGCTGGTGCTAAATTTAGGGGGGTGCGTCATGAGGCTTGGGGGGATGGGCACCCCTGCTTTACTCACTTATATTGCAGATACTAGAGAGATGCAATTCACTTCGGAAAAGAAGCTTTGAAAAGGGACTGACGCAGCTTCATTTCAGAAGTGAAATCCATCCCTCCAGTATCTCCAAAACAAGTGACTAAAGAGAATATATTAAATTGAAATGCAGTGTCAGTTTTGATATTAGATTGTTCATCAAATATTTCGTCATGGAAAACATCACATTAAAATATTAGTTTTGTTACTTCACTGCATGGGCGTCATCTGCTACAATTTTCGGGGGAGGGGGAGGATGAACGTATGTCTGATAATGGTGGTGAAGATTAATGAGGGGGTGTTTCGGGACCCCCCATCAGAGAATATTGAATAAAGTATATACCTTTAAAAGGTATTAAATTCCAGACCTAGATCATGAATCGAATCGATATCTGTGTACAATGTTGTTATTTACTTAGGATGTTTAGGCACTGTACCTCATCCTTGGAAGAACAGAATTATATAGTGTTTTATAGAGCAGCAATATTATGTTAGCAACAGCAATGCATAAGAGCATTCAAACTAGCAAATTGTGAACAGAGTTCTATTTTAAAAGAAATTATCTCCGCGCATTTTTCATTTAATCCATTATCAGAATTTTCAGCTATAAGTTAATCAAATACATTTTTGCGATTCAGGAGGTAATTTGTAATAATAATGTTTATGATATTACACATATCGTGTAATGTAACTTTCACCCGGGCCAAGCCAATAAGATTTTGTTTTTAAGATGAGACTGAACAACAGTGAAGCTCAATTAGTGGAATACCATAAGATTTATGCAAACTTTCCCACCCTGAGGATGAGTTTTGTACGAAGATCTAATATGTACCACTCCGCTGTTCTTCATTTTCAATTCTCGCAAATACAGTTGTATGTGAAAGCTGACTTGGAAACAAAAATAGCTTCAAGATCTGTTCCATTTCAGGTCGCATTGATTTGTTTTTTTCACGTCCGTCACCAAATCGGATAATCCAATCTGAAAATTCTTCATCAGCTCTTCCTTGTCCAGATGCCAGTTTTCCTAGCTCTCCTTGGTTTCTTATTAATTTCAGCAAACCCTGATTCTGAGTTAGCGACAAAGTATGTGAGTAAACATAAATATTGTACAGTTCAGTACTCTTGTGACCTTACATTGTAATCTGGAGACTTCGCTTACAGATGATAATTAATGGTGTCCAAGATTGATATTTTTATATTGATATAAATATTTATATTGATTCACGTAATACTAAAGTTGAGTAGCCTGAAAACCAATAAGTAAAATTATTAATTTAATAAAGTTGTATAGTAGAATTATTGGTTTAAAAAATAATTTTAGACCTTTTTGTAATTAACAAAATCAATTTTTAACATAAACGATTGCATTCCTCAAGCATCTCCAATATATGTGAGTAAAACATTATATAAAAGTGAAATACAATGTCAGTTTTAATATTAGAAAAACGATTAGCAATGAATGAAAATGGATGAAGAGACTTCCAATGTACGTACAGGGACTCATGAATGTTCGGCGAAGTAGAAGAGGATCAGGGGAAAAGGGTGAAGGGGGTAAGAAGAGGTGAATGACGAAATAGAGGAGAAAAAGAAGGAGAATTTGATGAAGAGTGATGAGAAGGGGAGAAACTTGAGTAGACTGTGTCAAGTAGGCTACAAATCTTAAGTGAAAATGGAAAACAGAAGGGGCAGCAGGGAAGGGCAGTAGTGTTGAAGGATGAAGAGGATAACGCTGGATCGATGTAAATATATTCAAGCAGTCAAGCAGTGAGCAGTGGTAGCTAGACAAGAGCTAAGGCTCTGACATTTTTCAGTTTTACAACTCACTTATCTTGAATCACGCAGATATAAGACTTTTTATTAAAATTCAATAAAAGAATGGATGGGTATTTAATACCAAAGCAAAAGCATTAACCCGATTAGAAATTCATTTATTTACACAAATTAGTCTATTTACACACACTAATTGTAAGTTCAATTAATAAATAAAAACAGATCAACAAATGACATGCTAATAATTATTTTTTAGTAATTATTTACAGGAATTAATGAATAATTAATAATTACAGGCTGATCAATAACAAAAGAAACTAGAGTCTAATAAACTGTACAATAATGTAGACAATACAGTATTTTGTATTGTAATACTGGCCCACTATACACATCTTAGAATTTACCAGCATGAATGACGTTGTATTTCCGTAATACTCTTTCACTGGATATTTAAAAATCAATAATTAGTTTAGTCACTTTTAAAGTGAATTTTAATACTTATTTATGTGGTGGCCGTTCCGCATTGTTGTAATGCTTCCTCAGAGACAGCTGAAGGCCTTCCCTTTATGAAGACATGTGTGGTTGAAGGAGATGGCAAGGGATGTTAAGAAGGACTCCAGCCGTGTCTGAGGAAGCAATATAACAATGCGAAATGGCCATATCACTAATAAGTAAGTAAAGTGTTAAAATTCACTAGAAATGTTTCTGCAGTAATTATTTATAGCAAGATATTGTTCAGGTCTTGTAAACCAGACGGGCCGTACAAGATTGGAGAATAAGGCCACCACTAGAAAGTATCCCTGAATGGATAAATTGATAGCTTAGGCCGGATTCACACGGTCTAGGGCCCCCCAACAACAAAGTGGGAAAGGTAGCATCCATGTGTTCACTATAAGAGTCACCTTTATGAATTAGGATCTTTTCTTATCAAATTAAACAGGTATTGGTAATTGAATAGGTATAGGTAATCTAATTGAGTAGGTATTAAATATATTGGTGGGGTGGTCTCTTTTAATAAATACCCTTTTGTGAACCAGTTACACTCGAACCTGTCACCTGTGCGTATTGGAAATATTGTAATTCAGCATTCGAAATATTGTTCAATACGTTTTCATTATTTCCAAAGTCAGTTATGAGTAAAAATATATAAATTCAATTGGTAAATGGTTTTTCAGCGATTTTTACTCACAATAAATTGTTTGATTCGTTAGAAATTAGCATATCAAAAATTAATCATTATCAAGTCTTGATGTAATAACGAATCAAATGCAGCCAATGTGGCACAGTCAGTTTTAGAGCGCTTGTCTCTTGCTGGCTGCTACTTCTGTGGTCATGCCACAGATATTTGATATTTTCTATCATTCTCCTCATTGACCACTCACAAGTCTCGAAACTGAAATGGGCATCATCTGACCAAAAAACAGTTTTCTGATAATGGTGATTTCTATGTTAATGACAAAAATGTAATGTATGTCATAGAAATGTACGTAACTTTAATAAGTATTCATTCTAGATAGTCCTAAGCGTTATATTTTTTCTTGATGAGCGTTACCATGATAATTGAATCCGCTAATATCATTAGGGATCAGTTTGATGTATTAATAGATGATGTGTTAAAATAAGCTAGCTGCAATGGGTCATTATATATCTGGCAAGACAAGTAGAAGATAGTAAAGAAGATTGATTACCTTTCTTCTTGCTTTTCAGTTTCCAGCCTGGTTGATGACAATGAACCCAAGGTTAGTTTAGATTATGTAAGGTCACATTTTAATATCAAAATATAATTGAATATAATATTGTCTTTGACTGTATTCTGTACATATTATTCAAACTGCATTGTCTTAGGCAACCAATTAATTGACTGTCAATAATAGATTAGTTGAATAGTTTCTTAAATACAGAGGACATAAAGCTTCTTTGATTGATTAGACTTCAAAAAATGTGGATCAAAGTGAAGCCGTGGGCTCTGAGCTAATAACTGCCTTCATAACTGTCAGCACATAGGTCATTATTCCAGCCTGCACAGCTATAAGCGTTGTCATCCCTGAAATCATGGTCGTTCACTTCTTACACAACCTCTAATAAAATATGTTGTACTATAAATTTGTTGTACTATTGTCTCAAGACGTTTATCCAAAGCAATAGACAGCTATTTGGGCGAGGAAGTTGTTTTTTCATTCATAATTGTTGTCACCTTAATTGAAATCTTTGCCCAAAACCGGATTTAAAATTCAAACTATTGTCAATTTGTCAATTTCTGATCAATCTCCTTCCACTTACGTTATCTACTACCAGTACAATCTACTACCAGTTACGTTAACTGTTAACTGTTAACTGAACACTAACAGTTATACTAAAATATTTAAGTTGAGATTTGTCATAATAAATAAATAATATTGCATGACATTTGTCATATGAATGGATAATACATTATGTCATTGTATATATTTGAAGCACTCTTATTCATAATTTGTATTTAGACTAGATCTAGACAGACACATTTATGGAAAATTAACAAATTCTAAATGAAAATGAAACCGATTAATCCTCTAAGAAAGTACTTTTCAAGCTGGAAATAAGTTGAGAGACAAAACTGAATACTTGAAGAAATTAACTGATAATTAAATAAATCGAAGTGGAAGTAATAATAATAATATACAAAAGTAGATTCAAAATATTGATTTCACTAAAGTTTCCAATTTTTGAAAATTATTTTTTTGAAGTGAAAATGAACAATTACCAATATAAAAATATGAAATGATGTGACAAATATAAAAAACTGTTGTATTTGAAAGTGGCTGGTGAATAATATTGAAAACCATAATATGATTCTTATGTTGCTACTGACTGAAATTATAATAATTATTGAAAGGGTGACCGGACATCTCGATACCCATCCCATAATAAATCAAACATATTTTAAAACAAAAAAAGAAACCGACTTCAGTGAAATGATAAAATACTCACGTACTAAAAAGTTTAAAATAAAGTATTTACTTTAAACTTAGAAAATTTTAAATTTCATACAAGTAATCTTTTGAAGTCGGCGCCAAATATTTTATGAAGTTGATAAGAAATTCTATCTAATATCAAAACTAACACTGTATTTTTTTTGAGGATGAAGCCCACATAGGTCTGAGACCTTTGCATGGGTAATGAATTGGATGATGGAGATTGATGAGTTGGACCTACAGTTTTAGGTGGGTTCCGAACCACCAGGAAGTGATTGATCAGAAATTCTATCTAATATCAAAACTAACACTGTATTTCAATTAAATGTGATTTACACTCACTTTTACTGAAATACAGTGTCAGTTTTGATATTAGATTGTTCAATTATTTCGTCATGGAAAACATCACAGAGTAATTCTGTTATATTTTAGAAGTTTATGGGAAATTTGGCGCCGACTTCAAAAGATTACTTGTATGAAATTTAAAATTTTCTCAGTTTAAAGTAGATACTTTATTTTAAACTTTTTAGTACGTGAGTATTCTATCATTTCACTGAAGTCGGTTTCTTTTTTTGTTTTAAAATATGTTTTATTTTAAGCTTTTTAGTTGAATTTTCAAACTTTGAAAACATGAGAATATGAAAATATGATAAGTAAACGCAGGAGATGAAGTTGAGTGCGGTATTATCATACGAGTATGGTAAACATCTTCCTGGACGAGTTATGTACGATATTTTTCGTGATATTAGTCATATATATTTTTTTTAATATAAAAAACATAAATTTGAGCTAGTACAAAAGGATCATTAAACATGACCTCAAAAATAGCCTATTGTACGGACATTTATGTAATGGCAAATGAATATTCTTAATATATCACAGCAGGGAAACTAAAAATACTTCTGAGATGTTTTTCCAAATTCTCCCACTTATGATTAAAACTTATAAATAACCTTATTCCTATGACTCAATAACATCAACTAAATTATTTACAATTTTCATATGAACATATGGACAGAAATATTATATTCTTCTTATTCTCGATTCAAATTAAGTTCACGTGATTGGTCAAAACGGGACATTACAGGCTTGTTTCACACTAAACCAGCTTTGGGTAACCGATGTCGTTTACCCGGCATAATTGCATTGCATCATATGATTTCGAAAACCGTCTAGATGTGAAGCGCTCCATATGATACAATGATCAGCCTGGTAAACGACAACGGTTATCCGATTGGCGGTTATGTGTGGAACTATCCTATTCAAACTTGATTGAAATGAAGACATCGAAGAATGCTCCTTTTTGTTCAATATTGGGCTAAGTATTGGGCCGATCCTTGCGAAACTTGGATGGGACCACCGCTGAGCGATGCTCTTTCATTTAAAAAAAAAAATTCATCGAAATCGGTTCAATATTGTTCGAATGATTGATGTAAAAACATAAAAAAAAACAGGTCGAATATAGTAACCTTGTTCTTTTTGGAAGTCGGTTAAATAAAAATGTTTGCGACCACTCAATTTTTCTTGTCACGATGATCGAATAGAATGAATATTGATTGCTAAATGATTTGCAATCGTTTTTCGAAGATTGTTGTAAAATTTGAATGTATTGCTAAAATACTAGAACATTTTCATTTTAAAACACGTTTCCGTATGAGTATGTCCATATATACAATACCGAACCAGTGGATGATAATAGTGACTCACATAGTGGTAAAATGTCTTGATAGTGAAACACGTAAAGTGAGTAGGCTCAACTCAACTTAACATTGTCATGAATTTAGTTACTCAGACTTAACTTGAAACTATTATCATAAATTTATTTAAATTATCATTGCTACAGTTACTGCTCACCACTCACCACACATGATGGTGTGACATCACTCACATTCGCAAACTCAAAACGCATCTAACAGATTGTTTTTAATCGAATGAAAAACTGGCACTTTTTTCGATTAAATATATGATTTTCACTCACTTTTACAGGAGATACTGGAGGAATGCATTTCACTTCTGAAAAGAAGTATCAGTTTTGATATTAGATTGTTCATCAAGTATTTCGTTATGGAAAACATCACAGATTATTTTCGTTGGAAACTATTTCCGAGTTTATGAAGTGATCGTTATTTATTGATTAATTTGTGTGGTGATGATGTTGAAAGAATGATTTATAAATGTGTGTACCTTTTAGTAACGGAAGGACTTACGGTGAACCCAAGGCTCCACTTACCATCTTACATCGGTGAGAGGATAAGTAGTAAATTAGTGGTACTGTAATAAGTTATGAAATCGAACTGACTTGAAATCAACACCGGAAAAGATCTGGTCTACCTTCTACTTTATTATTTTACGGGTTTCTGAATTTATGCTTCATTAGTTATTTTGATAGAATACGATTTGATGTTTCTTATAAGTACCTGCTCATTTTATGAAAAAAGTAGTTACTAGTAGTATTAAACTAGCGTATTGATCAATTTGAGTCTTTTTAGCCTTTCCAGATGATATATTTTTTCAACTTTCTTCAATTATCTTTTTTATTGTTCTGACCATTTATTATACCTTAGACTTGTAGCTTGTAGCCTAAGCAATTTTCATTTCAAATTTCTAATTTTTTTATATTTATCTGTTCTTTATCTTTCTGTACGGTACTTATCTTTTTCTGCCTGCCACATTTATATTGCTTTCTCCTACATTTTCACAAACCTTCTAACCGTATGTTATTCCATTCAAATAAGGGTTCATAGGGTTCTATAATATATTACAGGCTTACTTATTTTTCACTCAACACAAAATATTCACGTTTGGTGTCTGATGACACCAAAAATAAATAATTAATTTAAAAAAATGCATTATTCATTTTCCAATAATGAGCTTACAAATTAGTAACTTATAAATAGACAATCTAATATTAAAACTGACACTGTATTTCACTTTTAAATAATGTTTTACTCACATATATTGGGGATGCTTGAGGAATCAGGCTGACGAAGCTTCTTTTCAGTAGTGAAATGCATTCCTCAAGCATCTCCAATATATGTGAGTAAAACAATATTTAAAAGTGAAATACAGTGTCAGTTTTAATATTAGATTGTTCATTAAGTATTTCGTCATGGAAAACATCACAGATTATAAATAGAATAGGCCAAACTTAGGCTACTTGGTTGTTGGGACAATACGCATTCACTGATGTAATATTGCATTAATTGTTCTTGTACAGTAAAACTTATAGCAAATATTTAATTAACTTACATTTGTATTAATAAGTTATTATGAATATTGAAATACATTCTCAATTTTCTTTAGACAGCTCAGAAAAAATCTTAAAATTCATTAGATAATTCAGCATTAATACAGTATTATTCTTCCAGTGGCCAGTCTCATACTTTTATTTATAAGACGGGAAGGGGGAGGGAGAAAGATGACTGGAGATTCAAATAACAACATTTTTTAAATAAAAAATGTTGCCAGTAGAAGAGTGCTTTTTTGGTTGTTAAAATTGTCATACGATTGAAGATCAACCTTGTTGTTAATGGAATTCCGTACCCTCTGGCAATTTCGTCTGTTTTCAATGTGATACTTTGGCAGCTATTCAGACACTCTGATCCAGCCCAATACTGATCTAATTGAGGCTAGCTCACCTTGATTATAAATTAAAAGAAATAAGGCTTATTGGATTCATAATAATTATTCGAGTGAACAACTCCAATGAGTGCCTGAGTATTTTTTAAGGACATATCTTTGTCTATAAAGAATCAAATAAATCTCGATTATTTTTATGGGTCATGTCCGGTATACAAGAATATAATTTACTAGGCCTTCTATGAGACATTATGTTTCTCACGTTATGGAGAAATAATCCTCCAATATCAATTGCACAGTATTCTTGTTAGTGTAATTCGTGTTATTCTTAGGCAATTTATTAATTGGGTAAGTGCAAGACAGGATTCTTGTTATGAAATGTTTCGATGCTCTGTTTGTGCAGAGCATCTTCGTTTGAGTAAATAAACCAACGACTTGCTAAAAATGTCTGTCTCAAAATGGGTAAGATCAGGTGATTGCTAGGCTGAAGCAGCCAGGGGCCCTCGACCAAGAGGGACACCCAAAGGACACAAACTTGTCAAAAATTGTCAATCAGTGCCGGAGGGGGGGTTAATTTATTTCATGCTCCTGGGCCCCCAGCTACCTAGCGACGGCTTAATCGTAACCACATCTCCGCTGTTTACAACCTTGTTTTTGTGAAAACCTTTTTGTTCTCCATTGACTTGCAGATTTGACGTCTAGTGAGATTAAACACCCAAACAAAATACTTCGTTCTTAAAAGCACTGTGTTTTTAGTGAGAAGTGAAACTTAACAATGTCATGTCCTTCTCTATATCATGCTTTTCTAGTGCAACATAATATTCTGAATAAAGAATTATATAGGCTAAATGAGTGTTTAAAGGGTAAATTTCATGGAATGTCACTTAATCCAATCTAATATGATTGACAAAAACTTAAAAAACACTTTTAAGGAGAAATTATGACACACGTTATGGCGTGACGGCCGTTTCACTCTGTTGTCAAGAGCATCTCAGACGACTCAAACTCATACCTTAAATCAGTGTGCTGTGGGTCATCTGATGAAGCTCTTGATAACAGAGTGAAACGGGCGTTACGCCATAACGTGAGTCATAATTTCCACTTAAAAGTGTTTTTTATGTTTTCATTATATCAGTGGAAAGAAGATGGATCTTCAACATCATAAATATGATTGATGTACTCCAATGTTTAACCAAATATTTTGTAATAGGCTGGCAGAGCTGATTGAAAGTCGTTTGCAATCTACTGTCAATAATTCTCCTAAACAATCATCTAACGAACCTTTTTTAGTAAAGTGGCTCAAAACCGGGAAGGGAAACTAGTTTCAGATGATAAATTCGTATCTTCAATTGTATTAAAAGACGTTTAATCGATCAAAAAATCAGGATAGCATTAGTGGAAGGAACTCTTGTAGCAAACTGATAGGCTCTCAAGATTCTAAGAGATTAAGTAAATCTACTTCAATATGCAAAAGCAACGATAAAGTAATAAGGGATGATAGGGAAGTACCGGTACTCACTGTGTTCCATCAGAATATTCAATACATTCGTAACAAAATAGATAGAATCGAAGTAGTTTTTTAAAGAAGAGGCTCCTGATATAGCTATTTTCACAGAGCATGGTTTAAAAGAAGATGAATTGTCACAACTTAATATTCCAAACTATTCATTGAAAACGTCGTATTGCAGGACATCTCATCGAAGTGGGGAAGTAGGTATCTTCACTAAAAATGCTAAGAATATGCAAACATTTAATTTAGAATATGTAGAGAAATTTGCTGTGGAAATGGATTTAGAAGTTACTGGTTTGAGAGTAAAAATCGACAATAATTTCGAAGTAGCGGTGTTAGGTATTTACAGGTCACCAAATGGGGAATGGAACAATTTTTGTGAACTATTCAATAGGCTTTTAGAGATTACTACTACTCGTTTTACAAACGTTATTGTAGCGGGAGATTTCAATACAGACTTTGCAACACAGAATAAAATGACAGAAGATTTAAAGGATATTATATGCATGAATAACTTGGAAATAAAAGTTCATGAATATACCAGAGTCACAAGAACATCACAAACAATAATTGATAACATCCTTACTAATATAGATTACTCTAAAACAAGATTAGGCGACTCGGAACTATCTGATCATGACTATCAAATCTTAGAGGTGGGGTTGCAAGGTCATAAATCAATTAAAAAGAGTAGAGTAATGAAAGAAATTCAACAATGTGAACAGGGGAATATCGATTGTTTGAAGCAGAATCTGCTACAAGAAAACTGGAGTAGGGTTTACAATAGCAATAGTTTAAATGACAAATATGATAGTTTCATTAATATTTTAAGGTTTCATATTACTATGAGTTGTCCAGTTATAAAAGTCCCTGTAAAGAACAAATTAGACAAGATTGAAGAGTGGATAACTGATGATATCCTTGCAGAAAGAAATAGGGTTAAAGATGCATATGATGAATTCAAACTATCTAGAAATATGTTAAGCGAAGATAATTACAAAGCTCTAAAGAAAAATTATACAAGAGAAGTGAAAAGAGCGAAATGTAAGAAAACAGCTGAAATTTTGAATAATAGTGTGTACTTTCACACAGCAGTGTGGGATGTAATAAACAAAAATAGGCAAGTAGCTCATGTAGATGCTTATACTAGTGTCCCCAGAATAATTAACAAAAATGACAAATATATTGATGATAGTGTAGACATTTGTAACTTCTTTAACAGATATTATCAACTGGTTGCTAAGAATCTTCAAAAATCTCTTAATACAGGTATTAGTGACATGAGGAATACTGAGGGGATTCAGAACGAATTAAAATTCCACCCAGTATGCCAAGACGAGTTGTCAAATATCATTGATAGTTTAAATAATAAAAAAAACTGTAGGAATGGATGGGGTATCCAGTAAAATTCTGAAAGAATGTAAAGATCAATTGTTAGACCCTTTGATTCATCTGATCAATCATTCATTAGAACAAGGTGTTTTTCCAGATAACTTAAAAGAGGGGAAGATCTTGCCAATCTTCAAAAGTGGTGATAGAGAAAAGGTAGAAAACTATAGGCCCATTAGTATTTTAAATGTAATAAGTAAAATTTTTGAAAGAGTAGTTCTAAATAGGTTACTTCTGCACCTTCAAGAAGCTAACTTTATCTGTGATGAACAGCATGGCTTCCAGAAAGGAAGATCAACAAAAACAGCCATAGTTTCTCTAGTTGAAAAACTAATAGATATAATAGATTCAGGTGATAAAGCTACTGCAATCTTCTTAGATCTGTCAAAGGCATTTGATTGTGTTAATCATAGAACTTTATTGGAAATACTGCAAAATGTAGGTGTAAATGGGGTTGAACTGAAATGGTTTGAATCATATCTTATTGGGAGAAAACAATGTGTAGAACTAACTACAGTAGTTGGTAATAGTATAGTAAAGAATAAATCTAATAAATTAGAGGTGCAAGCTGGAGTGCCTCAGGGGTCAATACTAGGTCCTTTGCTTTTTTTGTTATATGTCAACCGTTTACCTAAAGAATTAATTAGTGGTAGAGCCCTCTTATTTGCTGATGATACATCACTCATTTTCAGCAATTCCATTCTAGATAATTTAGAAATAAGTGCCCATATAGGTGTGCAGTCCATTGTCCAATTTTTAAATCAGTTGAAATTAACTATAAATAGTAAAAAATGCCAATACCTTCAATTCAAAAACAAACATAATTTAAATGAAGATAGGGCTATAAACGTGTTTGTAAACGATAATCAATTAGACCAGGAAGAAAAAATTGCATTTCTAGAAGTTTTGTTGGATAGACGATTGACCTGGACTCCATACATTGAGAAAATATGTAGTAAAATTTCATCTGGGGTATTTGTCCTGCGACAGCTCGCTAGATTGAATGACAAAAAGTTACTTTTTACAGCTTACCATGGGCTCTTACTGTCACATATTAGGTATGCTATCTTAGTATGGGGTAATTCATCAAAACAAAATCTTGATAGGGTGTTTAAGATACAAAAGAAAGCGGTTAGGTGTATAGAAAGAGTAAATAGATTAGATTCATGTAGGCCGTTGTTCAAGAGACTTGGTCTCCTAACTGTACCCTGCTTATATGTGTATGAAGCTACTTTATATGTAAAAACGAATGATATTAACCAAAATCTTGATGTACATGATTATAATACAAGAAGCCGAGGAGATTATCACTTGGTGAGTCACAATAGTAGCTTATTCAAACAAAAACCTAGTTATATTGGTAGGAAATTCTACAACAAGCTACCGCAGTTTTTGAAGAGTCTTGAAAATATAGAAATATTTAAAAAACAATTGAAGAAATATTTAGTTGATAAAGCTTTTTATAGTGTACAAGAGTTCCTTTCACATCAAAATTAAGAGCCTCACCTCAACTAATTGAAGTAATTATGGTATCTAGTGTATAATATTGTTGATCTGACTTGTCTTATACTCCTTAACTGGAGTCTCCAAGACGTAATCTACAAAAAAAAAAAATAATAATAAATATAATTTCGTTCAAATTTGGAATAGAGAAATATATTGTTAGATTTGATTAGGTGCTGAGATTCAACCAATTATTATCCTTTTTTTTAATGTGAATTAAACTCTTATTAAACTTTTAATTTTTTATCTACGACCATGTCATAATGTATACATTACAGTTTCACAATTGATGCCAAAACAGCTGTCTTTTCGAAATGCTTTTTGAAACCCGTTGCATAAAGAGCTCATTATATAGTACAGGTTCTACATTATAACACGGGTTCTGGACCAATCAGAAGCATTTTTTATGAAATCGATATCGTAATTCAATATTGTGAAACTATCAGCTGATTTGATCAAACTGCTAACTAAGCTGCTTACCTAACAATCTACTATAACTTCTCGTATTTGAGATGAGAGGTTAGGTATCTCTGACAGTCACAGGTAAAATGAAATTGTTTTAATTAAATGTATACTAGTGGTTGTAGATAAAATAGTGTATGCAACGATTTTATTTGGCCATTAAAGCACTCGTGAGATATTTATAACACTCGCATTCGCTCGTGTTATAACTTACATCTAACTCGTGCTTTAATAAGGGTCAAAATAAAATCGTTGCATAAACTACTATTCCAGTATTATAGGCGGTAGTAATAGGCCCGGGGAATTAGCTATGGATTAATGGATATGTTCTCTTCTAACACCAAAATGTATTGTACAAATAATTTAATAACAGAGCCTTTTTAAATTAAAATAATTCTGTTATTATGTATAATGTATTGCACTCTCCACTGATAAATCCCACTTCATCCAGAATAATTAACGAGTAAATATTGAGGAAATGATGATTTATACTTGTTGCCCATATTATTCAACCAAACTTTGTTGCCCCAATGATTTTAGAATAAATATTGATCAAAATTGGAAAAAAGCAATTATTAGATTGGATTATGTGGCCTTCAATGCAATTCATTCCATTGAACATTTATTTTTTCTGTATTATCTTGTAGTACGGTAATACATTAGAAGAGTGAGATCTAGATCAGTTCTTCTCATTTCTCACCTAAATGTTTAGTAGAATACAAGTAATAGATAGCATATTTATCAAAATTAAAATTATGCAGTTATTTTAATGGTTGAGTTCATGGGAGCCTTCTCATTTACCGGCAAAACGGATTAAACCGGTCTATTCAATTTTTTTAACATCTATGAATTTGAATAGACTAATCAGACGCCACCGGTAACATTTACCGGTTACTGGTAAAGCTCCAAAGACCATTGTATCTAGTCACAGTCCCCTCTCCACTTTCAAATCTTGCCTTATATATAACTATTTATTTATTTATTCATTCATTCATTCATTATTAGATTAGACATTTAAACGGTGTGACCGAAGGTGTTTTGCTGGGAGGGGATGGCCAGTTATGCAGTGGGGGGGGGGGGGATGTAGACTCCTGGTACTATTATTTAATGATTGGGGTACTACCGCACCCCAAAAGTCTTTGGAAATAATCTCTCTAAAATTACATTTTAAGCACATTTTATGGACCTGAACTCATTCATTCTAACATTTTAACTCATTTTATGTGTCAAAGAAATGTCTATCAAGTTCTGCAACTATATATAGTTCTTGTAGATTGAAAATTCACATTTTTCCAGACATCTTCTTCGACTTTTTAAAATTCCAAATACAGGATCTACAGTATCTCTCTGTTCCCCTCCATATAACTATGCTACTGTATAAAAGAATACCATGCTCGGTTGATAATCTCAATAGTCCAGTCAAATTAGCACAACATATGGTTGAGAAAGGAAAAATATCTAACACGGCTGAAAATCGGATTATATGTCCAGAAAAACATGCTGAATAACATACTAAGAGTCCCCAAGAATCCTAAGTTAGTTGTGCTTTGGCCGCAATCTTGGAAAACTGAACTAAAGTTTTCTGATGTTATTTTTGCTTTTTTCAAAATTGAGACCAAACTATGCTTCAGACAAAAAATGTTACTTGTGTCTTTTTTTAAGACAGACCATTTTCAATAATTTAACACCAGTTACACCCCCTGTGTCTACATTAGGTGCTCGACTAAAAGTTTTCAAAGAATTGGTAATTTTTATGGAAAATAAAAAAATTCTATTTTGAATAATTTATTGAAAAAGCTGTATCTCACTAATGGCGAGACCTGAGTGTGTAACTCAAAATCCCTTTTGGGGAAATTAAGTTTGATTTTTTAATCAAATTTACCCAGCTGGTATAGTTTAACCTGAATTTTGTGGCTCACAACCACGTCTGAAGTGACTCACTATAATAAGGGCCTAAAAGTATGCTATTAGGATCCTCTATAGGGCGTCAGAAGTTGGCTGAAGAATCAACTTGGCTGAAGAACCTGAAGAATCAACTTACGCGATCTCTGGTGACGGGAATTAGAACCCCGTTGGTGTAAACAAAGCGTTCTTCATAATTCCAAGCATAGCTAATATTGTCATTGAGACTGGTTTTAAATCAATTTATTGTAATTTTTCAAGAGATTCCACTCTTAGAAAGGGAAGAATCTCTTAGATAGTCACCATGTTTTTGATGTGGAGGAATGTTGATTTCTATTAGGTTGATATTAGGATGAGGGTTGATTTCTAGGGGGCGTCAAAAACTTTGGCCTTTTCAAATATTGATTTTTACCGTTTCTGTCATCAATAAAAGATTTAGGAATTTAAATTGAGTCGAAAATGCTCTTCACATTTTTTTTTCAAAAATGTCATTCCTTTTTGAGTGAGAGTTGAGCGAGCAAGGTCTACTGTTCACAGCGAACTACTAGTAAATTTTGTGTTCACCTCAGCTTGAAATAAAAAAATTGGACAATGCGATTTGTCGGTGTCCCTCAAAAACATTGTTGTTGATAGTGTTGGCCACGACCATGTACGGTATTTTGAACAAAGTCCCCCATTATAGGCGATCTGGAGATCGACCGACAGCGCTCTGAACAGATGATCTTGCACTAACTTAGTGAGTCAAAATCTGATCGCCATTTTCGTGTGCTAAATTGTCTCATTTTAAATACTTTTTTCAAAAAAATATTTCTTTAGACAAACATACAAAAAATTCCCAAGAGCCGTATTATTTGTTTTATATATGGGTGCAGTAATACCTATGAGAATACAGAAGGAAAAGGTGTTTCATTTTATTCATTTCCTGGTCGACCTTACAAAAAGGATAGACAGGAGAAATGGATCTCTAATGTTTGAAGAACTAAGTGAGTTATATTATATTTACAAATTATTTTATGTGTAAAAGATTGCTGATTGATGAAAATTAGATGTTCTCTATGCACTTGTGTGATTGATATTTGTAATAAAAGAAATCAATCTTAATAACAGCTTTGAGGTTATGTTTTTGTTATTGGTGCAAAATATTAATTTATTATAAGCAGAGGCGAATTTAGGCAGTTTCAACCTCTAGGCAGTTGACTTTTGATAAAAAAATGGACATTTTTTGACAAAAAGATTGTAAAACAGCATTGACGCTAGTTTGTCTCATCACTTTTCCACATATAATACCTTCGCACTCCTCAACATCAAAAACATGATTACTCTCTACAAGGTTCTTCCCTTTTTCTAGATTAGATTTCCTTGAAAAATTGCAATTGACTTCTTTAAATCCTGTTTTTATGATAAGTTTCCCAATGTTAGCCATTATAAACAATGCAACTAACTCACTACACTGCTGCAGATTTATGCCACCCAGAGTTCGCAACAATCGATCTTTCGGCCAACTTCTGATCGACTATATAGTCTGTTCAGCCAGCCTATGGAGTGAAGTAAACAAACTTTGCATGTGTGTGAGAGAGGAATTTCGAGAATTGTACTGGCATCAGCCGGTCGGCCAATTCACACTGATTGCCACCTACAATTCGTTCTTAACAGCTGTTGTCGCACTAAAAGTTTGTGCTTCACTGTAGAACATCGAGTATACAAAAGTCCTACATTGTGATTAACAATTCGTTATGTTTGTGCTTGTACAGTAGCTTACCTAAGTAAAATTTGATTTCTAAAGTAGTTTTTTTTTAAATAATTGTATAAGTAAAAATAATTCAATTGACAAATTTATGAACAATTCTAATAGTGATACCAGTGACTGCTGAATATTTGGATACATTACCTAAGCATTGAAGGTAAGAAAATAGCCATATTATTAATCATGTATCCATTTTCATTTACAATAAATAATAAGTATTAACCAAGTAGCTGTTTGAAAATGATTATTCAATGGGTACGGTAGGCCTGTTGCTTGTTCGATGCGTTTAGAAAACTAGCCTAACTGTGAATCGGGCTTCAGTGAGTTTCGGCTCGCATGCACGCACATGTTTGTTTACTCATTCCTCAGGCTCCCTGAACGGGATGACGCCAAAAGAGTCGACGACAAAGGTGGTCGATTTTTATTTTACACTGACGACAGAGGTGGTCGATTTTTATTTTACGCTGACGACAGAGGCGTCCACATTCCTGAGTAGTCCAAGTCTGACGGGTGCATGCAGCGACAGACTTGGTCTATTCTTGAAACTTCTCCTCTTGACAGAGTGGGCCTGCGACAGAGTTGACCTTTAGGGTTCGCAATATCGATACATACAAAATATCGATAGTTAAACTTCAGTTAATCGACCTCAACAACATCAAAAACTTGATTATATGGCAGCTCTGTCCTCTCCTCTGTGAGTAGGTTTGAGGCTCTATAATAAACACTGGAATAAAGTATAATTTGATGAATGAAGTCTTCTTGGAGCCTAGTTTGTCTCATCACTTTTCCACATATAATACCTTCGCACTCCTCCACATCAAAAACATGATTACTCTCTACAAGGTTCTTCTCTTTTTCTACATTAGATTTCCTTAAAAAATCGCAATTGACTTCTTTAAATCCTATTTTTATGGTAAGTTTCCCAACGTTAGCCATTATAAACAATGCGACTAACTCACTACACTGCTGCCGATTTAAGCCTGGTTTACACGGGTCGAGTAGAGTGGGCGAGTCAGTATGCGAGTTGACACTCGCCCTCCTACTCGCTTGATGTAGACAGATCGGCGAGTCGAGTAGCAGGCGAGTCGGCAAAACCGGTCAGTTGCAGGGCGAGTCGAGTGGTTTAGTTGGGAAGCGAGTTACTCGGCCCAGTAGCTACCCCCTCCACCACAATTTGCCCCAGCGAAACGTCTGTTCAGTTTTGAGGTTAGGTGAAGAGTTTGTCTGGTGGTTCACTTTTTTAACTGGAAACTAGAAATGAAGTGGACTGAAGAGGAGACAGTGATGTTTGTAGGTTTATACCAAGACAATGAATATGCGAATTCCACAATATAAAAATAAATTAAATAAATAAAATAAAAAAGAAGGGTTTGGATTAGCTGAAGCCAAACAAAAAATCAAAAACCTAAGATTAACTTACAACCAAGAACTGTTGAAAACTGTGGTTCGGAACCCACTAAAACTGTAGGTCCAACTCATCAATCACCATCATCCAACTCATTACCCACGCACAGGTCTCAGACCTATGTGGGCTTCATCCTAAAAAAAATAAAACTAAAACTATTGCCTGTGGCCAAAAAGTTGAGGGTAACTTCTAACTTGATTTGGGAGGGGATAGCATCTCTCATAACAGAATCTTGTTTTGATATTCTATGAGTTACCATATCTTAAAGTGACTCAAACATTTCAGGAGTCATCCTCAACACAGATATGTACTCTTTCACATCTTCTACGGCAAGCAAGTTCGCGTAGCAAAAGAGAGGACGCCCCAAGAGTGTCCCTCCTTTTAACCAATCTTTAACCCATACCCTAGGTTCTTTGTTAATTTCCTCTTCCAAAACGTCATCTATTTCTTCTAATATAACCTCATAGGCTCTTTTAAAACACTTTCTAACTTGGGCCTTAAACTTGGGCTTGGCGAGCCATTATATAAACTCACAATGTTAAAACTAAAGCTGTCTGTCAACAGTCACGCTCTGAAATGTGATGCGTGTGGACATCTGGTCGAGTACTGAGGCGAGTTCAAACAAAACAACAACTGGGCCGAGTAGCTCGCCCGAAAGCCTGGTTTACACGGGTCGAGTACTTCGGGCGAGCTACTCGGCCCAGTCACTAGGCCCTGTTGTTGTTTTGTTTGAACTCGCCTCAGTACTCGACCAGATGTCCACATGCATCACATTTCAGACCGTGACAGACAGCTTTAGTTTTAACGTTGTGAGCTTATATAATGGCTCGCCAAGAGTTTAAGGCCCAAGTTAGAAATCCTTTTGGTAGGGACTCTTGCAGACCCATTTTTAGGAGGATGAAGTTGCTGACAGTTCCAGCCCTTTACTTCTTGGAGGCGGTCATGTTTGTTTTTGGAAATAGAGCCATGCATAACTATGGTACTCGGCATAGGTCCACAATATTGCACTATCCAGTTCATAGGAAAACACTGTATGAAAAGGGACCTTATTATGCTGGAATAAAATTCTATAATCAGCTTCCTGATTCAATGGCCGTTTTCACACACACCGACACGGCGCCGGCACGACACCGGCAAGATGTCGTCCCGGTGTCGTGGGGGTTGAGATACAATGCTGCCAAATGGAACAGCTTTCACATTCACCGGCAGCCGGCTGCCGGCGCCGGCATGTCGTTGGCAGCATCGCTCCCGCCGGTGCCGGCGCCGACACTTATGTGTCGTCCATAGTTTTGAACAGAATTTGGTCATTTTGTCAACAGTTTGAGGTTAGGTACTGAAAAAAAAACGTCTGGTACAGTACGATGGCTGATAGGTATGATGTTGTCACCCTAATTGAATTAGTTGAATCCGAGCCCTGTTTATGGGACAAAACTATAGAAGAAAATAAGAACAAAATCTTTAGAGACAGGAGCCAATCTCATCCAAGTGTCTTGTTTTTTGATTTCATCACTTAAATTCACTAATATATACGGTAGTCGAAAGTTTCCTTACAGTACTCATACGATAAAAATTAAAAAATTTTGTTGGGTTTGTCACTAGCTTATCAAATAAGGTGTAATACAAGCCATCCAAATAGCGAACTTTTATTATTGGGTCAATCCAAAGTTGTCTATTACGACTGCACCTTTTACGTCGTAGATATAATAAATATAACAAATGCAACCTCCTGTTGTAATCAGCCATCGTACCGTTTTGAACTGTGCCGCTCACTGCAAAATAAGGTTAGTTCTTCACCGACAGCCAGATGCCGTGTCGGTAAGTGTTAGGGCTCTGTAAAAAGGAGGTATGCTCAGCCGCCATCTTGGTTCGTAGAACTCGATCGAAAAGCTTGAGTTAGATAGACGGAGTGGATGGTGTTTGAATTTTAAGATCAATTCAAAGTGCAAAATGTTTTACTGTTCAGCACTTAGCTTTCATTCTCATGTCCCTCACTTCATTTGTCATCTACTATGTCTATTATGCTCAGGGGTATGACAGAAACGTGTGTATTAAAATGCACAGAACAAAGTATTACAGAGCTACTAGGTAATAAGGTAGAGCTACTGAAGCTAGGTAATAAAAATATTGATTTCTGCTTACTCCATTCATATCTGAATCCTCATATTTATCTTCACAATTTTAATCATTGATATAAGTTGACAGAGTTATGAAATAAAAAATTAACAAATTCAAATAGTGATAGCCGCGAGCCGTAGCAGGTATCTGTTCAATCAGATAGATAAGCTGCGTTCTCGTAGGTCCTGTTTGTAACGGTGACCGATTACATTGGCCAGCAAAAAAGACACTGTTCTCTGCTGAAAATCACTTCCCGGTGGTTCGGAACCCACCTAAAACTGTAGGTCCAACTCATAAATCACCATCATCGAACTCATTACTTACGCACAGGTCTCAGAACTATGTGGGCTTCATCCTCAAAAAAAAAAAAATGAGAAAAATAAATTTTTTTGAAATTTAGCGAATAGGCCTAACACTAGGAGCTTTTTCAGAGCATAAGTGTCCATAGATTACACTATCAAAGATTTGATGGCAAGTTCCTTAAAAGTTCTTTAAAACATTTGAAGAGTGATGCTATACAGAAGGTCACTGTAGTCTAGTGTTTAAGGCGCCCGACCTTTGAGCACTTTGAGGAATTCAAAAAATTTATTAAATTAAAATACTATTTTATCTCCTGGATTTCTTGTTCCATGACAAACTGCGTTGTTATTATTAACTTTTTAAGTGAATTCAATGACTTGCAGTCAAAATTTTTATTAAGAATAGGTAGAATTTACTTATTCTGTAGGCCGAACGTTTTCGAATCTTGGAGATCCATTTTCAGAGGCAATTTTTTGCCTCTGAAAATGCATTTTTGGTCTTTTTCAAAATCCATTTTTGGCCTCTGAAAATGGATCTCCAAGATTAGAAAACGTTTGGCCAACAGAGTAAGTAAATTCTACTGATTCTATTCTTAATAAAAAGTTTGACTGCAAGTCGTTGAATTCACTTAAAAAGTTAATATTTTATCTCCTTAAATATCGTTCAGGAGTTAGTAGTTTGAGGGTACTATGCCTGTAAAATTGGTTTAAGTAGAGGTATGCAGAAGAAAAAAGGTTGGGAACCGCTGGTCTACACATGAACAAAAACTAACAAACTATGCTATGTAATCATAATATTATATTATTGTCTTTTATATACTCGTTGGATAGGTCATTGTTGATGTAATTGACCAAATTCAGCTATTAATGATAGGCCTACTGATATTAATTTCATGAAGATAATGGGTTGCAATAATACGTGACAGATTCAAGATGTAGCCTACCATATTTTCAACAAGCAAATTGATCAAACACAAATAGCTTTATCTTCAACGTACGCCAATATTGTATATGGTACAGTACCTAGTCTAAAAAAATAGTTCAGGTATCAGAATATTCTCACCATACATATGTATAGATTTACGTAAATTGCCTTGCAATCATCAAATGTTTGAGTGCAGAGTTACATATGAATTCGAATTTGGCTCCTAATGCCACGAACCAAGATGGAGGGTGAGCATACCCCGTCTTTATAGTGCCTTAGTAAGTGTGAAATGCTTCAACGATGTCGTGACGATATCGGCGCCCGGTGCCGGTGTCGTGCCGGCGCCGTGTCGGTGTGTGTGAAAACGCCCAATGAAGGACTCTGACTCAGTTAGTATTGTGAGATTGCTGAAGGAACAACTGGTTGAAGGATGTCCATATACATTGAATGAATGTATTGGTATTTTTAAATAGCTAACTATTTTTAAGTATATTTTATACTAAACAAAAGACGTGTTGCATGCTGCAAGAGCTTTGCTCATTTAAGCAGCTTTATGCAACGAATGAACCAAAATAAATAGATAATAAATAGATCCATTTCGGTATTTATTTAGTATCTGAACTTTTCGATTTTTCCAACAATTTTTTCCCCACACACTCAAAACACACTAGTAAGTAATAATACACTGATATTTTGTGGGGGCAACACTTATTTGGCATTCAAATTAGAGTTTTCTGATGGAACTATTTTTCTCCCGCGTATGAATACTATGAACACACTGTAACACTGCCAGACTAGGCTAGGTTAGGATAGGTTTGGTTTAGAGCTATTCAAGTAGCCATTCAATCCAAAAATATCATAGTTTGATAACATATGTTTTTTTTGAAATGAAAAGATTTTGTGTTTGGTCAGATCGACAATTATTGTTAGATCACATAGAATCTATACGCCTTGGCGAAAAGGACGTGATTGAATTTTTGTTCAGGCATGGTGTTTTTAAAGAGATTTCTGTATGTTTAAAGTGTGGTGCGGAGTTGATTGTGAATAAATCAAATTTTGAATTTCGTTTTCAAAAGAAAATTCGAATTGGGAAGAAGGCGGCTGCGGTTTGTGGCTTTACTGGCTCGGCAAGGGTGGGCTCGTTCTTGGACAATTGTAGACTCCCAATAGAAAAATATTTCTATTTGGTGTCAATACTTTTGCACCTAAAGCCTCCCCGACAAACATTTATTTGTGAAGAGCTGGGAATTTCGACAACAACAGTGGTTGACTGGTATTCATTTTGCCGGGAAGTTTTTCTGTTCAATTGTTGGAAATTTTGTACCAAGTATTGAAAGGTTAGTAAGCTTAGTTTTCTTCAGATATGTGATTATTAATTTGATTTATATGGTTTAATGGTTGGGAGTTCATAATATGTTTGCAAATTATGAATTTTATAAATGAAAAATAAAATTTTCGTAAAAAATTTTTTTTTTCGAAAATTTGAATTTTTGGGTAAAAGAGACGCGACCCCCAAAAAATTTCAACGGATTATTGCTTCGTGGGGTGTGTAGATGTCACAAAAAAAAAATTGTTGAAAAAATCGACAAGTTCGGATACTAAATAATTACCTCCATTTCTCCCATCTATCCTTTTTGTAAGGTCGACCAGGAAATGAATAAAATGAAACACCTTTTCCTTCTGTATTCTCATAGGTATTACTGCACCCATATACACAACACATAATGCGGCTCTTGGGCATTTTTTGTATGTTTGTCTAAAGAAATATTTTTTTGAAAAAACGTATTTGAAGTGAGACAATTTAGCACACGAGGCGATCAGATTTTGACTCACTAAGTTAGAGCAAGATCCTCCGCTCCGAGCGCTGTCGGTCGATCTCCAGATCGCCTAGAGCACAGACAACTAAATTGTTCTGTAATCTGTGGCTAGAGTTTTGCACTGCACCACAGAATAGAGAATTCTGTAACTTCTCTATTCTATGACTGAACGGTGTTCGGTGCACGCTTCTCCACTGTGACCGTTGTCATCAGTCACCACATGTTTTTAGGTTAAGTTTTGTTGACTCATTCGTCGATTCGTCAGCTTAAGATTAATTACGTTATCACGTTTAGATTGATTTAATTGATTTCAAGTAATTGCAATGATAATACAGTGATTCAACAATAGTCATGCTTATATATTGTATCAACCATCGATAACATTGCAATTGTTTATTCCAAGTCTGCTTGAGAAGTCTGTAGGTAGGCTAAGGTATGTTGTGTACTATAAATTTAACGTAGCGTTTTTGGTCTCAACGGATTCTGGAGTTTGAGTAAAGACGTAGCTGATTAATGGTGATGAATCTTCATACAAATGAAAATACAAAATAACTTAGGTTACACTTCCGTATGTAGTCCTATGAAATAATCGATAGTCGATATCTGTACCTAACCAAAAGCTAAACCTAACCTGTCGATTCTCTCAGAGGATTATTCCGTAGGACTACATACGGAAGTGCATCCCTTTTGGTTGTTAGATAATTTTTTAGTAGTTGTATGAACCTCCAACTTTCTTCAACATTCGTTTAAGGTACCAATCACTTTCCTGTACAACAGTTTCTAGCAACATGTTTCATTCAATCCTCCATCAATGCCGGTGTGTAACTGTAGAATAGTGGCCTGGTCTGATTTCTACAAATTTCTGGTTTTATGTGATTCGTCTTAATGTTCTGAGCATGAATCAGCCAAAAAACTCCGCTCACCTATGATATTAATTAATAATTTTATTTAAATTAATAATGCCTTGCATTTAAACAGAACCATGTCTTTCGGTTTTGCTTGCAAACAAATTGAATGGAGGTGTCGATATTTTAATGATCGATGATCGCAGACGTGTTGTTTAAACTAAACTAGCCTTCCTGGTTGGCTTACGGGGCTAGCATATGAATGAGCCCTATTTTTGCACAATTCCCAGTATTTGTGACAATAAGTTTTATTTTTTCTGTGTTCCACATGAAATCTCGAATCAAACAAATGAAATCGATGATGAACGGTGACTATCGACCTGCAGAAACACAGCCAATAGCCATAGCATTAATAATGCAACATTGGAATATTCATGGCATGGCTGTAAATTGTGCAGAAGAAATTCATTTATTTAGATAGTAATAAAAAGAAGAATTATAATGAGTCATAATATTCAATAAATGAATCAGATAGATTGTTAGGATCAGTATATGATATTTGTATTGTTAAAATCTGTGATGTTTTCCATGACGAAATACTTGATGAACAATCTAATATCAAAACTGACACTGTATTTCTATTAAAATATTATTTTTCTTGCACACTGGAGATGCTGGAGGGATGCATTTCACTTCTGAAGAGAAGCTTGGTCAGGCTTGATACAGTGTCAGTTTTGATACTGAATTAATAACAGTCGAGCAGGAATTTTTGTTGACTGATTTAGACTCAAAATAGGCTATGACAAATCGTGTAAAAAATAAATTTGAAGAATTCGAACCCGACTGCTATTTTTCAGTTTAGCCCATGCGGGTTCTTGGTATGTTTTTATCCTTCGTCATCACATTTTCCGAAAGTGCATTGCCTCTCACTGATTCTAGAATCTTTTTACATTCGCGGTTGAACTGACATCACTTTTTCATTTTTGCCAGGATCAACAGTAAACATTGAAACCAATTTGGCCTATGCGTCATGCCGCTTGTTTCTGTTTTTTAAATCTTCCTGTGTAGGGTCACGTTTAGAAGTTTTATTTCCTTGTACCCCTTAGTTAATTTAAATACATGTGCCTGACGCCACTTTATTATCACAAAACTCTGCACGACAATACACCTCAACATGCATCGGCAAAGTTTTATAAGCAAGTTAATTTGTTCAGTACAAACCAATGGCAACAAGACTATGAAAAAAAACAAAAGCACCGATTTCCTTTGATTTTGGTCGACTCGGGCTGGGAAAGTTGCAGTGTGTTGAAAAATGATGTTTTGGTTGTACAAAAAGCGTGTTACAACATTGCACAACTTTTATAATTGTGTTTTTAAACATGTTGTGCTGCTCTGTTGTAAAACACAAGTTTATAAACATGTGTAAAATCCAGTGCATAGTGTAAATCTACTTTTAGGATGCACATACTAGAATACCGGCTACCCCTGTATTTTTATTCATTTGTCATATTTCAAGGACATATCAGTGGCTTTATTCTGATACCAATAAATTATTTATGAAACCATGTCAGCAGCTCGTACTAGACAACAATGTACAAATTAGCAAAACCAAACGTGCCGTGTTGCCTAGTCTACAAGTCAGATGCTAGCAGTCAGTCGATTTGTCACCGCAGTCAAATGTATTTTGCAAAATCAAAATTTCTTCCAGCCGCCAAATTGTATAGTATAGTTGGGTGTTTGAGCGAAACTACGCTAATTCCAACCTGATCACTCTCTGTCTCAGATTTCTCTACATATAGTATCTTGCATTTAGAGCAAGCTGAGGCATAAAGTGGTCAGTTTAGAATAAATGTCATCGCTAGCATACTTTTACTGGAACTCCAAGTCCACATTGTAAATAGAACACACTTGAAAGTAATAAATTATGTGTCAGTACACTTGACGTTGCAAATTCATCAATATGGGCTATGGTACGAGTGAATAATTTATTCATGTTGATATGAAAATGTAAATTTCTCTGAATAATTTTTACCCTGTTAACTTTATTGCTGCCAAAGTGAAAAGTGAATTGTTGTGATCTAATTTTATTGAAAATACAAACAGGAAACTTGATAGAAGATTTAAGAATGAAATTATTGAGTGGATAATGTCCAGTAGAATTGAGGAAAAACTTTTCGAATGATTTATGTCCTATTTTAATAGTAAGCTAAGTTTGCCATCTCTTCTCTTCTCTTTCTCTTTCATTTTCACCTTCTGATTCTCTCTCTCTCTTTTTTTTCTCCTTGGTATTTATTTAAAATCTCTGTATTATTTTTTCTTTGACAGTTCATTAAGGTTTTTGCTTATGTATAATATTAGCAACTCTTACCTGCGCACAGGATGTTTCCTTGCAGGTAATTATTAGATTTTGTAATTTATGAAGATTTATTCTGAAATTGTTATGATGTGAAGATCTAAATAAAAATTTTTTGATTGATCTCGATTGTAAGCCTACCTGTACCTTCCACTTCGCCTATGACTAATGATCATGGATTGGCTGCTTCATTGGTGGCATTCACAACCTCTCAAATGAATTTCCCAGGAACTCATCAAGAGAATAAAAAGGAATTTTTCCTTTTGAACCAGATCCTCAGAAAAGCCCTAGAGCTCAGATCGTTGACCGTCTGAGGTATCCAGCTGAACATCCTTTTATAGAATTAAATGCATTCTTTCAATTATCAAATAACTTTGAAATTAATCCATATAATTCTGGTGAAAGTGGACTATTATAAATCAGTATCTGAGTGTCTTAAACAAATTCCTATCATACCCATAATGTAGAAGTCCCTCGAATAATATAAATTACTCTGATGTTGAAGATCCATCTTGTTTCCACTAATATGTAATATAAACTTAAAAAAACACTTTTAAATGGAAATTAACTCACGTTATGGCGTGACGGCCGTTTCGCTCTGTTGTCTAGAGCATCGTCAGACGACCCACAGTACACTCCACGTATACAGTACGACCACAGTACACTCCACAGTACGACCCACGAGTGTACTGTGGGTCGTCTGACGATGCTCTAGACAACAGAGCGAAACGGCCGTCACGCCATAACGTGAGTTAATTTCCATTTAAAAGTGTTTTTTTTTAGTTTATATTATAAATTACTCAATTGCAAAAAACAATGATTCGACTAATTTCATAGGACTTGAAATTTACTGGTTATTTTATTTATTTACAAACACACAAATACATATTATTATATAGATATTTGAAGAGAATCTCTACTCAAGAAACTGGTATGAAAAGTCTTTTTTCAATTATGATACCCCACTTTGATACTATGTGTCGGGGTGATCACAATTTTTTTTTTTTTTAATACCGTATTCTTATATAAACATGTAGTGCAATAATTTAAAAAATTAATTACTTAATACTAGCCACTGCTAATTAATTACAAAGACTACTATCATTACAAATATGCCATAAAAGATAACATACAAGAACGCAAAGTGCAATAATTATTCGATATAACTAATGTTACCACCAACCACCATGACTTCTATAATACTACGCTAAAATACAATTTAATATTATATTCAATGAGGTGCATTTTTTCAGACTCTATTTAATATAAGCCCCTTGCTCTGATGGAGACCCCTATATCATGCAACCAATCCCTTACTATTTTTTTAAATCTATTAATATTGTATTCTCTAATTTGTTGTGGCATACCGTACTATTGAATATGTTTGGTCATATTCTTATTAAGTACAGTACGTACCTGATAAAATTTATATATTAGCTTCCTTATTGTAGTAGTTGTGTATGATATGTGTTTATCCCATTTTAATAGATATCTACAGTTATACCAAGATATTTGACACTATCTGTCTGGTGTCTGTTTTTTTAAATGCATTCTATGCAGTGAATTATAATTTTATATTGAAATTGAGCCTATTCAATGTATGTATAATTGTATGCCCTCGTTGTTGGAAAATTCTGAGTTATCTTCATTGTTTGATATTTTAAATCATAGATCAGTTATTTTTTTGTATTTAAGTTGAATCGAAAATGTTCTATTGCTGTGAAATTTATACTGGAGTTACATAGCCTACTCCAGAAACAACATTCCTATGTAATTGGAAACTAATTTAAAAAATCTAAAATTTATGAAAGCCTATTGTGACTTCGGTTCACTCTGATTTTCTGGTTTATGTATTCAATCATTTCCTGATCATAGATTGCATTTTTTCAGAAGAACATTTTAGAACATCCTACGCTTTTGAAGTATGGCGTATAAAATAATCCATTTCTTTGTTACAGATAAAATGGGAGTTCGTGGTCTCACAACATTCATTTCCATTAATGATAAGAAATATCTAAAAAGCCATTATTTGTATAATACGTACGTTATTATTGACGGAAACAGTTTGGCATGCCAATTATTCTCTCTACGTGGAACAAGAGTTTATTTTGCTTTTGGTGGTGATTATGACAGATATGCGCAGCATGTTAGAGAGTTTTTTGAAATGCTCTCCAAGTGCAATATCAAGCCTGTTGTGGTTTTTGATGGTGGTTATGAGAGAAAGAAAGTGAAAACCGTTATAAATAGGCTGCAGGATAGATCTGCTATGCTGAAACATGTGAAGCCTGCTTCAAACTCAACTCCAGTTGTGTTTCCTCTCCTGATGAGGCAAGTTTTTCGACAAGTTCTGTTGGAAATTGGTGTACCAATTGTTCAGTGTGACTTTGAGGCTGACCAGGAAATCGCGGCATTGGGTCACAAGTACAACTGTCCCATCCTCAGCTACGACTCTGATTTCTTCATTTATGATGTGCACTACATACCAATACCAACAATTGAACACGAGGCTAGACCTTTGAATTTCTCATTGAATAACTCATCAAACGAATTTTGTATACATTGCAAAATCTTCAGAGTTGAACATTTCCTGGATTGTTATGGTGGTCTGGATAAGTCGATGTTACCTTTGCTATCTGCTCTTTTGGGGAATGACTATGTAAAAATCTCTGTGTTCAGAAAGTTTCACACTCAGCTGAAAGTAGGAAAAGGTAAACCAGGACACAAAAGAGTTGCTAGAGTGATTGAATGGTTGAGGCACGCTGGAAACTTTGATTCTGCCCTTCAAAATGTACGTGCATTTTTTTAATCTTTAATATTTTCTCACTCATTACTTCTCGAAAACATGATTTAATTGGTAGAATCATATTTAATTAAGGTAAAACATAGTAAATATGTATGTTCTAATTTGAAATCTAGTTTTCAAGTGGAAATGTATTTTTGTTTAAAAACTAAAAACTCTTCTTTACATAAGATATTTACATTAGATAATTACCATATCGATAGTGATGTGGGCAAGGTAAATACCCAAAAACTGGGTATTTATCATTTTTATCGAATTTAGAGATGATTAAGTTGTGTTTTTGCAATTACTATCCTGTAAGGATAGTAAAATGTGTTTAACAATTTTTCCCCACCAGCATTTTGCTTCTGAGCATGATCGACATAAATACCTAGGACCTGGGTATTTATGATTTTCTTCGTTCTTTGTGGGGATTTTATTGGAAATGACAAAAAAAGTTTATTAAAGTAATAATTATTATTTAGAGCAAAATTTTACCTAATATGTGTTAACTAACCCAAGGAAATCATAAAAACAGTCTGTAGGATGGTAAGATAAAATAATAATTTTAAAAGGATTTTTGTTCAAGATCTTTTGTTTAGTTAAATGAAACATACTTTTATAAACTCTTATGACACAAAGCTTTAAAATTAAAATTAGACCAAAGACAGAAGGCATTTTTCAAAATAGGTTTATCCAGATTGGAGCTAAGAGGCACCCAACACTGAATACGTGCCTATTTATCTAAATTGAAAGTTTTATAACGTTTAATATCCCTACATGTCAATTAGACCATGTTATAGACTATCCTAATATAATTATCATACAATGATAATAATAACATATTCAGGGTTAAACATCAAAAAGGAATACCCGAGTTAATCGCGCAATTATTGATGTATTAGGAAACATCTTTGCTAATCAGCTATCATAGTTGACCTGCTAGAACTGGAACTCTATTGTGAATGTGGAAAATTTCTAGTTATCATTTAATATTTTATTTATTTAATACATACATGAAAAATTCTCATGTACATAAACAGAAAGTCCATACTTGAATCTAACTGTAATATGCTAAAGAATATACTACATACAGAAATAATAAGAATTGTTAAGATTGCTAGTAGTTTGGTCTACGGTTCACCAGACCGATGCGAACTTGCGAAAATCAATCTCTGGCGTCAACTAGCACCAGATTAAAAATAGAATAAAATTAGCTGACTATAAAGGATGAGTCCCTGGCACTCACATATCAACCCAACAAATCGTCATTACCATGTTCTCTAGTTACTGTGGTTGTGCCCAATATTTCTATAATCTATTAACAGAGTTATTCAGAACCAATCTACCATATTGCATAAACTCATTCCTCTCGTCAAAAAAGGAGCAAAATCATAAAACATTAGTCCGTATCACTTGTTACAGGAATAATGATGGCTGAAGCTATCTTTATCTATTTATTAATCTCTAGAGTCAGAAGTTGACTCAGTATTGAGATATTCAACAAAACTGTGCAAAAATGACCATAAAAACTGTCCAAAATGTATCCTATGAAACCCGATCTATATCAACTTTTGTTTGTTGGCTATTTTATATTTTATTCCCAAAATTGGATTTTCTACAAGTTTTTTCAAATACCAGTTTATTGGCATTAATCCAGTAATTGGCATTAAAACTGTCGTTTTTGCGATGGTATCTTGTTTCATGGATTACTGTAGTCAGTTACTCGTGATATGTTTAATTCTATTTTTCAGCTGAATTCACTTAGATCCTAACCAATTTAGAACCTGAATTAAGGCACTACAATTGTCTGACTGTGTAAATTGAGAGGGATAACTGCTAACTTCTGTAATTTCTATTCAACTTCAGAATTTACAAACCTCTGTTTATAACTCTTTTCTTTTTGGTGATAAAGAATCCATGAAACATATCATTAATCATTCGAATTGAATGATTTTCAATCATGGCAGTCGGTGTTAATAAAATCTTGAATATATTATTAAGTTGGAAATTTCATGTGAATAATAATTTAATTTATTGTGACAGATTCTTGGCAGAATGAAAAGGATTCATCGTCGTTCTGCTCTGAGAAAAATACAGGAAACTCTAAGAATATACAGCTGTGACAATCTAACTGTGGAAAGCTATTTGCCTTTGGAAATGATTAGTACGTGTTCAACGTCGATTTCGGAACCAACCAAGGTAAATCTGAATCAAATGATTGATGATGTAGATATTGAAACCTCTGATGTTGAAAATGATGTTTTGGATTCAGATGAAAGCTCTAAGGATTCAGAAGATTCAGAACCAGACAACATCGATGATAATGAACAAGATTTAGACATCGATCAGAAAGATGAAGAAATTGAAAGTGAAAGTATGGATATTGATGAGGCCGAAAATATTCAAAACACAACTCAGGAAAAATCGAACTTAAAAATTCCAAATTGGCTGTTGGATAATTGCAGAAAAGGTTTGGTAGATACTATGGTAATCGATATTTTGACTTTGAAAACATGTTTTTCATCACCACAGGTTGAGGATAAATATCTCAACCCTGCACATGAAGTAACTATTCCATTATTACGTGCTGTAATAAAAATTTTACATGGTGATAGTACGATTAGAATTACCCATTGGGCTAGAAACAAACACTGTTCTATTCAGAGATATCATCTGAAACCACTAAACTCTAATCTACCTAATTTGGAAAATGTTTTCGAGCAATCCCCTGAATCTAGAAGGAATATACTATTAGGTCTACTGAATGTCCCTGCTGATTTTTGTATGGACATTTTCCCAGATGAGTGGAAACTTTATATGTGTACAATTTTTTATTGGATAAAAAATACTACTAGCCCATTGATAACTGAAACCCATATGAAGTCATTAATTTTATGTCTGATAGCTCTCAATATCATTGATAGTAACTTGGGATTTATTCGGGAGAAATTGCAGTTTTTGAAAAAGTGTGGTAAAACATTGAAGAGACTTTTAAGAATGCAGCAAAGTGACGATGATTTAGAATCAATCGATCAACATGACGATTCTGAGGAAGAAATGACATGCAACATTAATCTCTCTGATGGTATCACAAATACCATTGATGCGTCAAAGCCTCATCATAGGTTCAGGAACTTACTATCTGATGTTAATGTGAACAATTGCATTGTATGTTTTGAACCTTTTCTAAAATTTCACAAATTGAGGGAAGATTTAAAATCAGATATTAGTTTATTCTCTTATCCGGATATCCATGCTTTTGCACAATTTCAAAACTGCTTACATCATGCTATGATACTGAATTCTCTTCTCCTGTTTCCATTAAAGCAATGCGTAGTTCATAAACTGTTTTCAGGGACATTTATTTATAATGTTTGCTCAACATTGAATAGTCATAAAAATGCCGAAGAAGTGGCACAAAACTTGCTCGGTAATTCGCCAAAACTATTTGAAGTATTTAAAACGTTAGTTTCAGTGATTGCAACAGCTATTCCTTTGTCAGAACCCCCTGCTAAGAAATCTAGAATAAGAAAACGTAGAAGAACAAAGAAACAAAAAACTGAAAACAAAGAAGGTGAAATTGGCTTAGATGAAAATCATTCTGATGATAATGGTGATCATTATCATGATGAGAATAATATGTTTGCATTACTGTCATCTGTTTGAGGGAAACATCTTTGTTTCCCTTTGAAAAAAAAACAATAAAAATATTCCTGAATACCTTGTGATTTGTTTTCAACCCTTTATTACTTTTATCTTTGTAATAGTGATGCTCTGTCTTTATATAATTGGAATGGAAAAAATAAATTTAACTGAGTGCAGTAATAACCATAATATGAAGGTATTTGCTCTCCCTGAATACCCAGAAAACCTGTGTCGCCCTTAATGACTCAGTCAGTTTGGGTGCTTGTCTTACAAAAAACTCTGGCTGTCTGCTGTTCCTTGAGGTCTCATGTTCGAATCTCGTACAGGTTTGAATGTTCTCACCTTGTTATCATTCACCTCATCGCACATGTCTCAAGACTCGTGTGGACATCATCCGGCAAAAAAGCTGAGCTATGCTCATCAGAAGAAATCCAATAGTGTCATGTTATGGTATTGGAGAATCTTACCGTAGCGTTCCCCTATTTCACGCTCGTAATTATTTATCAATATACAGGATGTTTTGCATGCAGTTGCCAATACTTACTTTGTAGGCTTTTACTCATTAAAATAATGTAAAGTCCATATAGACATAGGTTCGAAAATGCTAAGTTACATAGTTAAAGATAGCTGAAGTAAGCATCTAGCCTTATCAATTTACTCATTCAGAAATTTGCATTGCCGTCATTTTATTTAAAATTTGCTCAAGTTCCATCTAAAATAGGCTTGAAAATCGAATAAAACAAGTTATTCGTCTGTATCTTCAGTAACTTTTGAAATATTCAACACATACAAGTATAAAGTGAAAAACTTCGTTTATTAACATGCAATTTTCTAACAAAACATGTTGAGAATGTAATTGTGAAGAAATGTCCAATAACTCAGGAGTTAGAAAAATACATAATTATGTCTGATAAATTAGAATTTCAATAAATCAAACCACATAGAGATCGCAAGCTGTACAAAATGAGTGTGTTTTGATTCAATGACATCCAATTACTGTATATGAAATCTGGGTGTATTTCTTGCTATTTAATTATTTTATATTTTTGTTCAAAATTGAATTCTTTTAATTTTTGTCAAAAAATACAAGTTTATTGTACAATTTTTATTTACTTCAAACTCGAAAAACGTTGTTTTTGGGCCATTTTTGCATATTTTGTTGATTACTTCAAAATATACTGAAGATACCAACTTCTAATTTGTTTTGTTCGATTTTTCAGCTTATTCTACAATGAATCTGACCGAATTAAAAGTAAAATGAAGAAACTACAAATTTCTGAATTATTGAATTGATTGGACTAGCTGCTAACTTTAGACATCTTTAACACTGTTATGCAGCATTTTCAAACCTATGCTTTTATATTTTTTCCATTATTATTTAGTGAGTGCAACAAGCCGACGAAGTATTGGTAACTATTCAAAACACTCAAAATACTTCTTGATTGTAATATTGCTCTACAGAGCAGAAGTGATGTCCTGATCAAGCAAACAGCCAGCGGAAATATAGTGTAAGTTTTGTTCAACCTCTATTGTGACAGAATGAAGAATTAAATTCGACATTGCATTTTGTCACTATGTCAGAACTTGATGGTATGCAAAAACTCTAAAACGGCTTACTCACTAATGGACACAAAGCTGAACCAAGGGCAAGACTCTTGACCTTGGTTTGGTCGGCTGTTCCCAAATCTGTCTTTGATCCTTTTCTCCTCTTTAAAACTAAAAAGCATGGACCTTGGAATATTTTTTATCTTATGCTACTCTACTTCTTTTCCTGATTACTCAGCGACTTGAGTTTTTGTACTAGCACAAAATTTAAGCATTTTATAGAATATTTCAATTTTGCAGCCTTATATCTACCTACTGTAATCAGTACTGCAGAATGTCAAAACGAAAATGTTGCTTTTTCTATCAAGTGGATAATTCCTCAATAATTGAGATTCCCATTGAAATTCAGTAGACCTATTCAAAGGAACCATACGTTTAATTTATACTTATTCATAAAATGTTCCAATTTCATGATTCATAATCAGCCTGCACCTGCATTTGTGTAAAATACAGAAATCAGTTCAACATTGCAACTTGATAGATGTCCAGCTCATATTTTGTTCCATTTGCAATGAAAGGAGACAGTTTCATTATTATACCAAAATTAACTCAAGTTGACTGCAATGCAAATTACTGGAATTAACACTAAAAAAAGAGATAGTACTACCTCATCTCTACTCGTTTTTATTAATGTCATCACAATTCTAAGTTCTTGTTCTCATTTATTGATCTAGGAAAGTCAGTCAGTATATATTATATAGGTAATATAGGCTATTGTATATTTTACTGATATAGGGTATTGTATAAGTGATTAATTCTGCTGCACAGTACTCATGACTTCAGTCAGCTCAGTGTATTAGTGAGCTGTGTGAAAGCAACATTATTCCTCCCAAAATGCCTAAAAATGAAAAAATTGGGCTAATAATAGCGAGTACATTGCTACTCATAAATAAGAAGCTTCGCAAAAAACGACATTGTGTAAACAATCTAGATTAATTGAAGATATATGCCCAAAGAACTAGCTGAATACATATATAATGAAAAATAAGACGAAATTGTCACAACCACATTTATTAAAACTTCGAGAAACTAGTTTCGGTTGTTACACCATTATCAATCTCAATCAAACTGAAAAACTGAAGTACAGAGAAGCCTTATATATACTATACATGAAATGATACTATTGACTAAGAGGGAAAGAGGCTGACCTTAATCGGACGTTGTGATTGGTTGTCAAGTCACGCCCCCTGGTGGGAGGAGTAACAAGCAAAAATACGAGTCAAATCAATAACTAAACAATGTGAACATCAAGAAAGTAACAAAAAATTTGTAATAAGGCTAGAATTTAATCAAATTAAAATTAAAAATTCTTTTAAAAATTAGAAGCTCACTGAAATGCAATCAAGGTCAACTGAGAAATACACATAAGAATTGCTTTTTTAAAAATAGGCTGGAATTATAATGAAACCAAGTTAGTTGTATTGAATTGGTTAAAATAAATTTGGTCAGTACAAGCCACACTTTTTTGAGGATGATGCCCACAGGTCTGAGAGCTGTGCGTGGGTAATGAATTGAATGTAGATGATTGATGAATTGAACCTACAATTTTAGGTGGGTTCCTAACCACCGGGAAGTGATTTTACAGCAGAGAACAGAGTCCTTTTTGCTGGCCAAACCAATCGGTCACCCTTGCAAAGAGCGCCCAGGTTTTTCGTAGCTTATCTCTGATTAAACAGATACATGCTACGGCACTCGGCTATCACTTCCCAATTATATCACATTTAAGTTTTAAAATTCGTTGATTGTCCATAAAGACCATAATTGTAAATAATTTTATGCTAAGAGAAAAATTCTAGCTGTTGTGAAATCATGGAAGCCAGTAGAAAATTCTAGCATTTTAAATAATTCAAATATCTCGAATTCCATAGTTTTCACTTTTTAGTAGATAAAAAGATCCAAGGGCTCAGCACTACTTGTCAAGTCCCACACAGCCCGCCATCTGTGGCTCTTCCGCCTTGACCAATTTGGTTCACAAACAGCCCTACACACTAGGACTAGATTGACCAGCCCGGACGGTTTGGTCTGAGCCTGTTGTGTCCGCTAGTGTGTAGCAACATACAAATGGTAACTTGACTGTGTACAGAAACACATTTTGTTTTGTCTAGAAATAGAAAATTCTTTATTGACATAAAAAATCATTTCACAGTGCACCGTCAATGTCACAATATATAATACAAACATAATGAACAATAGCAATAAAAAACCACAATTATTTAACTGTACTTAGTCATATTAATAAAAAAAAACACCTATACATCATATAAACTCTCATCCTTCAATATAAACTGAGTGCTCAAAAGATTTATAAAGGTTACATGTGATGTGAGTGAATTATATTACTTCTCTGAGGTAAACAGTCAACTATTTTTACTTTGTCACACTCCAGGTGCGCCAACTGTAGGAAAACTTTAATGTGTAACTTGTGTATCTTTGCTGCACTCAAGAAACTATTCTGCACTCGCCTGCAGGTTGTGCGAGAAGCATTTCTCTCATCCACCAGAGAGCTACTCTGCACACTAGTTACACAAATAGCTATTCTATATTGTCCGGTATTTTTCACCTTGAATGTTTTACCTTGGTATTCTACCTAGAATTTTTGTACAAAAATGCCTGTAAATCAAAGATGAAGCAAGTGGAAAAAATATCGGGTAGTATTGAAACTGCTATAAATCTAATGATACTGTGATAATAAGACAATAATGATCTAGTTCAGAAAAAGCATTCCAGTCCTTAATGCAACTTTTTTTTAAGATTACATTTTGAAGACTCCGGTTATGGAGTATAAGACATGTAATTTCCATTATCTGTCACATATAGTATACCGTAGCATTCCCAATAACTTGAGAGAATTCCAAAAATACAGAACGTCTCAGTATGAACGGCTAGTTGATAATGGTCGCTGGGGAACGATCAAGATATAGCAGAGAATATGATGCATTCTGTTTAAGCATGATTCATGTTCAAGTAATGAATCCTAAACTGTATACTGGTGTGTAACTTCTATAGTTTACTTATTTTATGCTTGTCTCGCCGTCTGCTTGTATTTTTTTCAAATCTATATTTTTTAATTGTCATCAAAATTTCTCTAGTAAAAAAATTATATTTTTTTTCCACAAAATAAATAAATATTTATTCTAACGCCAGATCACTTGCAAACACAGGCTTCAGCGGCCTACATGCGAGGATCTCACACTGTTTTGATCATTCAAAGAGTCATATCTAGATTGTATAATATAAATGTTTGTTTAAGTAACTTATACAGTAATTATTATTATGAGTGAGTTCTATGCTTTTGTATTCGTGAGAAATAAATTTGAGTTTGAACAAGTCAATTCAGATCAAAAATTATGTTCAATATTACCAATCTTATTCACAAGTTACCACAATAATTGTGGTAAATCAACAATTGTTGATGTAAAGCTCAATTTTCATTTGAAAGGAACTCTGATATAATAGCCAGTCTTATGAGTCTGATTAATAAAAAAATTCAATTTGTTTCCATGGATACAGGCATGCTTCCAATCAATCTAAATCATTATATATGGTTTTTACTGGATCTATATTGTTCAAAAAATGATAATTTTGTAAAAAATGTAACGAAGCACATGTTTAGAGCTACAACTGAGCATGTATAGCATTTTTTTGCCACTTGGTTCATGTGAAATAATGACGTAACAGTCAGTCAGATCAGAGAGAGAGAGAGAAAAAAAAAAGTGAGTGAGTGAGTCAGTGGTGTTTGGATTATTTATAAGTAGGCTAGATAGTATTTTGAAATCTACATGGAAAATGTATAGTTGGTAACATTCTTATAATACTTCTGGTGGATTTGATGAGATAGCGTGGCTTTAGCCACTGTTTGCTTGTTAGGAGATTAAATTGTTACAGTGACCTGTACCTTCCACCCCTCTCAACACCATCCTACCCTATCGTTACCGGGGTAATTCATTCCTTGCCCTTCCACACCTAATCTTCTGCGTTGGATCAGTGGCGGATCCAAGGGGGGGCAAAGGGGGCAATTGCCCCCCCCCCCCCCCCCCGAGACCCAAGAGAAAAAGAAAAAACAGCATAAATCTAATAGAAACTAGGACGAAATTATGTAAGCAACAAAAATTGGCTGTTTCCAATTTGTCTCTTCTTACTTTTACTTTTTCTCTTCTTATCTAAATAATAGATATCAATCAGCTAGAGTGAGTACAGAACATGGCAGCTATACCACATCTGAATGGAGAAGGGTTACTTGCGGAGTGCCACAGGGATCAATTTTAGGCCTAGTTTTGTTTAACCTTTTTATAAATGACCTACCATTTAACATAGACTCCAAACTAATTTTATATGCTGACACTACTGTTCTGGTTAAGGGCAAAGATAATTCAACCGTCCTCTTGAAAGCTCAAGAAATTTTAAAGCAGCTTACCGATTGGTTTCATAGCAACAAACTGAAGCTGAATGTCAAAAAGACTAATTTTATTAAATTTTCAATGATAAACAATGAATTCAATCATACATTAATGCTATATTCTGGTATGGAATGCCATTCGACAATGGGAACTAAGTTTTTGGGTCTGGAGCTGCAGTCAAATTTAAAATGGGATAATGAAATTAAAAGCCTTAGGAAAAAGTTATCCCATGCGGGTTTTTGCTTGAAGACTTTGAGAAATGTTTCGAACAAAAAAAACAGCCTTAGCGGTCTATCATGGGTATTTTATGTCCCAGGTTCGTTACCGTATGTTGTGATATTCTGGGGTGGTAGCGAGGGGAATATCAATGCAATATTCAGATTGCAGAAGAAAGCATTGCGAATAATTGAAGGATTAAGTGCAAGGCGGTCATGTCGACCGATTTTCAGAAAATTAGGACTGCTTACAATGCCGGCACTGTATTTTTTTTGAGATTGCTGTGTATTCGCATAAGAACCAGAGTAATTATGAAAATAATATAATCGCTCACCCATACAACACAAGACATGGAGAGTCAACACTTGGGTACCTCATGCATAGGCTGACTCTGATCGAGAAGGCGCTACACTATTCGGGAAAAAAGATTTTAAATTGTTTGCCCAAAGTTTTAAAAGGTTACGGTCAAGACAAATTCGTGAAGGAACTCAGGAAGTTGCTTATTGATGCCTGTCCTTACTCTCTGGCTGAATGTTATGGGTTTTTTCGGAGACAAAATGTTGAATAGAATGTTTTTATAGATGAACGAACGCTTGATGAATGGCTGATGAATTAGTTTAGTTGAAGTGAATTGACGTGTCACATGCTGTGCGAGCCTAGCTCGATAGATGCAGCTTAACGTGACTATTAACAAATTTATTTTTATTTTATTTATTTATTTGTGTAAAGCCATCCATGTTACTTGTGCAGAGGGAATTCTTTAATGTCGTGTTCTAGATGTTAAAGAACATGGGTTCTTTAACCCGCTAGTACGCAGGTACTTCAAGCTTCAAGTGAAGTAGACTGACTGGAGACGGTGTTGAGCTGTTGAGTGTTCCGACCAAATATTATTCCGACTGCCCCCACTAGAATGGTTGTGCGCCACACATATAGTGGTTGTGCCCCCACTAGAATGGTTGTGCGCCACACGCGCATTCTAGCGGCGGCTCATATTTTATTGAATCATTACCTTATTCATATTGTTCATATTTTTATAACTTTAACTTATCTAAAAAAATGTGCTCAATAATTATTTAGTAAATTGGATGAGAACTCATTTGAAATTTGATACGTAACAACTTAAAAACTTAATTTATAAGAAAAAATACAATGACATAAATAGATATCAGGTAAAACGGTAAGGAATGCAAATTACAAATACAAATTTGTACATAACAGTGCTATCCATGACAACATTATGAGGGGCACTGAAAACTCTGTCAAAATAAAATACACCATTTTCTATTGAAAAATCCAAAAAATTTCCGGGGGTGGCCCCCGTACCCCCCCCCCTTTGGTTGGGGGGCATTCCATACCCCACAAAACCCCCGGTGTTTGCCCCCCCCCCCCCCCGAAATCACCTCCTGGATCCGCTACTGCGTTGGATGCCAAGCTGTGAGCATCTACAAAGCGTCGCTGTGGACGCCGTGGTCATGATCGTTCTGTGTTACAGTATTACGTTTAGTTATTGAAGTAGTACGTGAAATAAGAGTACCGGTACACTAAGTTATATGTAAGGAGTCATCTTTACTGAAAACCTGCATACAATCCACTTCCCGGAACGCCTTCATGCAGGCGAATGCAACATATTCTTTTACTTGCTTTCAGAGGTTCAGTAGCGTAGCAAAAATTAAAAAATTGGGTGGGATTATCAGACAATTTGGGGTCCGTCTGGGGACTATTCCATACCCCCAGCACCAGGATCCTCCCCCGGGGAAGGTTTATATAAATGGTCCTTCTAAAATCGCTTTAAGAGATTCTAGACTCATGTCATTCATTCATTTTAGTCCACATTATTGGGACATTTTGGGATTTTCTATGCTGAAAACTTGATTAGTAGCTCAAAAGTATATGTGTTTCTAATTTGAATTCAACTTGCAAGTAGAGAATGTGCAAAAAACAATCAACATTCTTATTTTTGAATTAAGACATTCATTACAAATTCTAACTTTAGCTTTATGTATTAATGGTCTCCCTCGGTCTTGAAAATGCAACTCTTAAAGCTTTTTGTGGTAATCAACCTTTTCCCTCTTATTTTGTTGTTTAATTCATGGCATGACAAATTAACTATAGGGTGTTGGGACGCCTTGATTATTGATAAAATAGGATCAAATCGGAACAGGAATGAGAATTTGAAGCCCGTCCTCAAAAATATCAAGAGGTCTTTTCTACTTTCAAGCCTACTGTGTCATTTATAGATTCTCGATCCATGGTACAAAATCAGATGTCAAACGATCACGGTTTAAAAAACGCAGTGGCTACAGTCACGGCAGCCGGGTCTCCATTGGGTAGCCGGCAGATAGATGACTCATTTACTTTGAACATTTGCGCCTGCACCAAATCTCCTTCTCTTTCTCAACCGATAGGTGTATACTCACTCCCGTAAAGCCAACCTCGGGAAAGTGGTTTCCTAACTTTATTGTGCCTAACCTGTTTCCCGATAAACATATAAATACTGAAATTAGTTTGAAAAATACTGAAATTATTGGAAATGTTATATTCACTTGACTTATATTGTCTTATGGTTTGGAGCTCCTCATATGTTTGCAAATTATGAATTTTTCAAATAAAAATAGAAATTTTTTATAAATTTTAATTTTCTTTATGAATTTTTCAAATAAAAATATAAATTTTTTAAATTTAAATTTTCTTAATTATAAATTTTTTAAATAAAAATATAAATTTTTTATAAATTTAAATTTTCTTGTAAGAATATTGCGACCCCCAAAAATGTCAGTTTATTGCTTCTTAGGGTGTGTAGATGTCACAAAAAAATTGTTGGAAAATTCGAATTAGTCCAGTGCGCTGTTGAGAACAAAGTTTTAGCAATTGAAAAATACAATAATGTGAATTACGAGTTATCTATCATTCACTAACAGACTGTTAGACATAAATTTTTAGTACGGTAAAGCATAAAAGCCTTGAAAAGAAGACGTTATTCTCTCTTAGGGGTTTCAAATGTTGAATTTAAAAGAAAAAAAAGAGTGTTCAATATGGTTCTTTTCCAATGATGCATGAGGCTTCATAGAAATAATGATCTCTAGATTCTAGGAAAGCGCGAATGAATGTAATAAGCGGTATACTACATTCATTCGCAAAAGAAAAAGAACCATATTGAACACTCTTTTTTTTTTGAATGTAATAAGCGGTATACAGGAGTCGGCGTAGCCGAGTTGGCTTATCGCTGGTCTGATAAGCAAAAGGTCCTGGGTTCGATCCCAGTTGAGTACAAGATATTTTTCTCGAGCCACTCCCGTGTTTCGGAGGACACGTTAAGCCGTCGGTCCCGGTTGCATATAAAAAAAGCAGTCGTTAAAAAAGCGGCGAGGTGGAACTACCCGTAAGGGTCTCCCCACCACGAAAAGCCATACGAATTTACTTTTTTTTTAGCGGTATACTGTGATAATCAGAAAGTATATATTATTGCAATGGCATTAAATCTGCCATTCTAATATACGTAGTATTCAGATACCGGTACTCTACGTCAATATATTAATTTATCCCACTCTAATATAATTATGCTATATTTATGCAAGCTACGCTGGGGTACTGAGCCGTAACCATCGTACAGAGCACTGGCCACTGACATTATAAATAGCAGCGCATGCGCAAATGTTCAAAGTAAATGAGTCATCTATCTGCCGGCTACCCAATGGAGACCCGGCTGCCGTGACTGTAGCCACAGCGTTTAAAAAATGCTCACGTTATGGGTTGATTACATTGGGATAGTTACTCGCTAAGCGAGTAGCGAGTAGGACGTTACTGACCGACCGTGCTACAGCAACTCGGCATACCAAGCCGAATTATATTAAAAATTTATCTTCAAGAATCATCCCCATACTATGGAATTTCTAAGACAATAAATAATATTTCAACACAAAATTAAAATATGAAGTTTACCAACAATTATTCAATGAAATTTCATCATAACAATATACAATATATCTCATCTGAAGTGGTATGCTGGCAGCCTGCGTGATTAAGTGTAGGGTTTGGCCACAATAATATTGTATTTTGGTGTTGGCTACTCTGCCAGCGTGTATAAATGTGACCAAATTCAAAGTTGAGAGCCTGTCTACTTTGAATTTGGTCACATTTATACTCGCTGGCAGAGTAGCCAACACCAAAATACAATATTATTGTGGCCAAGCCTACACTTAATCACGCAGGCTGCCAGCATAACACTTCGGATGAGATATATTGTATATTGTTTTGATGAAATTTTATTGAATAATTGTTGGTAAACTTCATATTTTAATTTTGTGTTGCAAGATTATTTATTGTCTTAGAAATTCCATAGTATGGGGGTGATTCTAGAAATAATTTTTTTAATATAATTTGGCTTGGTATGCTGAGCTGCTGTAGCACGGTCGGTTAGTAACGTCCTACTCGCTACTCGCTTAGCGAGTAACTATCCCAATGTAATCAACCCTTTAGTGCAGAAGCTAAATACCAACGTGATAGTAATCATAATATTTTTAAGAGAAATCTAGTAGTTGAGTTATTGACTGTGGTCTAAAATAATTATTGGTAAAATATTTCACGTTGATCGATGCAAGAACTTCAGTGATTTTGGATTGTTATAGATTTTTATTCCAGTATCCTGTTATATGCGATCAGAAGTTGGCCGAAAGATCGATCGTCGCGAACTCTGGGCGGCATAAATCGGCAGCAGTGTAGTGAGTTAGTTGCATTGTTTATAATGGCTAACATTGGGAAAATTATCATAAAAACAAGATTTAAAGAAGTCATTTGCGATTTTTTAAGGAAATCTAATCTAGAAAAAGGGAAGCTTGTAGAGAGTAATCATGTTTTTGATGTGGAGGAGTGCAAAGGTATTATACGTGGAAAAGTGATGAGACAAACTAGCATCAATGCTGTTTTACAATCTTTTTGTCAAAACATTTCCACTCTGTTTATCAAAAGTCAACTGCCTAAATCCGCCTCTACTTAAAATAAATTAATATTTTGCAACAATAACAAAAACATAACCTCAAAGCTGTTAATAGGATTGATTTCTTTAATTACAAATATCAATCACACAAGTGCGTAGAAAACGTCTAATTGTTATCAATCAGCAATCTTTCACACATAAAATAATTTTTAAATATAATATAACTCACTTAGTCCTTTGAACATTAGAGATCCATTTCTCCCATCTATCCTTTTCGTAAGGTCGACCAGGAAATGAATAAAATAAAACACCTTCTTCTTCTCTATTCTCATAGATGTTACTGCACCCATATACACAACACATAATACGGCTCTTGGGCATTTTTGTATGTTTGTCTAAAGAAATCTTTTTTTGAAAAAATGTATTTGAAGTGAGACAATTTAGCACACGAATTAATGGTGATCAGATTTTGACTCACTGAGTTAGAGCAAGATCCTCCGCTCGGAGCGCTGTCGGTCGATCTCCAGATCGTCTATGGCACTACTGAGTACTGCACTACTGCCTTTTACTTTTGTATTTAGGTTATGTGTGCTTGATAGAATAGTTTGGTTTTAGTTTTGTTATTATTAGGCCTATACATTTTACTTTAGTTTTGACTACTATCAGGCCAACTGTTATTAATTTGTTCCAGTAACTTCAAAAGTATTAGATAAAGGTGAAGTAACTTAAATATTGTTTCTATAATATTGCTTTGAACGTTAGCCTACAATAATTTCTTATCTATAATTCAAAGATAATTGAAAAATCTTATGGTACGCATTTAATGATGCTTAATGCTTTGCATAATGCATCGCGGTAATTATTGAGTATCCAAACTTTTCGAATTTTCCAACAATTTTTTTTTTGTGACATCTACACACCCCACGAAGCAATAATCCGTTGAAATTTTTTGAGGGTCGCGTTTTTAAAAAAAAAAAATTTTGGGAAAATTTTTTTTTATTTAATTTTTTATTTGAATAATTCATAATTTGCAAACATATGAGGAGCTCCGAACCACAAAACGATATCAATCAAGTGAATATAACATTTCCGAAGCACTACCGCCCCCAAACACTGCCTAACCAAACCTTCCCTGGGTGGCTAACAAGGTTAGATGTGACTGAACCACCTCAGAGATTTAGTACTTTAATGCATAAAACAACACAAATCAAGCTAATTTACCATTAAACAACATCGATCAAGTGAATATAACACTGCCACAATACTACCGCCCCCAAACACAATTTGCGCTCTGTGCGCCTAACCAAACATTCCCTAGTGGCTAACAAGGCTAGTAGGCTATGATGGAACCACCTCGTACCTTCAGTTCTTTCATGCATTAAACAACGAAAAAACTAAGCTCACTAACCTTTCAATACTTCAAAATCCTAAAAATTTCAGGCTGCACTCCATATCACAAATCTCTACTTACAAACGGTGTCTCACATAATGGATAAATTCAAACAATCAACTCTCGCCGAAAATAAAAAATCATAGCATTTCCAAGAAAAAGCTATATTTTCCAAATACTATCTATCATCATGTGATCTAACAATAATCGACTCTCTGGCCGAAAATACAAAATTATAGCATTTCAAAGAAAACATATGTTTTCAAACTATTATATTTTTAGATTGATTGGTTACTTGACCGACCTTTCCGTTGCTCAGATCTACCAGTTGACCGACCAAAGAAAACTAGATGATTCCACCTAACCAAACCTAACCTAACCTTGCCTAGTCTGGCAGTGTTACAGTGTGATGGAAGTTTTCATACGTGGAAGAAAAATAGTTCCATCAGAAAACTCTAATTTAAATGCCAAATAAGCATTGCCCCCGCAAAATATCAGTGTATTATTACTTACTAGTGTGTTTTGAGTGTGTGGGGAAAAAATTGTTGAATAATTCAAAAAGTTTGGATACTCAATAAATACCTGCATCGCTAGTTAGCTATAATAATAATAATTATTATTATTATTATTATAGCTAACTAGCGATTGGCATAATATTATTTCATCTGTAACACAAATTCTATTTAGATAAACACAGATTATTATTCTTTATTTTTGAAGAATTGATTGGCTAGGTAGCCTACTAGGTTTTTAGTGGGATTTATACCATTAAAAAAATGAGTATCAGTTATTATTAATACCTACCTACTCTTCTTTATCTTCATTTGCTAACAGTATGCCATGTCAAGGTTCAACAATCTTTGTCTCTGTAGCCATTTATTTTTAAGCAGTTGATAAATTATTATACTGGTGTAACATATAATTGATTACATATGGCTAGTTTACTAGATGATAAGCCACAATCCATGACACTGCACAGCTCTTCCCACCAAAGGCCTGATTCCTGACAACAAGCTCCATGCTCACCTCATGACCTTTGTTTGGAGGAGCTGGATCGGCCTGTGGTGTCAAACATTGTTGGCCAGTAGACTAGCCAATATAAGGCTAGGTATAAGGTAAACATACCAAACATATCAGCTAATTTTCACTTTTAACCTTGATTGTCTGTGATTTCTCATGAATATTCATATGATATGCTATTTTTAAGACATAAAACCAATGAGTCATTGGCGTGAATCAGCTGTTGAAAACTTGAATAATTATTTTTGAAGCTTATTTTTCAGGTTAGAAGTGTAGGGGCTGATGATTGGTATGTTAACCTTATTTAACATAGTCTGTAGAGTCTGTCAAACCATTCTTAGCAGTGCGCATACACAAAGTTCCAAGTGCCTGTATCAAAGCCTTGGGTTCCATCACCGCGGATGTGGACAGCCGGAAAGGACAGGAATACACTACAATTGATGCTTTTGGTATAGGAACCTATATTGAAAGCATCAATTGTAATGTATTCCTGCGCTGTCCATTTGTCTAAATACACGTAGTTGGAATATGAGGCTTAAGTACTTGTCATTCTTTATAAATGACTAAGTATGTGAGAAAAAATAAGTAAGTTGATATGAATTTGCAAAATTTTTAAAACAATTTTCAAAATATCTTCTTCGAAGCTGAAACTTCAAAGTAACCTCAGATATTATAGTAGGCTAACAAACTCCTCATCCCTTGCTAGTAGAATACCCTCATTTTTCTATTGATGGAGAAGATAACTATAGAAACTTGTTGATCGAAACCATTGGGAAATTCAATATTAGGATAGGATTGAATATTTATATATTAGGATTAAAAAATATATCAGAGACCAAAATCAAAACATTCAAGAACTAAAAATTAAACAGAAAATTCATTGTAAAGGTCAATAAAAACTATTGATTTTAATAATAGATTATAGTGTTTTAATAAATGTTATTTTGACAACATGCATGCTTCAGCTTCAGAATAAATGTTTTGGGTATCAGTGTTGAAAATTTCAATTTGTTTATATATGTATAAGTTTATGAACGCCTAAATACGAATATATTATCAACTTGAAAAAAACTATAGTGCATTTGAACACCTCTGAATACAATAATTGTAATATAACCAACAAAAGGTAAACAAGTTTACATTATATTTTCATCTTTGCTATACATTATATTATTACATTTAAACTGATGAAAGACAAATTTTCTTGGAAACGAATAAAAAGTAGAAAAGGTAGGCTTCACAAAGTACTTGTAGCTACACATTACACAAACAGATAGGAAACAAGGACGTGGTGATACCTCTTATTAAATGTTGGTCGTCAACGTATTAAATCGATTATTTTAAGGCCATAAAGTATTAGTTATTATATATCAATTTGAAGATCTAGAAACCAACTAAAAGTTTTATCTAAAACATTTTGTTGTGAAACGCTGGTATTAAAGGCTATTGTAGAAAATAAAAACTTATGCAATCATGAATACCTTATCCTTTGGATTTGTTTATGGATAACTTTATAGCAATTACAATAAAAAAGATTATAGCATTAATTGTAGAGAATTATATGAGGAAGACATTGAAATTTATTCGTTCCAATATTTTGATTAGTAACTGAGATATGAACGATTTATGGTAGTTTTGCAATATGAAGTGCTTGTCCGGCATGGTGAGGTAGGTCCCCAACCGAAGTTGGGGGTAAGGCTCACTTTTGCAGTCCGTTCAGCTATATGCAAGGCAGCTCTATTACTATTCTATTCTCTCTGGTTCGATCACGCAATTGTCGAGCAACCTGTTCTTCTACATCTACAGTAGCTTCAAGAGCTGATGGTGATTGTTTGATTGGGACCGCATTGTTACCTGAGTTTTAATTAAATTATGAGATTCAGATGTTTGTTTGGGCTCATTTTTACAGCTGATTCAATTGAGTTAAGTAAAACGTTTAATGACTTTCTCTTAATTTATTATAGTTGTCAACTTAAGACTATTTAATTTCAAGACAATTTATCAATACCATTATAACCCATCCTCGAAAAAAGAATTTAGCTTTTATATCAGGACACTTTAATACATAATTAACTCTACATAATAAATATGGGAAGCAGAATGGCCATGTTTATTTTTTGTAGCCAAGCATGTGAACAAGTGGCTTGAAACTGATTATCGTATTTTTTAGAGTTAACAGATTTTTAGTATAGATTTGCGCATCCTCTATTGACTCATTTATGTCAATTCTATTTCTATATGGTTCGAGAAAATTTGCTCATAAGTCACTTGAAACTGCTTAAAAGATACTGATTTCAAGTGGATTAAACTAATGGGAATTTTTATTCGTCCTTTCTATGACATCTCTTCTGGAACACTTAACCCCTAGAATCTACTAAACATGCAATCAATAACTTATTTGTTACAGACAAAATGGGAGTTCGTGGTCTCACAACATTCATTTCTAAAAATGATACTAGATATTTTGAAGAATACAAGCTGCACAATACATTTGTTATTATTGATGGGAACAGTTTAGCTTGTCAATTATTCTGTCTACATGGAACCAGTGTACAATTCATTTTTGGTGGTGATTATGACAAATATGCGCAGTATTTTAGAGAGTTTTTACAAATGCTCTCCCAGTGCAATGTGAAGCCTGTGGTGGTTTTTGATGGTGGGAATGAAAAGAAGAAATTAAAAACCGTTATAAATAGGCTGAGAGAGAAAACTGCTCTGCTCGAGTATATTGCGCCCGATTCAGACTCAGCTGAAATAGTGTTTCCCCTACTGGTGACACAGGTTTTTCGACAAGTTCTGTTGGAAGTTGGAGTACCCATGGTTCAGACTGACTTCGAGGCTGACCAGGAAATAGCGGCAATGGGCCACAAATACAACTGTCCAATCCTCAGCTACGACTCTGATTTCTTCATTTATGATGTGCAGTACATACCAATACCGTCAATTGAACACGAGGCTAGACCTTTGAATTTCTCATTGAATAACGCATCCAATCAATATTGTATACATTGCAAAATATTCAGAGTTCAAAATTTACTGTGTAGTTATAGTGGACTGAATAGATCAATGTTGCCTCTGCTATCAGCACTTTCTGGAAATGACTATGTGGAATTTAATGTTTTCAAAAACTTTCATTCGCAATTGACGACAGAAGAATATTGCCCAGCAGATGTAAGAGTTTCTAGAGTGATTGAATGGCTAAATAGAGTAGGTGGTTTCGATGCTGCTCTTCAAGGGGTAAGCTAAAAATATTTTTTATTAATGTGATTTTCAATTTAGTTTATTTTATAAAATCGATATACTTTTAAAATGTTTATTTTTTAGTTATTGATATAATTGTAATTAATGGATTATGAAGTGAATAAATGTTGAGGTATTTTCAAGATAAGCTTCATTTTCACTTCACTAATACCTTCTGGGAAGATACAACAGTGAAATATCAAATTTCTGGGGAGTGCCGTAGCAGGTATCTGTTCAATCAGAGATAAGCTACGAAACTCCTGGTCATCTTTGTAACGGTGACCGATCAGATTGGCCAGCATAAAAGACTCTGTTCTCTGCTGTAAAATCACTTCCCGGTGGTTCGGAACCCACATAAAACTGTAGGTCCAACTCATCAATCACCATCATCCAATTCATTACCCACGCACAGGTCTCAGACCTATGTGGGCTCCATCCTCCAAAAAAAGTTATTTAATAGTTTCGTTAAGACAATCATAACAATAAATTAGAGTAGTGTAGATGAGAACAAAATATCGAGTTCATGCAGTAATATTATTCAGAATTATTAGAATGATCATCAGATGGGTCAATATCCAATGAAAATGTATCATTTTATCAATTCAGTAACTGAATTTATAGTTATCATTCCAATCTGCAGTTCAAAGTATTGATAGTAGACCTACGAATTCGAGAAAATGATATAAGAAATATTTTGCCTCTGGTATAAATTGATTATAAAGTGAATAAATTTTGAGGTATTTCCAAAATAAACATGTTTACTTCACTAGCTCCAATGGAGAAAAACAAAGCAAAAATACAGCCTAAGTGTTTTGTTAAAAACGTTTAATGATTGAATTTTGAAAATTTCAAATATTCTATAAAAATAGTAGAATAGTAGAGTTTTCCTGGCAGACAACTGCCAAGAATGAGTTGACAAACTATAATTAGCATATATGGAAGAAAATATTTCTACTTCAAATGATTAAAATGTAGGCAATTTTGAAAAAATTGAACTATTTACGATTTTTTAGCAGTGTTGTAAAACTAATTAAGATTTACTACCTGGATACTGATTGCGCAAGCGACCAACAGCAATTCAAGTACAGTCAATCATGCAATGCTCTATTTAACGAATAACACTTTGTACTGTCTGTGATCGTGTGATGCAATTGTAAAGTGATTCTATTCATGGATTTATTAGGAGAGATCAACTTACATTTGTTATGAATTTAAAGACTTGCAGTCAGTTTTAGGTTTTGAATGTATAAAAAATGTCCTCACACTTAGCCGAAATCGAGTTGTTGAAACCCATCTTCAAGGCCTTAAATTTACAACAAAATATTAATAAGTTAGTTCGAAGTTACTGACAATTGAACAAACTGACAAATTTACTTAAACAGAATTTATTAATTTCGAATTCCTTTAATTGCTATCAGTTTATACTGAAGACTTCCGCAATGGCGGATATTGACAACAGTATTTAATAGCTGATGGAAATCGATGAATGCTACTGTACAAAAATATCAGTCACCACCGGGAATCGAACCACGGACCTCCCAATTTCCGGTCGGGCGCCTTAACCACTAGACCATGGAGACCTTTCTGCACAGCAGCATTCATTTTTAACTTGGCCATATCGGCTCGTATCTCACAAGTTAGTTCGAAGTTACTGACAATTGAACAAACTGACAAATTTACTTAAACAGAATTTATTAATTTCGAATTCCTTTAATTGCTATCAGTTTATACTGAAGACTTCCGCAATGGCGGATATTGACAACAGTATTTAATAGCTGATGGAAATCGATGAATGCTACTGTACAAAAATATCAGTCACCACCGGGAATCGAACCACGGACCTCCCACGAACCACGGCATTCATTTTTAACTTGGCCATATCGGCTCGTATCTCACAAGTTAAGGCGCCCGACCGGCAATTGGGAGGTCCGTGGTTCGATTCCCGGTGGTGACTGATATTTTTGTACAGTAGCATTCATCGATTTCCATCAGCTATTAAATACTGTTGTCAATATCCGCCATTGCGGAAGTCTTCTGTATAAACTGATAGCAATTAAAGGAATTCGAAATTAATAAATTCTGTTTAAAAATATTAATATTAACAACGCAGATCGTTATGGAACAAGAAATTCAAGAAAGTTCAACCATCAATTTCCTCCGAACATTTGCACAATATTCAGTGGAGTTTATTCATTTTATATACAAGAAAAATACAATTAGTAAAATGGAAGAGAATTCACTGATGCAATTTTGCAAAAACCAAAAAAAAAACACTGTAAAAAAATATCCTCTGGATACAAACTACATAATACAAGATATACATCAAATACTTGGGAACACTTGAAACTTATAGTGATTGATTTTTGAAAATTTTGACTACGTTATTTTTACATAAAAATTGTAAATGGTAACATTAAAATTATATTTCATTAAACGTTCTCCTTCCATTGTAAAGAGCTCTTGAAGAAAATAGACAACGTTCTATTTTTTGTAGAACATTGTAATAAATATACTATTATAATTCACAGTTTATTAATTTTGATTGAATTTAAATACGAATTTAAAAAATCTCATGTTTATTATTTTTTACAGATTCTCAGTACTATTGAAAGGAGTAGTCATCATTATGTTTTGGGGAAAATAATTGAAACGATTGAGAGCTATACCTGTAACAGACCAACTTTGGAAAGTTATCTGCCTTCAGAACTGACAAGTAGGTCTACTCGTCCATCATCAAATCCTGAACCACTCAAGGTGAATCAGAATTCAGCTCTTGAAAAATCTAACCTGAAAATTCCTGATTGGCTTTTGAATAATTCCAGAAAAGGTTTGGTGAGCTCTATAGTAATTGATATCTTGACTTTAAAAACATGTATTTCAAGACCTCAGGTTGAGGATAAATTTCTCAATCCTTGCCATGAAGCAAGTATTCCATTGCTACGGGCTCTGATTAAAATTTTACATGGTGGTAATAAAATTAGTGTTAGCTACTGGGCTAGACACAAACATTGTTCCATTCAGGAATATCATCTGACACCATTGAAGTCTAATCTACCTAATTTAGAAAATGTTCTTAAGCAATCGCCTGAGTCGGCAAGGAATATACTATTGGGTCTACTGAGTGTTCCTGTTGATTTTTGCATGGACACTTTTCCAGATGAGTGGAAACTCTATTTGTGTACAATTTTTTATTGGATTAAAAATACCACTCGCCCATTGATAACGGAAGTCCATGTGAAGTCATTAGTTTTAAGTCTGATAGCTCTCAATATTATTGATATCAAGTTAGGCTTCATCCGTGAAATATTGCAATTTCTGTCAAAGTATGGGACTAAGTTGAGTAGACATACCATAAGCCCTAAAAAATCTTACCATCACTTTGGGGATTTATTACTTGATATTGATGAGCATGATTGCATTGTATGTTTTGATTCTCTTTTCAAGTTTCACAGATTGAACGAAGATTTAATATCAGATTCTAGTGTATTTTCTTTTCGGGATATTCATGCTTTTGCACAATTTCAATGCTGTCTACGTTATGCCATGATACTTAATTCCCTTCTTCTTTTTCCATTGAAACCGTGTATGGTTCATAGACTGTTTTCGGGAACATTTGTTTATAATGTGTGTTCAACATTGAACAATCATAAAAATGTTGAAGAAGTGATACAAAAATTACTTTGTAAATCGCCAAAACTATTCGAGGTATACAGAACTTTGGTTTCTGTGATCTTAACACCTACTCCTTCGACAGCAGCTCCCTCTCAAAAGTCCAGAAGGAGAAGAAGAAAACCTTAAAGATCAAAGAAACGAAATTTGATGCATTGTTTTTGTTAGAAGAAATACTCGTTTTGTTATGATCTCAACAGCACCCCTCCATAAAAAAAAAACTAGAAAAAGAAAAGATAGAAAAAAAGAAGAAAAAACATGTGAACTTAAAAGATAATGTTCGTGTTAAAATTCCTCATAATCATGACAATATTTTTTATTTCTTAGCATCTGTTTGAAAGAAATGTTTACTAATTTTCATTTTGCCTCGATCAATGAATTTTCCTTTTTGAGTGTCAATGATTGGCGTTATTGTACTTTTGTTCAGATATTTTGAATATCTTTTAGGCCTTTATATTTCAACAGATTCTGTACTATAATTGCTCAAACTAAATAAAGACCATACAATTATTAGATTTTATATTAGTGCTGACATCCAAATCTACTGTATTTTTGATCAGTATTCCTACAACTATTTCATTCAATAAAATGTATTTTTATGATAACCATACACTGTAATCCCTTTATTATTATAATGTTATTACCAAAATGTAAGAATCTCGCTTTGAATGTGTTCAATGACCATGTTGCAATATAATTTAGCAACTTATTATATTCTTTATTAATCTCTTATATATTATGTTTAATATTTGTAATACTTTTATTATCATAATATGTTGTTTATTATTATCATCCTTTACCAGAATAGATCATGTGTCTTAAATCCTCCTTATAATTCGTTAAAATAAAATTATATTTCTAATATAATAAGAACTCTCATTCTTAGAAAACTCAATTCCTCGTCATTTCTCTCCATAACCAATTCTTAAAGGCTGATGTAAATTTTTTAATGTTTTAAAACATTGAAATTCTTCAACAGACTAGTATATTTACACTAATATTAGTAACATACTCAAACTAACCAGTAACTTACAGTTATTGAACACTTATAAGTATGTTTGTACAAAATACTTCCTTGAACCAGTATCCTGTAATGATGGAAGTTTATTCCCCTTGACGGGGGATGTTAACAGGAGTTGCATCAGGAAGTAGATGAAGCGATATCAGTTTTCATTCTATTAGCATATCTATTTGCAATTGTTATAAAACTTTGAAACATGTAACCTCACAGACATACATAGAATAGAAGAAGAACGTGTAGGACAAAAGCTCATCTAATAATAACATTCAGTACCAGTCATGAAATGAATAAATATATCGTTTCCATAATTTTACATATTACACATGCGTTTATATAGAAAAAGATATTCTGCCTACTGTAGAAGCATTCTCCTATAAGTCATTCTTTTATTATGTTTATTCTTAATTGATTCAACAATCTTTCTTTCTATCTATTTCGTCTTCTTCGTTATTATTTTTCAAATTACACAGATATTTTTTGTGCTCACGTTTTATAATACGCATAAAATAATATTTGCAATTATTAAACGTTCACAACACTGATGCCAACTTATAAATTTCTGTCCATTTGTAGCGCGTTTTCCGATCCAATGACTATCATAATCTAATCAATTGAGTGTTACATTGAATGGAAAGTAGTAAAAATTTGAATGGAAGGCTATAATCATGTCTATAGAAATCAATGTAATGATATTCGACACTTAGGGAAGTGATAGCCGCGAGCCGTAGCAGGTATCTGTTCAATCAGATAGAGATAAGCTGAGTTCTCGTAGGTCCTGTTTGTAACGGTGACCGATTAGATTGGCCAGCAGAAAAGACACTGTTCTCTGCTGTAAAATCACTTCCCGGTGGTTCGGAACCCACCTAAAACTGTAGGTCCAACTCATCAATCATCATCATCCAACTCATTACCCACGCACAGGTCTCAGGACTCTCAGAACTATGTGGGCTTCATCCTCTAAAAAAATGAATTGGACTCAAGTCCAATTTCTGATAACTTTTACACGGTTACATTCTGTATAATACAATACCGATGGGCTCATCGATTGAGCGAAAAAATAACCTTGTAGTACTTTTTCAAAGTGAGCTCCAGTATGTTGTTTACACTATGAAATAATACTATAAAATGAAGAGGGCCTGGAATTGGATTTTGCAATCAGCGATTCTTGTACAATGTACAAATGTATTTTTTCGCCAAGTATTGCAAACCCTCACTTTACAATAGTTTTATCAATCATGAAACGTAGCAATACGTATTATTTTAGTCCCAACTTACTTTTGGCTCTAGCTGCACCAATGTTAATACGGGATCAGTCAAATACGGGTTCTAGATCAACCTTGAACCTACTGCAATGCCCTGTGCACAAAGAAAACTGCAGCCCTTATCCATCAATCTGTGATTATAATTATGCTAATTAATCAGCTAAGTTATTTTTCAACTCATTGTGAAAAATTTAATGTGAAATTAGTAAAGTAGGTATCTACCTAGTTTTACTTGTGTCTAAGATCAATACAAAAGTCCTGAAAATGACCCCTCAAACCGGATAAGGAAATACTGAAAAATGCTCATTCAAATTTTGCAAATGTATGATTATCAACACTATAATTAAAATAGAAAACAAAGATTACACGTTAAAAAAAAACTATGATCTTACAAGACTTTTTAAAAATTGATAGCTGTTTTTTTATTATTTTTGTCCTTCAAACAGCCTTCTCAGGGCAAAGCCTCTTCTGCAATATGAACTTCGATGTCCTTATTCCCTTATTGTGAATCCCATCATTCACAGTTAATTCCAAAATAATTTATCATCATTAATTTCCTTTTTAAGTAAAAAAAAATGTTGACCCAATAGCAAAAAACTCACCCATATTCTATAATAACCACTATTATTGATTCAAAACACCAACTGCGCACAGTTTCCTTCAAAGGGCTATTTTTATAAGATGATTCATCAATAAGTAGGTAGGCCTACAACAGTATAGTACAGCAGATTCCTCCTTTTGATTGCCTCAATTGTGAATATTTCAAATAATAATAATTTAACATTCAACTAACAATACCCTTATTATCTATTCTATCTCCTTTCTAAGTTTTGTACATTTTTATTTCAAACTAAGAATAACTCATTTGAATTGGGAAGTAATCTCTGAAATTCCTTTAGCAATTGATTCACCTTGTTAGAGGGTAACATTGTTATCACGGATCACGTAGACTCGTAGAGGGTCATGATTGATGCTCTAACAACAGAGTGAAACAATTTTAGAAATATGAGTTTCTACTTCCCAATTCAAAGTCGTTCTTAATAGAATTTATTTGTGATAATGAAGATGGAACCACATCATTTTATTTATTTCATAACTCAGTAGAATGGGTACTTCGTTATTTAGAACAATTTATTTTGTGTTTGTAGATCTAATCGCAGATTCGCAGTAAGATTCTAATTTGCAGTAAGGTATCATAGAAAATGATATATATTTTGCAATGTAAGGAAATTCAATTACAACCTACAATTGGGGAGTCCGGTCCCACAAGATGTCAAATTATCTTAAGATAGAAACTGCAAAACTTCAATAAATAACAACCAAATTTCAATAACCTTGATCTATTTAACTATAGAGACTGCGCTCAAGTACGGTACTAAGTAATTTCAAATTATTTCAAGTTACTTTTCTGTTTAATTTGTGTCAAGTAGATGTATGATATTAAAGTAGGCCTATGCATCGCATATAGTAAATAGTATTTTATGGGTCTATTACATAACAATAACAATAGTAGTTTTAATACTTTAATATTAACTGCATGTAAATTATAGTTACATTCTACAAAATCATATCAGAGTTTTCACTAATCGTAATTTGTAGGCTAAATTGTTACACAACAGACTCCTGATATTTTCCATTCTACAGATATTAATCACTCACAAGATCTTGTTTGCATTCTTTTCAGTTATCATCTGCAGTTCGTCTGCAGGTTGGAGTTTCAGAATAATTAATATCTTATGATGTATTCTTGGCTTATTTTGAGATATTATGTTTAGTCGCGTAACTCTGGGGGAATCAGCGTGATAGATATCCCCCCTCCCACCAGGGACAGAACATTTTTTGGAATTTTAACAAGCCTTCAGACAATTTTTTGAAGTAAGAAGAAGTTCATCTTACAGTTTTCTTTACCAGAATGTTTTTAAGATCGCTAAGATTGAGAACCTGTAGCACTCACCAGAATGCTAGTGGTTTACCCGTGCTTTGCAACGGGATGTTTAGTTTAAATATGTGATACATGAATTCCAACCGCCAATTCCAATACAATCCCAAAAAAGGAATTGAAAGCTGCAAATTGATACAGAACAAATAATGTGTAGCTTTGGCTTTTGGTTTGAAGCTTTTTTGCATCATAGTGACGTATCATGTATCAGCTGTTCTGTGAGCTTCCAGCATCTAAACATATTTTAAACAGAAATAGTGTCCATAAGTGAAGATTGAACATTAATTTTTTTAATTTTGACAGGAAAATAAAATTTCAGGCTTTGAGGTGCAATGAATCGCGTTTAAAGTAACCTTTGTGCCAGATTTAGTGTTCCAAATCGTTTATGCGATATCCGTAAAGGGTCGATTACAATGGGATAGTTACTCGCTAAGCGAGTAGCGAGTAGGACGTTGCTGAACGACCGTGCTACAGCAGCTCAGCATACCAAGCCGAATTATATAAAAAAATTAACTTCTAGAATCACCCCATATGGAATTTTAAAGACAATAAATAATATTGTAACACAAAATAAAAATATGAAGTTTACTAACAATTATTCAATAAAATTTCATCAAAACAGTTCACAGAAAATACAATATATCTCAGCATCTCAATTGTTATGCTGGCAGCCTGCATAATTAAATGTCGGCTTTGGACACAATAATATTGTATTTTGGTGTTGGCTACTCTGCCAGCATGTACCAAATGTGACCAAATCCAAAGCAGACAGACTCTCAACTTTGAATTTGGCCACATTTGATACTCGCTGGCAGGGTAGCCAACACCAAAATACAATATTATTGTGGCCAAAGCCGACATTTAGCCGTGCAGACTGCCAACATAACAATTCAAATGAGATATATTGTATGTTCTTTGAACTGTTTTGATGAAATTTTATTGAATAATTGTTGGTAAACTTGATATTTTAATTTTTTGTTGCAATATTATTTATTGTCTTTGAAATTAGTATGGAGGTAATCTGGAAGTTTAATTTTTTATATAATTCGGCTTCGTATGCTTAGCTGCTGTATCACGGTCGGTCTATAACGTTCCTACTCGCTACTCGCTTAGCAAGTAACTATCCCAATGTAATCAACCCTTAAAGCCGCGTCTCCACCAACCGAATATGCTCGGCGAACAGTGTTCGCTGGAATTATCGGATATCGCCGAACAGTTTTTGGTGTTGGTTTGGTGTGATGGTGTGGACGCCTTCTCGAACATAATTATGATTGGTGTGGTGGGAGTAGTGGCGGGAACCTGTTGTTGGTCGTCACTGTTCGCTCACAGACCGAACATCTCAATTGAACTCACGAACATGTTCGGTGGCCCATATGTTTAATATTTGTCCGTTTTTTGTATTTGCCAACAATGTTCGGCAGACATGTTCGGTTGGTGGAGACGCGGCTGAGACTGACACACACACACACACACACACATTATATGGATGAATCATAAGCTTTTAAATAAATCATTGGAAGCTCGACACCTTCAGCCAGGGCCGCCGACATACTTTTTGTGGCCCGGGGCAAAATTTGGGTGTGTGCCCCCCCCCCTCCCCCGGTAAATAGATTTATCTCAACTTCTTGTTTTACACGAAATTGATCTTAAACTGAATGACATGTGTTTGACTTAACTGGACTGTAGCATCACCTTATTTCCAAGCACATTTAATACTGAGTGTTACAGTGTTACTGACAGCTCTCGATGATAGTGTTATCAACTAAAAAATATTTATCCCTAAAGCAAAATAAAAATCTCCTAAAATCGCTATAATTTCTCTGAAATCCCCCTAGAAATTGTGAAGTTATTGATAAAATTCCTCTTCTCGATATTTATTATTTAATTTATCTACAGAAAAATAGCTTAAGATGTGGCCCCCTTTCTTCTGTGGCCCGGGGCAGTTTGCCCCATCTGCCCCCCCCCCCTTCTCGGCGGCCCTGCCTTCAGCTGCACGTCAGCTGTTCTGTTGCAAAGAGCAAGCTGCCGTAGAAGAAAAATGTATGGTGTCGCGTATTTGCAATCGGATGATGCGGCGCAGGCAAAGTGATAGCAATGACGCTCCAGTAAAGGCTAATTAAAACTGTGTAATCAGCGTGAAAATTCACCACAGAGGGAGTAATGGCAACAGCAAGTGGTCGTTGAGACGAATAACAAGATTTGACGATCCGACTGGATTCGACTCGTTAATAAGGCTTTGCGTTGCCGAGCCGTGCACCCCGCCAGCGAGTCTTTCGGCGGCCACCAACAATTACATCACCTGAAACATTTCGACGCTCATTCTACTCGATGAATCTGAATCGAGCGTCTTTTCCCCGCCCGCTCATTGTTCGTTTGCAAACGACGAGCGGCGGCGCTGCTCGCTGAAAAATTCAGCACGCCCGGTGGCGAAAGTTTCGAGACAGAACGGCAAAGTTGCCGACCGGAAAAGCTACAAAAAAGCGGCGCCACCCTTCAGACGAGAATCAGCTTAATTAATAACAGCCGGTTTCATTATAACCCGTGCAAAGCCCTACATTGTCTCTTTTCTTGTTGGCTCTATTTGTTATTCGCACCTCTCCCAAAAAACGTGTCAAGTGAAAAGTCATTATCATTCCTTAAGCTTAATAAATAAAACTTGATAAAGCAATAACCTAATAAATCAGTAAGAATTTTCTACGGTGCCTCTGCAACGATTCACTGATAGGCCTATCAATTGATGAATAGTAATTATGAATTTGGCTAATACTGTGAGAATTAATAGGCTAAGCTGAAATCATAAGAATGGCTTTTATTAAAACGAGCTTATAAAGTTGCTCTGTTGGTGAGGAATAAAGTCCATCACATCAACATGATATTGACTTGTCTTATACTCCTTAACTGGAGTCTCCAAGACGTAATCTGCAAAAAAAAAAAAAAATTATATTGAATTCCTGGATTTCTTGTTCCATGACGAACTGCGTTGTTAATATTAACTTTTTAGGTGAATTCAACGACTTGCAGTCAATTGTAGCCGAAAACAGCTACAAACACGACCTAATTGGCAAACTTAATCATAAAATAACAACCAAAAACAAAACATCAACACCACTGATAAAAAATTCATCACAATGACATAGCCTACATTGTTCCACAATCAAACAAACTAGCAAAAATCTTCAAAAAAGCCGGCCACAGCATCTCATTCAGAACAAAAACAAATGAAAAATTCACTTGCACCCAAAACCGATCCAAACAAAAACGATCTCCCAGGGATCTACAAACTGAACTGCTCTGATTGTAACAGATTCTACAATTTTGTACATAGGACAAACAACGTTACAAGAACATTTACAAGACTTAAAATCAAAAGCTGAATCAAATTTCGCCGACCATATCATTCAAACTGGACCCTCTGACATCACTTCCAACCTACACATTCTACATATAAAATCTAAAGGACACGAACTCAACACCTTGGAACAATTTGAAATATACAAGCACACCACACACAATAAACAGAACATCCTCAATGAACTAAATTTTAAATCACACAAACTTTTTAATCACATTCTACAAAAACTACAAAGACGCCTTTCAAAATGAATCTCAACGATTCGAAAACGTTCGGCCAAGAGAGTAAGTAAAATATTACTTATTCTTAATAAAAATTGACAGAAAGTCGTTGAATTCACCTAAAAAGTTAATTATTGTATAGGCTGACCTTCATTGACAGTTTGTGATTGTATAGCTAATAGTATCATTCCGTGTTTAGTATAATTATATTAAGCTACTCTGTAGTTTAGTTTTAGTTTGTTTGAGATTTATAATGGTGTAACAACCGAAACTAGTATCTCACCATTTTTAATAAACGTGGTTGTGACAACAGTCTTATTATTCATTATGGATATCTTCCACAATATCACTTTCACTACTACAAAGAAAGTTAGGCCTACTATGGGATTCTTATATTCTGGAGAGTTCATAAGTTATTTTTTGTCTGCTAAATTGTTCAAGATTGAGATACTCAATTTACTTTCTAATAATTATAGTAATAGTATAGTTCTGTATTGCATTGCTACTGATGGAATTTAAATCTACACCAGGAGTTTATTGTTTCCAAAATGGCATATTTTCCTGAGCAGATACCAATCATTTTAAAACTAGTGTGATCACTAATAAGCATGTCACATTTCAAATCCTCCATACTTCTTTGCTAGACCCTGTATGTAAAGCTGGGCATTCACGTTCCAACTTGCAGTACTGCTAGTAGTACTGCTAGATGGATAGTCGACTCCACTCACGCTCCTACTTTCAACCTAACTTTATTCCTAGTCAGCTGTGAGCATCGCTCTGGAGCCGAAAAATGTAACCGAAGTTGCCCGAAGGTCAAGCACTGACTGAGATACGTTGGACGACTTTGATCCGACTCCCCCACACACGCTCCAACACCGTCGACATTCGGAAGTCGTCCCTCTAGCCGTCCATCTACAATTCTAACCATCCAACAAGCCCATTCACGTTCCGTTTTCGGATCCAACCTTGGAGGTTGGACTGCAAGTGTTACTGCAAATCGGAACGTGAATGCCCAACTTAATTCATTTTTGTGTTAATGTTATTTTCATCTATGATAAATCTACTCTTTAATTACTCTAATAAAATCCAAAACTCCAACTACCATTCTTGGCTTCAAACAAGGGCGCCACCAGAAAATTTTTAGGGAGGTGCCGTCCTTTCGGGGGGTTTGGGGGTATGGAAAATTTCCCCCAGAAATTTTTGAAAAATCAGAGTAAAATTGATGAGTTTAGAAGCTTGTTTTGTGGCTTTTGCATCTAATGTCCTGCAATAGAAAAAAGATACGACAACAAAAAATCCCAAATTTATCAGTCTGTAACAATTAGCTTTATTCATTAATATTTTTCTATTTACATCAAGCTTTATTCAAACAGAATCTGAACTCTTCTACTTTCAGTGGCAAACATATTGATTGAATTTTTCACTAATTCTTCTTGTTTTTCTTTCAAAAATTGTCTGTGTGAAGACATCAGGCAAAGCCCACTAAGCCTTTCGTTGCCTGTTTTATTTCTAGCCCCTAGCCAACTCTTGAACTTCCCGCAAAATAATATTGTACAAAGTATGATACAATGATACAAGTATGATACTTGTACTAATACAAGTCGTACAGAAATAAGTCCATGTAAAACAGTTTTCAATCATTTTAAATACTTGTCACTAAAATATTTTTTCTATGAAACTACAACTTTGAAATACGTGATGAATGTTATGTTATTTTAACATATTCCTAACATATTATTTTTTCCCTAGAAGCCATTCTATCAAAATCAATAATGCTCTCATATCAATCAATATAGTCTATGTATAGTACCATAACGCATAGCTGATTTCAAATGTAGGTGATTCTTTAGACCTCGCTGTGTTTCAGTTCAAAGAGTGTTCTACGCAAACAAGAAGTTATGTATGCTGCGTTTGCTTTCCTCACTGAGTTAGCAGATTTATATCAGTACAGTGGCTTACCGAGGTTTCAAGCGCCCTGGAGCGGAAGTGTCTTACGATCCCCCCCCCCCCCCCCACCCAAAAAAAATCAGTTATACTCAACCACCCGATCGGGTTGATTAATATAGTGGTCATTTAATGAAACAACGGCATTTTACCCGCCTCTTACTACGCCGTATTTTTCAGAAATGCGAATCTCCGATGAATAATTTTTCGCCAAGCCAGATTCTGCTTTTATCACTTTTATCAATTTCCAAACAGCTTGTTTTGGATTTTTTCACTTTTCTATAAATTCATTTGCAGTTATTCTTTTAGCATTTTGCAAGTCATTCCTATAAAAAATTTCTTGTATTTATCTTATAAATATCTAATATATGGGATTCAAAAGTGAAGTATTTCAGTCCTGTTCTTAGTAATATAAAAACCATTGAACCTTTTTCAATTTATTTTTCTAAAATAAATTCAAAGTCTTCATTCAATTACTTGTAATTGTTATACCTTTTTCCACCCAATTAACATTGTTTTGGCTTTGCTACTTTTGACTCGACTGTTTTGCATTCTGTCTGGTTGTAACGCATTTGCGGCTGAACGCGTGAACCGATTTCTTTTAAATTTGACATTTTAGTAATGCGCATCGATGTATTCATACGGTTTTTTTAAATTGTGTTGCATTTTACCCTTTTGGCCTTCATTATAGTAATACATATTTTTGTAAGTAAAAGGGAATTTCCTCTCAACAACGGTGCGCCCCTCAGAGCCTTGCGCCCTGGAGCGACTGCTCCACTCGCTCCATTATCGGTACGCCACTGTATCAGTATGTCAAGCCCACCTAAACAAAGTATGAAGCTCTATTTCTGACAGACAGTTCATTTCCACTACTACACATTCTGGCTGTATAGTTGAGTAATATCTATCCAGATGTCTTGTAATATCTATTGAATAATAAGTATACTATCCAGCGCAACTCTTAGCTACTTCCTGCATCCAAACCTTCATTCAACTGATACGTTTGGAAAGAAACACAATTACTGATGTAACCTTTTTTATATTCGATAAAAAAACTCAATTCTCCTCAAGCCACAATAAGGCAAGATCATTCAATCAATTCCGTGGATAAATTTATTACTAAATTCAAAAAAAGCCCTAACAAAACTTTGCTAGGTGAAAAAGTTTACTTTTTTGCCAAATAGCTGGTCAAATTCAGTTGGAAGATTGATCGATGTAATTGGTAGATTAGTTGCTAGATAAGTTGCTAGATACATTTATTGGTGTTTATTACACACTATATATCATCTTGATGTGACGAACTTTATTCTCCATCAATTTTATAAACTTATTTCAATAAAAACCATTATCAGTTTTAATAATAATAATAATCAATATATTATCTTCATTTTTCAGTTTAGCCCATTTATTTTTATGGAATATTCATCGTGTAATATCAGTGAATCAGAGGCATCGAAGAAAATTGCAGTGATTTATTCGGCTGCTTCGAGAGGAAAACAAATCTGGATTATTGTCGGGATGGAGATTGCAGGTTCAAGTGACTCGTCGCATTGGTGACAACGGCCGAAAAGATTAGTATGGAAGAAGTGTGCGATAGTGATAGATGATGAGTTGTGTTTGGTGCTGGCGGGGGAGGGGAGGGGGAAGTAATTGATAGTGACGGCGTTGTGACAGGGCGTCGAGGGGAGTAAGATGGATTGACGATGAAGAAGATGAGGATGAGATGAGAGCACCAAGCAGCGAGAAGTTGTCAACGGTAGATGGCGATAGCGTGGATTTGTTTAGCGGCCGAGATAAGTGGACGTGTAATGGGGGTTTTAGGGATTCTTTTATTAGCGGCTCTCTCTGTGCGACGCCGGTCTTTGGCAGATTAACAAAGGATAGGGGTGGGGGGCGAAGAGAGGCAGGGACGCCGGGCGTCGTACTGAGCGCATTGTGAGCGTCGATGCGTTTGACATGCCGGCAAGCTAATCAGACCGAGGTGAGGAGCCAACAATGGCGTCAACACCTTCCCCTAATGAGTTTCGCTTCTCATGCATGATACTCATTATCGAATATATGCAAAAATCGTCGATAGGCACCCTTCTTTCTTGCACAGCGCCCCTCTCAATTAACTGTCCCATTCAGCGCGACCTCTCCTTCTCCAGCATTATCGCCCTGTCCTCTCTGTTCTCTTTCTTCTTCTTGCCTTCCTTCCCGTCAGTCTGTCCTGTCCGATAAACATTCCTATTGTCAAGCAACATTGTCAATGTCGGAAATAAGTTGAAACCGCTGTCTTTTGTTCCTTCGTATTCGAATGTTGCAGAATAATTTCTGAAAAGCTGAATGTGTGCTACCAATCCCTCTGAATGTATCGGTTGAATATTCACTTCATTTGATCAAGAATATGAATAAGTGTAGTAGTTATGAACTCGTAAATGCCTGTCAAATCATTACCATTTTTAATTAACAAACGACACAACCGTTTAGTCGATGTTGATCGAATTGATATAAAAAGCAGACAGGTTTATCTTTGTAAGTAAGTTGTAATCCACTTTGAATACGCACTTGCATCAATAAAGACACTTCCATTATTTATTCAACTTTAATTTGTTACTTTAACATCAAGCTCTTCATACAGAACACGTAATTAGATAGCTGATCTATGAGAATATTTCATTTCAATTTTATTGATATTTGAGTACTCTAAAAAATGTCTGAGAGTCTATATCTTGTTAAAAAGCTGTATGAGATCTTGATGTTACTTTCTATTTAAAGTAAACTTTATTTTGATCTTCTTGGAATAAAGAAGATTCAAGTACAATTCTTCGTCAAATGAAGCACTTCATTTGATGCAAATTTTTGGAATCTTGTGAAAATTCAGTAGTAGAGGCAGTATCGGGCTAAAAGCCAGTTGTTTCTTTACAAAAATTTGCATTTTACATTTTTACTAATAAAATTTAATAAATTATACAGAAACAGAAGCGAGCTAGTATGCTTGTTTTCCTCAATGGCAGTGACAGTCACTACTAGATTGGACTCTGGTTGCACAAAATTATTACATTTATTACAATACAACGTATTTTGGCTAATAATTCTCTAAATTTTTACAATTTTGTCCGAAATGATCCTCCCCAGTGAGGTATCACCAGGGCCGCCGACATACTTTTTGTGGCCCGGGGCAGAATTTGGGTGTGAGGCCCCTTCCCGGTAAGAAAAAAATAGCTTTGTCTTTAAACTGGCTCAACTTCTTGTTTTACATGAAATTAACCTTAAACTGAATGACATTTGCCTGTCTGTGTACATTCCCCTAATAAAGCATATTTTCATTTTAATGTTCATCCTTGTAGATAAAGTAAGGAGGCCTAGTAAGGTTCGAATTAAACCCAAGCTATAAGCGTGTTGGACTGACTATGCTTACAGGGCAAAAATAAGAGCAATGTCATCTAAAAATGTTTGATTTAGAAATCTTATTTTGTTTAAAGCTTAACAATTACAGACCTACAGTACACTTTTAAAAATTCAGAGAAATACCGTACACACAGCCCAAATACAGTCCTTCTTTTTCAAAAATAACTAACAAACAACTAAACAGCATAATAGATAATACAAAGAAAGAATATAGAAAGTGTTTTAAGGTTACAAGTACACCAACCACAAAACTAAAACCTTTTCTTCTTTGCCTTCACTCTGGCAAAGGCAAATTCATCTATTATATTTTCAGTTTGTCAGAAAAAAATAAACCAGAGGAGTCGGCGTAGCCGAGTTGGCTTATCGCTGGTCTGATAAGCCAAAGGTCCCGGGTTCGATCCCAGTTGAGTACAAGATATTTTTCTCGAGCCACTCCCGTGTTTCGGAGGACACGTTAAGCCGTCGGTCCCGGTTGCATATAAAAAAAAGCAGTCGTTAAAAAAAAGGCGAGGTGGAACTACCTGTAAGGGTCTCCCCACCACGAAAAGCCATACGAATTTACTTTAGTTTGTCAGAAGTTTCTTGCTCAATGCTTAGCAACATCAAATGATTTAGTCTAGTTGAGTTAGTTGATGTAAGGATCGGTCCCCTAACTTGTGGCCGTAGACGTTAAAATACCTCATAAAACTGGACTAAATTTGGCATTTACAAAAAAAATAGACAAACTTGTAGGACTGCTTGCGAACTTGTGAAAATAGTTTGTAATTGATTAGCGGTTCATTATAATATGTCCTGTACGTGAGTAATGAGCACTAAAAATTAATTTGAAAGTTTTAGTTGAATGAAAATAATATAATAATTTAAAGATATAAATACCTAAAATATCTGTCTAATTACCCGCGCAATAGGGTAAATTATTAATTAATTTATTATAATACCCACTAACGAAAGAATGCAAAACATTGTTTGTTAGTGGCAGCGGGGAGACGGCGCCCCGACCTTAAGAATACTAAACAATATGAGAATGATATTGATATATATACTAATAATATGTGCTTTTTTATAATTGATAAATCATTACAGAAACAATAAGAACTTGATTTCTTATACAAAATTATTTATTCCGTCAGGCCTAAATTATTATAAATTTGCAAATGGTTTATTGATTAAAATATTAAAGTGGAAGAAATTTTAGACCATGGTCATAAACGTTATTTCTTTCTTATCTCAATTCTTTACAAAGAGTAAAATTTGTATACCGTACATTAGAAATAAGAATAGACTGAACTCTGGCAAATTAAATAGAATCACGTGAATAATTGACGTGTTTTTAGATGAAATGACTTACTCAAAATACACCTACTTGTGTTTGAAATTTTTAAAATTTTTCGGGTGAGACCACTTTTATAAAAAAGGTAAAAATGCATTTGCTAAGGACAGCTTTGCTAACGAGCTGGTAAGTTTACTTTGTGGGTTTTGAAATTATATAATAAGCATTTGATTCAGTCTATCAATCCAAATATGATTTTGGATAAATGATTGCTGAAAAATGATACAAAATCAATAAAACAAATCAAAATCATATCAAACAAATATAACCAATATTCATTCGGGTCAAACTTGCCATGTTTTTTATCATTGTCGATAAATTATTAGAGATCGGTCTGTAATCGATCGACATGACTGGGTCCTCCAACATTCATATTAATTTTTAAATCTCGTTATAGTAATATTTGTTCAGTGTTTAAACTCGCAATATTTTTTTCGAAATTATAACCTGTTGGCTATAATAACTGAATTGCCTTTCGTTATACAGATGAATAGCCGCCCCAAACAACCACTCACTGAAAACCATAAACCAGTGGCGTAGCGACATAGTTGGGGGCCTGGGGCGGCTATATAGATGAGGGGGCCCAATATATATATATATATATAGTAGCGTAGCGAAAATCTTTTATCGGAGACTTGCCCCCCCCCCCCCCCCCCCCGGGGTTTATGGTACACCCCCAGGACAAGAGGGGGTCTAGGAGGCTTCCCCCGGGGAAATGTTGATAAATAGTCCCTCTAAAATCGTATTCCAAGAGATTCTAGACTCATGTCTAGAAAAGCTTAAATCCATTCCTTTTTAGTCCACATTGTGGGAAAATTTTGGAATTTTTGATGTTCAGAGTTTGATTTAAGGCTTAAAAACAGTAATTTTATACGAGTATTTATTAAAATGAAGTTCATTAAGTGGGCAAAGTGAAAGCTTAAATTCAATAGATCGTTGCTTTTATGAATCGTTTGCCTAAAAACTTGAATCCACTTTTCGTATATTGTTAGTTCATTAATTAGCTCTGAACAAATTTCAATGTATAAAATTTAAAAGAAATACTACTTTTATAAAGTCAATTTAACAAGTAATAGTGGTTTCAAATTGTCATTATTCTTACAGTCAGGGCCACCCAGAGACATTTTAGTGGCCGGGGCAGAGTTGTAGCTGGAGGCTCCCTTACACCTTCACCATAACGAAACACCAAATGACTCGATTTCCCAACTAGCATCAATTCTTCCAGCTATGCCTAGTTACCTACTGTACTCAAAAGAATCTGTGTAACTAATTTGAATTGTTTTTTTTTTCAATTTAAAGATGGAATTGGAGTGTAGGCCAAATGAAAACAATTCCATAAAAATGCTGTGGAAGCTAGGGAAAAGGGCGATGAGTGGCACCAGAGAGAGCAATAAAATTCTCTTCTATTTTTTTTGTAATCTCTTAAATTCGCATCGAGCTATTCACTAATGCTGGAATATGTGAAATGTGTAAAAATATAAAAATGATTATGACTTTCAATGGAACTTGATTCAACTAATTGATAACAATAATAGCACATCCAATTCCAAACATATGGATGGTGACGGAACCCCAAAACATTGGGGGGTCCGAGAGTTCTCCACAGGAGAAAAAAATTGTTTTCCAGGTCTTGAAAATGCAACTCTAAGCTTTTTTTGTTGGTTATTAACCTCTTCCCTCATATTATTTTTTGTTAATTGATTCATGGCGTGAAACATTTGACGATCACAATAAACTATGGGTTATCAGATCTGAACCGTAACAGAGATGAGCATTTGAAGCCCGTCTGCAAAAATATTAGGAGACCTTTTCTCTTTTCAAGCCTACTGTGTCAATTTCATTCAAGTGATCTGGGACACCTTCAAACCAAGCAAACCTTCAAGCATCATGGGGCCTTTGAAGGCCCAAAGCCGAGGCAATTAGGGGACCCTTGTTTATTAACGTTGAAATTTTAAATATTATATAGTTGAATCTATACTTCATATGACTATACTGGCAATAAAAACGGGCCCAAAGGGCCCATGGCGCAAGGGGCCTCTAGGGTCTGTTAGACTTCTAAGAGGCCTCTAGAAACCTAAACTAGAGAAAAAAGTTAGAAACCAGTTAGACAATTTGGGGCCCCTTATTTTAATTTTGTTTCGTCACTGGATAACATTTGTAAAATAATTAGGCCCCTTGACGTTGAGGCCCAAGATAACTTGCCTTGCTCTCCCGTTCTCCCCATCCCCTCGTCTGTATCGTTAATTATTTTTTTTTAGTTAATCAAAGTATTAAAATTATAGTATTCTTCTAGCTGATGAGTAATTTTTTTTATTTTTTAAATACATTTGTATTTTTTGGGGGCCTATGCTGGTGCGGGGCCTGTGACGGATGAATCGATGAATGCTACTGTACAAAAATATATGTACAAAAATAAAGGAATTCAAAATTAATAAATTCTGTTTATGTATATGTGTCAGTTTATTCAATTGTCAGTCATTTCAAACTAACTTGTGAGATACGAGCCGATATGGCCAATTTGAAAATGAATGCTGCTGTGCAGAAAGGTCTCCATGGTCTAGTGGTTAAGGGCGCTCAACCGGCAATTGAGAGGTCCGTGGTTCGATTCCCGGTGGTGACTGATATTTTTGTACAGTAGCATTCATCGATTCCCATCAGCTGTTCAATGCTGTTGTCAATATCCGCCATTGCGGAAGTCTTCAGTATAAAGTAATAGCAATTAAAGGAATTCGAAATTAATAAATTCTGTTTACATATTTTATTGTTACAGGTTCTATCACTAAAAAGAATGCTGGCAAAATTTAAGAATAAAACTAGAACTTTATTCACACAATAACACTTTTTACAGATTTATCACACAAGAAATAACGCAAATATGTATGTAGTCTACACATTTATTCGATGGAAACGCCCAATCACTTTAAAGAATGATTAGTACTTCTATATCAGTGGCGGTCCCAGGGGGGGGGGGATGGGAGGGATATATCCCCCCCCCCCCGAAATATCAAGATGGATCCCCCCCTAAAAAAGAATTTATTCATAATTATGTATGTATAGTTTTTGCGAGAAATAAATTTAATGTGTGTCATTGTTACTTGTTAAGCTGGGCATTCACGTTCCGATTTGCAGTACCACTTGCAGTCCAACCTTCAAGGTTGGATCCGAAAACGGAACGTGAATGGGCTTGTTGGATGGTTGGAATTGTAGATGGACGACTAGAGGGACGACTAGATGGACCACTAGAGGGACGACTTACGAATGTCGACGGTGTTGGAGCGTGTGTGGGGCAGTCGGATCAAAGTCGTCCATTTTATCTCAGTCAGTGCATGACCTTCGGGTAAGTTCGGGCAACATCGGGCAACTTCGGTTACATTTTTCGGCTCAAGAGCGACGTTCACAGCTGATTAGGAATAAAGTTGGATTGTAAGTAGGAGCGTGAGTGGAATCGACTATCCATCTAGCAGTACTACTAGCAGTACTGCAAGTGGTACTGCAAGTTGGAACGTGAATGCCCCGCTTTAGCTAGAAGAATAAACACCCAACCAATGTGTAAAATTCTTGTACGAATAACATTCTTGTTTTACTACAAGTTACACATACTATGGTTGGGTCATATTTCACTCAGGTACAATAAACTTTAAATGAAAAACTATTTTATTAGCTAACATAAATACTATTAGCTTAAGAATATTTTAGAGCTCAAATACGTATAAAAATACGTTTTTAGGCTTTAAATTCCACATTTTTTTTCCGGGGGGGGGGGGGGACGACCCAGATACCCCGGTGGTCATCCCCCCCCCCCCCCCCACCGAAATGAAATCCTGGGATCGCCGCTGTTCTTTATAAATAAAATTAGAGTTTTGTCTGTACATTTATCAGAATTATATATTTTATGGTTATTCTTTACGTTTTATACATTAAAGAAGCCAGAATCTCAATTTCTGTCTGTCACGGCTCCGAATGCATTTTACGCGGCCTTCTCCTGAAAAACGAGAGCATCGATCGGGATTTAAGTTATTTAACAGTATTGAAAACTATTTGGACAATGTCTTTAGCTATAAAAAACTAAATCAACTTTTTTTTAACAGAATAATAAGCGTTTAAAAACCAAGTATTGTGCGATTTTGGATGCATTTCTTCTAAATTTTATTTCCACGTTTTATTACCGAGAGCATCGATCGGGATTCAAGATGTTAACAGGATTTAAGTTATTTAACAGTATTGAAAACTATATTGACAATGTCTTTAGCTATAAAAAACTAAATCAACTTTTTTTTAACAGAATAATAAGCGTTTAAAAACCAAGTATGCGATTTTGGATACATTTCTTCTAAGTTTTATTTCCATTTCCACGTTTTATTACCGAGAGCATCGATCGGGATTCAAGTTATTTAACAGTATTGAAATTTTCAGGCATAATGTAGAATAGTCTCGAAATGGTTCCTGTGAAAGTTGGGAGTTCAAAAGTCCTCCTTGAAGGACACAAAAAGGAGAAATCTATCCTTAAAGGAAAAGCTGATAGAAATCAACTGTTTTTAATCATGTGGTGCTATGGTGGGCCCTTAGCGGCGTTATTTAGGCCTACGCTGTCTGCGGACTTGGGTAGTCGGAGCATTGCAGTCATGTAGGAAACATATGACTGGTGAATCAAAGCTCAGCTTATGTTTCATCCATTATTTCTTTGGTGAAAAAAAAAAATTTTAATTTCAATTTATCAAAACAAAAATTAACATTTTAGGAAGGTGCGGTTTGTGCTAGGCTCTTAGGAATTCGCCAGGTAGCACTATCATAACTAAAATACCGTTGCAACGCACGGGTGAACCGTGAACCGCTAGTCCAAAATAAATGTCTAATATTCATTTATTTATTCATGGACACCATATTTAATAAAGATCACTTATTGAGAGGGGAAATTGGCAAGAAAAAACAACATAGTAGGTAAATTGAACAAATATTACTACTATAACGAGATTTAAAAGCTAATATGAAAGTTAGAGGACCCAGTCAGGCCGATCTCTAACAATCTATCTATAATGATAATAACTGTCAATTATTCTGTTGTCTACAACTGGAATAATTGAATAATAACAGCCGACTTACTCTCAGTATTGTCAGCACTCACAATTTACGCAGTCCTTTATAGCTCACCTTCACCTCATAAGTTAAAATGCAATCACTAATCACTGTTACTTGAAGTGCCGTGGTTCTCTGAACAAGACTGACTGGCCATGGCCATAAGCAATATTTACAGGCTTTATGGAAGCTTCTAGCCCATTCCATTAGATTTAATATTCTTTCTTTTTTGTTCTACCACCTTCTATTAACCATTATGTCCTTCCATCGAAATATTACGCTGCCAAACGTGATTGAAATATGACAAATGTGATCGAAATCAGCTTCAATGTTTAACCTCCAACGGCAGTCTCTGAGCTGTTCTAGAACAATCCGGTAAGTTCATAACAATATGTTTATTCAACAAAGTACAAATGCTATAAAATTTTGTACAGTTGAACATCATCATTTATTATGCATCAAAAACTACACAATGATAATAAACAAAGCATTGGCAGAAAATATAATCCTTATAACTACTTAATAATGGAAAACATTCCAGACTAGATAAAAACCAACCATCTTACGAATAACAGGTATAACACGAATAATAATTCGATCACACTGAATAACTAATATCAATAACAGGTGTATTCGAGTCTACTATAGAATAAAAAACAATTTAATATTAAAACTGACACTGTATTTTACTTTTATATAATATTTTACTCACATATATTAGAGATGTTTGAGGAATGCATTTCACTTCTGACGAAGCTTCTTTTCAGAAGTGAAATGCATTCCTCAAATATCTCTAATATATGTGAGTAAAATATTATATAAAAGTGAAATACAGTGTCAGTTTTAATATTAGATTGTTCATTAAGTATTTCATCATGGAAAATATCACAGAAAAACAATGCATTGAAATAATAAAAAAATTAATGATAATAGTTATAATATAGAAATACCTATAAATAATTAAGTTACTGAGTTATTAAGTAGAACTAAGTTAATGGTAATAGACCACTCAACAACAGAATAATATGCCAAGAAGTTCAACTTGGAATGTTTTTTTATTTTTGGTGGATGATAATTTCAAGGAGACCGGTAGTTTGTTAGAAAATTTGCATCCTGATGCATAGCTGGGCTTCCTTTCAAACAGTTTCTGCCTACAAGGTTGAATGGCAAAATGAACTCTTCCTATTGTGCTATATGAGTGGATATCAGCACTAAGTCTGGTGTTTACTCTATTTTGAATGGAATACATGATAACCCTGAATATGTCAATAGGGTACAGTCAGTACGGAGTGTTCTAAACGCCTCTCTGCAAGGGAGGTTGTATTTGAGTTTTGCAACATATCTGATAGCTCTCATTAATTTTTTTTAGCAATTGATAGATTAATATAGCTGCCATTAATTGCGATTCATTGACAGTGCCGGCGTAGCCATCAAACTTACAAAAAATTTCAGCCATTTATTTGAAGTGTGGAGTCGCTCCATGTGCAAACTGCCTTCAAAAGCTTAGTAGCGCTGTATTTGACCACTTGCGTCAAAACCTAAAATCACGTCTTTTGATTAGAGAGCCAATGGTGGTGATGGTGCAGACAGCGGCACATCTATTTCGCTGGGTATGAAAACGTTGTCACATTGAAAAAATGAGTCTGAGATTTGAGCAACGGCGCCCGAAAGATGGATGATAGCCGTCGCATTTATTACGAGCGTCTTTGTGCGCGGCTCGGGCGTATGATATTGCGACAACTGCTTTATCCTTTTCCCACTTTATCCCTGTCGCTGTTCCGGTGCACAGCATCCATTATCGCCGGCGACATTAATATCTTCGCACAGAATTCATTCATTCTTCATTTGTACGGCGTCTATCAACGAAATCAGAGCAAGCAGACAACCGCGCTTTCCGCAGCCCACAAATTCCCCGGGCACCACAACTCAGCATTTATTTGCCTGCCCATCATCTTCAACGCTATCAATCTACATCACCATCGTCGCACTCCCACATTCGTGATATCTCAATCCACCTGCTCCTCAACCCCCCCCCCCCCAGGACATGGTGATTATCCCCGATTTATTGATACTCTCCGCCGTTTTCATTATTTTGTCATCAAATAATGCTTTCAGGTCTGAGACACATTGAAGCAGGATTGTCTCTGCAAGAATAGGTGAATAAGATGAATGAATGTGAACGAATTATTTAATGTGTACAATGTCACTTACTGTACAACAAGGGCTCTCAACCTCTTTTTTTTGACGGGGGGGGGGGGGGGAAGGTTAGAAGATTTAAAGAGAGGCGTCAGTGTTCTAGAATATTAAAAAATCCTATAATTTAACCAGATTCGTGACTGCTTTTATATATTTCATGACACCATTATTTTATTGCACAATACTAAAAGTTAGAGAAAATAAACATAATAATAATAGCCAAGAACAATAGCCCTTCTAGTGTAGTAAAGTATTGAGTTCTGTGATACAGGTTAGCTGCTTTGTCTTCGTTATATCATCATTCAAGCATTGACTGATATAATAGTGTAATTAACTACCTCTTGAGGATTTTATAAACAATTTAATTTTGTACGTATGACTGTATGTTGAAAAATAAAATTGAAGTAATATTGAAAATGTTGTAAGAAGTTATCAAATATTTAACTTTTAAACCTGCACGTCTAACACAACTTATAACTTAACTCGCTTTAGTTACACATTTTAATTCTACTACTTGTGTTGACCACAGTGGAGGCGTGACGAAATGTCATTCTACTAAGGGACAGAAAGATTGAGAAATCCTGCTATACAGGATTTTCAGTGTAAGTATAAGATGAATGTTAATTATTTAATGTTCACAATTTGGACATGGGTATCCTACTGTAGCTATGTGGATGTGCTGATAAGAGAAAGTACACTACTGTTCTGAAGATTTTATACTGTAGATTAATTCTCCCCAATATATATCGTAGACAAATAAACTCAACAAAAATTTCTCAAAATTCACATTTAATATTTCAACTGAGAGAGCCCGACATGCTAATCTTCTGCAATAATCTTCTGCTACTAATGCTGTTACTTTGGACACGCCCGATATGAAATTGTATAGAGGTTTAATAATAACGACTAGATTATTAGATCTTTGCTGAGAAATCAATAGTGCTCAATTACGGTGGAGTGAAAAAGTCAATATTTTATTTCCATAAACGGGTTCCCTTCAATGACTGTGTATTTCTCCTAGTAACAATTATGTAAAATATTAATTTTTTCCAACACCATCTTCAACCTGCTTATTTGGATTGAAGTTTAATTTTTTTATTTTTTTCTTCAAATAATTTTTTAGGCACTTGAAACAAAAATAACCCTGATGGGTAGTCATCAAATAGTTAAGGATGGGAGGTGAGCTTTCCCTACAATAGATAGAAGCTAGTGGCGTGTCCTGGGAGAGGATAATTTCCATTGAGGACCTGGCTTCCATTCACAGATGAACATTCAGTTATGTTGAAAAAATTCAACTGAATGATCTACTAAAAAAAATTACGGTATATACTTTCTCAAAAATAAAACAGTTTCTCAGTAACAAAACAGTAAAACAAAGTCTACAAAAAAAATTGTATACTTTCTCAAAAATAAAACAGTTTCTCAGTAACAAAACAGTAAAACGACGTTTTGCAGTTTCTCAGTAAAACATGGGTGCCACCACATAGGGGCAAGGGGGGCCGCGGCTTCCCCCTGGCCCCTAGGGGAAAAATAATATGTTAAGGAGAAATAACATAACATTCCTTACGTATTTCAAAGTTGTAGTTTCATAGAAAAAATATTTCAGTGAAAAGTATTTAAAATGATTGAAAACTGTTTTACATGTACTTATTTCTGTACGACTTGCGACTTGCATTAGTATCATATTCCTCACAATATTATTTTGTGGAAAGTTCAAGAGTTGGCTAGGGGCTAGAAATAAAACAGCTAACGAAAGGCTTAGTGGGCTTTGCCTGATATCTGCACACAGACAATTTTTGAAAGAAAAAAAGGAAGAATTTGGGACAAATTCAACCAATTTGGTTGCCACTGAAAGTAGAAGAGTTCAGTTTTTGTTTAAATAAAGCTTGATTTAAATAGAAAAATATTAATAAATAAAGCTAATTGTTACAGACTGATAAATTTGGGATTTTTTGTTGCCCGCATCTTTTTTCTATTGCAGGAAATTGGGTGTGAAGGTCATAAAGCAAGCTTCTAAACTCATCAATTTTACTCTGATTTTTAAAAATTTTCTGGGGGAAATTTTCCATACCCCAAACACCCCGAAAGGACTGGCACCCCCTGAAAAATATCCTGGTGGCGCCCTTGTAGTAAAACAAAACACTTTCTCAGTATTTGAAAAACATTGAAATTTTTTAAAATATTGAAACCAATTATTGTTTCTAAAATAATTATGTTAGACCTAATTATGTTGACTTGACATAACTTGGAAAAGTGTATTGAACTCACTCATTGTGTGTAGCAACTCTTAGACACTGTTCTCTGCTGTAAATTCACTTCCCGGTGGTTCGGAACCCACCTAAAACTGTAGGTCCAGCTCATCAATCACAATCATCCAACTCATTACCCACGCTCAGGTCTAAGACCTATGTGGGTACATCCTCCAAAAAAAACATAATTAATTTTGTTACTTTTAACCAGAAAAGCTCACAGTGACAGAAAGCCAGTTGTCACACGATTCAGATTTAAAACTCTGGATCAATCATTATTGCCAACAATATAATGTAAACAACTGAACGAATCTGATTTGTCATGTTTGTAATTCAATGAGCCTATGGAATTCATCCACCTTCTATTCAATTCCAGGTTCAGATTGATTTGATTTTTTCAAAGATCGGTACTGATTGAATTTGACTGTATGCTGCTTGAGAAGACAATGCGTCGAAATAGATTGTTTGTTGTAGTTGAACGTTTTCGCAGAACGTGGAGGGTGGCAGTGCATTGTGGTTGCCGGTATTGGTTTTCGTAACGCGACAGATGGAGTAAAACGCGTTTGTCCAATTGAAGTTTTAATTTTGTTTCAATAATATTGAAGCACAGATCAGGAAAAGAGGGATGCTGGAGTGCACAGAGGCGTCGTTCCTCGTTCATCCGCTTAGCAGTGACGTCATGCCATGGGGGAGGGGGAGTATCTCGAATCTCGATTATCCTACACAATGGACTGCCTCTTGAGAAGCCTTATTCTCACCTCCCTGTTTAATTCAGAAAGAAAATGTCATTTTCGATACTGTATAAAATAAACTCGACCTCTCAATCCTCCCCACCTCAATTGCTTCCACCTCGACGCTGTTTGACTTGTGCGGTTTCTTTAATTATAGAAAGTAAACCGGGCCGCATTGTGCCCGCAAAAATAATCTTCGAGTGTTTCTTCTCTTATCCGGTTTACACTGAGATTGCTTTTTCGAGGGCTTCTTCTCGATATGCATAGAGATCTTGAGCTGTAATTACTTCTGTGCTTGCCAGTCAAACGACTGACTCTCCTCCGATTCCGTCCCGCTGTGTTTGCTACCTGCTACACAATTACGTGATCATATCAAACCTGATCTCCTGCCAGTTGAAAAACTACTGTGCAGGTTGCGTATTCAAATTACTCCGGATTCCTTCATCTGAATCGTGTACAAATTCAATTCAACTCGACTTATTGTATCTTTTCATCACGGAATTGGTTTGATCAGAACACGAATACGTAAAGCTGCATATTTAATAAATTAATTGATTCCTATCACAATTTTATTGGCAAAATACTGTACTTTGTTCTCCCCTTCGTCTTCCTTTCCCTTATCTCTTGAAGGGAAGTATCAGGATACCTATCAGGTATACTTTAGTAAGGATATCACGCATTGGTTCAGCTCACAGTAGATGAATGATTGAAAAATACCTGATCAATGTCGATAGAACATTGAAAATGGTGTAGGTGACAGTGATGAAAAAGGGGATTGGCTAAGAGAACTAATTGAGCAAAAGTATGAGACTTAATAATTCTAATGTTTTTGAATGCGAATGGTGAATGATAAATGATGGTGGGGGAGGCAAGAGAAAAAATAATTAGCAAATTAAACTTGACAATATTGCTCTGATGATGTTTTCTGAGAGTAGGCCTACTTGTTCACTTATAAAGTTTCATGCGTCACTCACACAGCTGATCTCAATACACATTGGATTACATCGGTATCGATCATAAACAACAATGGAACTGTTCAATAAATATAATTGTTGCTTCTATGACTTGATGTTATAAGCTCCATTATCACTTACCCGGTAGTTCGGAACCCACCTAAAATTTTAGGTCCAACATGTTCCTCACAACATGGCTAAAACGGCGAGGTGGAATTACCGTAAATCCCCACCAATAAAAGCCATATTTTATGATTATTTATTATTGATATAATCGATATTTTGCAGATTGTCGCGTAATTAAGAGTAGATTTGGAAAATAATAGTAACTTAGGAAAATAATTGAGAAATCGATCCCTTTTCTCTCATATTAACCACTTGTCTCATTTTCACTGTCTGAAGCATATTGAAAGACATATTTCTGGTTGGAACATCCTGTGAACCTTTATTCTTGTGATTTTTCTCTCATAGAATGTCCATTTGATATATGATGAGGCCATAACATGGTTGAGTGATGTTTTCCTATAAAAAAGTTATTATTGATTCAAGTTGAGTAATTTTAGGCTGATATGCTCACCAGTCCCGAGAAGATTGATCAATCGCAGAAGGTTATCTTGATTGTGTTAACATTTCCTGACAAAATTGGCTCCCTATGAAGGTCTCCTGAAGTTACCAATACATTGTAAAACTAATCAGATGTCCCTGGACAGGAACAGATAGGAAAGAAAAGAGATGCTTACAAGTACCAAGACTGTTGTCCCTTTCTCTGCCGGATGATTAGAATCACATCTCCCTCTTGCTGAATCTCCCTTGGCCCTTTCAACAACACAGCATCTCCGCTTGGCTGTTGCTGACCTCTTGATATACACAACAGCACACACCACTCCAGATGGAATCTTCCTCCTATAATCAACTTGTCCATTGTAGTACTTTTCTTTCTTGATACAAGAACCAATCTCGTTCTTATCAATTTCTCTTTTCACTCGAAAAGAATTCCTGACACAATATTATCGATACTACTGCACTAAGGTTGTCTCACAATTCTATTTGTTTGGAAATAGAGAAAATAGAGATCACAATAGAACGATTGGTTAACTTATGCTGTTACATGGAATGTTGTGAGACAACAACATTGATTATAATGATTTTATATAATATGATCACCTCTTTATTTCTGGCATTGTTGATTAAAAATAGTGGCCCTACTAAATGTACGAAGCTAGGAAAAATATTAGCTATGGCAAATATAATTTGCAACAATATTGTTTGTCTCACCAGAGTTTATTCAGTTGAAATGATTTTTAAATTAGCCTACTAAAGTAAAAGAGAAAGCTTCCACTTTTCTCTTTCTTGTGACTTCAAATTTAAATTTTGTTATATAATTTTGTCAATCGTTGTTAGTCAAAGATCCCCGTCTGAATAGCTTAAGTTATGCAATCGATAAAGTTAACTTATCAATAAATAGCTCATTGACCATTTACGTACATACTATTTGTGTATCTTCTCTTTTGACTTGCCTGATGTAATATTTGCAACTTGACGAATAACTGAGGTAGGATATGGGACAACATTATGTATGATGATGAATTGGAGTTTCAAATTTGTAAAAATAAAGTATAAATTTCATATCAACTATAAATGATAAAATACTATTTCATTTTTTAAACCATTTTTTGCATATAGATGTTATGATGAAACTGTATATGTCTAAATATTTTGACTATGGTTTGTCAAAAGGAACCTATTCGATTTATCGCATTCAAGTGCATTATTGAATTATTTACTTTTTGTTTTAATTTAACGACTTGCAGTCAGTTTTTTGTCTTTAAATTAACGCAGATCGTTATGGAACAAGAAATCCAAGAATTGAATTATTTATGCATAGTACTAGATGCTATCAATTGAAAGTATTAAATATAATTTTAATTTAACTTGTGGACAGTTGGTTTTTATAGGTCTTCAATCTATGTATTTTAATACATATCTCTCTGCGTCAATGAAAGGTAACTTATACACACTCTCGTAACATAATATCGCTCGCCAATAAACAAGGCATCTATAATATTAAATATTAATTCTTATTGCATAAGAAGTTATATTCGTTGATTTCTTTATAGTGGCCAATAATATATAAGTGAACCACTAATCTATTGTACATATAGTCATAGAATAGTGGATGTGGATAGTATAGTTCACATTTGATCTATTACATATTCTAAAAATTTTAAGGTTTCTGTAAGGATATTTTAATAAGTCTGTCATGAAAGCTACTTTTTATTCAAAAAACTACCATGTTATTCGTACTGGGTATAATTCACACCTCATATCTCATATTTTTTATCGACTGTGTAACAATTATTTATTTTTTCCAAGATGAGGGTAGCTTTTATAATTAATTTGCAATTGATCCCGTGTTAAGAAAATTATCACTAATCACGGTACTATCATGTGAATTCCACATATAGCAAATTCCCCCAACCCATTTGCAGTTTATTCTTTTATCATAATAAATTTCTCTGGATTAGGTATTCTTGAAAAGAGAAAGAGGGCTTTATCCTAATGGCTCAATATTTCTTTGCACAAGACGTATGGGAAGACATTGAAAAAAATGAAATCTTTTGTATCAAGAGCACAATCTGTTATCAACATTGAACTTTTATCTCAACTAAACCAAGAAACGGTGCAGACTTCTGTTCGTACTGTACATGTCTTTGTACAGATCACTTGAGCCACATAATATTGGTGGTGTGAGAAACCCCCTGCTATTATGGATGTGAGAAAGCAAATGAGAATATAATAGGCTCCTTTCATCACAAAACTATGGGGCATTGTTGGATAAATGGGAGCATTGTGTGCCAGTGTATGTGAGAGATTAGCTCGCTCTAATGGAAAGATAAGTGGTTCAGTAAGGATATAAGGAGGAGGAGAGACCAAAAAGAATTGGAGAAGAAGGACCAAAATTCTGGATGTGCTTGATTGAGAACTCTCAATAAAAGCCACTCTATTCTATAACACAACGGCTGTCATCGTCTAGATTTCGAGTGCACTCTTTACGGCTTCTTGAAGATATTTCTTTCTCCCTTTATAGTTCTTTCTTCTCTCTCATATTCTCACCAAATCAGCCAGTTTATCATTCTCTCTCTCACATCCGGTTTCTGTTTATTTCCCCCGCAATATTTCAGAATTATTCTCTTTTCCCCTTACAATGAGGAAGATAAATGTTCTTATAAAACAATTTTTTTCAATCGATGTCAACAACTGCTGTGAAAGTGTGAATTGAGTTTCAAAAAAATGTCCATGTTTGTTATGTTCAGCCATTTCATCAATAATATCATTATAGAGTGATCATCAACCTACAAGTTAATTCAGCTTACTTTATTGAGGATATAAACTCCATCATTTCCAAGCTAGAAACCAGAGATATTACAAAAATTGTTTTACGATCATTATCTAATTATTACAGTGGCGGATTAATGAATTTTTATGGGAGGGGGCGACATACCCCAAAAATACCCGTTGGTCGGTGAGGGGGGGGGTATGAAATAAAATTTTTGGAAATTTAGTAGCCTTTAACCGCATTTTACACCATTCTAGCACTTAAAATGTAGTAGAAATATAATTTTTTCGTGTTTAAGAACAATCAAATTTCCCCTAGCTAGAGTAGTTTATTTCTGTATATTCATGTGGAATTAGGAATACAAATTTTTTATACAATACAATATGTCTTCAACAAAAATTGCTTTGCTAGCTTAATTTTTATCAAAATTTACAGAGAAATGAACAGAGTCTAAGCAATTTATTCGTGATCGTGATGATTTTTAGACCTATATATATATATTTAAATTAATCTCAACATTCTTTCATGTTTCATAATACCAGTACTACAATAAATATGTATTAGGTCAAAAACAAACAGAGATTTATATGCCCCTACCTATTCTATAAAAGATTAATCTCATTCAAACTAATTTCACTTGATATAAGATTTCCTTCATTCTCTGTCATTTATTAATTCGTCATTGAATTAAAATTATGTCAACAGTTAAAGATAAAGTAAAGGTAATATAGAAAATAAGGCAAAATAAGTATTACAACATTTGTTAATTCCCGGCCGGCGGAGGCGGAGTGGTAAGACAAGTTGGAGGTATTTCGTCTGTGGCGGGACAATTAAAATTTAACCGTGTGCATGTCACAAGTGTTACCCTTTTTAATTTTTTTAAATGTGCAAGCCCTCGGGGGGGGGGCGGTCGCCCCCTCCGCCCCCCCCTTTAATCCGCCCTTGAATTATTAGTCTGATTTTTCGATAATTATAGTGTACTGTGCTCCCACATAAAAATGCGGATAAGCTCCTTGAGCTATTTGTATTGAGAGTATATTGTTTGTCATTTTGTTATTTGCTATGAGTTTGTTGGTATTTCATGTTTCTTCATGACTGAAAATAAATTATTTATTCAGTGACAAGTGACCAGAAGTTAATAGACTTTAGTTTGAGCTTGACTGCAATTTGATAACAGAACGTACAAAAAACTTAGCAATTCAACTTGAAAACAAAAAACTCTATAAAGCTCTTGAAACAAATAACTTTTTAACTAAATTTTATTCTTGTCAACCTCTTGTTCCAACAATTAGAATTTATCACCTTTGTTACACGTAGAATTAGAATTTATCACCCTAAAATAGTTTTACACGTAAAATAATAATTATAAAAACTGATGATGTTGGCGTTTGATATGGTTACATTTGCAAACTCAACTTCTTTTTTTGTATAAATTATGAGTTTACTATTAGTTCCTATTGAGTCAATAATATAATAATAATAATAATAATAATAATAATAATAATAATAATAATAATAATAATAATAATATAATATAATAATAGTAATATAATAATTCACTTTTCTGTTTATCTGGATGGTTATGAAATGATTCCCTTTCTGCCAAATCAATGTGTGCTTGGTTTATTGTGATTTCTATGTAGGAGCTTATTGCAGGTGTTGGTGATGAAGTGATATTGAGGCCGAAATGAATAAAAAATACGCGCTGCACTTTCTTTTTATGCGAAACAGAATAATTGATATCTCAATAATATCCTACAGCTCTATACTTATTGAAACAACAATGAATATTGTTGCTATAGGAATATACTGTAGCCTATAGTTGTTGTTATAGGAATGATAAATCTGCTTCATATTTCTGTTATGCACAACAGAAGTGATACCGTAATGATATTTGACAGCCCTGAATCAACAATATTTTTGAACATTCTTTGGAATTGCGGTACTGTATTTTCGACTGTTCTGTACACTACATTTTGCCGTATTTGTAAGCATTCATGAGCTTCAGGCATTGGTATTTCGAGTGCAAACAATAGATTCAGCTTCAACTGAAATCTATCTTTAGTGAATGTTTGAATCGTAGGGATGAGTGGAAATAAAACACTTGTCGAATATTTTGATCCTAAACCGCACAATTTTACTTTGGGGGAGAACAGGAACAGGAAACACGTGAAAGAGCTATTGGATTTTTTAAACGTTCATACTCTGTTGGCAAGTATTTGCATGGTAAAGCGCGATACTGCATTTCAAAAAAAAAGGGAACCACAATATGCTTTACGGTCTATTGTGCAGAAACCCAGCGTTATTCTAGTAGTCAGTGCGGCGCACAAGTGGTCTGCGTGAAGGGAATTTATTAAAGTCTTCCAACACGAAAAAATAAAATTGGAGTTTAATCTATGTAATGGAAGGGGAAAGGGTTTCCACTGTGAAACTTTTATTTGTGCTTGGCTTCAGATTTGCATTTTATCAGAGAGGGAAAGGTAAGCAAACAATAACGACAAACCTGTTTACTGTTCAACGCATCCGATACAGAGAGTATAGAAGAAGAACTTTACTTCTATTCTCTCTGATTCGATATCCATCCGCTTAAACTTAAACCTCATGAACAACTTATACTGGGCAATCCCAAATTTGAAACATTCAAATTCCCCAGATGAGAAGAGTAAAAATACACTTTGTTGGTGAATTATCTTGTGGCTCTTTAGAATAGTCACTTACTTTTAAAATGTTAAGCATCATAGGAGAATATCTTGGATTTAGATAAATGCCGTGTCGTCAACTATTATTCTAGGATGGGCCAGAAATAATAACATATTTTCATAAATTCTAATATTCAATCTTAAAAGTACAGTATTTCAAAGAAAAGCCTTTGAAAGGCATTGAAAAAATCGGACTTCAAAACACAAACAAATTTACAAACAAATAAAATACATTATTGATTCCTATAGATAATCATGTTTTTGATTCAGGTAGAAGGGTTTTGAAATTCAATTGCCCTTGAGAGTTGCATGGAATTTCGTGGCTCCATTCAAAACAAATAGTCATACTGATGGGATTCTGCATCTATTACTGTGTCTATTGCAGTCGTATTGTAGCGTTTTAGTGGCAGGCTTACATAGCAATTGTTGGCTTGCAATGTAAATCACGATTGTAGGTAACGGCTGCCAGCAAAAGCAGTAGCGACACAATGAGACTCGTCAATATGAGGAGATAAAGTGTGAGCAACGTTCACTTCGACCAGGGTTCGGGGGTTTGGAGACGTGTGCACTGCACAGTGTGCACCTGCCTCACGCCAAAGCCCCTTACGGCTGACCAATACCATTAGCTAGCGACATAAACCACTTAATTGCCAACACTTACGCAGATTGGCTTTGTAGGGCTGTCGGCTCTGGCTTGGCGCCTCAGCTGATTTTACAGCGCGGACGTTTGTCTCCCCGCTACAAGAACACACCACTCAGTCGGATAGCCTAGTCGCGTACTATGCAAATAATCATCCCCCGGCCACACTCCTTTCCGCCCTGTTGCCAGCAATTCAGACACACTCATCCCCTTGCATTGCAATAGTCTCCTTTTCATCTGACATTACGGCTTCGATTAGATGCAGTCTCACGCGCTCTAGCTCCTCATCCACTCACACAGACACTCACAATGCTCTCTCATCATTTCAATGTCTACAAAATAAAATTTACGTTCTGCTTATACTGGTCGAGAGAGGTCTCTATATTTAAATAGCATAACAATGTGTATTCCAACATTAGCAGTGTTCTTTTTTTAAATATCATTGCTGCTTGAACTTAATTTGATAGTACAATCAAACGTGTTCAAATACAACACATTAATTTTTTTTCACGAAAATTTCCCTCTACTCTCTCCAAAATTTGTTTGTTGATTCCAGCGATCCTCCGACGAATTTCATTTTTCAATGCATCTAGCTTCCAAGGTTTTAGTTCATAGACATGTGCTTTTAAATATCCCCGTAATGAAATTCGTCAAAAGATCTCCGGAATCAACAGACAAAATTTCAATTTCAATTTATTCATAAACACACAATTGATAGTGATAGATACAAACCTACTTGCATCCATATTTCAAGTACCTATATAATCTTTTTCCGTAGTCTTGAAGATTTCTCAGCTCAATGACATCGAGTTTTATTTATTGAAATAATTTATTTAAAATTATCACATTTTGGAAGCGATTGCTACAAAATTTATCTATGAAGTATTTGATTAGAAAATTAACTTCATTTGGATTCATGAGATTTTAAAAATAGAACGTTCATCTTTTACGTTCTTCTTAGAGAACAAATAACCAATCTCAACAATGAATTTTTTGCTCCCTCTATTGTTAAATTTGATATTTGCTCTATTATGCATCGGTCAGAGGAATAACGTACATTAATTTATAATAATTATCATGTAATGGAATTCTTTCAATCAATTGATAATTTCGTGCCAATATTATCAATGGAAGTGATGTTTATAAATATATTTACAAAGGATGATGTCGCGTTAGAAAAATAATGATATATCAAAGCACTATTTCAAACCTCTGCTCATTGGAAGTTACTGTATGCCTTCCAAGTCTTGCAGGCTTCCACTTCCAAAGTGCTTTATAAATGATTAAACTTTATCAGGAAATATTTATCGTGTATCTAGTCATAGAGGGAAGTTACAATTCCAAAGATTTATTGTTCAGAATGGGAAACGTTTCAGATTTATTGCCAAAATGCTTTTTGGCGTATGAGAATGAGTGAGATAGGATTAACAAAGGGCCATTTAGAGAAGAGATCTGGCAGAATGATTTTTTTATAACGGCTCCGTCGTCTGGTAAATGTGCGCCGAACGATAACGGCATTAGGCTTACAATGGTGTGACATTCATAGGCCATTTGGCCGTGTACAAATGGAGCCTGTTTTGTCGCGGTGCACACACCGTGAAGCGGCCAAGCAAACGCATCACCGCCAACCGCCGTCACCACCAGCAGCCAACTCATATGCGCCAACTTGCCACTGCTAAGCTGTTCCAGAAGCATCTTTCGAAAACTGAAGATACTGAGAGAAATCATAGAGGGGACATGCATGCAAAGAGTCATAAAGGGGTCTGGCACAACAACCAAGATTAATACATTGGATTATTATCAATTGAATGTTGAAGTACACAATTTTTAAGGATTACAGAAATATTTCTTCAATGGAAACGATGCTTTCGATAAAAAAATAGCCTTTCTTCCTTTAACTCTCTCACATTTTTCACAATTTTCTCTCATGTGTATTTTTTTCCTTGACTTTGCTTTTTCTTGTCTCATGTATATATATGTATATATCTATGTAAGTTAGTACTGTATGGGAGGGTTAAGTGTAAGAGAGGGCCGACTGCGCCCTAACTTCGCCCTCCCAGGTAAATAAAAAGGCAATCAATTTCTCCATATCCATTCTTTTATCATCCATTAGATTCATAGAGATAGAGAACCATTAGATGTATTCAACAATTTTTTTTTTCAAATTGTCTGGCAACGTAACAAGATCCTGTACATTGTATTTAATCAAAAATGTTGACAAACGTAATTTTATCACAATAACAGATATATTGCTTCCATAAGAAAAATGTTTCCAATAACAACGAATTTTTCACCTTACGATTGATTATGTAAGACAATACAATCGGTTTCATTTCACTGATTTGCCTTCTATTATATTCACCAGAGACTTTTGACGAATTTTATCTCGTTTACTGCAGGCAGTGAAATAAATAGCTCAAGTGACGTGCTGAATTGATGATTATAGTTGTGATTTGTGTTAGAAAGCAGCATTTCAGTTGTTATTACGAGTAGAATAATTCCAACCTAGTTCTGAGTGTCTGAGCACAATACCAGAAATATTGTTTCACTAGTATCTCTTTATTCTCCATTCATCTCAAAATACATTTATTGTCAGAAAAATATATATTTCACTGTCGATGCTCTCTTTCTTAATCAGGCTCAGAGCTTAATTTCAAGCTTTTCCTGGATATTAAAGGCTTATTTTAAAGTTTTTCCTGAATGCTATTATAGGCGTAAGAAGAAGATTTTCCAGGATCTTATTAGAGAACAATGATAGAAAACTTCATATTCACTTGGAATAAATTATTTTAATGAAGAGAACTTTAAAATAATTTTACTCAATATTATTATTTTTTGACTTGTGTTTTAATGTAACCTAACTTCATTTGTTATTATTGTGAGACGGTGACAGTGATTATTTTGATTATATTGTATTTTCATATTTATTGTATTGACGTTTACGAAACATTCAATGTGATGCACATGCGAAAAATAAAGTTCTTATTATTAAACTCTTGGTTGATATTGATGATTCATTTTTGCACTATTATCTTTATTCTGGAGCTATTTCTCCAGTTACAACCATTGTCCTGCATATGAATTGGAGTTTCAAAGTGTTTTTCAGATGAGAAATTAAATACGGTACTTGAAACTTAGAGGATAGTATCACAAGCACGGTGAGACAGAAATTAATCAACATCAAAGCAGGATAATGTTCACTGTGTGATTGCTTGAAGATTAGTAGACATTGATGCAGACACATCATTCTAGTAGCTGCTATTCTCAAGGAGAAATGTGGCTTACAATTCTAGAAAGTCACAGAAAGAAAGGGGGAAATGGATGCAAACGTGAAGGTTTTTGAGGCTCTTTGAGCGAATATTGTCTGCGACAATGGGATCTGTTGTGTGCCAGCAGCATAATAGCTCAGCCGCATTCGGCAGCGCCTTTCAATATTGTGTCGGCGTTAAGAGTGAGAGGGGGTGGTTGCGATGTGGGGGGGGGGGGGGACTTGAAGAGATCGCGCGGGAGAGAAAAAACTTTTACATCCAGCACCACTTCGGGTGGCGGAGATGTCGGAAGGCACAATGTCAACCACGGGCTCATATATTGAAAAGCGTAAAAAGAGGGAAGAAGAAAAATGCTGTTTAAAATTTGGTGTGCATTTGACAGATATTAAGGGTGGAGTGTGGTGCGGGGGGGGGGGAAGAAAGTAGAAAGGCGGATGAGGAAAAAGGCACTCTTCTGATAATGACAATTGAAGCGCACGCCTCTGAAATAATGCCAGGCGGCGCCTTGTTTTGCCGCCTCCAAAGCTAGGCTACTGCCGCCTCTGACCACCTCCGCGGTGACTGGCGGAAATTGACCCGCCACAGCTTCGCACATCTCGGCCTTCAATCATCTGTCTCCACGTTGCAACCCCCTCGCCACTCACTCAACCGCCACCAACACCCCTTCCAAATCATCCCTTTCCAATCGCCCGTCTTCGCCGTACAACTCCCTCGTCGTGCATTCATTATTATTTCGCTTTCAAAAGTAATTGGATTTACGAAAACGAACAGCGCCGAATAGAAATAATGTCATTTTCGCTGACACTTCTTGAATCGATTCGAGCGTTTTGCTGAATAGAGCTTGCTTTCTTTTCCGTCGACGAAAAATATACGTACTCTTGAATAGAGGCTTCTACTCTGACTGTCAATGCATCACGCAATACGCTTTCAAAAGATTTAACTCTTTCTCGTCAAGTTTGCAAAGAGCCGTATGTTGTTTCTTCTGTACGAACCAAATAGTAATTAATGCCTGATTTCATTTCTTATCTATGTTTGTTTCGAATCATAAAAGTGGTTTACTTCCGGGTGCCTTCTTCTTCCGTAACGAAAAAAAATGTTTTCGATGCTCGTGCTTGGTTGTAGCCCACTGAGTCATCAACATGTGAAATTCATTCTAATTGAATTTTGATCAATGAATCTGAAGAAACGGACAAATTTTAATCACAAATATACTTTTAGATGTTGCATTCTTTTTTCATCGCTTTCATTTTAAAACATTAGATATGAAAACGAACAGTGAATGTGGAAAGATCAGAAGAATTCGTCAGGAATGAGAACATGTGCTTCCATGACTGGAAGCTTGGAAGCTGGTTATATTTATAAAAAAGTAATATTTCACCCTTCAACCATTATCTCAGTTTGGCAATCATTATCTTTTTTATCACATTATCTCAGTTTGATAATCCATCAAAATATTCTCATAAAAAATTTCTCATTCACTTATTCTTCCTATTCCTGAATTTTTTTTTAATTTTGGCTGCTATTGTAAATAATGCGAGAAAAGAACTCTCGTAGAACGGAATTAACATGTATGGAGTTAAGTGATAGAGCAAATTAACTCAATTGCTTCATTTTCTTCTTTGTCGCCAATTTTCTCCTTATTAATAAGTAATAAATAATAAGTAATAGATATTATTGTTAATATTTGATACTCATGGATAATTAATAAAGTAATAAATTTATGATTTGAAACGTGTGTAGATAGCACCAATGTAAAAACAATATAAATGCAATGTTTTCTACTCATTGTCGATCACTAACTAATAATAAATGTGCCAGAGTAATTTTAATGTTTCATCAATAATAATTATTAATTGTTTTAACTAATGAGCCCAATGGGCTGGAGAACTCGTTTGCAAACAACTAATTTTGGAAAGGGAAACTCATTTTCTAGCTTATCCTAGGGGAAGGTGGTAACCAAAAAGGGACCCCGCCAAACTCGCACGCCGCCAAACTCGCACGCCGTCAAGCTGGGCTGGTTTTCCAGCCCACGGTGACGTTGCATGCACCGCCAACCTGGCACACTTTGGAATGCAGCCCACTGTGACGGCGTGCAGGTTTGGCGCCGGGTGACAAAATCAAAAGAGTGCGAGTTTGTCGTTTGCATGCACCGCCAACCTGGCACACTTAGGAATTCAGCCCATGGTGACGGTGTGCGACTTTGACGTTAGCCCAGCTTGTCGTCAGCCCACCTTGACGGTGTGCGAGTTTGACATCGTCCCACTAAAAACGGCTGTTTTGAAGATACTGATTTAGATAAAACTAGCAGCTACCCGTCCTTCGTACGGATTATGTTTAGAAATAAGACTAAATAAATATGTTTCGGCTTTTTTGATAGCAACGATCATGAAGTTGTTAGCAGCTTAGTAAACAACTTTGAATGTAGACAATTCAGTGACAGTTATCAGAGAGAATATTTGAGAACAGCTGATTGATATATCATGATAAATTACGTGATTTGTTCTTATGTGGTAATAATAGTGCTACCTGGCGAATTCCCAAGAGCCTAGCACAAACCGCACCTTCCTAAAATGTTAATTTCTGTTTTGATAAATTTAAATTAGAAAATTTTGTTTTTTTTTCAACAAAGAAATAATTGATGAAACATAAGATGAGCTTTGATTCACCAGTCATATGTTTCCTAAAAGACTGCAATGCTCCGACTACACAAGTCTGTAGACAGCGTAAATAACGCCGCGAAGGGCCCACCATTTATATTTGAGAACAGCTGATTGATATATCATGATAAATTACGTGATTTGTTCTTATTCTTATGTGGTGATAAAACTTGGAAGAAATGTACCCAAAATCGCACAATACTTGGTTTTTAAACGTTTATTATTCTGTTAAAAAAAAAGTTAATTTAGTTTTTTATAGTTAAAGACATTGTCAAAAAGGTTTTCAATACTGATAAATAACTTAAATCCCGATCGATGCTCTCGTTTTTCAGGAGAAGGCCGCGTAAAATGTATCCAAAATCGCAAAACACTTGGTTTTTAAACGTTTATTACTCTGTTAAAAAAAAAGTTAATTTAGTTTTTTATAGCTAAAGACATTGTCAATAAACTGTTCAATACTGTTCAATAACTAAAATCCCGATCGATGATCTCGTTTTTGAGGAGAAGGCCGCGAAAAATGCCTTTGGGGCCGTGACAGACAGACAGACAGACAGACAGACAGACAGACAGACAGACAGACAGACAGACAGACAGACAGACAGACAGACAGAAAGTGAGATAAGAATATTTTCGGCTTATTTAATGTATAAAACGTAAAAATAACCAAAAAATATACAATTCTGATAAATGTACAGACAAAACTCTAATTTTATATATATATAGATTCACAAGACATCTATCCCTTGAAGTTCAAGTTTATCGTTGCTCTGATACACAGATATACTTTCCACAAAAAAATTGCTACTCATTATACCTACATATCAGGGCAATTAATTTAGTATATCTATAAAAAACCTGAAATAATAATTATTTTGTATGTCCATAAATACGAAATTAAGACACTACAAAACCGCTATACTCCCCCAAGTCCTGTATGCTCCCTGTATAATCCCCGAAGTCCTTTCACTTAGGCAAGTGAAACCCTATTTGGTCCTATGGCGAAAAAGATCAAATCGAGAAAGTAGAGAGACGCATAGTAAGAAATTGTATTGGAAAATGGTCCCTTGATGACGGTAGTTTCTATAATGTTCAAAATAAGCAAATATATAAAAAATAGAGCCGTTAACCAGCATTGTCAGAAAAAAAGGATATTCTTCCTGGGTCATATACACTTATACAGGGAGTTTCGGAACTCTCTACCAATACTTCTAGGCAGTGTTTCTGGACCACTAACAAAAGTAAATATCGTAATAGAAATTTTCTAAAATCCCCAGTTACTCACACAGCCGCCATTTTGTTTTTTTCACTCTTTTTTTTTATTCGAACACCTCTGAATGCATAATTTTGCAAACAGCTTTATAACAATCAAAACAATCTTAAAAAAATCAAACAAAATTTTCCGACATCAAAAAACAAAATGGCGGCCATTTAAAATCTTTGAACAGGATTAAATTAATAATGGCTGATGATATCAAAATTTGACTGAAATAACTTTGTTTAGATATTTTTATTGAAAATCCAACGATACCTCATTTTCTAAGATTGGCCAACAATTAACAGAGATATGCTACTTTTTAGGGTGTGCGGTGGTTGGAAGCGAAAAAATGCAACCCGTTCTCAACCACCGCACACCCTAAGAAGTAGCATATCTCTGTTAATTGTTGACCAATCTTAGAAAATGAGGTATCGTTGGATTTTCAATAAAAATATCTAAACAAAGTTATTTCAGTCAAATTTTGATATCATCAGCCATTATTAATTTAATCCTGTTCAAACATTTTCATTAGGTCAATTTCATTGGCAAACGAACTTAATCTGTATAAAGGTTCCAAGAATGTGTGTTTAAAATTTGAAGTTGATTGGTCAAAGCGTTCTAAAGTTATCGTCGAACATACAAAAAAACCCACAAAAAAATTGCAGAAAAAGCCTCGAGTCACGAGTCAAAACTAGGAACTCGCTACGCTCATTCAATTAGTTGAACCACAAGAATTATATGAATATTTCAATTAATTAATAAAATATAATTTTTGTGGTAAGTGTAGTGGAAACTTATTGAACTCTGCTGAATAGCTTTCCGTATCTTTGGGACCAGTGGCGTACCGTAATGGAGCGAGTGGAGCAGTCGCTCCAGGGCGCAAGGCCCTGAGGAGCTTCTTGAGAGAAAATTGCCTTTTACTTACAAAAAATGTATTACTATAATGAAGGCCAAACGGGTAAAATGCAGCACAATTTTAAAAAACCGTATGTTTACATCGCTGCGCATTATTAAAAGGAAAAACTGCGTTTGGATGGGTGACCGTGCTTCAATGACTTGATGTTACAAGCTTTATTATCACTTACCCGGTGGTTCGGAACCCACCTAAAAGAGTAGGTCCACCATGTTCCCCGTAACATGGCTCAAACGGCGAGGTGGAACTACCCGTAAGGGTCTCCCCACCATTAAAAGCCATACGCTTATTATTATTATTATTAAAAGGAACATTCATGTCAAATTTAAAAAAATCGGTTCACGCATTTAGCCGTAAATGCGTTGCAAACAGACAGAATGCAAAACGGTCGAGTAAAAAGTAGCAAATAGTCGAAAGTAGCAAAGCCAAAACAATTTGAATTGGGTGACAAAATGTATAACAATTTCAAGAAATTGAATGAAGACTTTGAATTTATTCTGGAAAATTAAATCCACAAGAAGTTCAATGGTTTTTATATTATTAATAACAGGACTGAAATACTTAACTTTTGAATCCTATTTCCAAGATAAAAGAAAATTTTTATAGGGGCGCAGTTTTTTTTTGGGGGGGGGGGCATCGAAAGACACTTTGCAGCTTGGCATGGCTACATTATGTTTATGAGCACTGTCCCAAAGATTAACGTAAAGCAGAGTTCAATTAGTTTCCACTGCACTTACCACAAAATTATATTTTATATATCCCGTAAGATGTGTCAGGTAAATTGAGAAGAGACCCTCAGTATGAAAAGAATAGAAAATAATAAAATAGCTGTAGCTGACAACAATTTTTGTATATTGCGAAAGCGGTTGTAGCAGTTATCTACTATTTATGAACATAGACTACAACTATTCTAATTATTACTGGCACCAGCACAATATAAGTCTTAATAATAATAATAATAATCTGGAGGGGTAACGGTTGAACGATTGAAGAGGGTCTTCTCTCATACAGGAGATTTAGGGATTTTAAAAGACAATCAATGAGAATTTTCTGATTACGCTCTTATCCGCTCGAATAGAATTTGCCTTGTGGTTCTCATTGTTTCAAGTCTCTTCCAGCGTTGTTTTTTGCAGCTCTCCATCACCTTCACAATCAATACTCTCCGGCATCAAATCGGTTTCTCTGAATGCACCGCAAGTAGTTGGGCGTTCATTGTTGTCTTTGTGGGAAATCGTGTTACAGGTACTAGAGTCACAAGAGCGGTCTTTGTCTGATTTTTCGCGCTCTTTCGAAATCCTTTTATTGCTGATAGTACTGATCTGAAGCACCAGAAGAGTTAAGTGCTCCCCTTCCATTATTTCCCGTGCAGAGACCACTAGAAGACTTCCTGGCTTCTAGTGTTGGTCCTATCCCACGGTTGGAGGTCCACTCTAGTTGGGGTGACAGGGCTACTCAATGAACGTCGATGCTGAGCACACATCCACTAGTCACTAGTGAATAGTTTTGATGTGAAAGTGTTGGCTTCCTGGTGGGAAAACCAAAACAAAGCTTAACAAGCTTTTCATCTTACGCACTCTGATGCTCGATTTTTTGTTCTTATAAAATTGAACCAATAATAGCATATATTAACAGCATTTTATAGGCTAGAGACTTATTTATGATGTAAACAAAAGACCTATGAGATATCAATGAGATATCTATTGGTTTTATTTATCAATCGAAGATTAAAATATATAATAACTCATTTATAGAGATAACACTACTACCAAATATCTCCAAGTATTTCTTCATTTTAAAAAAGATGATTTTTCAAAAATCACATTTATGCAAAATTAAAAAAAAAATAAGCACGGGAAAGCACAATAAAATGGGTTTTAAATTGTTAACCTGTTCATTGGAATTTAGTTTACGAATCGCTTAATCTTCATATTGAATTATAAAGCTCTTGAAGTAGCCTATAAGTCCATAAGTATTATATCTCAATCAAAGCTGATTTCCAAAGGATTTTTGTCACAAGTGGGAGTTACTAAATGTTATTAGAAACATTCTTCCCTATTCACCCTGGGAGTTACAGCTCCTGATGACTAATGCACTTTCAAAAACTTCATCGTGCAGGTTGAAACGGGTCATTAACAGTTTAATGGAATCAAGGTGTTGCGAAAACACGATTTTCAATTGTCTTGATTGAACATATCACCAAACAATCTTTTAATCGCATGAAATAAGTTTTATGAAAAGAGAACCTCCAATAGCTACTGCTAATTTTTGATTAATTGGAAGAAATTATTCTCTAGTTTCCTTGATTTGAAATGTGTCACCCCTCCTAGACTCCTAATAATCATAATAATCATAATTCAATAATCATAATAATAATTCAATGTATAAACGTGAATTTTCACACTGCCTATAACAACTAGCAATCATAATTGAAAATTGAGAAACTCAACGTTTCTCATTTAACTAGAACATAAGTTAATCTGAAGTAATCTAGCCAATCTAATCTCAACTAATCGACCCAGTTCGTGACAGATCAATAAATTCAAGATTGTGGAAAATAATGATAGTATTGCTGAAAGTGATGACATCAGTTTTTCTAACAAATAACATGTTTTTTCTTACATTCCTTACTGATACTTTGTACACAAGGGAGGCAATGGTTTTTAACCACCGTCAGCCAATTATCAATAATTTACTGTATATATCTCTTTATATATATATTTATATATAAATATATCATTGTTCATTTGTATATTTAATAATAATTATGTTGTAATGGAATTTTCGTTAAGGGAGTAAATAATGGGAGGTCTATCTTATGCCTTTATATATTTTTATCTATAATAATAAATAAAACATTCAATAAGAGCCATTTTTATAGGTATAGAAGGGAATGTATCAGACTATATCTTAAATAGATAAGACATTTAATAAGAATAATTTTGATAGGAATAAGAGGACATGAATCTGTTTAAAGCGAGTTATTCGCAACTGATTAAGATTCAGGCTGATAGTTGCGAAACTTCAAGCCCACCTAATGTTGGCTCCAGAAACCGAATTCCAGTTTTAAGAAGAGGTCGAATGGCTCTGGATTTGATTGGAGAGGTAGTCTGGCTGGGGCTGCGGCAGGTAGATCTACAGTAGAACGGAACTTGCGATGCTATCATCCGAGGCTGTCTTTGTACAACTGTTACGTACCGAGGGGCCACAACAGATAGGGCTGATTTGGCAGAACATAGCACCCAACCCCGTTCCACGCAAAATTGATAGTTATCATTTAATACCGGAAAAAAGAGTGAAGAGCCATCTGTTTTGTGAGGGCCGGGTGAATCAACATGACAATGAGCAGCACAATTGAATCACAACGCCGTAATAAAAGCGACCCGATCGCTTTTTATTTCGTGCGCGTCTCATTCAATTATCGAGCCCATTGTTGCGCTTTGCTCGCCTGCACCGGAATGCTGCACAACTATTGTCAATCGACAATCGATATAGGGTGACATCAATAGGTCAAGTAATGCTACACCCGAGCCAATCTGCAGGTCGCGATCTTCAGCCCAACCAAAATTCGCAACCCGCAAAATTCAACCGTTTCGATCATCTTATTCCGTTTGAAAAATACAGTTTTATTGTTTTCAAAGCACTTCTTATCCCTTCATAGATCTGGCTTCTTTGTTGAAGCAGGTTACCATAGCCAATGAAAGAAGTGCTCCAATAAACTTTCGTACCTTGACAGTTGAGGCACTGATTCGAATGACAAAAGTTGAGTAGCAAAACTAATCCAGTAGTTTCTTTAGTTCATTCGAACTGTATTAAAATGTGATCGGTTAGGCCTACAAAGGCAAAATAAAATTTCGTTGAACAGCCTTCTCCTGGTACAGAGATAGATGATGTGGGATTGATGCTTACTTAGGATAATAAGAAGCCGAAAGTAATGTAGTAAAGTTATAAGAGCTATAACATTCGATAGTTTTTTTTTTCAATTTGTAGCTCAAATTTCCTTTTTTCATCCTAGACTTTCCAATTCCTAGAATTTTTGTATCATTCAAATTCTTTTTGTATCTCTTTCTTATATTGACGAATTCGTTTGCGCTCTATTCAGAATTCGGGCCCAAAATTTCTATTTCGGTCAATATCTCAAGAACGGTTGAGTTTTTTTGAAAAATTTTATTTTTGCAAAAATGATAGCTTTTCAAACTGATTTATTTACATATAACATTTATGCTGTCAAACGTACATTATAGCCGAATTGGCAATATTCGTCAAAATCAGCACTTTTAAAAGAAGGTTGAAGTAATATTTTTGATCTCAATAGATTGTGAACGATAGATAGTATGATTCAAAATGCCTCTAGGGATGATTTAAATTTCTACAATTTTAACATCAAATTTATCTTTCTATCTTGAGAAGTTTTTAAAGAAGAACTGTACAAAAGTTGTTGTGCATACAAAAAAATATTGGCCCTCCAATATTAGTTCCTTATCAACGCGGCTATACTGGATGTACATCAGAGAGAAAATCTCAATATGTAAATAATTAGCTTTAAAAGAGCTACAAGTTTTGTGGGATAGAACTTTTCTAAAAGATATTGACTGAAATGGAAAGTTTTGGCCTCATTTTGGATTATTGGACACGTTGCCACGGTGGGATTAAGAGTGATCTTTTGCCTATCATTTAAAAAATTTGGCCGTGTTGCAATCATGTTGAGGTTCATTATTAAAATGATTCCACTAATTTAGAACTCTTCAGTTTTCAAGTTCATAGAAAAATACAAAAAGCTCTAATTTCATTAGAGGCTAGAATCATCAGACCTAGAGACCTAAATCACAATATGTTCAATCTCGATTTTTTACAAACCTGTGTTCCGGAAAGATTAAATACCTCATTCGGATTTTTGCCATTCTCAAGTTTATAGCAAAATACAGAGACCTCCAACCAAACATTTTATAAGATTGAATTGGAAATGTTTCTAATAGCACTGTAGATATTCTCACTAGAATTCCATTTTAATCTGCTATAGAATCTTCTTACTAAAGCCTGTGTGTGTGAGTATGGGAGTGCTGTGCGGTTTTAATGGCATTTTTGATAATGAAAGAGTTTTCTTCGAAGCCGGTTAAGCAACAGCGCGAGGATACAAACGAAAAGATGCAATTAATTGTGCGAGAGATGCGCACATGTTTACTTGGGAGCGTGGGCTACGAGTGAGAGTGCGCGAGTACAAGAGAAACTCGACAACCATTTCTATGCAATTGTTCCCATACACGTCGGCAAAGTGTGAAGAAAAGCTCACTCGCTGGCGACAATTCCAGTCCCTGCAGACCTGAAAAGACGAGGCACAAAGCTACTACAACATTTTGTCCTCCAAAGGATTCCCTCTGTTTAATATATACACACGCACGCACGCGTGCACAGCTGTTGATAAATCTCTTGCCGCCTCTTTTTCAAGCTGTGAATCCTCGCTCGCCACCTCTTGGGGGCTTCTCGGGGGGCGGCACGGACGCCACCGCCGACGTTTTCGAAAGTAATTTCCGTAATGTTGGCATTTTGCTCATCACTGTAATGGCTGGCGAACAAAGGCAAACGGCTCGCGTGTAAACGCACTCCCATCCCCCAATTCCACCTACCACGATCGGCTCTCATTACAAAATATTCTCCGTGGGGACAAAGCGTGCGACCGCACTTAGACGTAGTGATCCGTCGTCTCGCCCGCCACGGCCTCAATTTGTTCATCGATTTCGGATGAAAAACTAAGCCTCATAATGCTTCACTGTTTACTTCTCTGCGTCCCTCCCAACAAACATAATTTTCCTCTCAAACAGCCTCTCTTTCTGATCTCCATTTCAACCGACAATTATTATCACCGACACGTTTATCTATCGTCCGTCACAGCTTTTTCCCCAATTTGTCCTATTAAGCAACTCCATTGATCTTACACTTAGAGCCAGCCGGTCATTGCATTTAACTCAATTCCAGAATTCCAGACGAGACTTTGAAGTTGGTATACAACGATTAAGCATTTCGTTCAAGAATAGAAACCTATACAAATTCGATTGAACGTAGTAGATTTTACAGCTTAGTAGAAAAACTTTCATTCAACCATCAATTAGCTGCTAAAGAGAAGATAATAAATTGACAATTTGTCGTGGGCGAATAATGTATTTCTCAAAAATAAAGTTACTTTTGTCTCTTGAAGTCAGCCAACTGCATTGTTGACTGCGACAGTGACAGAACTCAAATATCTTGTGCAGTAGGGGGAATAAATGTTATTGAAACTCATGATAATATTGTAGTCTAGTCATTTATGTAACCTGTCCGTTTTCGCGAGAATATTTGAAAAAGAAATAATATAATATTTTATTGACGAACTTTGATACTAAACGCTCTTTCAATGCATTTCTATATCACGGTATGAGAGCTGTTAAGCATGCATAATTATTGGTGCATTGCAGCTATTCTTGGTTTTCTATTATTGTTCCCGATTTGTTCCTAATGCATAAGGATCTGCAGCTTTTACCGTTAACCCCAAGTGGAATGGATTAAAAAATAATGTATTTCCTAAGACGTGTGTGTTAATTCAATGTGTTATAGTTAGTACTCATAATTATCATTTTTTCGACTACAGTTTTTCACAAGACTTGAAAAAATGGGACTATTAAAATGATTTTTTCCACTGATGATAATACGCTTAGTATGGCTTTTATTGGTGGAGAGACCCTTACGGGTAGTTCCACCTCGCCGTTTGAGCCATGATATGGAGAACATGGTGGACCTACAATTTTAGGTGCGTTCTGAACTACCAGGTGGTGCCTTCCAGTGAATAGAAATAAGTATAACAATTTTTTTAAACGATAGATAGCTCTGGCCATTTAGAATATTGTAGAATATCGAAATTAATTATAGAGCGAGGCTGCAAGACGCAATTGACGCATTTCTCTCGTCTGCAAGACGCATTTCTCTCTTCCAGGCATAATAATTATTGTTCTAATTTGGTGACCGGAGCACCGGAGAAGTATTTTTTATTTTTTATTTTTATTTCATTTTTATTTCATTTTTATTTTATTTTACACACACATACAAGCAAATTTACAGAGATGTAAGTAAAAAATAATAACAACAACAATAACAATAATAATAATAATAATAAATATAAGAGGCTAATTCGGGAATTGTAGTGCAAAATTATTGATATTGATATTTCCTTTCAGTTTTCAGGTCATTAGACCTACATTAGATCTAGCGATTAGAAGATTAAATTCTGCTAGAAAAGCGACTTCCAGATCAATTAATTGGAGATAAAGCCTTTCAATTTTCATGTTTTTTACCCTCCTTGCACAAGATCAATTTGGGTGACCACAACCAAAGGAAAGGAACTACAATATGCAATAGAAGAATATAACTGTACATGATGTTGAAGATCCATCTTGTTTCCACTAATATGTATTATAAACTTAAAAAACACTTTTGAATGGAAATTGACTCACGTTATGGCGTGACGGCCGTTTCGCTCTGTTGTCTAGAGCATCATCAGACGACCCACAGTACACTCGTGTACTGTGGGTCGTCTGATGATGCTCTAGACAACAGAGCGAAACGGCCGTCACGCCATAACGTGAGTCAATTTCCATTCAAAAGTGTTTTTTAAGTTTATAATAACTGTACAATTCATACCACAGGAAAGCCGACCTACTGGCCAACTGACAACTTCAAGATTCCTGACTTGATAGATTTCTTCATCACTAGGAACATATCAACAAAGTTTTATTGAAGTAAAGGAAGAGCTAGACCTTAATTCAGACCATTCACCAATTATAATGAATTTTAGTAGTATTGTTAAAAAGAAGGAAATGAACCCAATTCTGTTTAGCAGGAATACAGACATTGAGGGGTTCAAACAGCGGCTTGAAAACAGAATAAATCTACATGCATCATTACAATCAATTGACGACTTGGAGAGCGAGGTAATCAAATTTGTTACTGATATTCAACAATCTGCCTGGGAAACTACACCTTTGCCAATGGAAAAAAATGAAGGAAAATGCTATCCTGAAGAAGTGATACAACTGATAGTAAGGAAAAGGAGGATTAGAAAAAGATGGCAGGTAAGTCGGGATCCTGGAGTAAAAACAGAGCTGAACAACATCACCCAAGAGCTGAGAAGGACCATAAAAGAACATAATCAAGAGGAATTGAATTCTTATCTCTGTGATTTGACAAATGATAGAAATACTGACTACTCAATATGGCGTGCAACAAGAAAATTGAAGAGACCTATTACTCAAATCTCACCTATCAGGAAAGTAGATGGTAGCTGGGCAAGAAGCAACAAAGACAAAGCTGACTTATTTGCTGACTATCTTGAGAACGTTTTCACACCTCATGATGAAATAACAATGGATGCAGATGCAGATTCTTATCTTCTAGAAACAGGTTTCATTCCTCCAACAAATGTAAGAGAAGTTGACAATGAAATTAAAAAGTTGAGCAAGAAAAAAACACTAGGATTTGACTTGATAACAGGAGAAGTTCTACAGCAGCTTCCAAGAAAAGCCATTGTGAAGTTTTGTCATCTCTGCAATGCAGCATTTCGTTTGAAATATGTACCAAGACTCTGGAAGGTTGCTGATGTGATCATGATACCTAAACCTGGAAAATCACCTCATGAACTATCATCATACAGGCCAATTTCATTGCTTCCTGTGATTTCAAAACTATTTGAAAAACTCGTACTCAAGAGATTGAAGCCAATTCTGGAAGAAGATGAGCTAATACCTACTCATCAGTTTGGGTTCAGAAATAAGCACAGTACAATAGATCAAGTGCATAGAATAACAAATGTCATAGAGAAGACCTTGGAAGAAAAGAAAGTTTGCTCATCAGTTTTCCTGGATGTGGCTCAAGCATTTGATAAAGTATGGCAAGAAGGCTTATGTCATAAAATGGATCACTTGTTACCACCAGAATACAGTCAATTACTGAAATCATATCTTGAAGATTGACATTTCCGGATCAAACAGGATGATGCATTCTCATGTCTTCGAAAAATTAAGGCTGGAGTACCACAAGGCTGTGTTTTAGGCCCAATTTTGTATTTTCTTTATACATCTGACATACCTTAGCCTGAAAATGTCACAGTAGCAACGTTTGCTGATGATACTGCAATTCTATCAGTAGTGAAACTGTTGAAGGTGCTACAGAGAAATTACAGGTAGCAGTGAACAGAGTCAACATCTGGAAAAAACAATGGCTTATCAAGTTGAATGAGGCAAAGTCAGTCCATGTCAACTTCACAAACAAAAGAGTGCAATATATCCCCTTAACACTCAATGGGAATATAGTTCCACACTCAAACACCGCAAAGTATCTGGGCATGACGCTGGATGTTAAGCTTAGATGGAAAGTGCATGTGAAGAAGAAGAGAGAAGAACTTGGTATCAAATATAAGAAAATATACTGGCTGCTTGGGAGGACATCACAATTGACAACCTACAATAAATTGCTCCTCTACAAGCAGATTCTAAAGCCATTGTGGACCTATGGAATACAACTATGGGGCTGCACTCGGCCATCCAATATAAACATCATCCAGCGATTCCAGAATAAGGTACTTAGGAATATTGCTGATGCTCCATGGTATGTCAGAAACACTGATCTTCACCGTGACCTAGGAGTGGAGACAATAGCTAGTGAAATCAAGAGATTTGCCAATAAACATGAAGATAGACTGCATCAACACCAGAACATAGAGGCAATCCAGCTGCTGAACGTCCATGGGATGATACGAAGGCTAAAGCGGAAGAAGCCACACGAATTAGTGTAGTGTGAAGTGCAAAAGCAGAGTTTTTTAATGTGCAAAAGTTAAAAGCAAAAGTGTGTATGAAAGTGTAAAAGTAGAAGTGTGTATGAAAGTGATTTAAAATATTCTTTAAATATTGTTTATTGTTAAAATAGAGGAGGTCAAGCCAATGGGTTAATCCTTTCCATAATAAATCATTAGCAATTTAGGTTAAATAAAATAGCTTATTAGTCTCAGACTAGGTGCTAGAATAACTTCGGCAAAAAAAAATTTTCATGTTTTTTGCCCTCCTTGCACAAGATCAATTTGGGTGGAATAATAAATAATATGGTAGATCATGTTATCATTCATAATCATTCTATGGTCGTATCCATTAAAAAAACTGGAACAAATCAGGACTAGGCAATAATATTATTTATTCATTAATGAACACGCCAGTTGATGTTCACGTTTGAAGAGTTTGAGATCCAAAATTTTCAAGTTACATTTCCCATAGAATTATTATTCTAATTTCCTCCTTTTTTTTCTATGAACCAATGCCAATTTCCCTGTATAATTCTAAGTACCATCACTATGCTATTTTAGTTTCTAGATAATCTGCTAGAAGCTAGATAGTGCTAGATGTAAATTCATTAGCTTTTTGCTCTTGCATCATTTGTATTTCTTTTAAATTTTATTTTTAGGTACTTGAAAGAGCTTCCAACTTTCATTTATACTTTTATTGCAATTTCTTGAACTATAATCATGATGAAGGAGTGAAGTTAGACGCATTCAGTCCTTCATTTTATTTAAACATTGGTCGTGAATTGTAAGAAGAAAACATATTATTATTTGAGAGAACGTTGAAACTGAAATACCACATCCAATGATTCTAAGATACACTGACCACCCAATTCACATTTTCGTTGCACAGCTAAAGTAAATGCGATTCAATACCAAATAGATCGTTCTTTGTAATTTAATACGTAATTCATTCGTTCATTGTAATTTAATACGAGACTAAAATTTCGTCTATCGTAGAAGTTATTGTTGAAATATTTTGAATATATTATGTCTAACAATATAATTATAGTTTTCGAATAATAGTCTTTGGATATTGTGACTCATGTTGAGGTTGAGACCTGCAGCGTTTATTGTGTGGCTGATCTGCGACAACCAAAAGTAAAACAAAAGATGCAAATATGATTTAAACTTCAACTTGTTCTTTGCATTTAGTCATTCAAACAGCGTTAGCATTCTTCCAATTCAGAGCACAGCTCTTGATGGAGGCCAGAAGTAATTTCAACCGAACTGCAGACAGCTTTTATTGCCGAGGCCGGTCGACTGGTTTAGTGAAATTTGATTCAATAAAGCAGCGACTGAAATAAAAGGGAATATTTAGAAGTGAGCCATATTTCATTGCTGACAATGCAGTAGAATTTCATCCGGTGAAAAGGAGTGATTATGAGTGAGAAGAAAGCGGGATGAGAATCATTGTCGTCTCCACCTTACATATGATTACTGCGATTATTGTTCCGAGAATCTCTTGCCTTCCTTCATTCGTCTGCTCCGCAGATATGAGTGTGGTGCGGTGCGGGGCGAAGAAGTACGGAGTGCGGAGTACTGGAGCAGTGCTAGCTGCTAGCAGAGAAGAGAATGTAGACGCCTCCCCTTTATGTGCAGCCTTTGCTTCCATTGTGCTTGGTTTTGTAAGGGACTTCATTGAGCTTGCGCTTCTCCTACCAAGAGCGATTCTCCTTTTCTTTCGTCGACAATGTTTTGCTCATGTCGGAACAATGCGCGCACCCCCCTCCGCCCTGTTGAAGCCGCGTCACTGCCGAAAGCATCTTCATTATTTGCATCGTCACTAGGATCGCTATAGAAGAAATTACTATACATTTTGTCTTAAAAGCGGCAGTCATCTGCAAAACCCAAATTACTCGTTATGAAATTCTCGTCTCTTCTCCAATCGCCCTCCTCCCCCGATCCTAAACAACAAACGCCGCTCCCCCACAACCCCAACTTCCAACAACCCATATCTCGAGTGTTAATTACCTCGCCTTCACTCTCACTATCGCTCCTCACCAGCTTCCGGTAATTGAGACTATTATCTGCTTCCACCTCTTCAATTCTCTTCTTCATTATGCTCTAAACTGCTTGCTCTCTGTCGTGACTATGTGTGTGCTGCGATGCGAATAAGAACGCGCCGAAAGCGAAAATGAGAGACAGTGAAAGAGCGCCAGAGAACTGAGAAGCCGATGATTGAAGAAGCAGTACATTCGTGTACAACGCTAGCTGTCTTCGAGAAGTTCATCCATTGTTTCACAGCTTTCCGACGACAATGTACAGGCGAACAAACAAAAACAGAATACCTGCCGAATATAGAAGAGATTTCGAGCAAAACGCGCCGCGCTGTTGATTGAACTTTGTCATAATGATGAAACTGGTTGAAGTGACAGCACAAACGCCGCTCCCCTTTCATACGCAGAAATCAGCAGCATTCGAACTTGATTTCCATGATCTTCAAGAATTGAAGATCATAGAGGACGCGCCACAAATTCGAAAATACGCATCTATGGTATTCATTCAGGCACATTTAGCTATCATTTCGAATAGAATAATGAAGGGAGCTTGTTGGATTCATAGTTGGAGCTTGTTGTTCAACAGTACGTCTATTATTGTTTAATAGCAATAGCATAGCATTATTGGATTTATACGATGTTGTCGTATAAATCAACGACCTATCGTACCTTGTTGAACGTATTGGTGACATTGCTGAAATTGTAATAATCAACAATGGACCATCATCAGAGTATTACTTTATCGATTATCATATGCAGAACAAATTCTATCTGCAATACAGATAAATAATAGTCAGTCTAGATTACAGATTACAATACAATAAGATTACAATTAGAAAACAATAATCAATCTTCAATACAATACATGATGATTCTAATCAAATCAAACAGCACTTCTGAATAGGCCCTTCGGGTGGTCCGATCCCACTAGGTGTCAAATCTGCAAAAAAGTAGAAATCAATCTGTCAAAACAAAACTATTCAATACATTCTGAATGAAATACTATTAAAAAAGAATTATCCACCTATTGATCTATTGTTATTTCATATTGGATGCAAGGGATGCCTAGTGAATGATTTATAAATAGCTAGAGTATAGATTCGACGACAGCGAAAAATCCAAGTAGGAAATGAGAATATCTACTAAGAATCAATCAAGAAGTAGTCACATAAAAGTCACTACGAGAAGTAGTAAATTATTGAATTGTTCAAAATAGAACAAACTGATCAGATACTTTTATCTTGTCAATGCCTAAAGTAGCTGATCAGTATCTATGAATACTCCCTAAACAGCGATTTCTTTTCGATAGCTGTGCATAATCAACCTTTAAAGTCTGAAGACTATCCTTCCACATTTCAAACAAATTAATTTGAGTTTAAAATCGAATTGCACTTCATTTATCTGTGGTATTATTTTTTACTTGCGCATTTATGTTACTTTGGAATATACGATTGAATGTGAATTGAATACATTTGAATTTGAGTTTATTCTGGCAATTTCTACTAAAATAAATGACTTTTGGGAGCATTGTAACAAGTAACAAAATATTAATCATGTTAAAAATGTCTACCAATTTCAATTCATTTATTGAAAACCCACTCATCAAACAAATAAAAAATCACAAAAAAGAAACAAATAGCAGTGAAAAATTATGCTGCTTCCTGGTGAGGTGTGCAAGAGCAGGAGAGGAGGTGGAGGAAACATTATCCAACTATCATTTTCTATGTATTGGGATGAGCAAAGCAGAAAATCTACAAAAACATACATATTTGGAGAAAAATCAGAAGATTAAAGGTGTTTAGCCTTTATGTTTCCTATCCTAATTGGCAAATCACACAAACACTGCATTTATGATACATTTGAGTTTTTCTAGCATTTTTGAGTTTTTCTCACTTTTATTGTAGATTTTGGTTGGAATTGGAATTACATCAGAATAGACGTGCTAACAACAATGTTTAGGCTATTGGCTAATGTGAACTGAGCGGCTATTTTTTTTTTTTAATTTCCAGTTTTGTGCGAAAACTCATGGAGTATTTTAAAAACTTTTCCTTCAGTTAATCGACTTGTCAAGGCACCTTTTATTTGTAACTGTGTTGGATTTTAAAAATTATGAATTTTCGCCCCTGTAGGGGAAAATTTTGATAGCTGTTGGTACTCTTCTAAAGTCTTCAATGAACCTGAAACTTTTAAGCCACTTAGTAATCGAGAGCCGGTAGTTGGTTAAATTTTCAAAAATCGTTGATTTCTAGTTCAAAGGCTGAATTTCTAAAAATTGTCAATTCTGGTCGTAACAAAGGGAGTATTTTGGAAATTTTCTTCAACGAGTCAGCAGGCTCGCTACGCTCACCTTGTCCCTGTGATGGGAGGGGGAAAATGTATATAAATTTAGAGATTGATTAATTTATGCATCTTCTGGTTGAAAGTTTTGGAAGCTTGACATAGTACATAGTTTATGCCACAAAATTAAACGGTTCTGAAAAATTGCTGTGTTGCTAGATATGGGACCATGCAAGCAGCTGATAGCAGAAAATCACCAAACCTCAATGCACGAATCGTACCATCTTAGGTTTGTTTGAGATTGGTAATGGTGTAACAACCGAAACTAGTATCTCACGGTTTTCAATAAATGTGGGTGTGAAACTTCAAGTCTTATTATTCGTTTTGTGAACAGAAGACCTCACGCCCAAGAATAAGGGTGCTTCCACCGAGGGAGTTAACTGCCTCCGGCTCTTGATTGCCTTCATTTCTTGACCAAGCACAGCACGAGCATTGCAACACCGCAATTTCTTTCTTCACCTAATTTGGTGGCTTAAACTACAGTGTCGTGAATGAAAATGCGTACCAAACTTTCAAGCAACGGACATCTTGAGAAACGAGATGCACGACTAAATTTTTAATTTCGTTGATTTTGGGCCCAGACGCTTAAAACCGTTGAATTAAAAAAAATATTCTTAGTATCTCAAAGCATAGAAAGAATATTTTCAATCTTTCACGAGCACGCGTCTAGGGACTAAACGCACAATTTATAACAAATTCAAACTTATTTAACTTCATGGTTCTGGAGATACAGTGGACAAATAAATGTTCTAAATTCATTTATTTTTGGCGTATATTAGGCATGAAAAAAATTCTAGTTCGCGATCAAGGCCTCAACAATACTTGTGACTCAAACTTAATTTTTATAAGCATTGTTGTTTTTGAGAAATGTTAAAAAACGTAAAATTCCAAAATCGTCAATTTTGTGCAAATTTTAGAGGAATTGTCAAAAATCTCGTATCACACGCGTCTGAAACAATTGTAAACTATTGTACTAATTCAACAAGCGATGCGTGAAAGTAGAAAATTATAAGTATTCATATTGTATCTATTTGCAGGTTTTATGAATAATGTAGAATCGATACAGAAGCAATAAAATTGCCTAGCTATTGTTAGCCCTTGATCACTTCACAGTACATCTTGCATTTAAGATTCGTGTGTTCGATACTGGTAATTGCATTCTGCAGATTCTGGTCTCTACCCTGTAAAGTCGGTGTAAATTTCGTGAGTGACAAAATTTACTTTTTAATAAATCCTTAACAGATTTAATATGTCCATCTGAGAATGGGGTATTACACTTCAAGAATCACAGTTCCAGGTTTCTTGATGAATTAAAATTGAATTTTAAATGGAACTTCTTACTTTTTTATTCACCTTATTTCCCAAATAGAAGACAACGCTTCCTACAAAATAGGTCCATATGTATTGCTTTTTGTGAGCTATGGTTCGGGAGTGGTGCCCTTTTCGCATATAAATTCTTTAACTGAAATGGCGAAAAGCTGCAGTCGCAAATAATTTTACGAAAATTGCGAAAATATAGGAGCACCATCCCAATCCAAAACCACACAAATAAATATCTGTCTTCGCCGAATGGAATTGTGGGAGAAAATGCAGAATATCTGTAAATAACATCCACACAATCCAATTCAGCATATTTTCATAAAATTTTTATTTTCATGAAATATGAAAATATAGGATATCTCCATCTAAGTCCCTCTCGCAAGCAAAAACTGCGCGACGAATATGTAATATATGCCAATTACATCTCCTCAACAATCCACGCTAGCGAGGTGGAGAAGCTTCAAAATAATCCTGTCACAGACTGTTCAAAAAGGTGGATAAAATATTGAATCAACTCGTATGTCCTTCATCAAGGGCAAATGACTATTTACCAAAATAACCAACTCAACTCGGCGAAGCCGGCTGTCGGATATCTGAATTAAATCGCTAAAGTACAACTAGAGTCAGGCAGGAATTTAAATTATAAAATACTAGTTGAAATTACTATGCTGTTTATTACAAAATTTAGAATGAAAAATTGATGTAAAATGATCAGAAATAATATATTATATGTTGAGGCAATGTTCATTAATTGATGTTAAAATTTGAATAATATAATGAATTTAAATTTTGAATAATAAAATGCTTTTTGAGCATGCAGGCTTTTTTGACCTGAGGGCGAATCAGTTACGAGAGTTCGCTTCGGTAGCATTTACAAGTGATATGCCAATTTTAGTAATGCCTCGATTATTAATAATAAAATATTCTCACATACCATTCACTTTCTTTGGCCCAATTTTATGCGCACTCGATAATTTTTCACTCGATCGAAGTCAGCATCATTCTTCAGACATCTTGGAATGGCTGCCTGTGGTTGATCAAGAATTTTAATGTTTGCGAGGTTTTAAAATTTGAAATTTGGCAATGTGGATCCTTTTTACCTTCGAAGCGACTGGGGTATTTAACATAGAAAATTGAATAGAATTGATTAATTCAAAACTTTAAAAATTTCCCGTAGGAGAGGTTTAAAACGGACCTCCTCCTCAGCTTGTCAAAAATCGTCTCTCTTCTTGTCCAAGCTCTGAAGCCAAGGTTTGGAAAGAAAAAGTGGCGTAATGTGGTAATCCGCCAATCACAGCGAATTTAGGTGAATTCCTCCAATGAGAGGGTTGCAACGCTCTTTAAGTTTTACGGTTTAACGTGTGACGTAAGAAAAAACAAAATTTTGAGGAATTGATAATTAAATTAAAAAATTAAGCAATTAATGGGTTATGAATAAGCAGATTTCTCAGTTGTACATAACAAATAAATACAGGAAGAACAATTCGAAAAATAATTGAATTTTACCGAAAGAACCGGCAGAGATAAATTGAAAACAGCTGTTTGATAAGCCGGCTAGTGCTGCAAGCATTGGATAAATCTAACCCTTTCGAATAACGTAAACATTTCGTTGTGTACTAAGGCCATTGTATGGCGCTAAACAATGATTTATTTGACAAAGGATGTGTGTCATGACTTTATGCAATAAAAATGATATAAAAATAATTTTACGTGAGTACTGAATTTTTTGGATTCAATCCTTATCTTTATAAATTTTTCAAGATGGTTTAATAAAGTGGGCTGGTGAATTTTGCACCGTGACACTATATATGCAAATGTATGCAAAAAGAACAAAATATAATTCAATTTGTATTAACTTTTTGTTCTAAATTTAACGACTTGCAGTCAGTTTTTTATTGTGAATATATAATAAATGTACTCACATTTGGCCAAACATTATAAAACTTACTGAAAGTCGTTGAATTTACAACAAAAAGTAAATATTAACAACGCAGATCGTCATGGAGCAAGAAATCCAAGAATTTAATTTGTATCTTGACACAGATGACACCGTCATGTTACCTACATCGGCAAGCTGCAAGCTTATCAAAACAGATTTACTTCTCAAAAATCACAGTTTCAGATTTCTTCGGATTCAAATAGTATGCTATATGAGAAAGATTTATTAATAAAACAGTATTTATATAATTTATTTTTGTACGTCCTTGCAGTTTTGGAAATAACCTACTTAGAAATTGCTTGTTTGAACTATATACTTATTAGGTATGACAATGAATTAATTTGATATGATTTGTTTCCAACTAAAACCACAGCACTTTGGTTATTAAATTCATCAAATATAATTCAAAAGAACACACATTACGTTATTTTTGTAATGAATGAATAAATAAATTAGCCCACGTTAAAACTGAAAAAGAAAGTTAAACAGTAGATCTTACGTTTGCTCAGTACAGTTCGCAGTTATACCCAATATGTGAAAAAATAAATCATACCATAATAATAATGTTATGTAAATATTCATTATTATTGAAAAAAATGTGTAGTTATCGTTTATGGATGATATCTATTGTTTACATAATGCTTTTGTTGCAACACAAGTGATGTTGACAGGAAATAGTAATGAACTGGATTAAACATTTTGAAACTCAATATGCAAAAAAATTAAATAAGTTACACTTAAATCAATTAAAATTAATTATATTGGTTGTTTAAACATCTGATATTAAGATAGTATTTTCAGAAAAGAAATGTCTGGGAGAATACTTTTCTGTATAATAATCATTATTATACTAATATTATAGTAATATTATTTAGTAACCTATTTATAACAGTAAAAACTAAGCTAAGAAACACTACTTTATCATAATGCTTGACAAAGGCTCATGCATATAATCTAAATAAATACAATTGGAGCTATTGAAAATCGTTTTGTCAAGTTGTTTTAGGGTGGATGAATTTATTCTTCTCTCGGTAATGTGGATCTGAGTTATTGTTGATTCAGATATTATCAACTCATCACGCAAAGATATGCGTGTCAAGAATGAGTTATACTCGTTTTACACGAGGTGATTTCCAAGTTCGAGTCATAGCTTTAATTTTCCTTTTGTGTAGATGATCGTTGTCGCACTTTGTGCCTGGATGAAGCGTGTACTACATGAGGAATAGAAGAGGCGAGAGCTTCTCAAGGGTTGGAGATGTTCGGTTTGGTAGAAGAAGCAATGGTAAACATACGCACTATAATCCGTATAATAAACTCGTTACGGGTGAGAGAGAAGGCGGCATATATAAGAAGAGCAAGTCTGATTTATGATTGTGGCATTGTATTGATACAAAGACGACAACGGGGTTGGCATTGAGTACCTGGAACGGGGCGGCGCTGCAGTCGGTTGGTCGTGCTAAGCCCCGCCCCCTGCACGAGAAGTCGCGCCCACCGAAAGTTGTCGGTCGGCGCTCAGCTGCTTCAGTCACCGTCACACACTCGCCATGGCCGGTCCGCATTTCGGCTTTCCCGGCATGGAGTCTGCCCACGCCGCCGAACAACACATCAAGCGGCCGATGAACGCGTTCATGGTGTGGTCGCGTATTCAGCGCAGGAAGATAGCACTCGACAACCCCAAAATGCACAACTCTGAAATATCGAAGCGACTTGGTGCAGAGTGGAAACTGCTGACCGAGATGGAGAAAAGGCCGTTCATTGATGAGGCGAAACGACTGCGGGCGATGCACATGAAGGAGCATCCCGACTACAAGTACCGGCCACGCAGGAAGCCCAAGACGGCTGGCAGCCAGCAGCAGATGAAGGGCTCCTCGCCTGTCGGCCACGGTGCTGGCGGTGCAGCCGCTTTTCCAAGTTTTCCACTGCCGCCGTACTTTGCGGCACCCTCCAACCATCACCCTCTCGACTACCCGCCACTGCCTCACTACTTCGGCTCAGCCTTCGACGCCGTGCATCTCTCCAAGCTGGTCCAGTCGCAGGTCCAACACCAACAACAACAGCAGCAGCAGCAGCAGCCGCCGCACGAGTCACCCAAGACGTCCTCGGCAGCCGCCGCTGTTGTCAGCTCGTTCTACTCGTCGCTCTACCCGACATCCTCACCAAAGACTTTCCAGCCGCCTCCTCCACCGCTGTCTGCCCTCTTCCAGCCGCCGCCTCCACACTTCCTGTTCGGCGGCTCGGGCCAGCAGAGTCCTGGCAGTCCCGGCGACGCCCAACAGCACCCGCCACAACCTCCCACAGACCTCGACCAGCTGCGAAGGCCTGTCTCCGTCATCTACTGACCCGAACGTAGTGCTTAGTTTCTATCGCGAAATCTCGTTAAAGACTGATCTACGACCAAGGTAAGGCGCACCACCATCTAGTTCACCTTAACCTATGTATTCTAGTGACAATCGTGATATATTTTTGAAAGTTAACGACGAATAGGTGCAACGTTCCAATTGCTGCATCATTTTTTAGCTAGAAAGGTGGCTTCAACAATCATCTCATCTATTTTAATTAGTTAATATTTACAGACTATTAAAAAGTAGTTGATTAAAAAAAAAAATCTTCTATAAATCACATTTATTTAAAGAACTAATGACCTTGGAAGTTAAGTTGCACTAGAAAGTAGACTTTTCTTCAACTTTGTAACTTCGAAAACCTCAGCTTAACAAAATCTATCTCAAATTTCAAGTTAATCAAATTAAATTTTTTCTAGAACTTGAAAAAATTCTTACAATCGTTTGTAGTATTTTCACTGCCCTCTATCTTATTGTCTCTAATTCCAAGTTCATCATGTTGAATGTTTACTAAATTGGAAAAAGTCCTTACCAATCTATACAATTTTTATTTTCTTCTTTACTGATGATTCAGTTGATTTAAATGTCAGCTTGAACGGGGTCAAGGCTGTATGCCAAAACTACTGAAAAACGAAATCTAGTAGGTTATTATTTTGATTTCATGATGAATGTTGGATTGTTGGAGCTACCTTGTTTGTTTTCAACGATTTATTGTGGTGATTATTTATTTGTGATCCCGAATGTAGAATGAGTTATTCGAGCTTCTATAATATAATATGCAACGAATTTTCTGTGCTTACGTAACTTATTCATTAAAACTTAGGGTGTACCATGTTTTCCCTTGATATGAGGGTGAATTATTTATAATTATATTCTTATAACTTACTCTACGATGAGTGGTGTTTCTCAGTAAATAATTCTTTTTGTCTGAATTCAACGTGCCATGATAATATACCAACTTATTAAAAGCCTATGTTTAAACATAGACCTATTCCCTGATCTTGATAAATTAAACTACAATTATAATTATTACTGTACTTATAAATTAAGCTACAATTATAATTATTACTGTACTTATAAATGTTTTGACAAATTTGTTCTACCATTTTTTGGTGGAGCCCTGAAAATATAATTCTTGAAATGACCAACTATTATGAATTGTAGCTAAATTAATGCTATAGTGTATGATCTCATTAAATTATTGTTTAGCATTCAGTTTCCTATTAATCATGAATAATTAATCAAAAAATAAAATGGGAAATAGACTGAGTTAAATTCTTGTTTTCATTTTTGACGAAACCTTGGTTTAAAAAAATTTATGACTTAATTTTTCTCCATAATTATTAAAACTTACCCGAGGTTGATAATTGATTATTATTTATATTTCATTTACAATATTCTACAACTGTTGAAGGAATTTATTTCCATTATTTTTAAGCTAATTTTCTCAACTCATTTTAAATGCTTCTTATTTGCATGATTGAAGTTCAAAAATATTCTCGGAACAGTAGGGTACTTGTTTTAAAGATCAGCCAAAGATACTCAGTTTTGGAATTATATGTTTTACCTAGTCGGTTTTATTGTTAATTTGTTCATAGTTCTTATCAAAACTAGTTAAAGTAACCTTTGCTGCCCATTAATGTATTCATGTACATTTTATTCATGTTAATGTGTTACGTATACTGTAAATATTTCACTTGCCAATTTGTTAACGAAGGTTGTTTATTTTGTAAATACGTATGACAGTTATATCGATAAATAATTAAATTTATAAAATAAATACCGTATTGAATCAAACTGTTCTAATTGTAATATTTTCACTTTTCCTTCTTATCGTTATTTTTCATTCTCGAGTCAAGTATTGAAATAACAAGAAGAGGTGACACTGTTCTTCTACTTAAAACGAACCTACTAGAATATAATATGGACGAAGCATTATTATCAACTTCTGATTGGAAAGGGCAGTAGTTTACAATATTTCAATAACTTCTAGTGAAATTGTTTGCTGCTTTACACTGATTAAGAAAACGATCTCGAGAATCTTTGTGGTATAATTTGTGTTATTGTCGGCTGCAATGGATTGAAATTACATTTTATCTATTCATTGCGTCCGAATTTTATAAAAGCTCCAAACTTACCAACCACAAGTGTGGAGTTTTTAAGGAAACACGATCCTGTATCAGAGTGTAAAAGAAGCATTCTTAGTAAAAAATTGTGGTTTTGTAAACTTCTGCCCATTTCCAATTATTTGTAAACTAAAGTCTCATTGAGAAATTTTGATGATAATATTAAATGGCTGGTGACAACCTGAGCTAATAGCCTAGAGTCAATAGTAATGTTTCACACGAGTGATTGGGAACAACTGTGACTACATTTTGTCCATTCCCCGATTCAAGTGCATGCTGTTTCTATGCTTTGTGTAAAACTTACTTATCTGTAGGCTTCTAGCTCATGTGGTAACACTGGAGTTGAGTTTTCCAAAAATATGAAAAGTCTTCTCGCGTTATATGTTGAAAATTATTCTATGATTTCCAGAGAGAATGGTTGAAATACTGATAGTAACAAATTAGAGAAATATGTTTTGAAGCCAACAATATTATATATCTAGCTGAAGAATTGGCCGTGCGATAGGTAAGATTGAAATCCTATGATGAGCTTCAATATGCTTTTCTCAGTTAATGCTGATACGTAAAGCTCAAAATTGATATGCATCTTAAATAGTTATGTAAATATTTCTTGAATATTACATTGATCTTAAACTTGCAATGAGTTTGTCTTTGGTTTGGTTCGGCTGCTCAAACTCAATCAACTCCAATGAATTGTCAATCTGCAAAGTATCATTGTCATGATACAAAGTATGCTCACTAGAGTTGAAGAATATTACATAGAATATTCAAGACAGAGGTAAGCTAATTGACCGAATGAAGAAAGGTCTCTTCCAAGTCGACCGTTTTTGCATCTGTCTAAGGCATTTACGGTTAAACGTATGAACCTAATTCTATGTAAATTAGCATGGATCTTCCTTAGCAATGCCCAGCCATGTATGTGTGAGTATTTTCGAAATCTGCTCTCTTAAATATGTATTTAAAAGAAAGACACTCAGGCCTTCTTCTATAGGGAACATGTGATATTTTAAATGAGCTTCTCCAACAAATGCAATTCAAATTAGATTAAAAGACAGCCTTTCGGCCGTCTTATTCATCATCACATTGAATATGAATTAAGTTATCATTCACAAGATTAACATATTTGTTTGAGAATAACAAATCATTTCTTATATTCCAGCTAAGTATTATAATAGTGATTACTTAATTAATTAAATTGATTTTTTTCCATAAATTCATCAGACATGTGATTTGAGAACTATCAGCTGTCTGGAAAATAGAAACACAGCCTTGCTGATGTGATGCAGAGTTTTCTTTTGTGGAAAACAGACATGAAATGATACATTGAAGTGGAACCAGAGTATGAAATTGACTACTTAATTTGAATCAAGGGCTAGGTTAGTTGATTGTGTTCAATTTTACGTTGGTGAATATCATTGAGTAAATCGAGTTTGTTTCCCTTATTCTTGGGCGAGAGGTCTTCTGTTCACAGAACTATAGTGATTGAGGATGTTGCAGAAATTAATGTTTTTAATCCACATTCAATTTACTTTTCAGTACACAGAGCTCCCATGATTTTCATATTCATGAGCTCTTATGCCAAACGACATTAAAATTTGAATACCTGCTAAGTCAATATCAAGATAAAAATAAGCTTAATTAATATCATTGGAGAGTTTTTCAAGTTACGAAGAAGCAACAACTCTAATTGAATTTAAGAATTCAGTTGTTTGTGAATGGATGTTATGGTACTTTTCCATGATGAATAATAAGATGAGGATGAGGATGTGGCAGGTTAAGCCACGAAACCATGGTACTGTAATTTTTCAAAAAGGAATTCAAAATAAAGTGGTTTGACTACATCCAAGTCTTATTATTCATCTAATTGAATTTGCTTTGAATGTATTTTTGGTATATTAAAAATAATGAACAGATGCCAAGTTTGTAAAAATTGATTGAAATTTTATTCTTGAATCAAGTCTGTGCTCATCTAATTTTATTGAACAGGGTAATTAAATAATTATTCATTATTTTTGTGATTATGACTGACTGTTATTGAACTGGCATCAGTGCATTGATTTCAAGGATAAGTGGTCCAGTGTATAGGTTATTGACCTCTTATTCTATTGAATTCCTTATTAATAATAGAGTGCATTTATAATAATGATAATAAATGTTCGGAATGCTCATGAGAGACTATAATTATAAATAACAATAGGTCCACTATAATAATATATTACATATTATTTATTTATTTATTTATTTCATTTTTTGATACAGTCAAAATACAACTTATTGTAAAGAAACAACAGGCTTTTAGCCCAAAACTGTCTATTACTAAATTTTTACAGAAGTCCAAATATATGTAAACATAGGCTATGTTTACGTTTTGATTAAAATATAACTTGAATTTTCTGGAAAACAGAATTACCAAGTTCAATTTAAACGATGAAGCATTTTGATTGATTCTATTCAATTCACTCCAAGATATTTCTGATTCTTTAAATTGAACCACTGAAATTTAGACTACATTATAAGAAAAGTTGATTCAATACAGACATATTTCATCACATTATTTTTAATGAATTTCTACTAATGTTACATAAAAAGTTGATTATAACTTAAATTTTCATAATTAACCGATATATATAAAATTTCATTCGCTTTGTCCAGCAGGACAAGTTTGGTCGAGGATTATTTTTAGCACTAACTAATCGTTATCGGAGCACTAAATCCTCGACCTTATTATTAAATTTATTGATATACCTTACTCAAAAAAAAAACTGATCAATCAGATGTTCATCTAAAGTTGGTGGCCAATCTAGTGTATTTTGGTAAGCGTAACTGACCATTAGCTCGTCAGTCACGGGTCCAATTACCCGCTGGGTCGAGTATTTTTGGTAATCATTCCACACCTACAAACTACAGGTGTTTGTGTTATCCATACAGAATTAGGAAAATGTAGAATATGTCTTATGCATGCGTTTGTAGCCTAAACATAGAAGTGTGAAAAAGGGTAAAATGAAAGATATATGGGATAGCTTATCTACGTAGGCCTAATTTCACCAAGCTCATGAATACAGAACTAAATTTCGATTCACTAACACATCGAACTTTTGTAGTTCAGTACTTCAAGTTCTCCAACTCATTTCACAAGTTCCCACTTAGTTTCATTTTCAAAAAATGAATGTTCACTACTTCAATAATTTTTAAATTTGAGTAGCCTAAGATCTCTTTACTAATCGTGACACCTTAACGCCATCTACTTTTTTGTGCTAATGATGCCCACATGAGTCAGATACTTGTTCGTGAGTAAGGAGTGAATGAGAATGATGATATGGATGTGGACTGAAGGTTGAGGTGGGCTCCAAGGTCGGGTTATTTTTTGCCAGTCGCCCTTCCAAGCACAATCCCGGGTGTTCGTGATTGAACATTACGATCGCCCTTTATATTTCTACAAAATATGAGTAGCAAGAAGGATACAGAAAAAACTAAATTAATTTATAATTTTGAATGCCTCATATCAGGGAAAAACCTTTGATTGAATCTTGAAATAAATTATAGAAATTTGAAAAGCCTTTGAATTTAAAATAAAAATTTCTAAAAGCCTTTACCCTGTAGTTATATTATAGTAAATTTAGTCAATAGCTTTAGTTGAAACCTTTTAGCCTCAGTAACTGCTATGCACTTCAGGTACAAGCTAAAAAGCCTATATGTAGTATAATTTATAATATTAACATAATCTGTAGTCATCAGATTTTACAAAGTAAAGTGTGGGAAAGTGGCATTAAAATAATCGAAAATCTGGTGATTTTTATAGGCTATGACTATTAGAATATAGCTTTCATTGCGTCAAGAACAAGAACAGAAAATAACATTCTTCAAGCTACTCGTATGACAATTTGTATCAATGAACAGAAAATGTGAAATGTGAACAGAAAAGGTATTCACAGCATTTACGAAATTTCTATCAAACTTCTTTCTGTCGTATAGTCAGTCAATCGTCTGTTTAGTATTGCAGCTCTTTTCAACAGTGGTTGACTACTGTACTGGAGAGCCTGTGCATATAAAAAGCTTTATGCTTCCAAATTGACTGTTTGTTGTTTGAAGTAAAATATAATAATATATTACAGAATTAAATTATCAGATAATAAGAAAGTTGTAGAACAAAAAAGAAACCGACTTCTATAAAATGGTACCGAAAAATTAAATAGTCACACTCTAAAACGTTTGAAATAAAGTATTCACTTTAAACTGAGAAAATATAATACAAGTATCCTTTTGAAGTCGGCACCAAATTTTCCATTAACTCATAATATATTGCAGAGAAATTTTTATAAGCATGAAATATATCCCTGGATTTCTTGTTCCATAACGATCTGCGTTGTTAATATTAACTTTTTATGGTAAATTCAACGAATTTTAGTCATTTGACTGCAACTCGTTGAATTCACCATGAAATGTTAATAATATAAAATATATGGCGCCGACTTCAAAAGGTTACTACTTGTATTACATTTTCTCTGTTCAATTGAAGTAACTAAAAATCTAACTATAAAATTAGTTAAATTTAGAAATTGGTAGTAAAGCTAATAAACTTAGTAAAATGAAACAACTCTTTATTGTAAGTAGAATATTTTATTCAGGGAAACTATAATAGCAAATAAAAGTAAAATTGCTTTTTATTCGTCATTTAAATTCGGTCCCTTTCATAGTAGTTTACGTGCACTGAAAATTAATAAATTAGGAATTGTTTGATTTTTTTTAAAATTAACAATTTAAAAACTCCTTGTTAACTCATGATTGGAAGTGTATGAGAATAACATCAACTAAATTATTTACAACTAGCATTTACCCCGGTCTTGCCCGGGAATCAGGTTTGGAGTCTTTTTTTGTGGTAGATAACTTATGGTAGTGGTCACAAAATTACGAAATTGGGAAGGGTGAATGAAATACAACAGTTCATCTGTTTGAAACAGTTTTTGAATAACACATTTTGAAACAGTAATAAGTGGAATTTGAACATTAATTTTGAAAATTCTCAAAGGAAAATGAAAAATCAGGCTTTGAGGTGCACTGAATCGAGTTTAGAGGAAGCCATGCATCAAATTTAGTGTTCCAAATCGTTAAAAATCCGTAATAAAACATATTTTAAAACAAAAAAAGAAACCGACTTCAGTGAAATGATAAAATACTCACGTACTAAAAAGTTTAAAATAAAGTATTTACTTTAAACTTAGAAAATTTTAAATTTCATACAAGTAATCTTTTGAAGTCGGCGCCAAATATTTTATGAAGTTGATAAGAAATTCTATCTAATATCAAAACTAACACTGTATTTTTTTTGAGGATGAAGCCCACATAGGTCTGAGACCTTTGCATGGGTAATGAATTGGATGATGGAGATTGATGAGTTGGACCTACAGTTTTAGGTGGGTTCCGAACCACCAGGAAGTGATTGATCAGAAATTCTATCTAATATCAAAACTAACACTGTATTTCAATTAAATGTGATTTACACTCACTTTTACTGAAATACAGTGTCAGTTTTGATATTAGATTGTTCAATTATTTCGTCATGGAAAACATCACAGAGTAATTCTGTTATATTTTAGAAGTTTATGGGAAATTTGGCGCCGACTTCAAAAGATTACTTGTATGAAATTTAAAATTTTCTCAGTTTAAAGTAAATACTTTATTTTAAACTTTTTAGTACGTGAGTATTTTATCATTTCACTGAAGTCGGTTTCTTTTTTTGTTTTAAAATATGTTTTATTTTAAGCTTTTTAGTTGAATTTTCAAACTTTGAAAACATGAGAAATTTCTTAAAGCCTACATTATGAAATATTTATCGAATTAGGAAGCCAATAATTAATTTATAACATCGAAAGTTAAGTAACTAAAAATCCACTTATAAGAAAAGATAAACTAAGGAAAATTCTACAACGTTTTATTTAATGTGGAATATTGTATTTAGGAAAATTATAATAGCGAAAGGCTTCTTAAAAGTGAAATGGCTTTTGATTCATTTTGATGTGGCCCCTTTCAGAATATACCTACACTGAAATAGTAGGCCTATATTACGTTACAAGTGTGGCAAATATTGTGCTTACTGAAAATATGATAAGTAAACGCAGGAGATGAAGTTGAGTGCGGTATATCATACGAGTATGGTAAACATCTTCCCGGATGAGTTATGTACGATATTTTTTGTGATATTAGTCATATATATTTTTTTAATATAAAAAAACATAAACTTTGCGCTAGTACAAAAGGATCATTAAACATAACCTCAAAATAGCCTATTGTACGCACATGTACGATAATGGCGAATAAATATTCTTAATATATCACAGCAGGGAAACTAAAAATACTTCTGAGATCAGCTGTTTTTCCAAATTCTCCAACTTATGATTGAAACTAAATAACCTTATTCCTATGACTCAATAACATCAACTAAATGGTGGTGATTGGTCATGCGGTGAGCGTTGTGTTCAAGTGATCGTGATGTTCAGTCACGACCGCTCAAGACTGCGCTTGGATGGGTGACCGTGCTTCAATGACTTGATGTTACAAGCTTTTTTATCACTTACCCGGTGGTTCGGAACCCACCTAAAATAGTAGGTCCACCATGTTCCCCGTAACATATCTCAAACGGCGAGGTGGAACTACCCGTAAGGGTCTCCCCACCATTAAAAGCCATACGCTTATTATTATTATCTATATAAATAAAATTAGAGTTTTGTCTGTACATTTATCAGAATTGTATATTTTTTGGTTATTTTTACGTTTTATACATTAAATAAGCCGAAAATAGTCTTATCTCACTTTCTGTCTGTCTGTCTGTCACGGCCGCAAAGGCATTTTTCGCGGCCTTCTCCTCAAAAACGAGAGCATCGATCGGGATTTTAGTAAAGTAAATTCGTATGGCTTTTCGTGGTGGGGAGACCCTTACGGGTAGTTCCACCTCGCCGTTTTTTTTAACGACTGCTTTTTTTATATGCAACGGGATTTTAGTTATTGAACAGTATTGAAAACATTATTGACAATGTCTTTAGCTATAAAAAACTAAATTAACTTTTTTTTTAACAGAGTAATAAACGTTTAAAAACCAAGTATTGTGCGATTTTGGATACATTTTACGCGGCCTTCTCCTGAAAAACGAGAGCATCGATCGGGATTAAAGTTATTTATCAGTATTGAAAACCTTTTTGACAATGTCTTTAGCCATAAAAAACTAAATTAACTTTTTTCTTTACAGAATAATAAACGTTTAAAAACCAAGTATTGTGCGATTTTGGATACATTTCTTCTAAGTTTTATTACCACATGAGAACAAATCACGTAATTTATCAATCAGCTGTTCTCAAATATAATCTGAATGGTGGGCCCTTCGCGGCGTTATTTACGCTGTCTGCAGACTTGTGTAGTCGGAGCATTCCAGTCTTTTAGGAAACATATGACTAGTGAATCAAAGCTCATCTTATGTTTCATCAATTATTTCTTTGTTGAAAAAAAAAACAAAATTTTCTAATTTCAATTTATCAAAACAAAAATTAACATTTTAGGAAGGTGCGGTTTGTGCTAGGCTCTTGGGAATTCGCCAGGTAGCACTATTATTACCACATAAGGACAGATCACGTATTTATCATGATATATCAATCAGCTGTTCTCAAATATTCTCTCTGATAACTGTCACTGAATTGTTTACATTCAAAGTTGTTTACTAAGCTGCTAACAACTTCATGATCGTTGCTATCAAAAAAGCCGAAACATATTTCATCTTATTTCTAAACATAATCCGTACGAAGGACGGGTAGCTGCTAGTTATCAACTAAATTATTTACAATTTTCATATGAACATATGGACAGAAATATTATATTCTTCTTATTCTCGATTCAAATTAAGTTCACGTGATTGGTCAAAACGGGACATTACAGGCCTGTTTCACACTAAACCAGCTTTGGGTAACCGATGTCGTTTACTGGCATAATTGCATTGCATCATATGATTTCGAAAACCGTCTAGATGTAAAGCGCTCCATATGATACAATGATTTGCCCGGTAAACGACACCGGTTATCCGATTGGCGGTTATGTGTGGAACTATCCTATTCAAACTTGATTGAAATGAAGACATCGAAGAATGCTCCTTTTTGTTTAATATTGGGCTAAGTATTGGGCCGATCCTTGCGAAACTTGGATGGGACCACCGCTGAGCGATGCTCTTTCATTTAAAAAAAAATTCATCGAAATCGGTTCGATATTGTTCAAATGATTGATGTACAAACATAAAAAAAAAAAACAGGTCGAATATAGTAACCTTGTTGTTTTTGGAAGTCGGTTAAAAAAGACACTCACACCCCTACTCACTCTTATAGATTCTCATAAATACATAAGTATTATTTTTCTTATACTTAATTCAAATTGCCATATGTTAATATTAATATTCCTCTGATCAGCCATGGCTTGCACGCCTTAGCATAATAATTTGTATAGTTCACCTGATAGGTCTAAACGGGGCATATAGGCTTGTTTCACACGTAACCGTCTTTGTGTAACCAATGTCGTTTACCCGGCATAATTACATACAATGTGATTTCAAAAATCTGGTAAATGTGAAGCGCTCCATATGATACAATAATCGGCCTGGTATACGACACCGGTCCCCGAATGTCGGTTATGTGTGAAACTATTCTATTCGAACAAAATTGAGATTAAGACATCGATGAATTATCCTTTTTGTTTGATAATGGGCCGATCCTTGCATGGGTCAACCGCTGAATGATGCTCTTTCATTAAAAAAATTATTGAAATCCGTCCAATAGTGGTCGAGTAATTGATGTTCAAACATAAAAAACAAGTCGAATTGAGAACCTCCTCCTTGTTGAAAATCTGTTTAAAATCATTTCCACTTTGTACATGGTAATGTGAAGGCACTTTATAAAAAAAATTGTTTTCCAGTGGAAACTCCACGATTCATTTTTGTATTTCCCTCACAGCACCGAGAGAAATTTTACAGTTTGAATGACCACCATTTATTTCTGCAATAAACGGCAATAGGGGAGAACAACTAAACGAATATTGCTCTCAAGAAATCAGCTTTCGTTGGATTATGAACTTGTTGCGTCTCCATCAACTCTATGGTTACACAGCTTAGTTTATCTGTAAATACATCAAAGCAGGATTATTACTGATGAACCCAATAAAACATTCAAGATTTTGTGAAAGTGTTCATGAGAAGGTAATAGCTGAGTTGCGAAATTCTCAATGGAGCATCTCAGGAGACAAATAGCCTAATTTAGCTCCACTGAACTTGGAAAATTGTTTTTCTGAGAAGAGTAAATATGATTTACTCTTGAGAAAAATATTGTGTTCTCATGAAAAGATAAAAATTTATTGCAGTCCAATTCTCAAACATGTAAACACAATCTAGGCTATATTATGCTTTTTATTTTTAAGACTAGTGCACTAGATTTAATAAATAAATTTATTAGATTAAATTTGATATATTGAGGTAGCAAGCACTCTTTCCCCTACCAGTCATTCATTGCCATACGGAGAAATCAGTTCAAAGGATAAGTTATTCATCTCTTTTCTCAATTTCAACATATTTAGAGGAAATTTAATTTTCCATGGAAAATAAGGACATATTTTCCCACATTTCAGGGACTGTCAGGAATTTTATGATTCCAATACAACAAATTATAGAACTTCAAATTATTATTTGCGTACCTGATTATTATACAGTAGCTTATATTGATAAGCTTCTGTTATTTTCTAGGAAATGACATTTATTTGATTTATTGATTCTTCTTTCATAAACAACACAGTGCAATCACAAAGGATAAATTACATATAGTTACAGTCATATAATTATTACAACAAAATAATCACGTACAGAAACTCTGTAGCCATGAAATGACAATACTATAGCAATAAAAAGAAGAGGAATATCTTAATTAAAAGGCCTGCTGACAAGGCGGTGTCATCCATTTCGCGACCATCCATTTGACGACCGTGCAAAAAACAGTCCATTCCGCGACCGTCTACCAGATGAAGGGCTCTATTGTTCAGAAGACCTGTGAGCCAGCAGTGAGTTCTTGAAAAAAAAAATATTAACAAACAAACTTATTGGAAATCCTCATCTTTCTCCGTCTGTAACGCCACCGAATAAACACATTTCAAGCAGAAAAATGTTGTAAAATTAAGAATCCAACTTGTAGATATATGAAGAAAAAGTATGACATCAGCAAAAAATTATGATGCAAATCTTAAGTAATATTTGAACATTGAAGGAAGTAATAACATTGAAGGTGAGAGAATAGAAAAATTAACTAGAAATAGGAAGCAGCATATGTCTATCATCTTTTTACATTATAATATTAAATTTCTGTGATTGAAAATGGATTAAATTTCACAAATGTCATTATTGCTAACGGTAGTTAAGTATAGTACAATTATTTACTCAATACAATTCTTCTGGAATAATACAAATTTTATTCATCATTGCAGTGTAACCATTAATATATAGCTAGTATATAAAAAATACGCTTACAGTTCTATAAGTATTGTATGAACTGTGAACCCCAGTGGCGTAACTAGAGTTGACTTATGGGGGGGTTTACCCCCCCCCCCCCCCACCGGTCAACCACTCTTACATATTACTCTCATCAAAAAAATCTCAGAATATAGATATAATATATATTATACAATAATCATGTAGGGTAAAGGAACCATGACGACCCCCCCCCCCCCCCCCGCCCAGCTGACACATCTTCATATTTTTTCTTATTATTAAGGCCATAGTGGGTAGTTTTGAAATTCAAACCATTGAGAATTAAACTGGTATTTAGTGCATAAACTGGTACCATTGAATCATGTGCTAGGCATCATTTTTGTAGGGGAAAAATACTTTGAGTATAAGCTGTCAGACAAGAATCCTTTATTTTTAGGTGGAATTCTTTAGGAAATATCGAAGTAAGAGTGTTTGAAAATCTCAAAGTACTGTCAAAATAATCATTATTTAAAATTAACTAATGCTTAGAATGCTAGAGCTTGAATATATGTTGATTATACCCTGAGTTCACCTATTAGGGGATGATTTTCATATTTTATGTTAATTGGGGGGATGTCAACTTATTAAATATATTTTTCAACACATACACAAGTAGCTGACATGGTATGTCAGCCACTGGGGACCATGTCTGAAATTTTATTTTAAATTATTGTTGATATCTCCAGTATGTGTAGGCTAGTATATGTTTTATATGTATGATTACCATTTGATATATATGAAATCAAATTAGCTCAATCCTTACCTGATACATATCAGCTACTGGAGGTGACAAAAATAGGGGTGTCAGCTATTGGTATAGATGTCAAGTGATTTTAAAATCAAATCAAAATTAAATTTGTATAGAAATTTATTCCAATTTCAATTAGCCCTTTATATGAATTGAATGAATTTTTTTCAAATTCAAATACTTTATTCACTTGAATAAAAATATTAAAAACATAGAATACAATAAAAATTTCAAGTGTATTCCTCATTAGGCTATAGCCTGTGTGGAGGAATGGTTTGTCTCTCAACATCAGAAATTACACAGTAAATAAGAAAAGACAATAACAATATCTTATAAAATAGAACTAAAATACTGCTGCTATGAACTAATGACAGTTATATAGAGGCTTTTGACTCTTATCCAATCTGAGGAATGGCATTCTGTCTTGTCTAATGGGAATGTTAATGATTCAGCAGACAATTTTGTTAAAACTTTGCAAAGCTATATTGAAAAATCCACTGTAAGTACAGCTAAAGCTAATTCTAGGTTTAAAAAAATTAAGCCATGGATTACTCAAGGTTTGGTAGTATCCATCAGAAAAAAACAGATGTTATTTAATAAATGTAAAAAAGAGCCTTTTAATTTAAACCTTAGAAACTATTTTAGAAATTATCGAAACAGACTGACAGTTCTTATTAGAGAAGCTAAACAAACATATTATAGCAGAAAGATTGAGGAGGCAGGTAATGATATTAGACGGACTTGGAACGTAATTAAGGAGGTAGCTGGTTGTAATAATAGGAAGGAATGTGTCGAAGAAATTGAAATTAATGGTGATGTCTATAGTGCTAGAGATAATCCTAATATTTGTGCAAATGCTTTCAATGATTTTTTCATTTCTATTGGAGAGAATATAGTACAGCAGATTCAACAAGAGCCTGGTGGTGATTTGAGGCCTTTAAATGTTCACAATCTCGACTGGCAACCGCAGGATAATTTTTCTTTTCGGTTGGTTTCTGAGGCTGAGGTTGTGGAGGCGATTGAGAGCCTTAGGGGTGCATCTGGGCCTGGTCATGATGGCATTACTGTATCCGTTTTAAAATCTGTTAAAAATTGTGTAGCCTCACCACTTAAACACATTATTAATACTAGTTTTCAACAAGGAATTTTTCCGGATGCCTTCAAAATGACAGTAATACAACCAATTTTTAAATCACAAGATAAAAGAAAAATCACTAATTATAGGCCTATAAGCTTACTTTCAAATCTGGCAAAAATAATAGAAAAATTTGTTAAGAAGCAGCTCCATACATTTCTGAGCATTAACAATATATTGTCAGATAATCAATTTGGCTTTAGGGAGGGGATGGGAACTCAAGAAGCAATTGCCACTTTTGTCAAAGAAACAATTCTAAACTTGGACTCAGGAAAGAGACAAATTGCCGTTTTCCTGGATCTGGCAAAGGCCTTTGATACAGTGTGCCATAATCGTCTAATTGATTGCCTCGGTCTTGGGGATGCGGCTCTGGGATGGTTTGGCAGTTATTTGAGGAACAGGCGGCAGTGTGTGAGAGTCAACAACGTTTTTAGTGATTATAAATATGTTAAAATGGGAATTCAACAGGGAACAGTAATTGGACCTTGTCTCTTCCTGATCTATATTAATGAGTTTTGTAACCTTAATTTAGTCAATGGGAAAATTTTATCTTTTGCAGACGATGCGGTTTTAATTTTTCAAGAGGAGGACTGGGCTAGCGCATATGACACAGCTGCAAGTGGACTTAAAAAAGTAAAAAAGTGGCTGGATATGAGAAAATTAACCCTTAATCTCACTAAAACAAAATACATTACTTTTTCTTTAAATATGCATAATCAGCCAGAAAATATGTCACTTGCTTTGCATTCTTCAGAGTGTTCTGAATGGCTAGGGTGTTCAACTAGCTGTAATAGAATAGAGAAAGTTGAAAGTATTCGATATCTTGGTGTGATGGTGGATCAGCATTTAAAGTGGGATGTACATTTGTCACAACTTGCTACGCGATCCAGAAAACTAATTTACCTATTCGTAAAGTTGCGTTCAGTATTGCCTGTTGAAGTCATGAGAATAGTGTATTATGCGCTGGCACAGTCCTTGCTTCAATATGGTATTGTGGGTTGGGGGAGTTCATATAAAAATGTTTTTAAACCAGTCCAAACTATACAGAACTCAATAATAAAAGTCATACTAAAAAAGAATAGAATGTTTTCAACTAAAGCGGTTTTTTCTGAATTTTCAGTTTTACCCATCCGACAGATATACTTGAAACACATCATATTATATTACAAGAAGTTTTCACTATTTCAATTCATAAATAGAACGGACTGTTCAATAACAAGACGGGAAGAGTCAGGTCTGGTTACTGTGCCTCGGTTTTTGACTACAGCCGGTCAGCGTAGCTTCCTCTACCTATCTCCATTATTTTTTAATACCCTCCCTAGCAATGTCAGAGGTGTAATCGCCCAAAAGAATTTTAGTTTGCATTTAAAAAAGTATCTTGTTGACTCTCATGGCTGGGATAGGGCCGAGCGATTCTGGAGTTCGATAGGATAAGATTTTAGTTATATTCTATCTATTATCTATGTATCAGTTCTACACAACTTATGTACCTATGTCATTTTACACTCTTCATGTATAAACTTATTAATGACTCACCACATTTAAATTTTGTACTACTCTGTAAATATTCATTGAAGTCTAAATTTTTTTCTCATCTGCACAATATTATATCTTACTCTCACATATTATAAATTACTTGCACAAAAATTTTATCTTGTTACTGATTTTTTTTTTAATGTTAGAAGGATTTAGTTTTTAGTTAAGCCCAAGCACGGCTGCTCCTTCCCCAAGCTCGAGCTTGCTCTTTTGGGGAAGTAGTTCCTTATGTTTTAATTTGTATAATTGTGATTATTTCATTTTTGCTGTGTATTTTTAAAATGTATTTTATATTTTGTAATGTGTTAAAGGAATAAATAAATAAATAAATAAATATATACTATACAAAAATATAATTATAAAGAAAAAATAGATATATTCTGTAAACTTTTGTATTAATCCAGACAATAGTTCCAAAGTTAATAGATAATATTCATGAATTTACTTACTAAGTAGGTGTCAGCTACAGGTTACTTTACATTAGCTTCAAATTAAATAAATAATCTTTCTAATTTTTACTTTTTCTAATTGTTTTTTAACAATTTTTTCAAATTTCTTCCAAGCAATGGGGGGGGGGTTACGACCCCCAAACCCCCCCCCCCCTCGTTACGCCTATGGTGAACCCTATACTATTCAGGTTAGGCTTCAATAACAGGCTCCACCATCATTACATACTGTAGAATATAATAAACTATATATATTCGATATAATGATCTATAGTTCTTCTGTTAACCAATTCACCTAGTTGTTGTGGGCCGTTCCGTTGCATTGTGATCTAAATTTAATGACAGCAATTTTCCTTATTCCTGTTATAGTCACCTCGAGTGCGGTACAGTATTTTCCCACGATCATGATAGTCTGCAGTCCTCATTATACTCATGAGAATGTAATTATGACACTCTAATGATAGAGTGTAATTATTTGTTGAAACACTGTTCTAATGTGCTATATTTATGCAAAATAAATAGTCTTATCACAGTAGCCTATCTCTGGTAGGTATAGGCAATTTCTAATAGATGGTAATCACTTTACTTTGAATTTCCTTTCATCAACATATTTATCTGAGTATTTAGGGTCAGTATTTATCCATAATCCTTTATCGTGATTTTAACATTCATATTAACTGTATTATTGCTAGTCTATTATTATGATTATGTGTTATTGGATTCTGGAGTAGTGTGAGTAGTACTGTATGAGTGGATTAGTGTATTCAGGCGGGCCCTATTCATAGTTGGAGGTGTTTTTACCTTTAAAGTAGCTCGTGCTGTTGCATGAGAGCCTGGCACAATGTCCATTAATGCCTTAATTTTTACCTCAAGAAAAATATTATGATTCTTCAAAAAATTATGATTTTATAAAACCTTCTTATAATCATTCTTGCCTATCTTAGAGAAATTTTTGTTTAGAAAAAAGTACTCAAATACTTTAGGTACAAAATAGAAAATTATTGAATGCGTATCATCCACACAGAAAAAATCCTCATTGGTTTTCTTAAACTAGATTACAATGTAAAAAAGGCGTCTTCAAGCTTCTAAGCGTGCTGATAACTATCTTCTTAATAGGTCATTCATCATTCTGCGAATGAACACATAATATTTTCACCACATATATACCATTCATACCGTAAAAGAAGTACAGTATTAATTCACTGTGAGTGTAAGATCGTACCATTCATGTTGTATCTGTACCATACGAGTTTCCATCTAGTTTTTAAAAACCTCGCCATTTGTTACAGCCCTATAAAATGAATACAGAACAGATTAAAATTATTCAGTTGCATTAGAAAACTGTCCCCCAACAGATAAAAAGGATGTATTCTTCTTTTAGTGATAGAGAAGTTTTATGTGAATACTTAGGGAGTGGATAACGAGCGAATAAAACAGGTATATTTTTCATGCATTTGAGTTCAAGAGGTGTATGACTTTAATTCAGGAATCCAAAGAAGAAATGCAGCTGAATAAGAAAAAAAGTTGTAGAAGAGAGTTCGTAGAAATCGTAGAAATGAAATTCACTCGAGAATGTAAAGCTTCTCAGTTCTGCAGAAATGGTCTCTTAGCTCAGAGTGATATTGTGCCCTTATCTCAAGACCATTCAATTCCACGCTTCTGTCTGTTGCAGTTTCTTTGAGAACAAGACACCAAATGAGAATTTTATTCTTCACAGTGTGTCGAAATAATTACAGCATTGAAAATAAGAGAAGCGCAGTGCAACCCTTGGATCATAAGTATCCCCTCCCCACTTTCAAAAATGCCACTCGTTCCCCGCGCACTATACATTATAATGTGCTATACCACAATCCAAAAAGCTACTGTATTCATTTTTCAATTACGGGATGGAGGAGTGTCAGGCCTTGAAAAGGCAAAATAGAATGAATGTTTAAGGGCGAAAGGTCACGGAAGGTGGGCAGGGGTGGGCAACCCCATCCTGCAGCCAACTTCAAAAGCCTTTCACAGAGTTTGTAAAGCCGAGGGAACACTTAGGATCCTTTATTGTACATGAAATTTCATAGTCGGGCTTTTTGTTTTTCGGTGAAAGAAGGAGCAGCAGAACAGAGGGCAAGGGTGTGCTGCGCTGTGCTGGTAGTGTGCCCGGCATTCTCGATTGAAAAAGGCTCTTTTCGAAAGAGAAAATAATTCTCCTTCAACAGTGAAAACCTGTTTTCTTCCAAGCAACGGCTTAAACTTTTCTGTCCTCTTCGAATGTCAGAGATGGAAGAGGAGATGCTGACAAAGCAGACGAAGTTAACTCGCTCAAGTTTTTCTTTCATCGCAAAAGCTGAACCCTTTCTTGATTCTTCTTCGCCCCATTCTCCTGCAGAAAGGGCATCCACAATCAATTTCCTCCTCAGCTTTCTTCGTTTAATAAAGTAAAGCAACGCTTGAAACAGAAGTCCTTTTTTAGCACAAAGCTCTGAATTCTTTCAAACTCAGCTTAAACACCAATGCACCTGCAACTAAACATCAGGAAACGCCTATCCAGTGGATGAAATGATCGATATTACTGTATATTGGATGAATCTTGAACTATGACTCTCTATTCTCATATTTATGCTAATTTTGTATTTTGATAATGTAGAATTCTTACTATAGACTACTTACTACAGAATTCGTGGAACCGAATGATGTACTGTGCTAAACAGTGCCAACCGTGTCGTCTAGTACATCAACGACTTTTATCTATGGCCACTTTATAAAGCAGTTATCAAAGCTAAGAAATTGATATCAAAGCAGCTGACTTTATTCATGCTTGTTCAAAAAAATTGCTTAATGAAGCTATTTTAACATCACTTTCTACTTTGATATTTTGGCATTAGCTCTAGACCAATCAGAACTGAGTATTTCTTCAATAGTGTTGAAATGAATAATATGCATCAGCTGATTTTGTCATTTCGAAATCAATTTGAATTTCAGTTCATAGCCGAACTAAAAAACGTATTCTAGGTTATGTAAGGTTATAAGTTATCCAAAATTGATTGGTGAATAAAATTGAACAAAATATATTGGTAATCGTGGATATAATAATTGTATGCAACAACTGTATTTTTACTTTCGTGGGATATTTAGAACACTCGTTGACACCTCACTTGTGGCTTAAAGGCAGTCATAATACAATCGCTGCATATACTACATGCTCTCTTTTTTAAGCAATACATCCTCTAATAATTTACAGCGTCTCTATCCATAAGATAGTGTTTTATCATTAGCTTCAGCAATCATGCAAAATCCTCCAAACTGGTTTGAAATGATCAATGAAAAAATGAAAACGAACTTATTATTGTGGATAAAATTGGGAGTATATGGCAAAATTTCATTTGTTTCAAACACTTATTTTGTTGTTTAGAAGTACAGTATTGTAATGGAATCACAATTATTATAACCGTGAGAGCCAACTTGGAGGTCAATGGCCTCCAATGTCTCAGCAATACTGTATTTAGATGAATGACCTAATTGAGAGTCCAATTTAGAATTAGCTGCAATAATTAGTAATGAGCATAGAATATACGGTTCTCTTCGGTACACCTTAGTGGAATCAGTAAACACTACTATATTGATAATATTGACAAGTGATTGATAACAAATTGCATGATTAGAACGAAAAACATGAGCCAGTTGAATTGTCACAATATAAGGTACTATGTGAGGATGGAAGGGGCGTTACATGATTGAATTAGGGGACCATGAGACCTACGCAAATATTAGGAGGCTGCATGAGTCTTATAAGGATTAGTAACGAAACTAAATTTTTTGTGCCCTGGAGCAGGTTTTGTATTGGTGCCCCTGTTTGTTTTTGCCAAGGACAAAGTAGGCCTATTCTCAGCACAATGCATAATGAGTTTATTTTTTGAAATGTAAAAATGTTCAAAAAATCTTATTGCGCGCGAATAAAACTTCATTCTTGATTTGATAAAACGGAACATATTTGAACCTAATGAATTTAATGCTTAAAAGGTAGGTCTCTGTGCTTAGTTAAAAATAATTATGTAAGCAGGAACTGAATTTCAGAAAAAAACTTATGAAAAATCACTTTACATAACAAACTTCATTCGTTATTGTCTGCCTATTTATTTAAAAAAAAACTATCAGTTTTTGCTATTGTTTGAAATGCAAAAAACATGTAAGGAGAAGCCATAAATTAACTATTTTTCTCATCAACTACACTTGATATAGTCTAATTTTGACCTTTAACTTTCTTCCGTCTCTTTGAATAAGTTTCAATTGTAAATTATAATTTTTCCACTTTTTGACGAGCGCCCTGGAGTGACTGCTTCACTTGCCCCACTGCCCCGATTTTAGTTACGCCACTGATAAGAGTATCATCTATCTTACAGTTTAATTACTTAAATTCTAGAACTGTTCATTAGCTTTAGTGACCCATTAATCGATCAACGATTGTTTGATGAACTTGGGAGAAACTTATATTTCATTATTACGGCTAGAGAATCTCAATTTGTAAAAGAAATGGATAAATGTAGGAGGTTTATTACGAATTTTGACCGGGAACCAAGTCTCAATTTTCCATTAATTTGCCATTGTTTTCATTTTTGATCATTGATTTTTTTTATTGACTCGTACAACTGTACTTTAGTAGAGTTCAAGATTTTTTGAGGATAATCATACTAATGTTTAATCAGTTCACTTAAACGTAAATAATTGTTAGACGGTATATAACAGCAGAGAGAAATCATATTAAAACTCAGAGAAAAATGTTGAAATAACAGTTTAATGCCCGTTCTAAAGTGAGAAATTCAAGGAATTCAAGTTGGAATTGTGATATTCCGTCGTATTTTTGCTGGTTTGTTAAGCATGTCGGGTTTGAAAAGTGGAACTGGCCTTTAGGAGAGTGTGCAGATCGGCTAATCCAAGGCGGGCTTACAGGCCAGTAAGCTAATGCGACGACGGAGTGAGTATGAGTGAGGCATATGTTGTGGGTGCTTCGCTAGTTTTTTAAGGGCGAGTTTGCTTTCTCTTGAAGGGCGGCAATCGAGAACAGGGCTAGCTGTGACGTGTGTGAGCTCTTCACCTAATGAACGATGCCCCTTCCCTTATGGTGAGAGGGCTTCTCCTAGCCCCCTTCACAACACCAGCGCTCAAGCAATTATTATTGTTCAGACTTCACTGCACTGTTTAATTATTATCGCTTTTAAAAAGTCGCTCACTCTCAACTCATATGCCGATAATTGTATAATCTGAACTCTCGATGGTAGCGCACAAGTGGTTCGCCCTTTACTACAACAAAAATTAGAGAAGGAATAGAAACGGAGCAAGTATTACGCTCTCACTACCGTGAACAAATATCCATTGAAGTGTATTGCCTGCGTTAAAACTAATTCCTCTCTATTATAACTATATATATTTCATTAGGATTTTTAGTCCAGCTGCTTCAAGTGGATGATCATATACATCCGTATTTATTCTGCCGCAACTCTTGCACAACACACACACTAGACGTCGAACTAAATAAAAATAATAATAGAACAACCATACCTTGACGTATTGCATCTCCAAACATCAACACATGCACTATAGAAGTCAGATTATAGTCAACGAATTATGAAATACTATTTCAATGAATCATATTTTTCGTTAACAAGAGCACAAGAGTCAACTGAAATCTTTCTTCCATTCCACTACATCACATAATCCAGCTTTGTTCTCCACTTCTATCCCATACTTCTCCGTTTGTTTTTCATGGCTCAATCACCAAACGATCTAGCATTGAAAATCAGTCCTAGTACCTATTTTCTTTCTATACATTATTTTTTTCGAGTACGACTTTCCTATTGTTGAGGCTTGTCGATAAAGAAGTCAATAGGGAACGTGCGCGTTGAGGCCATTTTTTTGGAAGCACCTTTACTCTCTCAATAAATGTCGTTCTATAGTTCTATAATAATGATATGTTGCTACAGCTCTTGAAAATATGATTGACTTACAAAATCATTCGCTTAGTTTCTCCCCACCAACACAAAAAAACTCACCTGGGCTGAAAAGAACTGAAATGATGCTTAGTTTCATCTACCAATTTAATTTTTACTAAGAAAAATTAATGCTTTCCATTGCCAATGACAATTGAAGATTAAGATTTACATTTTGAGAAGGGCATATCATGATCAAAATGGTATCCAAAATTTCTAAAGGCTCACTGTGCTAAGTAAAGAAGTGGATGCTATTGGATCTGAAACCCGATACGATCGTCATGACTCAATCACAGATAAAATCAGCAATATGAAACACTTCAAATACTGTATGAAGAAGTTGAAATAAGCTGGATACATTTCAGATGTTCATTTATTCGAGTATTATGTTATTATTGATGATCAGATTTAAAGATCTTATTATTGTTGTAGTCAGATGAATTTAAATTGAATGTGATCAACCCAATTTGCAGGCAGACTATTCTTGTGATTGCTCTAATGTAATTCCTTATTTTCCACGAATGAACAATATAAGGTGCAATTCCACATTTTGACAACAAGATGAAATTATTAAGCATAAATAGCTCATCAGATTTGACGGAGCCTACCAATCCAATCCAATGAAACGCTTTTTGAATTTGTAGAAGATGGAGTAAGTAGGGTTTGTGTCATATAGAGTAATTAATTATAATTTCTCCATATTATTGATTTTTTCTTTCTTTTTTTGGAGTATAAAGCCATATAGGTGTAAAACCTGTGCGTGGGTAATAAATTGGACCTACAGTTTTAGGTAGATTCCGAATCACCGTAAAGTGATTTTACAGCAGAGGAGAGTCTTTTTGCTGGAAAATCCAATCAGTCACCCTTACAAAGAGAGCCCAGGAATTCGTAGCTTATCTGACTGAAAAGATACCTGCCACAGCTCGCGACTATCACTTCTCTGACTGACTCGATGATCAGATTCATGGTTTTACTATAGTTATTGTAGTCACAATGCGTGTTTTAAATCACGCGTAACAAACACTGCTATTGTTCAATACAATAAGGCCCATACATTTTGCAGTTATAAATGAAATTTCAATCTCAATAATTTTTTGATCGAATAAAATGAGCTTCAAAGGTTGGAAATATGAGGGTTCCAAACCTGTGAATGAAGTGATTAATTCCACTAAGAAGCACAACTTATAACTAGTCTTCTCAGTGAATGAAGTTCATTCAGCTGCTAATTAGTGGAGAAAGATAAACTTCCAGCTTATAGATTCAACTCTTTCGGCTATATTCGTGAAAGGTACACACCGAAACTAAGTGATGGGGGACTCAATGAATCATTTTGACGTTAAAGCGTTACTAATCTAGGAGACTAAATCATTTGGCTTCATTCTTTAGCCTGGAACATTTGACCATAAATTCGTACCTATTTTGTTAACAATAAAAGTACAACAACCGAGATTAAAATTAATGAAATTGGCTTGAAAAAAGAGAATGCTTTCTTGACCGACGATAAATATGCCAGAAGGTGTTTTTTGTAGTTTGGTTATCAAATTCGAAAGAGCCGTCCATAATAGATTGGTCGAGCCTTAAAAGCAAGGATGGCTCCTAATTCAGGATTAAGCCAGAATGCAGCGAGTCTGGCACATAAATATTAGCGGTCTGAAGACGGTTTTGTTTGTTATAGGCCCGATGTCCCTCTGCTCTGCTCTGTCCAGCTACACCCAGCCACGATCCAAGACTGTTCAACGACTTTTCCAGCTACATTACGCTTCTTAATATCGACTCTGTTCGTGTATCTCCTCTTCTTCTCACCATTGTCGAATAAAAGGGGATTAAACTCAAGCCCGCTCAAAAAAGAAAAACAATTTTTGTTCTTCGTTCGCCCAACACTGCTAATACCTTCTGACAAATGTGACAGTCGGAATTACTCGAGAGTCAAGAATCGGGTGAATGAGATTGGATTACATGCAGTAAGCATTCTATCCTTCTATTTGAACATTCTGCTAGAATCACCTTACAACTGAAATGCATTCTTCCAAGGTTGCATACACAATGAATAACAAAAATGATTGGAAATTGATATTGCCCACAGAATATTTGAAATTAGACATGTTTATAAGAGTTTTTAGACTAAAAAAAAGCTGAGCTTGTCAGTTCCATTCAATCTTCACATCCCATTCACAGATTTTCAACTTTGTTCAATTTGGAACAACATTAATCCATCACAGTAGTCGAACTTGGTGAAAAAAATACTGGTGATGAAATCTTGCTATTATGGTAGCCCAATGTTTATAATAATGATAGTAAGATAGGTCTTATGATCCAATCATGGGCTAGACTCTTCATGTTCTAATCAATATATAGGACCAGCGATAATAGTGAGTATTCAAGTTGTGGCCAGTCATATTCTCAGAAATTTTTCTATTTCATAATATTATCTAAAATTTACTTGGCCTAGGACCAGCACTGAACAACTTACATTGATTATTAATATGACATCTATATTAAGGATGGTTAAATTTATTAATTTAGTTAAGATTCTACGTTTATTTAGATCACTAACTATTGCTATAGTACATTATAATTATTATTGTAATATTCCATAGTATTATTTATATTCTATTACACTTTGGACTGTATTTATGTAGCCTACATACGTTTCAAAATTCTTACTATCTTAAATGCAACTACGATTATTTGGCAGGCCCTTTAACTCTAATAAATTTAGTTTTAATGCTGGTCTATGGAGAGTCCCTTGTCTGATTCTAGATGGAATATTAGATTAATTCTAGATTAACATTGAAATGATGTTCAGGTGTTCGACTTGTAAATTATACGGGTGTGTTATTAAGGTGTGGTCTGAACTGAAATGCTACGTAGTCTACAAATAATGTCAACAGAGGTATTTGTAACATTCTGCAATAGATGTACGATATTTCGATTCTATCTGAGAGAACTTGAATGCGGGTGTAATACATTTGAACGACAAGCTTCTTCGAAGCTTGCAATCTGGAGGATGGAGGAAGAAAAGAAACAGACCTTTCCTAACCGAGTAGGCAGGCACGGTACGTTCGACATTTCCATTATCTACCTCGCATTCCATGTTATATTTTCTCCACAGCGATATTATGAGTACAATTGCAACAGTATGATTTTTCTGTACATGTAAAGCAGTTTTACTCGCCATGGCAGGCACTTGAAGATGATGCTCGATCTTTTCATTTCATCTGCAGCTTTTATTGGGTTTGTGGGTGCACTTTTCAAATTGCACGTTGTTGCTGTATTTTGTATACATTATAGGTTGGGCCTTCAAGGAGCGCGTTCACTTGTTATCGGCGTATACAGGGTGGTGCAAGGGTGTTCTGTTGCGAACAAAATCCTAGCTTCTGCGTTTTCCATTGCGGACGGGCGGGCATACAAAAATATCGCAACATGCACTTAAGGAAAACCGACGGAGCGTGTAGAGGTTATTCCAGCCCAGTGGCACTGAGTACACGGCGACGGAAAAGCGGTCGCAGTGTCACGAGGGACGAGAAGTCGATGATAGGCAAATGCGCTCTCAATCGTTGAGTTTCTGACTGAACCTCACCTCCACTGACTACAGCCAACTTGGCAACCACATCAGGAATACAGTTGAGTCGCAAAGACACGGCCATTTGCAGCTACGTACTCTTTGTAGCCCAACAACACAATAACCGCACATGCATACTTCCCCAGCACACAACGAAACCGTACAGTATGCACAGAATCGACAACACTCGTTGCTCCATCGTCCCTAAAACCCCCACACACATATCTTCAGAAAAACTCGCAACAATTTAACCACTTCAACAAAAAATTCAACCAACAATAATCTACCCTCGCTCACAATCACAAATCTACTCCATGCCGAGTTATTCAACCAATTTGTCTTCACTGTATTTTGTCATTTTGTTACTTTCAAGTATCGTTCAAAAGTCGTTCACGTAGTAATTAATGCTGCCTGGTTGGTAAGCATTTCTGAGCTAATTGAACTCATACAATTCCTCTGATTAACGTACTTAACCTCGCAAAATAACATTGTACAGTTCCCATCATGGAATGAAGTTGATGCACTTGTAATTTGTAATGTACTGCTCTCCGCGAACCGCTATTATTAAAAACAAAACAATTTGTCTTCTTTATTTTGCTTCAGTATGATATCGTTCTAAATGGGTGAATCAAGAGTATGCATTTACAACCTTATTATGCATGAATACATAATAGCAGTCATGCTCATTGCTTTGTTGAATTAGCTGCGAATTAGATATGAAATGAGATTCTCTTCAAGCAATATCGCTGTCATTTGCTATCACTTTTATTGGAGTTCTTGTTTAAGAAGAAAAAACTGCTTCAACTGGAAAGCGAGTTTTCTAGACCATAGTACATCACTGCAACGGAAATATTATGAAATATGTCATTTATAATGGAGAGCGATAAAAAATATCTGAGGCTGCTTTTCGATTGCAAGAAGCTTAATATTATGCAGTTTATTCTCTATCAAAATTCCTGGACTTAATTTTTTCTCACTACGCGACTAGTAGTGGCACCGAAATATCTAATAGTCATATTACGTAGGCTACAATTGCGAGTACAATATTGTACTGTACTTATAATTATATTGTAATAATTGTCTACCAGTGACAGTGACGTTTTATTATAGTGCACTGTCATCTTATCATATTTATTATGTTATTTTGTAACTATTCTCTGCAATATTATTATATTATTCAACCATTTATTCTCTGTTTCGATGATATTTTTCCATTTATGGAATAGAGCTAAAATAATGCTACTTTAATTTTCTACGTTTCAGTTGGAAATGTTAATAATGTGCTGTTATGATCATTCAATTACCATCAAAGTTGAGTCTCCATTGGATCTCTAAACTCTTCGTCTGAGAGCAAGGAGCAGAGATATGGGTGTTCGAGCATTCCTTGACCGGACATCTGTTAAGGAGCATGAATATATTATTATTGCAGTGTGGCCTTGGTGATATACGCCAACATGGGTTGTAATAATTTGAGTTGAGGAAGACAACGGACCTCCCCGAGAGACAACATATTTTTATGCTGTTTTCCGCACTGATGGCACAACATTGAGTTGTGCTTACAGCGTGAACAAGATTGAGCAGGCAGGCACTATAACGCCGGTAGGAAGAGCTGGCAATTCCTAGCAGTAAAACATTCTAACAAAGTGCTGGATGACAGAGAATTACATTCGGGCTTACATTGTCTTGTGGAACTCATCGCGTAAATCATACGGCTCACGGGCCCATTACTTGTCTTTGTTATAATAGGATTTTCAACGCGTTTTATCGTCTTCTCCAACCAACCTCTCTCCACAATTCGCTCACCTTTCGTGTCTTAAAACAGCTCGATGGACGACATTTTAAAACTCACGATTTTTTGTTTGAAGGTGTGGGACGTTTCCTGTTCTTGTGTCCAGAGACAATCCAAGATTCTTGGATTATTCAACACATCAAGGTTATACTATTGTGATCGAAGCTCATAGGAGATTATGATTGAGAGAGATTTGAGTGCTTTAAATAATCAAGTAGGTTAATTCGAAGTTTGCAAAGAGGCTAGACTAGGATCTCGACTAGATACAAGTTTCTATAACCAGTGAAACTATAATTAAACTTTTGATAAACTTATTGACCGCACGCAGTGGTATCAATTTTACTGTCCGACTGTCTCTCTGTATGTACGTTATTGATTACTACCAAACCTTGACCGATTTTCATGAAATTTTGCTTACATGTTCATCAATTCTTGGCGGAGCGATGTATGTATAAATTTTTCTTCAAAATATGCCCCCCATATTTTTAGGGGGCCCGGGGCCCAATTTACCCCCGATTGTTGGAGTGTATGATTTGAGTGCAGGTGGTTTTAAAATGATATTAAGAAGAAGAAGAAATTAATCTGTGATAATAGAGTGTGACTTTAGAGCGGAGGCTCAAAATCTTGAAATCCACAATATTGAGATTTTTTAAATTTAATTCTTTTCCGGTAGGACTTTTTGAGCCGAATGGAATGGTGTTTTTCCAAATTCTTGATAAACTGAACATTCGTGACTGTGGTTGGGGGAAATTGACTTTTAAAAAAAACGCATTTTATGGATAGTTTCTGCTTTTTTCAATAGGGAGTGGAAGATAACTCTATAAGAAGGTTGCCACTGAACTACTCCTTGAATATAAAAAAAAACTTGAATATTGAGATAATTGGAGAATTCTTCTTCTTATCAGGTAGAGCATAAAAACTGTGAAGACTTTCATTCGATTTTTTTTTTAAATAATCCCCTTTGAATCTCGGAGTGAAAATTTAAATTTCACTAAGATTTGGCGGTGAACAAATTCTGAACTATTTTATAATGGATGGTTTTTGCTTTTTTTGATTGAATGTTAATATTAAGATAAGACGCCGCATGAATGGGGATAGAATACCGTCAAGAGTTTTTGAATGGGCCCCTCATCAGCATAAGAAAAGGGGTAGGTAGAAAAATATAGGTTACCAATGTCCGTCAGGAAATGGAAAGAAGAGGATTACATGAAAGTGACTGGGGCGATAAGGAGCGATGGCGAAAGGGATGCGAGATGCGACTCTAAAGTTGCAAATACTTGAAAAAAAAAAATATTAAGAGCTGCTAAAAATGCATAGAAACCCATTTTCAAGTATAAGGGGTATAAGAGGTATAAGGGGTCGTCAAAAACTTTTATTTTTTAAAATGTTGATTTTTGGAGTACCTATCATCAATGATTCTTCTATGTTTGTTCCATTCTTCTTATTTTCTAGGCCTATTTCCTGAATAGATAAATTTCATTATCAGTAGTTTTTTGATTGACATTGTGGAACTTCATAAATGAATCAAAGGAGGATGAGAGGTTGTCATTTCCACGTTATCATGGACGTGGAATTGACATCTTATACTTATTCAATTTTATAATTCAAAATAAAAACTTGGGAATACTACGTATGAGGACGCTTCTTGCCCTCGCATTACAGGAACACAATGTAACGGACGTATCAAGCTTTTGATAATACTGGTACCAACATGGCGATAGGATGACGATACTTGAGAGCAATGACGCAGAGGCCAGTTGCCTGTGGTCAGGTAATGAGTGGTTTAGTTGTAACCGGCCAATGGTTGCGAATTTGTGTGCAGCAGTAGAGTATGTAGCAGCATGCAGCATGGAGCACTTGTCGATGGCATAGCAACGGTACACCGCACCTCTCACCCAGCCAATAGTGTAATGTTCAAGGGTCGAATGTGACCTCACCCCCTCCTCCACCACCTCAGCCCATCATCCCACGACAGCATCGGTGGCCGAACAATGCTCTCAATCGGTGACAATGGGTGCATTGTGGTGCGAATGAATTGGATACAACCGCCGCCACCGCCGTCACTGCCGCACAGCCACAACGGCCATTATAAATGTCTACCGGATTACAATGTTTTAGTTTGAGCAGCCTGCATAACGGACAAACATTGCTACAATAGAATTACCCGATACAATTGTTGCATTGAAAGGGCGAGATTACACCTTCTTCACCCCTCCACCCAAAGTCGGCAACTCTGTTCTTCACTCTCTCCCAACACCCCCTATTGCTTTCTCTACAGCCCTGACAACACAACTCCCACTACACCCGATTAACGTGACCTGATTGATGTCGTATCCGAGCAATCAATCTAAACACTGGAGCTGACCAGCGCTCTCTATCCACCCCCACCCCCCTCCTTTCAACACCGACCAGCCTAACAACGAATCAAGTCATCATCATCATCAAGCGACCAAACTGCAGAAAGACTATGGACAACTATGACCAGTGCGACAGTGCTGCTTAACCGTAAGTACTTTCCTTAGAAACGGAAAGTAGCCTATTTCCTTTATTGATCAGATTGAGGACCACTGGTGCCCAGATTGGGGGGGACATGGTGCTCAGAGCGCCGTTGAAACAAAATTTAGGAGATATTGTAATTTGGGGAGAAATTTCAAAAACTCTAGGAATGAGATGTGATAATTTGTTGATTTTAACTGAAATTATGCGTACTGGAAATTGAGATTTATTGGCGAACTGGTAATATAAGCAAGTAATCACAGTATCATAAAAAAGCGTGTTTAAGTTAATGTCGTCATATTTAAAAAAAGTAAAGAAGAATTCTAACATGGCTGAAAATCGGGATATATGACCAGAACGAAAACCTAGTCATATTGGTAGGAAACTCTACAACAAGCTATTGCAGTTTTTAAAGAGTCTTCAAAATATAGAAATATTTTAAAAACAATTGAAAAAATATTTAGTTGATAAAGCTTTTTATAGTGTACAAGAGTTCCTTTCACATCAAAATTAAGCCTCACAACTAATTGATATAGTAATTATGGTAAAAGTGTATAATAAGATTGTATAATTATTGCAGATCTTACTTGTATTATACTCCTTTTTTTTTTTTTTTTTTTTTTTTTGTTTTGTATAGGCCTACTATGGACCGCATTTATTTACCATTCAATTCATGTTGGTCTCTTTCTTCCTCCTCCAATACTCCTTCATCCTGACACTCTGAGCAATTCGTCTTTCTTGAGACCAAGTTTCAATTTTTGGCTCCTCTGGAAAATCATTTACTATTAACTTCCTTCTTAGGCCTGCCCTATCAAGAAAATCAGTTACTGTAATATCCAATCCCTGCATATCTTTTTTAGATTCTATAAACCAACTAAATTTTGATTTTCTATTGCTTATTTTATTAAATATTTTATGTGTCTGTCTGTTTGGATCCATTCTAAATAAATGGGCATAAAATGCTATTCTTCTCTTTCTAATTGTCTCCGTGATTTTTTCAGTATGCCTATAGATTTCTTCATTGCTGCAGGTGAAGATATTATGTTTCTCATTATGCTTGCCAAAAATGTTTCTCATGATTTTTCTCTCCTGTACTTCTAATTTTTGGCGATCACCTTTTCTATTTAGTGTTAAGCACTCCGCAGCATATAAAGCTTCAGGTTTAATGACAGTAAGGTAATGCCTGAGCTTTGCATTCTTTGAAATTGACCTTTTGTTATAAATATTCTTTGTTAACTTATAGGCAAGTCTCATTTTGTTAACTCGCTGGTTTATAGAATCTTTCTCAGATAAATTGTCATCAATTATTTCTCCTAAATACTTGAAGCTTTTAGTTCTTTTTATTCGACCATAGTTTGTATTCAAGTATTCTGGTGCATTTTTAATATTGGACATGTATTCCGTCTTCTCAAAAGAAATTTGTAGACCGATTCTTTGTGCTTCTTCTTTGAGGATATTTACTTGAATCGCTGCAATTTCTGGAGACTCCGCCAAAACCGCTAGATCATCTGCAAATGCTAGACAGTCAATATTCAAATTATCTTTTCTATAGCCAATTCTCAGGCCACTCTTAATTTTTAAGTCCATTAGTCTTTTCCTCCATTCCCTGATCACTTTTTCCAATGCACAATTAAAAAGTAGCGGAGATAAACCATCCCCTTGTCTCACACCTGTCATTGTCTGGAAACTCTCAGATAATTCGCCTCTGAACTTCACTTTGTTCATGGTATTTGTTAATGTCTGGAGTATTAAATATTTTGTCTTTCCATCTAGGCCGAATTCTGTTAGAACATTTAGCAGAGTCTCCCAGTGTAAGTGGTCCCTCACTAAGTGACAGAAAAAGTTATTCGTGCCTTTTTTCAAGAAAACAAAATTTAAAATAATTTGATACGGTACCAGTTACAGCTCTGTATCTTAAATAAGTCTCAAGTTGGATTTTTCCAAATTTTTAGGAAAATTTACAATTTTGTAAAATTATTGAAACGGCTCTATCTCACTAATAGCAGGACCTAAATTAGTTATTAAAAATGTGTACGGGGACTGAAGTTCTCCCCAACTTGAAAGCAATTTCACCTTTTTATCTGCACCCCCAAAAAACCTCTAGAACTTCGTTTGAGAGGTCAAACAAATCTTCCAAAAAATGGGGATTGATGTTTTTATAATTACCTAAGATTTTGTTCCTGAGACTCCACACCATCAGAAATGTCATTCGGTCGCCCAGAAATGCGATGGATTTTTTCAGGGGGGCCAGAAGGGACTCCCAAATTTGGGTCCCCATAACTATTAAACGATTTATGACGCAAAATACGCCAGGCTGAACGAGAATCGAACCCCAAACCGTAGGTTTACATGCAGCTTGTCAATGTTTTGCTAGTATACTGTATTTATTTAGTTTTATATTATATAGTGCATTCAGATGAGTGCAAGTAATTTCATCACAGTTAGTTACTTCAGTTTCAACCTGACCACATTTCACATTGACAATTAAAAATTACTTGCAAGGTCGGGAATAATTAATATGTTGGTACTGTAATTTTAAAATGGATATTCGAGCAGTCACACAATGCGAATGGATGGAGCCTTATTCATTGTAATTAGAGCACTTCATGAAGTATTCTTCTAAAACAAACAACAGCAACCTGAAACAAACACTTCGCCACCTGTTCTTCTGTGCTAATGAACAACTCTACCATAAAGCCTTTTCGGCTTCAACAAAGGCAATGAATAGACCTTCTGATAATCATAAAGCTTCATAGATTATAGATCTATTGAAAATTAGAAGTTTAAATTATGTTGCCTCTTTCATGCCTGACTAGTGACTACTGTTTGTACTCGATGATCAAGCTTCATCTTTTAATTGTGATACAATCTTATTCATTCTTTCTCCAATCACTAGAAAGCCTGGCAACTTGATACCATCCAAATACTTCTGATACTATGTGGAGAATAATAATTGAATAATGATGTCTGTTAGCTATAATACAGATTTAGGGTGTAAAAACTAAAAATTTATCGTCAGTGCTGTATTGATTCAAATTTTGAATTGTCATTTTTATGTATGAGAAATAATAGTATGATTTAGTTTGAAGCATAGATGAAACATTCGTGTTGAAATAGGTTTTCTAGGGTGGAAGTATGTACGGTATTTTTATTCACTACTATTCTCGGAAGATATGGAAAAGCTTTAAGAGTATTGCCATGGTTTTCAAACTATTTATTTTCCAGTTGAATTTGAATACAGTCTTTAGTACCTCACTAAAGACCTCCCGGGCGTTATGGAAGCACGGCGGCCAGTCTATACATTCAAGGCCTTCCAAACAACAACATAGCTAATTACTCGTATTTCACAAGACATAATTTTTCTTTCTTTTGTTGTAAGGCCACCTTTCCGAAAGAGCAAGCCTTCCTTCCAACTCATGTAAATTACCGAACAACTTCTTGTATTATTATGTGTGTGGTTTGACAGCCTGAAAGCATGTTTTTCACCAATAGATAATGGCACTTTGTATCTGGCGGAGAGTGAATGAAACTAGGAGTTAAAACTGCAGTTCCAAAAAATGCAAAACATCTGCAATCCCCCCTCAAAATTTCTTGCATGAGGCAATCAGGATGATACTGGTGAAATTAGAAAGAATTAATTAGTCTGCAATAGCTAATGTTTTGAATAAAAAGTTATACATCTTTCTGCCGATTGGAAAAAAGCTAGGTATTAATAATTACAAGAGATATTCAATCTTAAAAAATAAAATCAAGTTCGGTGGTGTTTGTTCTGAGGTCATTGAAACGTTTTCTTGATTTAGGTTCTCTCAGGGATGTTTATTTTGGTCTTTTCCACTCCCTGTTGTCTTATGGAATAGTTTTCTGGGGGAGTTCTTGTGACTCTCTTGAAGTCTTTAGAGTTCAAAAATGGGCAATTAGAGTGATGATGGGAGAGTCCATCAGGAATAGTTACCGATCTCATTTTAGGAGTTTGAAAATTTTGCCTCTCCCAAGTTTATTATGTGCTTGAGACACTATGTTTTGTAAAGAAAAAATGAGTCAATTTTTAAGCGTGGTGATGACATACATTTGTATAATACCAGGAATAGGCATTTACTGAGGGATGAGGTTCATCGCTCTGCATGCTATAAGCGAGGTGTCAGGAGTTCGGGAGTCCGTTTATATAATGTTTTACCTGATTCCATCAAAAAATTAGGTGAAAGGGAGTTTAGAGCCAAGTTGAAAAAGGATTTTATAAGTATGGTATTTTATTCCATAGAAGAGTACAGAGATTACTATTCGATCGTTTTAATTTAGCAATAGCTTGAATTTTTAGCTTGAAGAGAATCTAATGTTTGGTTTGCTTTGTGTTGCTCTTGAGCATTCTATTTTACTGTGCATTTTAAATTTTTTGAAAAGCTCCAGATCCCCCGTATAGGAGGCAATGGGGGCAATGGACGCTATTAAATAAAAAAATCTTCAAAAATCAATCTAGTGGTTTGAAAATGGACAGTAAATAAATGCAGTTCCAATACTCAATGAAGTAAATAAAAATTTCAAGACATATCTTACATCTTACAAAATAATTCCACTCTACCTCTCTTGTTTCTAGAGAACTAATAATTTATGATGAACTGCCCTCAAGTTTAAACTGTGGTTATTCAACTCTTACAAATCGACAACCCGTTAAAATGAATTATAAAACAGTCTACTGTTTTGGTGTGGGTCTAATACACTTCGATATAAATTATTGTATTTCTGAAATTGATGTTTTAGAAATCTTTCAGTGAACCTCAATTTTTCTTAAAAATACCCTCAAATTTTTCGATAATATAGCCTAGTGCCTAGTGGTTGCCTAGTCAAATGCATCATTGCATTGTAATTTCATCTCGATAAATAAATAAAATTTATTATGGAGTTGAATATTCATTTGTAATGACAATTCAATTTTGAATAATTTTGCAATTGAAACCGTCAAACTACAAAGAATTCCCATCATTTTCAAGGTTAAGGTAAGAAAGATTACCGCAATATTATTTACTACTATCATAAACTTGATTTCATCCCACTCAAAGGTACATTGTACTATTTCGTCCAGCAAATCTAGTGATTTCTAATACAAAGGCCGACATAATATCATTCATGATCTAAGAAGTCATGTGAAAAAGTATAGAGCTATATTATGTAAACATGAATATAAAAAAATTAACCAGTTGAGTAACTGACTGAAAACGCTTGTCAGATTTTCATTTCATTCATCTAGTAAAGACTAATGAATGTAGAACCTCGGTAATCCCCTTTCTCACCACCATGCATATGACACGCGTAGCATGAGGCATGCGGTTTACAGTGTATAATTTATCAAAAAAGACAAAAGAAGCCCACGAAAACTCGGTGCTGTTGCGTTGTCATCTTCCGAACTTGAATCTCTTGTCTGCATCATTACGCACAAATAAACGTTTCATCAATCACGTCACCGTCCACTCGACATCCCTCATCATTCCATTCTTCACAAACTTGGCCACTCACCCCCCCCCCTCACAGAGAACATCAAAATTCCGTTCGCAGGGCCTGTCTTTTGGTGTTTGCCGTCAAAACAACCTCAACAAAACCATATTGTAGCTGAGTCTTGTTACTTTACAATTGACGCTCATTAGACTTATCGTAACAATAACCTACTAACAATGAACGTGAAACTGAATTCATAAAACAAGACAAGTATCAAAGGGCTTGGAATGCCGAAAAGGGAAAAGATGACACGCTTATCCATCATGGAAGTCTTTTCACACTGAGGACCGAGATTAGCCCCTTGTTTATGAAATGTTCTCTTGTTTAATTCATTGGATCGTCGTGATCATTTTCTAGAAATATTTGGATCATGTTCACAATCCTTTTCCGAGTTTGATCTTTGATTGGCTTGCAAAAATTTATTGCTCTATGACACTATGGCTCTCAATATTTTTTTATAACTCATGATCACACAAAGAATGGTGAAAAATACCTTGTAATATCTCTATGAATTACTTCTTCCTCATGATTTTCAATCATGGTTTTATTTGGATTGTTTTCAATAGAAATTTGCATCTACTTCACCGAAATACCAAGCCTAAAAGTTGACAGGAATAAGCTTTTTCCAAGCTCAAATGAAATGTAATAATTAAAAGAATAATAAAATTATAATCATACGTCTGAAGAGAACTGATGACCTAGTCGGAAAGAGAGCAAATATTGGTATTGTATGATTTAGATTAGTTGTGCTAGCTTTTAAATACGCATTGAGGAGGAAAGAAGCAGATCAATAATTTACCCTCTTTTGATTCAAATATTTTTCAAAAAATATGATTTTTATTTAATTTGATAGCCCTTTCTTATATCTAAACAGGTTTGGTTTCCTTATTTTATAAAAGTGATTCCCGTGTGAATTATCATTATTTAACTTCCCCAACCATTATTTGAGTTATTTCATCTCGAGTAATATGTTAAACATTGTTCATTGTACAAGAACTTGTCAATAAAATAATGAAAGTCACTTGAACAAGTAGAGTTTCGATTGCAATCCAAGTGGTGCTCGAACCTCGAGCCGTTTCTTTCTGTTTAAGTGTTCATTCCTTATGTCCAGACTTCGATTCTAACTCGCACACAAAGACATTGACTTCATTTATCTATTCGCTCACGGAGCTTGGTGTGTTTTCAGTGATTGGGGATGGTGTGTTGAACAGCTGGTACGGTAGTGCTCTTATGTGAAATTGATCACAAAGATTACACAGCCTGATGGCCTTTGATCGATTAACAACGTAAGGAAGCTCTCGGGAACGAAATGGAGTGATGAGGGAAGAAACAAGAGCACATAGTGGAAGGGCAGGCCGTTCTTACAAAGATTACATTGTTTATCGAGGGCCGAGATGACTTGGCCGGAATTGAGTTCGATTATGGCTGTCTTTTGTGAGCTCGCCCCTCCATTGTGTGTCTTGATCGTACAAAGGACTTCATTTCGGCTCTGCTTGGATAGGGTCTGCGGGGGAGGGGTTGACCATGATGATGGGGGGGGGGGGATGTAAGTGAAGCAGAAACAGCAGCTGTTGATCTGGCCACTATGACGTAACCTGTGCTTCGAGATTGTTACCTTCGCCCCCCAAACCCAATTGCACGTGCATACCTTACAGCGGTGGCGATCCATGCCAAAAACATCCCTTGAATTGTATTGTCTCCTGTTGGCAAAACAATGGACGCGATGTCTCTTCTCTGGCAACTATGCGCTCTAGACCTTGCAACAGGTTTGCAAAGGATCCTGGTCCTGATCCTGATCCTGCCCCGATTTGAACTCGACACGGACATTACAACCCTGTGGGCTTCACTAAGCAGGAAATTATCCAATTTATTACTGTTGTCATCCCTCCATCTGAACTTGGTCACTTTTTGAAATTCCAATAAAAAGTCTATTGCAAAATTCGTATTGATTCAACTATTCTGATTCAATTTATTTTTATTCAAAAACTTTTTTCTCTTGTTAGTATAAGTTTTAACTGGGTGATGAAATGGATGAAGTTTTTCGGCAACTTTGAACAATCTGACAATATCTAACTATTTTCAGAGGAGCTACTAAATCTATGAATATTATACCAATTATTTCGTTGATTCGTGGACTGGAGGGCTGTTACAATCTATTATTAGCTGATTCAGAGATTACGATAAAAAGTCACCACTAATTTGAATGGATGAAACATAGCTTTATTCACAAAATTATAAAGAAAAATATATACACAATTTTGAAACAATATCAGTCTTTATCAATACATTAATACTAAATGAATAGTATATTAATGTAATATAATCCCGTAATATAATGCAATCCCGCTCCTCCGTCTGGCATCTATATGAATGTGTTATCATTCACCTCATTACCCACGCACAAGTCTCGGACTCATGCCGGACTCATGATCAGCAATAAAAATTTTTTTTGAATACTGCTATAGTGAAAAAAACCAAGTAAGACATTTCGAGGCCTTGCCAGTGTATTCCATCCCGGGTATCAGTGGTTCCGTTTTTTTATGAATGATAATAATAGGAAAGAGACTTCAGAGACGGTATCATTATTCTACATTATAAAAGAAAATAATAATTCACGTGAAAAAGCAGAAAGATTTAAATATAAACATTCTTTATAAATATAGGCTGCTCAACGAAAGAATTCACATTCTTCATTAATTCATGAGAAATATTTTATATTAAAAATTCAAAGATCTGGCTGGCAATGTCCAGTTGTTTTCGTTAACGGACTTTATGAACATATTCTTTCTATTAATTTATGTCCTTTGTGGCAACAGGAAAACAATTATAGAATTTCGGTGCCAAGAAGGCATAAAACATTTTAAACAGTCAAATTAAGGTTGGGGGATTGTAACATCATGCCTATTTCTTAGCGCATAAGTTGGCCCAAGTCGTTCACATCTTCGTTCTGTGTTAGCTCTATTGAAACATAGTTTTAAAACTTTAAAAATATATTAATTCTGGAGTGGTAATAGTCTTAACAGCTCTAAATAGTGGACGTGCATCGTGCATGATCCAAGTAGTCTTCATTACTAGATATACGAATAAAGGACTTTGTGATATAGTTTTTTACAAAGCGAGAGAAAAAGTTGAATTCAACATGAAGAAATTCTGTTTGAGACAGTGAGCCAGTAATTTTAGCTTATTAATAACATTTAAGCCTGAGTCTGACGAGCTGAGAAGACTTTGCGATTTGAAAAATTACCTGTAGCCTAATAATAAACTTCAAGTATAATGAATAGTTTGAAAAAACCTTTTTCCAAATGTGTTTATTGCTTATAAAATTGTTCAATCTATGAGAAAAATATAGATTTGCAATAGAATGTGTGTTTTATACCTCCCACGTTCTTATTATTTTTTTTTGTGAATAATGATTTTAATGAACGTATGAATCTCATCAGACCCAGTGGAAATCATCAAATTTTAAATAAATAAATAAAACCATAGTATTGAAATAGGGAAACAAAATGTATTATGATAGGTAGTCGGCAGGCAGGCTATTCATCACATCACAACATGAAGTATTTCATTCAAACCGAATAAGTAGCCTAGTGTAATGACAAACATGTGAATTTTTCACAAATCCATCTCACTCCAATTCAAACAATTAGTTTTGGATATCGAATCTGAACAACGATCTGCTTAAATTCATTCTGAATCCAATTGATTTGTCAGCGTCAATCACACGTCATCCAATTGAGAGGTTGGTGATGTCAATAGATGTTGATACGTGAGCACCTATTGAAATCATTCAATTGAAGAAAGAGAAGAATGCATACATTCACACCTTTCGTCACAGCATAGCAATCATCTGAAAAGGATACAGCATGAGTTACTTTTCAATGCTGGAAATAAAAGCAGATTGAGGTATATAAAGCACGCTTTCCATAGTGGAGAGTCATGTGAATGAGCTGAGTAGCTTGAACAATTGGAATGTGATAGGACTATTATGGATGTGAACAGTGTCTGTTCATACACTTCTGCAAATCAACATCTTCTTTAATTTCATGCCTATTTAGGAAACTCTTTAATACTTTTGAGAAATCACTTTCCACTGGCTGGCTGCAGAACGAGCAATAGGCATAAATTATCAACTAAGTGTTTCAGGAAAGTGAACTTACTGTGAAAACCACAAGCTTGTGTCTGAATGCTAAAACAGGAGGCATATATGACCACAGCTGACAGGTTCAAACAATTTTATGAGAATGAACTGCTTGAAACAAGCTTCTCCGCGCGTATTTGTGGACTCCTGCACGCCTGCACGTGATTCCTACACTCTCCACAAAACTGCTTTTTGGACTCTCAACTCAGAATGTATTATTTCAAAAAAGCAACTCTTGATAAAAAAAGTTATGTTATCATTATACAACTGAGTTCCTTATTAGTTACCCTTATGAAATTTATGACAATAACATCTACTATCAGGAAAAATCAAAACATTTTTTTGTGTTTTCGTACTATAACTATATTATCAATCAAAAGCACTCATCAACTCAGTAGAAAGAGATGGAAAATACCGAGTTACACAATAGTATTACACAAGTGATAATAATTAACGGTTAAATTAAATATATTCTAAAGGGGGTTTATATGAAATAAATGCTACTAAAAGTTATACTACTATCCTCTTCAACTGGTTCTTTAGTAACCTTGACAGGCAATTAACTAGGGAAAATGGAGATACAAACAAATACCATTATTAATAGTATATTGCAGTGCAATATTCAACGGATATTGGGATATTTCTCACACTTGATTAGTGAGAAGCCCGACGACGCTTTCAAAATCACTGAATGAGTGTCCACACTATGTTCCAGCTGCACTTCTGCATAATCTAGATCTATTCATTTGTATTTTAATACATCCAGATCCACATCTATCATATTGTATTACCTGCTTATTGCTGTCTGGAAATCGACCGTGAAATTCTTATTCGTTGGTAAAGTACCGGTATTTGAAATGTTTTATTATCCTCGCTTGTTTTCTATTGTTCAGTGGTAGAATCTGAACGAAGATGGACTTAAGCAAGTGATTGCTACAAGTCTGATCGTAAATCGTTAAGCCATGTCCTTATAAGAGATGTCACATCCTCATATATTCAACATTGCACGCAAGAGCTGTTTTATTTATGACTAGGGAAGGATGGATTTCCCAATTACATTGTCGTTGAAGTCGTTATCATACTGAACTCAGATTGCACGTTTCTGACAAAATGATGATTGTAAGAGTTTGTGGGTTATCTACGAATATTCTGTTACCTATTCTTGTTTTGTAAATTTTTCCCTGATATATTTTCTACAGTGGGAAACGAACATTCCTCAAATAATCAGAACTCTGGTAATTTTGTATATAAATTGTATTAAGAAATAGTTACAGAAAGATTAAACAATATCTGAAACATCACAGTCCAGTCAAATTACCGTAAATTTCGGGTGAGAAAGAACAATTTCCAACATGGCTGGACATCGGGATGCATGACCTGAAAAACATGTTGAGTAACATACTATAAGTCCCCAAGAATTTCTAGCTGTGCTTCAACCGCCATCTTGCAAAAACTGTGAAATTCTCTTACGTCCTTATCGTTTTCTCCAAATTTGAGACCGAACTAAGCCTCGGACGGAAAAAGTTACTCTCGCTTTTTCTCAAGAAAACAAATTTCAAAAGAATTTTATACTAACTACAGCTCTGTACCTTGGATGAATTTCAAGTTGAAATATGTTTTAATTTTGGTAAAATTTGCTCGTAGGAGTGCTTAGTGATGTGCATCCTATGATCCTTTATCTTGAAAATGAATATTTTTAACATTCAAATGTCTAACAAACAATGTTTCAACAAAGAAATGTGAAAATTATCTTAAATTGTAGAATTTTTTTCCAAATAAATGCTAACTGAACTGGACTCACAATGTGGTTGATGCATGAGAATATTTATGAGAACTTTTTTTAGATAAAAATACTACTTAAATTTTGGCACTAATTACTATACTTCACCTCTCATAGTAACTGAATTGGAGCTCTTTGTAATTTAAAAATTTCAAAAACATGGCAACCCGGATTTTTGTTCAGCTCTGTCATTATTATATAGATTAGGAGTGAGTGAAATTGTAATACGATTCAGAGAGCATGATGTTTCACGTAGTATAAGACCAATTTCACATTTTTTGTTGAGAAATCCCTAGTTAGAGCCATTTGAATGTTGAAAAGTCATGTTTGAGGCAAAGGATGCGGATCACTAGGCACCACTAAGAACAAAAATCTTAGTTAAGTGCCAAATTCAACATATGAGCCGAGACGAATGAGCTGTCGTTTGATCGGATACAATGAATTTTTCAATAGTTACGGGGACCCCATAGTTATGGGGGTGTATGAAATTCTTCGAATTGAACTACAGCTCATAAACTACTAGAAATAAAAAGTTGAAATTGGTTCCAAATTGTAGAAAACCTCCAGAAGGCTTTTGAATTACAAATTCAGATGCTGCTGTTAGTGATGAGATACAACCGCTTTAATTATACAAAATTTAAAATTTTCAATTTTCCTGAAAATGCACTAAAATTAAAAAAAATTCCAACTTGACATTTGTTTAATGTACAGAGCTATAATTAGTTTTAAATCCTTGCAAATTTTGCTTTGTTTTATGGAAAAAATGGCGAGAGTAACTTTTCTGTCCGATGTTTAGTTCGGCCTCAAATTTGAAGAAAACGATAAAGTTTACAGTTTTTCGAAGATGGCGGCCGAAGCACAGCTAGAATTCCTGGGGACTTTTAGTATGTTATTCAGCATGTTTTTCCAGTCATGTATCCCGATTTCCAGCCGTGTTGGAGTTTTTTCTTTACTTTCCGCTATTTTGACTGGAGTATTAGGTCTAAAAGTAACTTCCTTCAAATGATGACGATGTTCAAAATGCATACAAACATACAAATGCATCCTTCTGCATAAAGTTGGTTGGTTCTGGGCAACCAAGAATACGTTTGGCTCTGAAAGAAAGATTACTTTAGTGAATTCATTATATTTTAGTGGCTACTATAGTAAATGGTCCTTGTTCAATATCTGGAGTTCTGAAAAATGAAGAAGGTTCAAGACTTTTAACTTATGAGTATTGGAAACAACAAATAGAATAATTTCTCGCTGGTCAAAATTAGAAATAAACTTTGAACTGGTCAAATTCAAAAATAAACTTTGTACTGGTCAAATTCAAAGTAAAATTAATGTACCTCTTAATGACCTGAACAGTTATGCTCCAAGAATCGTACTCACACTATTATTAACCCTATTTTTCTCAGCAAGAATAATACAGTATCTGAAGAATGAAGTTCCTCTAAGTAATGATACAGGTTATTATTTGGATGATGCATCACTCTGGCAACAATGCCTTGAACTATAATACACAATTGAACATGTTCTACTATTGTTGATACGCCTACCATTGTTGCGAGCAGTGGTGGCTTCCTCGATGGTGATTATTCGGAGAGAGAACTACTGTTGGCCAGATTAGTCGATTGGAAGGCGTATGCGAGTTGACTGCACGACTTCTTTACAAACCGAATAAAAAAAGGCAAATCAAAACGTCTACAGACATTTACAACTTCATTAAGTAAGTCATTAAAATACTTTCAACGAAATATACAACGTTTTATAGGCGCCATCCAAGCAGAAATAAAATGAACGACTTTGTAATGTCAGTGCAGACTATTGTTGAGCTACCAAAGAAGTAACATATAATCATTATTTCATTTGGTATAGTAGTGTGAGCGAGGAGATAATTCTAGACAGGTTGTCGAAGGTATTCTTTAATGATTTGTGTTTCTCTCACATCTTTTTTATATTTCTCGGCACTTCAGACGCGCCAAGACAAAAGTGTGAACAATAAATAGTATCCTATAAAAAACACCCTCTTTCTTCTTGCAAGCGGTGTCTATGTAACTCCAATCTTCAGCAATTAACAGTACAACCTGTTTTATTGCACACCAACCACTCATACAAGCTTTATAAACTCGGAGGAAATAATCATTACACTAGGAGTAGGATTTCTCACCCATCCGTGAAGCACTCTATGCAACATTGCTTGTTTGTCAAAGAGAACATTGCTTTATACTCGACAATAATGAATTTACACCTCAATAGAGATTTCTAACTGAGAGAAAAGAATTAATTTATTCATAAATGTTAAATCTAAAAGTTTATTTTTTAAGGTTTTGTTGAATTTTAAAATCTCTTCAATGAAGAAAATTATTCGGGGAGGATATGAAGATAAGATCCACTAGGAAAAACCCAAATTGATCAGTATTCAAGTTATCCTCCATGAAATTAACGTTAATTTATATCTGCTTAAAAAAAGTAATAATCGATATGGCAGGTAAATCGAAGCATTTTAGTCAAGATTGTATCTCTATCTCGAACGAGCATTTGGAAAAGGTCCAGGAATACAGAAATTTAGATACAGAAATTGACAAGTTCAAACATAGTGGATATGACAGTTTGTTGTTGGTGTAAATAAAGATGAATACGTTGAATAGTTGAGTGAGTTGATCTGATGAGTCGATCGGAAGGCGTGAGAAACAGCTGTGATTAACACAATTATCAAATATCACATCAAATATCATTAATCTCAAGCGCCGAGACAAAAATATGAGTTAACAGACTCAACTTTATTCACACCACACATGTTGATCTTACACTTTTCATTATATTGCATTATATTGCCCTTTTTCATTATGCTATTTGCACTTTTGATAAACTTTGTTATCTGTATAAAACGTGATAAAGAATTGAAATTATTCCCAATTAATTGATTGACCTATTGTGGGGAAGTGATAGCCGAGTGCCGTAGCAGGTATCTGATCAATCAGAGATAAGCTACGAAACTTCTGGGCCATCTTTGCAAGGGTGACCGATTGGGTTGGCTAGCAAAAAAGACTCGGTTCTCTGCTGAAAAATCACTTCCCGGTGATTCGGAACCCAGCTTAAACTGTAGGTCCAACTCATCAATCACCTTCATTCAATTCATTACCCTCGCACAGGTCTCAGAACTATGTAGGCTTCATCCTCCGAAAAAAATTAAAAAAATGATTTCAGGAATGACAGCTTATAAGATATATGAAATAGAAATTTCCATTATGAAAGCCATTGAGTTTGTATAGAATATACAGATACAGAATAATATACGATAGCCTCTACAAAATGTATATAAGATTGTCGTGTAATATTGACAATATACATGTTCACTTTTTTTAGGATGAAGCCCACATAGGTCTGAGGTCTGAGCGAGGGTAATGAGTTAGATGATGTTGAATAATGCATTGGACCTACAGTTTTAGTTCCGAACCACCGGGAAGTGATTTTCCACCAGAGAACTGTTTCTTTTTGCTGGCACTCTTTTTCACAAAGCACATAGTTACTATTTTTTGCTAACCATTTTTACCTATGTATTGTTTTAGTGAGGGATTATTGAAATATTCAGAATAGCTAATATGAAATTTACAGAATTTAAATTAAAGTGAAAAACCAAAACAGACCAATGTTGTGCAGTACTGTACTGACAATATACATGCTCACTATCATGACTATCTTCATGATTATTGCATCTATCATTGTGAATATCAGGTTTGATGCAAGTTCTACCTGTTTTCTAAAGACAGAATATTTCTAGCCTGAAGCTGTGCTATATTCAATAATTTTATAGAAATAGAATTTTTTCCAAACACTTGGGTTTTTCCATGTTCTCCTCGGACACAAACACCTGAACACCCCTATGCAGAGCCTTTTCATCTGTAGTGTTATTTCAATGCTTTGGTGTGTGTCAAAAATGCCGAAACCATTCAACGAATTCTCGAACGACAAAATAGAGTCTGTCTGATAATAATAGTTGAATAGTTGGAAGAAAGTTGACAATGGCCCTTCCTGTTATGAAACTGCTGTCGTTTTGTAGCCGAAGCCGGTTTGTGGGCAAGTTCGAACCTTTGCTTGAAGGAAAAGTCTACATTTTACAATGGAGGCTCCTACTCAGAAAAGACAATCATAAATACCTTTCCTCGACTTTAGTCACGTTTTGTTTGGAACTGTCCCTAGACTGATATCTGCTTTTTGTTTCAGCAAATTGTAAATCTATCAGTTCTCCTCTGGGTTTGTATGTCGGATGGCTTTGATGTTTACCCTGAATGCTGAATGTTTGTTCGTCGTGAAGGGTATTTCTAAAGTATGAAAAGACTTGGAGGTCATTACTACCTGGCTAGATAATTTTCAACACTCTGCTGTTTGATGGCTGCTGCCTTTTCGTCCTTTTGTCTTCTTCTTTTGTCAATTATTTTTGTCCTCCATGTGCGCTAGGAGCCAGACATCTGTCACTGGTCACCAGGAAGGTATAGTATATGTAATATATACGGTATAGTATAGTAATATAGCATATTACCATATATATATAATAGATATAGTAATATATACTATACCGTCTGACTGGACACACTTCCTTTGATCCAAAATGTCTGATTGTCTGCCGCCTCTTAACTTTGGCTAAAATATGCCGACAGTCTCAACCAAAGAATCAAGTCTGTCAGTTTGAGAATACTGATTTTTTTTTCTAAAATGTTGATATGGTTTCTCCAGGATAATAGACTGAAATTTTTATTTGGATTCTCCATGATACTCTTCTGCAATAAACCAGTTGAAACTTTGGACTAAAGAGGTCTGAATGAGGAAGATAATGTAGATTTTTGTATAGCATTCAGTTTGGACATGCAGGGGTAAAACAACAAAGCGATGTCACTCACGCCTAAATTCAAATCTAGAGATCCTTTCAATTTATTAAACAGTTACTATTCCAATCTCGAGTAGTAAGACCAAAATCAATCTTCCCAACAAGAAATTTTCATCTTAGGAATGTTTCACTCTTTAATAATATAATAATTGAGTTGGTAGAAGAGTCAGAGCATTATCAAGGGCCAACGTAAACGTAAGAAGAAAACATATCCAGATAAAACTAAGAACGACCGCATCAAGAACACAATGATTGAATTAATTAAAGCAACCTTGGACAGAATTATTGTTATGCAGATACTCTCTCGCCGTCTGAAATATGCTGCATAATAGCATAAATGGGAGGTTCTTCTTACATCAACAAGATTGCAGGAATGATTATTACAGGAATCTTCTCTTTTGAAAAAATGTACGATAACACTACTTTCCCGCTATTCTGTTGGTCCGTGATATTCTGTTCATAAAAGTTTCACTGGCCTGAGAGCAGTTGACGCAATCTCATTAATCCAGTCCTTTTTCATTGTTGAAGAGGGTGGAATATAATAATTATATGCTTAGACTTTTTGCCTCATGCTGCACTGGCTTATTTTGTGCAACAAACTTTACATTACTGCTCAAAGTTAACTTTATTACCCATTCCGTAGGTTGACTTCAATGTGTGTACTACCTCCACCACTAAGAGCAGTCCTCTAAAACCAGTGCATTCTATTCATATAAATGAATAGCAATTAGAGAAAATATGAAACGCGGTTTTACGGCTAATTTCAGTAATTAGATTCTGTGCTGTATGAAAAAGTGCAAAAATTTGTAAAAGCAATTAAATTTGTGATATTTTAGAGTTGAGTTTGTATTCCCACCATGCTGAATTTTTCTATACTTGGAACAAGTGAGCCATATTTATTTACACTGAATTTGAGAATAGAAAATTTAATCATTTTCAACTATCCCCCTCATTAGGATTTGTTCTCATTATTTAGTCGCACCTACGTATTACTGAATTGAAATAAAAATATGGGGGGTTATGTTATTCCCTCTTGCATGCGCATGGTTATCTTTCATCGTTATCCTTTGGGGAATTCACTCATGGCAGTGATATGACAGACCAAAAGCAAAAAATCACTTTCTCATGTTTTGAATGTTTTTTAGGACCTGCGATTCCAATTAACTCCATCAAGTCTGAAATGTGGAATATTCCAGCCATTTGAACTAAAAAATTAGTTTTCTTTTAACATTTCCACAGTCTATCAACATTTTAAAAAACTTCTGTTTTTCCCAGCATTTGAATTTGAAACTCGTGATTTCATTACGGATTTCAATAGAGGGGACGTCATTAATATCATCAAAACACTTCCAGAGTACTCAATGCAAGCAAGCTGTACTTACTTAATGGTGGTTGACTTATTGTAGGAATGTGATTGAAAGATTATCCTACAATCTATTCAAAAAGTGTTAATACTTTTCTGTAATATCATTTCCGTTCTTCTAAAACGGAATTTTATGTCATTCAAAATGAAACTATCTTGTTGTTTAAGTTAATAATCAGCATTAATAAAAATAAAGAGTCGCCTAATAGTAGTTTATGCAACGATTTTATTTTGACCCTTATTAAAGCACGAGTTAGATGTAAGTTATAACACGAGTGGATGTGCGAGTGTTATAAATATCTCACGAGTGCTTTAATGGCCAAATAAAATCGTTGCATACACTATTTTATCTACGACCACTAGTATACATTTAATTGAGACAATTTCATTTTACCTGTGACTGTCAGAGATACCTAACCTCTCATCTCAAATACGAGAAGTTATAGTAGATTGTTAGGTTAAAGCAGCTGGTGTAGCAGTTTGAACAAATCAGCTGATAGTTTCACAATATTGAATTACGATATTGATTCCATCAAAAATGCTTCTGTTTGGTCCAGAACCCGTGTTATAATGTAGAACCTGTACTATAATGAGCTCTTTATGCAACGGGTTTCAAAAAGCATTTCGAAAAGACAGCTGTTTTGCCATCAATTGTGAAACTGTAATGTATACATTATGACATGGTCGTAGATAAATAGATTTACCCAATAAGCTTCTAATAAATCCTTCCACTTAATGATATTAATGATATCTACCTGGAAAAAAAGCATATATATAGTATCTGTTCATGAGTTCACTTCTGTTTCTGAGTATAATGATATTGCTGACGTAGAATAAGTTACGTATCTATTCTTCACCTATTGAGTTGCAAATGGAATTTATTATTTGATTTTGAAGGAAAATTATATAATTATGATAATTTATGAATTTTATAATTTTTCAGGAACAAAATATGCTTTCAGGGACAGATAAAACTCAACTTGGAAGGGGTCATTTAGATGCGTGTGTATGAAAACATTTACTAGTATATGGTCAAATTCAAGATCTGTTTTCGAGTACAATGAAGAAAGCTGAAAACAAAATGAAGGAAAGGGTCCTTATTGCCAGACTTTCTTTATGAAAGAAGCAGGTACAGAAATAAACCTTAACACATGTTTTCCAATTTAAACCTTCAAAGCAGTCCCAAACAGCGTTGCTAATTTTGGGTTTTTTCGCAACTTTTTGATTTGTTTGGGCACAAATGATGACAATACTATTTCAACTCTGTATCCATTCAACTATTTCAAGGTCTGTAAATCATAACTCGTCTTCAGGTCCTTCCTATTAACAGACTTGGAAAATAATTAAAAGTTGAACTTCAAAAGGGAAAAGAAGTTGGAAAAGATAAACTGGAAAAAACAAAGAATGCCTTAGTATTCCCCTGACCAATATCAAATGTGTCATAAAAGAACGATAAACATGTTCAAATTTAAAAAGAAATATTTAAATCACCTATAATACGAATTTTATTCATGAGGAAAACATTCAGATTACTTGAACTAGAAAACAATTGATTGTTGTGATTACTTCAACATTCCTTACATAAAAGTGATTCATAACATTTTTTGTAACATATGGCCGAACCTCAATAAAGCCCACCCTATAACATCCCTAATATTATTTATTCTTGAAGTTTTGCCATTTCTTACAATTTTCCTTCCTGTAAAAGTCGTTTCGAAAGTTCCTGAATTGATGATTTTGTATGCTCTCTCCTTACTTTGTCATCATTTCAAAATTATCAACGGAAATATTCAAGAAGTGATTGCTGATAAATATACTGTCACAATTTACTGGAAGAATTATAAAACTACATACTATCTATCGTACAACAAAGTAATGTAGGCTACTGTATAAGTATCATCCGATTGATGACGTTAATAGCGGCAATAATCATTCGAATAAGAGGTAGAACTTTCTTGAAGAATTCTTATTTATTTCCAACATTATTATTACCATTTAGCTTCCAGTATTGTGTGATAACTTATGACTAGTTGTCGAAGGGGCGATAAAGTAATAGTTCTCTAATGGAGAATGCATTGGAAGTTTGATATCTTCTAAGAAGTTTATTGGATGAATGATAATAATGTGGTAGATGGTAGTTGTGAAGAAGATAAGGCAGGATAGCGTGCTCTTCATAAGTACCATTTATTATACGGGAGAAGAATGTTATAGCTCCAAGTATCATTTAGCATTCTAAATTTACATATTACCGCATCATGAATGACTTGGAACTAGATCTGTAAAGACGAAAACATAAATTTTGATAACACAGAACAGGAATTTCTATCACTGTAGCAAAATAAATCACATAGGAAAGACGCATTTCTCCGTAATGATAATGCCATTTTCACACGTTTTTTCCAAGTTCTGATGAAAATGAAGTTTATCTCTGAAATAAGGAATGGTAATGGATATGAAATAGGTAATGAAACTACAAATATATTATTAGATTAGAAACGATAGCCAAGAACTATCATACATAATAAATTATTATGATCTAAGTTGAATAAAATGTGGTAGCTAGCAAAATATGAATATAACATTTTGGAAAGAAATGTGAATCAACTCCATTCATCAATATATATTTAGTAGCCTCCACCATTAAAAGGAGCATGATAAGCGTGTTTGGCTTGCATTTTCCAGATTTAATAAACATCGAGAAATTCAAGATTCGAACTATCATTAGATACTTCAAATCGGAGCTTCTGAAAAATTGTTCGAAAATACAAGAATAAGAACCAATAATAATGGCTCATTGCATAATAGCAGTACAGCTAGTACTGATGGTATCGTACCAGGCTTCTAATTATTTATTCAGCCTAATTGAGTATTCGTTCCATTGATTGAACTATGGGTAATTCTAATGGTAATTGGTGAAAAACCAAACAATTGGCTCACAAAAAACCGGTAAATCGATTCGGCCAATTTGGAGTCATAGGTCGAATTATAATTGAAGATATAACATGTGACAAATGGCAATGGCTCAACTAAGTTATCAAAGATTCCATTCACTCACATCTATCGCTCCTCCAAATCCTACTAATCCTAGGTATTCTTTGAAGAATTCAATAGAGCTAAGAAACTGAAATATTGATTGGATTTCTAAGGAAGTCTTGAGGAAATAATTTTTATATCAGAATGAATATAACAAATACAAATATGCTACTTGGTATACGGCAAAGTAGAACTATTCATTTCATTATAATTCACGTTTAATATTTTCTGGCACGATAAATTCCATACAGGGAGTGAAAAGGTTTTTTTAATACGCGCCAGAATTGTGCAGAGAAGAGCGTACCATGCAGCCAAGGAAGGTGTGCTGGGTGTGCAGATTACTTGTTTGAATACCGTTATTTGTTGTCGTCTATTGTGCGACTGAAATTTTGTGAAAAGCATGTATTGTGAGATGCAAGCGCACACAAAGCATCCCATTTCGAAAGCAAAGATGGAAGGAGTAGATGATGAGGTGGATGAGGAATGGGGTGGCGGAGGGGTGGATCGAGAGAAGAACGCGCAAAGGTGGTGATAGAGATGGAGTGAGATTCTCTTTGGATTGTTGCAGCCACCGATGATGTATGAAAAGCTACAGAGAAGTTACACTGTCAAAAAACAGGGTTCAATGCTGGAACCTTGGTGTTTCACACATCAACATTACTTGTGAGTTTTAACTTGACTCATATCACATCTTTGTAAACTACCCTAACAATATTCTTAATTATATTATGCATATAATACGCAATAATGAATTTTGCTCCAATTAGCTACGATCGTCTAGTCTAGATCAAGATACATTATATTACATCTACGATACATCAATAATTATTGTAGTAACTATGAGGATTTCTGCAAAAGACAACAGATGCTCTACTGGACTTGAACTTATATTATGCTATGATACTTATATTATGCAATAACACCTAGAGGCTTAACAAATCTAGTTTGTTATATAACACTGTATATTTTGCGTTTTCACCGAGTTAAATGTTGCCACTCGAGGACTCGAGTGCAGTTTCAACAAATTCAAGAACAGTTTTATTTTATTTTGTTACCAATACAGCATCGTGCAAGCTCTTCTCTGAAGTAAAAGAATAAAACACTGTCAAATGTTGTCAATTCCACTTCTTTCTCTTCTCTTCTCTGAAGCATTCTAAATTAGCTAATTATTTTACCAAGGCTCATGCCGCTCATCTATAATGAATTCAGACTTTTAAAAACAAGTAGCGATATAAAAAGGTTTCAAGAGGTGTATAATCTTTCCCATTCTAGGGCGCAGGTCGTTTCAATTTCATTCTCATTCACATAATTTACATAGAGATATTATCTTTCTACGTAAGATTTATCGTTCAGATAGGTTGCAGTTATGAATTAGAATTGCGGCAGCTGGTAATAGACTGGATAATGTAGTCGTCGTTAATCAGTGGCGTATAATGGTATCATTGTCGATAGCTCAATAGATGAAGTCAAAAGTAATGATTTATGACTTTTTAATGGCGGTTGATGCCTTACATTTGTTGCCGTACTGTGTGTATTTTCTAATTTAATTATGTGGTAAATGCTTGTTCGTTCATGAATTATTTAAAACGCCAGGCAAGAGTTTGTAAGGCCTATTGGGATGTGTTGAGACCACATTGTAACGTGATAGGCGTTAAAGGAAGCCGCTTGCATTATTTACCGATACTGCAAAGAGAGGACGTAGAGCGCTCCTCTACCATTCGCCGAAATGACGGTGGCTTTCAAAAAGTCTTCACATTACGCCTGAATAGCGGTAAATGGATGTAAGAATATATAAATATTTTACAACATTGTGTAAGAATCAGAGCGTATAGAACGCGGTGCACGGCAAGGCAGTAAAAGGGGAGCAAGAAATACTAAATTAATGTGTGTAAAATGAACGGTTGACCCTTGCTTTTTCTTCTTCTTGTCTCCTCTTCTTTTCAAAGTTCTCCTCACCTTCTCTCAAGCAATAATGCGTTTAAGGGTAGACGGCATTGTGCATTGTACACCGCTTGTGGGGATTAAAAAAATATGACTTTGGTATAATTAATTCATAACCGACTTGTATAGGTGAAACCTTGCAGAAACGAGAGCGACACATTAGAATAACAATAGTTTATTATAATATTAAAAGTCGAACATGAATATACTGTATGGAATATTATACTCGTGTAGTTATGGATGGTGAGTGCAGATGTTTGAAAGGGGGTAGGTTTGCGGCATAGTCCACCAAACAATGAAGGGCTGTTCCGTTCAGCCCCTGTTCTTCTGTCTGTGTTTCTGCATTCTGCAATGCGCGGGGCCTATCTTCAACCGCGTGGGCATGTAGCAAACAGTACGAAACTCGCCACGACTGGAACTTCGCGCTCCTAGTTCTTTCTTCTTCCCACAGGCACTTTATTCCAGTTGCTTCCTTTTATTTCACGCTGTCCACAAGCTGACACGACATGATAACGCTCTCCTATCTCACGCGTTTCTTTTACAGCTCCCCTTCTATTTTTCAATAAAAAAAATCATATCTGCCCATCACATCTGATGCCAGTTTTGATTGTTTGCTCTGATATGCAATAAGGCCTCTTACGGAACGAATGAATAGGTTTTGTGCTAAGTGCCCCAGGGCACTACCTACCTATGGTATCCTACCATTTCTCAACTGTCTATGCATAGCTTAGGTAAGAATCTGAAAGTGGAGTAGAAACAAGAGTAGGGCTAACATTTTAGCTTGAAATTCAACATTCAATGCTGATGATCATTATTAAATTTAATGTCTGTTCCAACGCAAGTCTTGGAAAGTGAAACAATCATGTATTAAAGTGGAATCAGGAAAATCATTGATTAAAACTTGTTTTTAAAATTCAAATAGTTTTTCAACTGTGCACAGCCTTGAATAATCAATAACGTTGATAGTTAGTCATTTTTTCGTTCATATTCACTCATCTAAATACAAATTGGGAGGAAAAACATTTGCTTTTCAGTTCAAAACTATAGCTTTCAAGAAATTTCAACCAATGAATACTTCACCAAAACTGTTCAAATCATTCAATTTATTTGAATAGGTTTTTTCATGTGATGCCACTAATAGTTCCCACTTTAGCAAAGCTCATAAAACTGATTCAATGAAAACCACGCACTGAACTGTACTATGTTGTCATTAATGGGATATTCAAGTCCAAAGATGAATTTAATAGCTAGTAATTTTCATTTTTCTTAAAGATTTTTGTAGAATCAAGCAATATTTATTAATTTGGCATGCCATAGCAGGGTAAAGTAAGTTATAATTTGGTTGTGTCTACGTATAGAAACTTTAATTAGCAATCTTGTCTCCATTTACCGTTTGTTTGCAACTTTTCTTGAGGTAAATCAGATTTTAATTCAATTTTTCTCAAGTTTTCGCACATTTTCCTTCCTAGTGGACTGCTAGACTTTCTCGTTTTGCAGTAAACCCCATTTTCTTGAGGAATTCAGATATTTTTTTGTATAGTAGAGCTCACCAGCAATGAAATGAATAATGCTATTTTGCTAAGAAAAAATTCGTAATTAAAGCCTAATATTTCAGTTTCTCCTATCTTTCATTAAGGTTCCATATAGGTTCAAATTCTAAAAGGATTGAGGAAGACCCCCACAGAGATGACTCCGTGCATGTCAAGATTATTCAAGAACGCATAATTTCACCTGCAGATCGAATGAATGTAGGCTGCTCAATTTGAGTGACTAACGACTTTCTGTTCGATATAATGCGTTTGCCAAGACGAGCAACACGCAACACACCTGGTCGGTTTCACCTCACCATGACACCCAGCACAGCAGTCATCCCAACTCAGCTTCTTCTGCTCTGCTCACACATCTGAAAGAATAATAGCAGAAGAACAACACAACCAGGTCCCGTCATCCATCCCTCCACACCAAGTATTGAATCATGAACAATGGTTTGAATGATAGCCACTTGTCAAAAACCATTTAGAACTTATAGCTCCAATAAATCACGCCATTGTATTATAATAACTCTATGTGTTTTATAGTCAAGCTATAAATAACATCGTAATGACTAGTGGTGGCACAATAAAATATTCCAAAACAAGCACATCAAATCGACATACCTATTTCTTCGAGCTCAGGAATGTTAAAATAATTGTCTTTCATTCATGTATTCATTGAAACATTCAGTCATATAACTCATGAAATAGTAAATGTTTTTCTGTTTTTCTTGTCAAGGAAAAGTTTAAAATATTTTTATTGAGGTTGTTGAACTCTATAATAAAAGTTGAAAATGTGTCAAATAGAGCCAAAAAACCGGTCCAGTACTCAAATAAATCCAGTACGATACGTAGATTTAACAAACAACAACTTTGATGACCGATTTTGTTAGTAGCTCAGTGATGCGAAAATATGCTTCTCTCTTCATGATGTTGTGAATAAGTTTCAAATAAACACAAAAAATTGAACATTGTACATTCGAACAACATTGGAAGCGCTTTGTTCAAAAATAGAACGAATAGTTTGTATATGCTAGATCAGATTATTTCGTCTTTATTTTTGTAAAAATAACAGCTTTCAAATGATTACATAGGCTAATCGGAATATCATCACTGGCTGATGTAAAAAAATATACCCTAAAGTTCAGGAGTCACACAGAATTTGCGGTACCGTAATAGAATGATTGTTGAAGATGACAATGTGAGAGTCAGTGATATTCTACGTGAGATATGATAGAACAATGCTGCAAATTATTGAATAAAGTACTGAAACAAAGATCAAGTTATTGAAGAATTTTCAGAACTCAATGTATATTGAATCCAGCTTCTCTTACTAGTTTTTCTTGTCTTTTATTAAAGTAGTAGTTTTTATTGTTTGATCCCTATCTCAAACTGTAGGTACACCGTACAAGATACCCGATAAACTCTTCCACCCACTGATTGCTGAATGCAGGATGTTAAACAAATCTATATCCAGTGAAAGTGGTGATTCAATTTCTAAGTTTAATCACAGAACGGGCGTTTTATCATACAGTAAATATGAAGTGCAGGTCCAGTTTGTCAGTGGTTTGACTTCTCAAGCGTATTCTGTGTTATGTGGTTGAGAACGTGGGATACAATAAAATACTTGTAATGAATGCGAATGATGAGGCCAAAAACTGCGGGGGTCTTGGACGAAGGGTGGGTGATCTACGTTTTTTCCTCCCTCAAGCTTCTGTCTCACGCTAGGCAGGTGCTAGTTTGAAATACAAAGGGTTGTGTTGGCCAAGTTATGGACCGCTCTCCCATTCACTCGATCTCATTGGATAAAAACTGTGATGCAAGAAATCTCATTCATGAGAAACCCTATACAAAATACCATTGATCTAGGATAAAAATTAAAAAAAAATCAATTCATCAGAACCCATAGATACTTCCGTCAACCATTATGAAACTATTCCATGCAAAATTGAACTCTAAAGTTCAGAATTACTGATAGAAGTCTTCAGGAAATATTTTTTAGTATCTGGAGATGGTTCTCAGACTAGAAAGAACAAGAACATTTACAGATTTCAAGTTACTGTAAATGATTTTTACATTAAGCTTAACTTAATAGTAACTTTAATAGTAACTTGATATGATTTTTATACTCTTGATGTTCTCATATATTTCTCTGTGTTGGAAGTAACTTCTCTTTTCTGGGTTCAGCCAATCAAGGAAAACTAATAGAAAAATCGGTTTGCTTCTATCAAAGCATAATTTATTGACTTGAAATAAATGTGCAAGTGATTATTTTACAGATAAAAAGGTATTTTTAAATCTGTTTGTATCGATCAAAGCATGATTTCTTAAACTATGTAAATGCTACATAATTATTTTGCAGGTAAAAAGGTGTTTTTGATTATTTTGAAGGATGGAATAGCAAGCTTACAAGTAAGACAATCTAAATAAAGTTGTGTGCATCAGGCATTTATTACAATATCTCTCCACTAGACCTACTTCATCTCCTTTTTTGTGGGTTTTCTTCATTTAATGAAATGATTTTTCATTGTTTCTATGTCCTAATGTGCATTCCTTCTTTCTATATGCACTGCTTACATCACACATCATGACAATGATGTGCTACTGGTGATGTGACACATCACATAGGTCCATCAGTTGCACTGTATCAATTGATAAACCAATGAAAAAAATTTATATCATTTACTTAAATCATTCTACTTCCACTCAAAAAACCATATTGGCCATCTTTACCCATATTGGCAGCCTAATCATTGAATAAAAACTTTTTTTTATTATTATTTTTTTTTATTGCTGATGATGCCCACATGAGTCCGAGACTTGTGCGTGGGTAATGAGGTGAATGATTACACATAAATGACTGACAGTGGAGTGGGATTCGAACCCACGACCGCTTAAACGACAGCAAGCTGAAGTCGCGACGCCCCAACCAACTGCGCTAAGCGGCCCGCCGAAAAAACTATACCGAAGCTAATTTGTTCCCTTGCAAGTTCCATCTGTGTTCACCAATATTCGTATTGATTGACAAACTTTTCATTTTAATGTTATTTCGATATTTATTCTATTCTACATTTAATTTTTTTTAAATTTTGAATGTACAATCCTTTTAGCCTGTTGAAAGTGGTGTTAACAAATGGGGTCTATCGACCAAGTCATCACTACATACTTTGATGAATTGGTTAAACGTTTAAGAAATATAATAAGGGTCAATTGAAAACGAAATCACATTGTTTCAATTAGCATAATCTTCAAGCATTTTTCTTTGAAATATCAGGTAAAAACAAGTGTATAATGCCATCAGAGCGTCATCTCTGAATGGATTCAAGCAATTTATTTATTTTTGACAAAGGACAGTATTCGGGATTTTAGTTAAAGGCCACAGCAGGTATTGGAGAGACCAGATGGAATGGCCAGAAATATTTTTGGAGGTATAGTGAATCAGTCGTGTGAGGGGAGTAACCTTGCCTGTACTGGTTGTCGTGAGTTCGAATCTTCAGACCGATAGAAGAGTGGAATGCAGGCGCCAAGCAGGCTGGCAAGTCCTGAGACATTCTTTTCTTCCCCCACCACCTTCCGGACACTACCTGACTGCCAGCGCGCGGATACGGCCTGGCCTGGTCTTTTTCTCCTCTGCCAACAATAGCCAGCCATCCAAAGGAGATGCCACCTGTGATACCTGCGCTTGACAATGCACGCTTCAACGAGCGAAAACTGTCTTCCAGATATTTGAGGAACCACATTTGCACTCGAATGATCGCAGTCGATCACCTAACTCCATTCAATTCAGCGCACAAGAAAAGAGCCGGCCAGAGAAAACCAACCAACTTCAACTGTCCTTCATCTAAACAATCGCCTTGTTCGACCAAAAATGACACTTAGAAGCTCTTTTCACGGTAAACCCCTTTTGTTCATTCCGTTCCTGTTGAAATAACTAATCCTTATCCAGGGATTCCATTCATTTTCAAATCCCAGCACAGTATCTGGGTCCTGTAGAATGTAACCGTTACAAATCAGGTTCAGTTCTCCACGTTTGAAAAACAATTAAAAATATCTTGCCAATTTTATACTCCAATTTTTTAGGAAAAACTCCATAGATATAAGAAATTCACGTTTTATAGAATTTCCACATTTGGAGATATGTGTTGGATCAAATCTTAATAATTGCACCTTCATTTCTTGGAATTTTTAAAAAATCATAGATCAATTTCTTCTATTTCATACGAACTATTATAATGATGTAAAAATTTATCTTTTAAGAAAGATGAATATAAAATGAAAAAGTGCAAAACTGTAGCCCAAAATGGGTGATCAAGATCCATGTCAGAGGACACCTTTGAATATTATTTGGCTTTTACACGCTTCCAATAATCTCTATTGTCCTGGAGATATAATGATGAGAGGTTCCTAGTGCTAATTCTAAACAACTTCTGCATCTAATTTTAGTCGAAAAATTAACGCAATCCTAATGTTGGACACAATTTGCCGAAACATTTATTTTTTCAATTGTTGTGCTTCTCAACGGTTCTTGAGCTCTGCCTAATTGAGTTGGCCAATTATTGTCAAGTTAAGTAAAATGAGACACCAATAATACTTTATCCCAAATTGACGTAACATTACCCGATAACTTTAAACAACTTGCGGTATGTCAAGCAATATCTAGATTTTTGCAATCAAGTCAGAAATTGCTGCATTGAATTCAATAAGTGCCTTCCCATGTCAGTCAACTACGCTAACTAGGCTAATAGTTTTCAGTGCAGTAGCTTTGATCCTTTGATGTTAGATATTAATTACTTTCCAAGTACCATAATACATTGTAGTAGTACACTACACATATCCAGTGTGGGTGTGAATTTGAGATTGACCTGGAATACTGAGATACTTATGCTTTATAAGATATATATGATACATGCTATATTAGATACTATTCTATACAAAGATTGCCGTATAGTCGGTTGCATTGGCGTGGTCTCGCAGGTCTCGCACAGCTCACAACACCACATGAATGCAGTGCGATACGTATCCCATCGATTTGCAATATCAACCGAGATTTGCTATTACAAATGATCCGGTCACGTACCCCACTGAGATTATGCATAAATTACCACAACTTTCGACTTTCGTCATTCAATTTATTGGAATGAATAAATGGTGGTAAAGCCGGGGTCGTGGTAAATGGTACAAAGCTGATATCACTGCCCACTGATAAGAATCTAGTTAAACTATTTACTAGAGTTGAGCAGGGACAGTGATTCATAATGCCATTAATAACATGATTCATAAACTAGCTTTTATTCAATGATTAATTTTATTAAATATGATCTTCCCACACAGGGAAGTGCAAGGAACAAGCATTTAATAAATCAAATAGAGAGTCCCAAAAATCTATTTGGACTTATAATTGAATTTAATAGTTTTTGAAGATAGTTCTTGGTGTCGGACCACAGCTAAGGTATCCTTAACGAGGGTAGAGGTTCATTGGCCACCCCTTACAATGATTAGTCTCCCAGAAGTACACCACTTAGGCGGCAAGCGGATTGAGATGGCCTAGTCGAATTATTTCCCGCACAGTACACTAATTGGGCCCAATATATTAATATTTTAACTCACTGTAGGTGTCTTCGGACCTCCACGTGGCTGGTCCTGGTTGGTGCGAATAGATCGCCTCGTTGACCTCGCGATTTTTTACTTAATTTTGTGAATAATATATTTCGGAATAGCCAATGTGGGAACTTGAGGAGGTAACATTCAAAAAACATTTGACACAAGAATTAATTATGGGAAACTTTAAAATTACGATGGAGGCTAACAACAGTATACCTCATCCTGTCTATCAAGCAAGTCCTCAGGAAAATTTTACTAGCCTACGTGACTCCTGAAGGAAGTTTCTAGAAGGGGGTGCAGTAACAATCACAAAAATATGGTAACTTGATTAATTAAATATTTAAACTCAAGATTCAGATTATCTGAGTGGGGATAGAACAAGCAGATTTTTTCGGTTTTATAATACCGCGAACATATTTTAATTTAATTTGTCAAAATTGAGGCTTTATTTTTTCCAATCTTGATACGTCATATTTGACAATTATTATCTCTTTGAAACCGGCACAGTTTCGGTGGGAAAAGAACAGCTGGTAGATCGCTAACCTAAGTTCTAAGTTGTAAACAAAGGCTAGGCTGAACCTTACGATGCATTATAGGAACGAGTATTAATTTATAATATTATTTATATAATAATTTCATATATTTCTGAAGTGTTGAGTATTATGCTATCTTCACTTATTGAAGTTTGACTCAAATTCGCAATTTTAACTCAGTTGGGTGGCTGGACAAAATGCGCCCTGACACTAGTCAGACAAAATGGCCATAAGTGGTAGACAATTTTTTTAAAGTGAGAAAAGTAATTCAATAAGTACCAGGCTATTATTAGGTAAGTATCAGGTTATTCAGAAGCGGTGATTGGGGTTGATGTTTGTTATTAGGGTGGTGTGTGGGGGCAGGGTCATTGCTCCAGGCTTCCAGGTAAAAAACATTTAATTTTTTCGCAGTTATTTCCGTAATCTAATATCAAAACTGACACTGTATTTCTATATAAATGATTTATACTGGAGATACTGGAGGGATGAATTTCACTTCTGAAGAGAAGCTTCATCCAGTATTTCAATAAGTTTATTCCGATTGATTTTGGACTTGTGCCCCCTCAATTTCACAAATCTTTTTAAGCTAGACCTCCTCTTCGTAACTCATGTTGGTCAATCATTAAAGCTAGACCTCCTCTTCATAACTTATGTTGATCAATCATTTAAGCTAGACCTCCTCTTCGTAACTTATGTCGGTCAATCACCGATGCAACTAAGCCGCAACTAATAATTTTCAGTAAAATAACTTCGATTTACGGTAGTTACTATTCATAGTTTTCTTAAATTTGCACATCTCATTTCCCTCGACGTTATTCAAAAATTAAAATTGTTTCAAATATCTCTACTATACAGATATAGAGTTTGAGGGAAATTTTGAATTTTTATTTCTCAATTTTTTCCTTTGTTGCTTTCTCCTGATATGACCCAACACAATGTGATTACAGACTATAATACCAATGCATTCAGATGGCACTTGACGTCCAACCACTTCAGGTCAATTTAACTCGAATCAACAATCTTGATACTCGAATAATGAAGGATCAAACCAATCAATGTCAACATCGTAACTGGGATCACTCTGATTAATGGCTGGTTGACATGCGTAAATCTTTGCAGAATTCACTTAGCTTTAGAAAACAGAATGGGGCTTATTGTACGCCATACATGTAGTAGGGTGCTTTATGTACATGTGTACAATACAACAATGCGCATTATTCATATAATACACGCGCATGAAGCAATATAATTTATTGAGGCCCTATTTTACGATGCGCCTCCCCTCTATTCCAGGCATCTCTATCCGTCGCTCATTCTCTCTCACTTACTATCGCACACTCTTTCTCTCTTTCTCTGTGCCATGGTAACGTCTGCTCGGAGCTCAGGACTAGCTCGCTCCGCGCTATCTCAAGACTCCCTCTTTGAATATCAGCTGTTGTGTACGAGACATACTTCCCGTTCTTCTACACTTTGAAAAATGTGAATTCTTTATTGCGTTCTCAAATTATGAACAGTATACTCGGATTATCATGATATAAAGCCTATAGAAAATTTGTTGCTTCATAGGTGTCTTTAGTGGCGGTGCGTGTCCCATCTTTTTCTTTATCATTTCATCTCTCTCTCTCTCTTTATTTATCTTCCCTTCTTCCAATATTCTCTCTATTATCACCATTAATAATAAACATTTATCGCTTGCGCCAAACGTCCTCGCAGGAACCTGAGACTGGCGTTTGTTGTCCAGAAGACTGAGTGCCAACCGCTCAAAACTATTTGCGTGAGAAAGAAAGTAATAAAAGCAAGAAAGACGGAGAATAGAGCTGGGATGCCGACTACAGGCTGGAGCGCAATAAAAGCGAATGGAATGGAGGAAGACCCTTGAATGAGAAAAGGCTGTGATGTGAGATAGGTTGAGAATCCAACCAAATGGCTACAGTACAATGATTGAATATTCAAATGCCTTCAATACAAACACCCACACCCAGATTAGTTCAGGCTATATGTATAAATTGTTTGTGGAGAGCTGAAGTGATCACCCATGAAGTAAGAAGATGTAGGTAAGAAAATTTTGAAAATCAATTACAATTTTATCAACTACCTTGGTTAATTTAGCGTTATTCCATAATGGACTAACATCTCACTGGTCCCTCATTCTGTTCACGACTAGAACTTTTTGTTCATCATCACAAGTTGTGATGATGATACAAGTTATGTTACACAATTCTATGCTCAGACTCATAGGAATCATCCAACATGACAATTTTTTTTATTACAGTGGACTATTGAATGCAATATGCAACTCATTATAAAATTTATCGAAGAAGAAGAATAGTATGTAGCTTTACATGCATCTCAAACAATATTACCTATTTTAAATCGTAATTAATAATTTTCCTTCTTTCCATACCCTAGCTAAGGAGTACATAAACATGATGGTGATTACTTCGTTTTCAATTACAATAGCTAAATAAGGGGGAAGTATTTCACAGTATCTCAATCGTTAAAATAATAATATTCATTCAAATAATAAAATAATAATAATAATAATCTCCAATCATAAACTGATGATCTCCAATTTTTGAATTGGTTTCGACAGGAAACATTCTTACTCAATGTATGAAGTTCTTTTTGTTTTCTTTTGTGTATCTAATATTTAGCTTGTAATACGAAGATTGACGCACAGAATGGAATAACTTCTTTGTAAGGCTTCAAATATCAGTATTGATATTTTGCATAAAATGATTGATGATCGCAGGTTTCCAATTGGCTCTGCATGTAGCTATTATTGCACGTTGTAGTTGAGCGTTTGTGTCGTTGTGAATGTGTTGACCAGGTGCAATGCACGTGACATGCAGAGGCAAGACCTCACATGGTGGCCATCAGCGGCAACTAGAGGAGTCGTAGAACAGAAAAAAGATAAAAGATTAAGGTGCTGGGAGGTGGGTGTTTGGAACTGCGGGGGGGGGGGGGGAGGAGGACAGAGAAGACCATACCGAAGACAAGGAGACACCTAACGAGACGTCGAGGGGCCATTTACATGACACAGCCGAGCCTACGAAATAGAAAGCCTCTCATGAGACTCCCCGCACTCTCAGCCCTCCTCTCAAAGCAATCCTCTTCCAACATCCTCATCGTCATCGCGGCCAACAATAACACCATCAACAAACCAACAACAGGACAACGGGAATAATCAACCGATTGTCAATTCCATTCTCTCACACCATTGTTGGCCTCCCTCTTAGCTATCAGCCGAGTCTTCTTAACCAATATCTTACATTCTGTCTTCTTCTGATAGAATCAAAATATTAAGACCTTTACTACAATCACAGTGGTATTGTTCTCTTACGCTGACCAGTAATTAGGTATTATTGAGCTGGTATGCTAATTCTCATTTGAGCTACTATACTAGGTTCTGTTGAACTTCGATTTCTTATTCCAGAAATATACACAGATATACACAGAAATATCCACTTTTTTCCCTATTTTCTATTTTGCTGAAAAATATAGAATTTTTGAAATATTTCTTCTGTAAGAAGCCTACTACCAATAATTTTACTACTGAACTATTCTAAAATTTAATGGAATCTTTCATGTTTCAGCGCTCAGTATTTTTGCCGTTATTTGTTTGTACCGTATTTGTAAGTCCTATAATCTATGTTCTATGCAAACTATAAATTTGGTTGGTATTTTCTATTTTATTCAATAATTTAATTGATTTCAATCAATCTGTTCTATGGCTATAAAAAAACAATAACTATTTATGCCCATCTTTTCTAGTATCGATATCTCACTGGTTAAATACTGAATAACGTTCTTAGAAACAACCTGCTTTGGATTATTCGAGAGCAACTGTTTCTCGTCAATAACTATTGGAGACAATCGAAAGCTAGTAGTCGTATCTGTTAGGGATAAAGAGACAATTCCCGATTTTTTATACAGTACTTGCACGTGAGAGTTCGCTTGAATGAGCGTTTTTGTGTATTTCCACATCACAACCGCTATCTGAATAGCAGCACACAGTGCTTTGTAACATGATCATTTTCTTCAGCGAGAAACTGTTGTGGTTCGAAGGATATGGGCTGTGACATGTGAATGGAAGATGTGCACCCTAATCGTGGAGTGTGTTCAGAATCCGTGTGAATAGGATATAGACGTTGTGCAAGAGAGACAGTCGATCAGTGACAATGGACATCGTTTGAGCCATTGTGTCCACCTGGGGCCTGTTGTTGTTTTACAAACCGTTCTATCACAAAGGTGTTATCCACAATTACCATTTGAAAAGTAGAAACTTTGAATCCTATGGGGTGTAGAAGCTTGTTTTTTCTGAGCTTCTAGAATAAAACCATTCTCCCTCGACAGTAGGATGCATTCATCCATCTCACATCTCGCACAATGGAATCAAATGCTGTGTTGGTGTTTGAGATTTTCAAAAACGTATTTCAAGTCTCATAAAAGCATAAATCCTAACTGATCAGAATATAACATCCCTGAATCTCATTCTATTTTTTCTCCTTCCGAATGTGAAAAGTAGATTAAGCTAACGTAGAACACATTCAAACAATTATAACTTTATGGGATTTGCGTGTTCGATTCAGGTTTAATTAGAATGATGGGAGCATTTTCAATATATTGAGTTAAAGAGGCATAAAAGGCTATCGGCTCAAAAATATTATCAAATTGAAAGCATAATTAGATACATTCATGTTAATGGTCTGATTCTTTAGGTTCAGCCAAATTAACATTCATTCAATATTAGTTGAGATTCATCGGTGGATATCTTGCTCCATCATAACTTAATAGACTACCCTGTTGGGTTTCATGTTGGGCCATGCTTTTTAAAACATGTGATGAGATAAAATTTCTCATTTAGTGAAAGAATACAAAATTTTAAAACAGAATTCCAACTCAAACAACATTTTATACTAAAGATGATTACTGCATTCAAAAGAGAATAAAAAGTTTTTATCCTTTGTTTGATCTCATGTTAATCCACGAAAAAATATGGAGTTAAAAAGGTGTGGCCCAGAAGTTTGAAACAAGAAATTATATTAATTCGATTGCTAGATTTTCCCTGAACTCTCACTGTTTTAGACATTATTTTGGTATTTATTATGATTTTTCATTACAATTTGAGATATATCGTTTCTTAGTCAAGATGGCGTTATGAAGAGTTGAAATTTTTGTATACAAATACTGCATACTGAGATTTATATAATAATATAATAATGATTTATTCGCCAGAACATTTATAAAACAAAAGAAGTTGAATACAAAGAAATTTAAATCAATAAATATTTCCACATAACAATATGAAATAATAATCCATCCTGGCACAGCCGGCAAGGGAATACCTGTTTGTTTATATCTGAATATTTGTTTATTGACGATTTACGTTTCAATCTTCATTTATCCCAGGATTCAATGCCGTCTTTTCTTGTAAAGCGAAGACGTCATGGACAAACTAATAAAAAATTAATAAATGTTTGTCAGATTAGGGTATGTAATGAATGAAGTAGAAAAAGAGTAGTAGCCTACAAGAAAAGTTCGATTTGTTGAAGTGAACAAATAGGGTGTAAGCCCCAGAAGGAAAAGAAGCAGACAAATTCAGCAGCACATCAAAACGAGAGCCGAAAGTGAAAGAGCTTCATTTGCGTTGTTTGGTGGGGAGGGGGATATAAAAGCGGCTGACAATAGCTACACCTGCATAAGGGAACTACTAATGCTTTTGCATTGAGTTGAGCATAAAGGTGCGCTGTGTGAAAGAGAGGTGATGGTGGATGGAGAAGGGAGAAGGGAAACAGACAAACGACGTCCAATGGACCGGACCGCGGCGGACCACGCATCGCCGCAACATTGGTTTGCATGTCCGCCAACAATGCCTCTCTCTTCCGCTTTCTGGAGCTTTCCTCTGTTATGCTAAGAGAGACTCTCTTCCCTTCTTTGCCACTCGCGTTTTCGCCAGAAAATACAAAGCCGTGATGCTCTTCTTCTTCCTTATCCCGTTCTTCGTTCTTGACGTTGCATTCTGGCAATGACAGCCACGCTCTCACCCCTGTCGCTTTATCCGCGCTTTGTCGATATCCATCACTTTCCTCTGCTCCGCTCCGCACCGCATATCATTCAAAGAACATCCACTTGATGCCACTCTACGAATTAGCTGCGATAGCCGATTCGCATTCCACATACACTCTCACACATGTGAGCATAGACCACTTAGATACAATCAAAATTCGTAATTCCAGAGAAATATCTGAACCTTGAACATTAATTGAGCTACTTGGGTGGGTGACTGTGCTTCAATGACTTTATGTTATTATCACTCACTCGGTGGTTCGTAACTCACCTAAAATAGTAGGTCCACCATGTTCCCCATAAAATGGCTTAAAAGGAGAGGTGGAACCCGTAAGAGTCTCCCCACCATTAAAAGTCATACGCTTATTATTTTTATTATTAGTATTAGTATTATTATTATTATTGAGCTTCTCCACTGTTATAAAATGGAAGGCTTTTGATGAAAAAAGCATTTGAAGAGTTGAAAATCTTCCAAAGGTTCATCCTTTCAATTGTTTCAATTTTCCAATCAGGCCCGAAGGTTCTGATTATGTGACGTCCAATCGGTCTCCGGGGGCTCCGGGGCAGAAAGTTACTTCTTTCCAAGTGTATGATCTTTGTATAAGTTTAAGCTCTCTGGGAAGTGCCCTGCTTCAAATGTCGGAATCATTGAAGGTTAGCCAAGTTGGTGTTTCATTCTTGACTCTGCTTGCTTTTAAGCTGCACCTGTCAAGAAAACTCGTTTTCTTAAACTTTAAGTGGTCCAATTTACGATCAATAATAGAAATTTATATGTAATAACAAACGTATTAAGTAAATGATATTCTGATTGCTTCATTCAGTACATTTTTTCAGGATAATTGTTAAAAAGTATGACTTAGTGAACGTGCGAACTGCTCTGCATTTAGAATACGTTCATCAATCTTGTAAATTAACAATAACTGATGACTCTACATGTGCAGCTGCAGTTGTCCTCAGCTGTTTTACAAGTATCATTAAATGTTTTACAAAATTGAGTTCTCGCTGTAAACTGATGTAGCATTCGTGAATCAGTCCAGAACAATGTAATTATGTGTTGATGAAATGTGTCTTCAAGTTGTTTAAAATAGCACGAAACTAAATCCGATATCAATTTTGAAAATTGTTGAGTATTTTAAGAGGCACCCTAATACCTGTGGAAAACACAAAAACATGCGCTTCTTTTTCCACTCTGTCGTACGCCGTCTTCCAGTTACACTCGTGGAAATAGTTTTTAACTGGGGCTTTAAAGTTTTTCGACCTTATAATTCGACTATCACATCAATTCTTGATAATCGCATGTCAAATTTGGTCAAACTTGCTGAATTATAAGTGATACAACTAGTATTGCTGATTTATAGAATTGAAAAAACAAAATTAGGATACAGGAAAACTAATTTGAGATCTTTCTCACATTACGGTATGATTTTCTTGTATTTTAGGAGATAGATGCCTTCAGAAACAGAAGAATTCATCACCCGCGCGCCTCTGAAATCTAAACATCTTAGCAGTTCAACCAAAAGTATTAAAGCCTCTTAACAATGATTTCTATTCATTTACACAAATCCCAATCATAGCCCTCGTAATTGACATTGTTTGTTCTAACAGTAAATTTAGACACATCTGATACTTGACATTTGTCATGCGCGACAAACGAGCCTTTTGTTGACAGATGAGCCAACTCATGAGCCAGCTTGTGGAAATTTTAAAAGTGTAAAGGTGTATAGCAAGGAACAAAGCTGAGAGCACAATGATGACAATATCGAGAGAAGAATGATTCCAATTACTGAATTGTCATCGGTGCTGTGACAATCGCCGTCATTCACTGACACACAGCTCCAAATCTTTGTCTATTCAAGTCATTTATAACAATTATTGAGAGCGTTGTTATTCTATGGCATGCAATTATTCCCTTTCATGGCGGCAACGTTTCCCTTTGTGATAATTGCGACATCTGAACCGTGTTATGTATGAGTGTAAATATTGGTGGTAGCAATATTACAGCCGAGTCTTTTAGGTGCATGGGTTGTTGCGGCAGAGCAACAAAGGCCGGTCTAGCGCGTGAAGAAAAGGCGACGAGGTGCTACAATACACTGCGCAAACAAATGACAACAGCGCAGTGTCTGCGCATAACAGCAGACAAAGCGATTGATTATCGACTAACTCTAATTAACGGCATTGTCACAGAGGGCATATGTCCAAACACAATCTCCCCAAAGAGAAAATGCTTCCACAATCGGCACAACCACTAGCCACTACACACAAAAGCCGACATCTAACACAGTTTTCTCATCCACATCTTCACTCTTCTCCACAAAACACATTTTCACACTTCTCCACAAAACACAGTTCCTAGGCTCAATTTCTGAGTGTGCGCACATCACTTGAGACAATTGAGCACCTCATGCTCATTGCTTCTTCCTCCGGCTGGTGACCCTATCCCTAGGGAATCTCTTCTGCTCTCGTTTTAAATCCCATTCTACTTAAAACAAACAAGAATCTCGCCGGTTGTCAGCAACAGACGGACAGACTCGATGGATAAACAGCTAAACACAACTGCTCGGCTCATTGTGCTCGGCACTCAGCACACTACGTCTCATTGTTCACTCCCTTCTATTCCTATTTCCTATTGCTCATGGCGTGATTAACAGGACGGTCTTCAACGGCCTTCTCTATCTGTCAGTTTCCATTTGTGAATTGAATAATAGCTCCGCCTAGGAACTTGGAGTACTTAAACAAGTGTGTAGAACACTCACGTCGAATCGAATTCGCACATACAAAGCCAGAACAAGCAGTAGTTTGAGGTCGGTAACATTTTTTTAATAAACGTCAATAAAACTAGTCTTAAAGACTAACCATTAACCTTTCATCCACTTCTTAAATTTAAATTATTGATTCAACTTCAGTTCATCTATTGATGACTAAAGTAGTACTAGAGAGCACTATATATTACAATCTATATTATTGTACATGATGTCGGTAACATGACCTTGATATTTATAACAATCTTTGAAACCATGAAAATGTCATAGAGCTTGAAGTCATATTATTTTAATTAATAAATTTACAGTTTTTACAAAATTTATCCACTTTTGAATTAGAAAAAGTATTGTATAATATTACTGATGTTATAATATACCACTATATTGTAATTATGTATATAACATACTGCATTACACAGAGTGTTCCGCATAAAGTAAATCCCGTTAATCCAAGGCTATACATTGAATTCTTAACAAATAATGTCCAGTAAACATTATCGAGCTTTGTTTTCGAGAAATATCAATGAATAGAATTTTTCGAAATACGCCCACTTCCTGCCAATAAATGCTCAATAACTCAAAAGCTAATTTTTGGACTAAAATTATGAAGCTATTGTTGAAAAGAGAAGAAAATTTTGCAAAAGGTTCATCTATTTTCATTGCCAAACCTTATCATTTACAATTTGAATCAGCGGTTAAAGCTCAATAAAGTTAATAATCCAATTTAGTGCTGAAATTTCAAACAGAGTTTCCTAGAATATTTTTCTGGGAATTGTCACTAACTTGTTACATGAAAAACAACTTTTAAATGAATAAGAAACATGTAAATCGCTCTACGGCATGAGGTCAAAACGTGTAACTAATAAATTGAGATTAACTGAAGAAAAATAAGGTTTTTTTTTTGGCCAGTTTCATCGTTTTAGTGAGGAAACTCACAGACGACAGAAGTTATTGCATTGAAATTTGAGATTTTTGAATCCATGAAACTCACAATACATGAGAATATCAATTTGTTAATCTCTAAAAATTTTAAATAACTTCCAAATAAAATGTATAAAATTTTACTACTCAATATCTGATACTAATCAAAATATTAGGGTTTTATTGGAAACAAAATGATTTCTCATTTATTAGAATCGTATGATAAATAACCGAGATTTATATGATAAGGAAACTGTAATTTTATTAGAGACCCTATAGAAAGGGAAAAAGCCAGGAAATCCAGCCGTATCTCGGTTATTTATCATATGATTTTCATAAATTAGATAATATCATTTCGTTTACAATAAAATGCCTAATATTCTGTCATGTATATCAAATAGAATAAAGCTACAGATATTGAGTAATAAAAGTTTATAAATTATAATTATTTTATAACTGGTATTACTGGTAAAATGTATAATATTTGGCCAATCACTGAGAGTGGCAGAACTTTCCTGGAAACATTTAAGTAATGAATGTGTTCATAACGATTGAAATAAAGCTTTAGAAATTTATCTGAAAATCAAAAGGAAAATACCCTTCGCTGATTATTTCTAAGCAAATTATATAAGTCAATCAAATAATGAAGAAACATAGCAATGCCTATCCCATTCACTATTTTGTTACTTTTTAAGCAATAGATTATCTGAAATTTAAAAAACTCGTTTTTGCTCGAGACTGCATTTACGTGGATCTTGTAAAACTTCAGTTTTTAAAAATTCAAACTTCATTGGAACATGGTTGACTCTGTTATTCCAACTAACTTCTTTCCAATAAATAGAAATACAGTATCTTTAAAATGCATTCTCTTATATAATTATAATTAATATAATAATAATAACATTTTAAAAATAATATAAAGTCTACCATAGAGAATAAGATTCAACCATTTAATTACATGGAAACTGAAAACTTTGGTACAAAATCAGCCACCAATTGAAAAACGTGACTTCTAGCTCTCTATAGATTCAATTCTTATCATTGTATGGGCAAATAGGTTTATATTCTGTCCTATCACCCTAGCTGCGATAGTTCTCACAGATTCCTTTTGTAAGCCATCTATCAGAGTGTTGGAGTGTTGCCTCTATGTTCTATTGTAGCTTGTAGCTGGTGACAAAAATGCCGGCGATTGAGCTCAGTGTGGCCAGTCACAGTTGAACAATGAGTTGGTGTCCCATTGAACTTCCGTTCACCGTTCTTCATCAGCCACTATGGATGATGCACTTGAAGTGAAAAAGAGTCTTGAATGAGCCAGTGAATGAATCACCGAATGGATGAATGAATTGAACGTGTGCGTGCGCGTGTTGGTGAGAAAAGGAGGGGCACGCAGTTTTCGGGCTCACGATGTGTTATTAAACGTTTAAATTCCGTTGGCGAGGCTCTTTATGCCAGTGTCCCGCGCTAGAAGATCAATAGCTTGACAAGGGTCGGACACAATGCTAGAAATACCTCATTCAGGGTGAGCTAAGCCTCGCAGCAGCGGGGGTGGATCACCTTCTCCATCTACGATCACCTGTCTGCTTGCAGTCGGAGACAACTCGGCTCCTATTCGGCAAAAAATAGTGATACGGCATTCCTCCAGCTCTATCCAGCGCCTCACTATATACATGAGTTTTAGTGAGGCCCTGCTCCAACGCACGAGCTCAATCGACCATCGACTTGACTCTCTGTTCGAGAAGCCTCGTTACAGATGCTCGACCCTTCCAAACGAGTTCCAATCTTCTTCCTCTGTAGAAAAGCTCTTGAGGAAAATTCAGAGGTTAGAAAAAAGTGCAACAGACACTTAATAAACGACTCTTATGTAAGAATCGTGTACTTAAGGAATAATTTTTTTTCTTTTATCTATGGGAAGATTGGGGGTTATGGAAATCTGGTGTTGCCACCGTACCTGACTTCCTGTTTCTACCTGATATCATCCCTTGGAAATCTCCCTATTGTTTATTTTTACTGCTCCAACACAGTTAGCCCATTCATAGATGCATTGGGAAATACCCATCAATGCTGGCACCATCTAGTTGTCTAAGGGACATTTACTTGGTTTTGCAGTACCGGTACCGTAGTGGAAGTGGATTAGTATAGTTTAGTTCATCACTATTCAGATCTGGAGACGCAAGATAGGATTTCAATTTTAATAATATATCCAATTTAAAAAGTTGCCTAGCAGCGAGAGGAGTCACAAACTGTTGTGTAATTTTGCATCCAAGACGAACTGCAAAAAGTCAAGTTTTGACTGCATAGTGGTCATTTTATCAAGTAAACAAATCACAATAGTATTTGAAATATTATTACAATGTATAACGTGAGAGACATCAAAATCTTTAAACGCTTTAGTACGGAAAAGTTGCCTAACAAAATATTTTAGTGCGGAAAAGTTTATGTGCTATAGCTTAGAAATAAGCACAATTTAGTTCCCCCTTTTTATGGTTTAAATTTTAAATAACCCAAATGAATTATGATTTAATTACTTATTGAATGTTTACCGATTGCACAATGTCTAAAAGAAAAGAAATATACAAGATCAGGCTATTTTAACTGTTAATGTACATAATTAATTGATTAATTATATACATAATTATTTTCATAATTAATGAATAAATGTTATTAATTATTGTTGTTGGAATAATGTAATCCCACTTATCTTGGGTGCATATTGTGTTGTTGGCACACATTAAAATGAAAAAGTAGATGAATTGCTTTATCGACTAACTAGCTTGAAAATAGCCGTTAATATTATTGTTTAATGCTAGAAACAACCTTCATTTAAGTTCTAAATCAGGTGACATACGCAACAAACGCAGAGTTGCTCTGAGAAATATTGGTTATATTAATATTGGTATACTAAATGTGACTAGAAAAAGTCCTTTAGACAATCTGGTGGTGCCACCAAAATGTTTACCTGTTGAATTGCTAGCCATTGTATTGTGTAACAATAAGTGACCCTTTTGGGGTCTTAGAAAGGATCATTTAGAACTTTATTCCAAGATTAATGTAGCCCGGTTAGATGGCACCACCAGGTTTCCATAACCCAAGATTGGTGCTCCTTAATCACTGGAAAGAAGGTTTTCGACTGAAACGTCGACATAATGTGTCACCCTGTTTTTTAAAGTAGGTTCTAAGTCTGAGGTCAGTATTGATTGATGATAAATTCCTCATCAATAAAATAGATACTTTTACATTAATACAATAATACCATATAATTTTTAGGAGATTCCATCATTGATCGATCCTCTCTCACAATTGAGACAGTTGAGTAACTCAACCTCAAAACCTCCGATTGGGAATAAGACTGACCTTTGAAATTTTATTGAACCTACAAAGTTTTAAAGCAATAGAGCATGGATATCTGGTCTCGCATTAGCTATGAATTCTCATAAATAAAAAATTGTCATGATAAAAGTATAGATACTGAGTGCTCCCGTAATATGCGTAAATATACCTTCGTTCATATCTCATAAATTAATTACCTTCGTAAATATCACATAAATTACTTTATTTCCACAATTTTTATTAATCTTCAACTAGTTGAAGAAACCTGGAGCCGATCTAGGAATGAGGAGATATTAGAAGAAATGTGAAATATTGATATTATTATTATTGTTATTATTATTATTATTATTTTTTTTATTATAGTAATGATATGCATTAAAATATCGGAAATCAATTATTAGTATTCCAATAATATTGATATCGATATCCCATCCCTAAGCTAATCCGATGGACTCCAATGCCGTTCACGTATTTCATTGCTGTAATATCATAATTGAACAAGATTTTGGAAATTGAATGCCTGAATTTTCCAGATATAATTAATTCAGCAGTGTGAGTGCCAGTCAGGGCTTTGGATAAGTAGGCAGGCTGTAGGACAGACCATCTTTTGTCATGCTACCTGCATGCATGAGACTGTGTGAAAGAAATTGTTGGCTCTGGCCATTCCACGCCATTTAATCCTGTAAGAATACAGAGACTAGTACATAACCAGCTGTTGAGAAACTGTTTCTGTCTTTGACAATAGTTTTTATTCCTGACCCACTCCTAATACACAAACTCACCCTCACTAACTCTCTCTCCCTCGCCCCTCACCATCGTACTCCTACACCAGCAGCCGGCATATCGTTTGTCGTGACCGTGTCGTCGTAGATATCATCTAGATTCGGATTCTCTTCTCCTGGAGTGAAAGAAAGAGGGTATTGTGAGAATGTAAATATCCGTCTTTTCAGCTGTGTAGCCCTATTATGTTTACTCGGCTGAGTGTAAGCTATTTAGTTATTGTCCCGGTTTGATCCGTTTTAGTATTTTTATTCTTGGGACTTCTTAACGGTGACACAATACGCGCACGGAAGGATGACTGCCAAGTTGGGGAGGACTTGGACTTTACTTGGGGTGACTGTGCCTCTGTGCTCTGTGTGTCATCCCTGCTTGCCATCCTTGCCAGAAGAGGACGCTCAGCTCCTTTGTCCGAGAGTGTCCATTCAATAACCTGCCGCCGTATTATTGATAGGTTTAGCTTCATCCAGATTTTCTTTCTTCTCATCTTTTCTTCTGCTATCCGACTTGCGGGCTTCCATCGGCTCTAGAAACTGTTCATTTCTTCGTCCAGACGTCCACACAAAACATCCATTCCTACGTCCTCTTTTTTTGTACCTCTTGCTGCCATTGTATACAATTTCTTTGTTTTATCTATCTCTCTGATGCAATTCGAGTAAAGGCTTGAAAGACTTCTATTTTCGATTACTGCTTGCTTGATATATTTTAATCCTCACACCAAATCTTATTAAGATCACAAAAAATTATGACACTCTCAAACGGGAGGAAAATAACAAGCTTTTAATAACTACATGGAAATCTTTGTCGATCGATTTTCCTAATGCAAGCTTTCTAAAATAATATTTCCAATAAGTGTTTTCTATAAAACAATTTTTCCTAAAAATTTTTCATTTATTATCCTTGAAAGCTGAAAACTTATGACGATTCATGAACTATTTTTCTCGGAGGAAAAGATATAATTTTTTCATTATTACTGTATCTATGTGATTGGATTTACATTTTTCTTTTTCACTTCAAAAGAGTGGTCTATGCATGGTGGAGAGAACACTCTCATCTTACAGCCTGAAAATATTGTTATTTATTATTCTTATTGTATCACTCCAATATTTAAAAAAAATTTATCATACTCAATGAATAATATGAGGGCGAAGGTCATAGCATATACAAGTCATACCTTTTTGATCTTCATCCCCACTATAGCCTTTATAGCCAACATCCTACATGATCGAGGTTATAATGAATGTCTGAAGCCTATGAAATAATTTGAGCGATAAATTTTTATTGCTTATTTAAACATTCAAGTCCTTCTTTCATAAAAAAGAAACAATTAACTACAATTTTCCACTAGTCATTTTCAGTCTATTACAATTGCCCATGTATGCTTCTTTCATGCTTCTACTGACCTGTGGTATTCTATACTTCTACTGTTTGTTAGTTTATAGTATAAACTCAAATCGCTATAGCGATGATTTTTAGTTCTAATTTCCATAGTGAAATTAAATGCCCATAGGCTATATTATAATTTGGTCTGTTGATCTACTACTGATCTACTACTAGACTAGTAGGTTAGAATAGGCTAGACGACTAGACTATTAATAGGGCTTGATATGAAGAGCTTTTTAAACATGAGCACTTTGCAATAACATTCTTCGCTCTATTTCTTCCTAATGTGTCAGGAACAATGGATGAATTGCGCAGAGGTGAACTACCCTTGTTGATGAGCATCCACGTTTCCCTTCTCGGGCTGCAAGTTGCTTGATGTGCCCGTCCAACAATAAGCAACGGGCCTCGAGGACATCTCATCGACCGAGCGAACATTTTAATCCGACGCAGGAAATAACAGTTGCTAAATCCAAGTGAGAAAACTGTCAAACAGAGTACGCCAAGCTCCTAGCTGGAGATAAACCTGTTCCCATTGTGATGGAAACCCGTTGTACTATTATATTAGCACTTGTCTTATCTTGATTGTCCGTTTCCCTGGAGAGAGGCAAGCTTGAACGAGTCCATCCTTTGGCGCCCAAACACAAGTCGCTGATGCTTGCTGCTTGGCCCCTCTCTACGATCTACTCTACGACTACTTCACATATAAAAGATAAACCGATTCTTTTGTGCGCAAAGTGATGCATGGGGGAGCCGGAGCTTTGTGCTTCTCTCACCTGGCTGCGCTGCTCCTGCTAATTTCATAAGAGATTGGCTCTCCTGAAAACGTCGCTCTTATCCATCTTATGTGAAATCTCTTTCTCTCACTCAATCTACATTTCTAGAAAAGTCAATTCCCTATTTTGATTCTGATTCCTATTTTTTAAGATCAATCGAAACTACTCATCCCAGCTGTTGAGTTTGGTGAATGGGGATCACAAATTAGAATTTTGGTGACATTTTTCCCCTTACCAGTAAACTTTTGATTTGGGGGGGGGGGGGGTCATTAGACCCCTGAAATGGGAATCTGGCTGTCCTCCTTCCCCCTTTCAGTGAATATACAATTTTTGGGTGTAATGAACCCTGAGTTGGTGCTTGCACTGCTTTTTATTTCACATACTGATTCAAATTCTACTCAGAAGTCATAGTGAGCAATGAATTGTTATTGAATAAATCTTATTGTTGCATATTCATCACACAGTAGCCTACGGAGACGCACTGAGTAAGAACAATGTGTTTGTACAATGTAAGATAGAATAGCCTACTGTAGTTTTATCAGATGTGAACCAAAAGATTTTTGTTCCATTGTAGATATGTCTTAAATATAATAATCAATAATAATGAATATAAGATTATATTAATTAATATATAATGAAAAATAATAATTCGTACTTACCTCGAGAATTGTTTGAATTGGAGTAATTTCCTTGTTTTGATAATCATTCATGATCATTACAATAGCATAGGCCCATAAATGATAGGTACTTATCAGTACTGCCTTGAGGCTCTTAACTGGTTTACTATAAAAGTTCTTGCAATTTTTTTTTGTTCAGCTTATGTTATAATTAATTATTACTGTTATTACAACGTTATAACTGTTATTGTTTAAACGCTGTGATGATCTAATTAGCTATTAATTTAGTAAAATTATAATAGAGATCCAAATTGATGATTTTTTGTTTTGTATTCTCTCTGATGATTTCTCTATATTGTTTACTGTTGACTAATGCCATGCCACTCAGGATGACTCAGACATAGCTGACCAATATCAATGTGCTCCACTATTTCTCCTGGAATAATGAATACGAAATAATTGAATGCAGTTGGTGGTATGTAAACGTCCAAATCAATATTCCATTTATCCTCTTCCCTATTATACCTATATATAGCCTATGCCTTCCATCTTTTCGAAAAATGACAATAGTCCACCATTTTGGAACAAAGCTTTACATTTCGGTTGTCCTGCACTTTCGTTTTGAAAGCATTGGATTCTAATTGAAGCCGGGTGTAATCTGCATGATAATAGATGAATTTGTGTGTACAGGGTGGATTTACTAAAGGCATGGTGATCCCTGTACTAGGCAGTGAGAGTTTAGTGATGTGTTATGAGCGATCATAAAACATTCAGGGGTTGAAATACAAAGAACATGTCCAAAGAGATGCACTATAAAAGAGTTTTGTGCTTGCTGAAAGCGGGCCACACATTAATAAATCGCCATGATCATATTGCAAGGCTCGCACCAAAGCACACTGATCGCATGAATACTGAATAGAGAGAGTACGGTAGTGTCTTCCAATAAAACAGTCATGTCAACTGCAATGATTCTTTCAAATAGATTTCTCATTCATCTGTTGATTCTGCTAGTGGGTGTTCACAATGTTTCACGGCATAAAATAGGAACTTAAAGAATCAATCAATGATTTTATGTTTGAAATTTCAAAGCTCATTTTTTCACAGAATGCCGAACGGTTCTGATTTCTAAAATTCAATTCCATTCCAAAAAAGCTTTTCCAAGATAATTTCAATGACGAGTTTTTGATGAACTGTATTGTGGATTGGAATGATTTCGGTACCTGTCTGTGTGAAAGGGAACACACTTTTATTAATGTGTGAGTGATTATTCTGGTAAAGTGGAAAATATTTATTCATGGACATAGGGGTGATCAATTTTTTGAAGGGTTCGACAAGAAGCTCTTAAAATCAGATTTTAGGACAATAAATTCATTTTATTACCGTTCCATGAGTTATTAAAAGAATATATAGGTTTTGTTTAGATAGAGATTTAGAATAGATGACTGGTTTCAAGGTGCAAATGTACTTCATAGACGAGCAGTGGCGTAGCTAGAGTTGACTTATGGGGGGAAGGGGGTTACCCCCCCCCCAACAACCATCAACCACTCTTACATATTACTTCCTTCAAAAAATTTCACAGATTATAGGTATAACATAGATTATATTTCCAAATTGTTTTTTACAAATTTGTTTTAAATTTCTTCTAAGCTATGTCCCCATTAATTCCCCTCGTCACGCCTATGTAGATGAGTTTACTGACATGAGAACTTCAAATCGTGACCATTTGAGATATTAATCACAAATATACGTACTTTCACAGGATGACTTTCAGGAGAGGAATTTGTACTGAACGGATCGTAATTACAGTTGAATGTTGAATACATTTTACTTGGAATACTGTAACCACTTATTTATGTAACCCTGATATTCTTAATATCAACAATTTGTCTGAATGATTACTCTGGGGTCGTAACTCATAGACAACAAAATACTTCTAATTTTATAGTTTGTTTATTTATAATATTATATATTATAATATTACAACACATTAAAGAACATATCAAATTTAACTCGCTTGGCTTGCTATTTTAAGACGTGTATATAATTATGAGTTGGAACTTATATTTAAAAACTAACCTGATATTCTTGCCTCTCCTTTCCTTGATCTCCAGGAGTCTATGGCCACTTCAAACACTTATAACACTTCTAACAACTCTCAGAACCCAGCCGAACATGCCCTTGTCGCCCAGTAGAATTGCTGGCTAACACGCCAAAATTTCGATCCCCCAATAAGTTTTAAACTGCCCGGACTGTAACAGACTTATTGAGTTTTCAAAGATCTTGGTTTTGCAAGCCTAACACTCCACTGGTCGAAAGAAGCGTTCTCCTGGCTTCTCGAGTTGAACTCCCCGATCATGAATTTTGGTTCTCTATTTAAGTGGTCCATACACTCCTTTCAATGCCAGAAAAGAGGCCTAATATTCACAAGATTGGATAGTGACACGTTCTTACATACCTTTAATATTTATCAACACATTCATACAATTCGCATGAACGTGCCACTATCAGACTTGCCGATCTCATGAACGTCATCATTGTTTAATAACACACTTCGCCTTGAAAGCCTGAAGTGAAACACCTCGGCTCTCGTTTCTATAATAAATTTAATTTTTAATGAAAATGTCATTTATGACAATACTTTAGGGAAAAATGAATTTAATTGGTAGACGGAAGCTTAAATATTCAAGAATGTCATGTATAATGATATCACAGTATTCAAATAGGAGCATTTGGATAATGAGCTGAAAAAGACTCAAATTCAGATGGAGAGATTGAGATAGAATTATTGCATTATAAGAAAATTTTAATTCTGGACATTAATTGAAGTGTTGGAGTTAAGCTGCTTGTACCGACGGCTTGCAGCCATCTCCAGCTCCATCTATAAGGTAAAGGTGGCCGTGGTAAAAGCGAAACCCAAAGCGAAGATGATGCGAGCAATACGACTTTGAGAGATAAAGATTGATAAATTACTAATATAATTGACGTGAGTGATATAGGATTCGCTTTACTGCTTTCTAAATTTCATAGAATTGCCCATACGGTAACTTTTTATCACTTATCGAAGTATAAGAAGTAAGTCACTTCGATACCTCGATTGCCCCTCATAGATGCGTAAATTTTCCGCTATGTTGTGTGTACTGCCACAATGAACGTGCAAAGCCCTTTAATACGATGTAAATTCTTCTATAAAAAGTTTATCCCTTCATAGTCTGTGTTGCTTTGTTCGCCTGAAGCCGTGAAAGACTCGCAAGAGAGGATTGCACAATGAAAATATTAAAGACGGTGTCGGGTGCCAATCATGATTAAAGCTGACAAAAGAATCTGCCAATATACCCCAAACCCGGTTTTGTTATTCAAGACCAATATCATTCAAATAACGTGTCTGAAAAGTTGAAGATACGCGACTAGAATAGTATGACACTTCTTTTTCTGTCTTACCTCCATGACTATGCCACGGAGGAGGTGAACTCTCTTGTCAAGGTGCTTCTCCGATGAATGACATGAGTTCAATTTTCTCACGGCAACCCTCTTGCTACTACCCAATGATAATTTTTTCTCATCTGTGCTATGAAAAGTAACTGTACACAATAAAATATTTTGGAATTGGCCGCAGACTAAAAACTGGAAATAAAGACGCTACATCAAGTACTGATGTGCTTGAAATTATAAGAAACTTGTGATGGAACATGATACATCAGTGGCGGTCCCAGGGGGGTGATGGGAGGGATATATCCCCCCCCCCCCGAAATATCAAGATGGATTCCCCCACCCCCCCTAAAAAAGAATTTATTCATTTATTCATGTATGTATAGTTTTTGCGAGAAATAAATTTAATCTGTGTCATTGTTACTTGTTAGCTAGAAGAATAAACACCCAACCAATGTGTAAAAAGAAGCCACGCCGTTTACTTTTGAAGTAAATCACAATAGTTTTTGTATTATTCTTAATTTTTTATTTGTGATATTCTTTCTTGTAAACTTAATAAATGCACATTACATTGTTGTGTAACAATTTGAGTATTTTTTGGCTATTCCTTCGTAACTTAGGCTAAATGTTAAAAATAGGGCCTAACCATAAAGAAGAAATTCGCAGTGAACACTTGATTTATTTTTGATTTCATTATACGTTTATTTAACTGAACTTTGTCATCATGCTCATTAGCTCATTGAATAATCACATTGACTTTTAATCAATTTTCTTTGTGCAGCTAAAGGAAATCAAAGGAAAAACACATACTATGGTTGGGTCCTATTTCACCCAGGTACAATAAACTTTAAATGAAAAACTATTTTATTAGCTAACATAAATACTATTAGCTTGAGCATATTTTAGAGCTCAAACACGTATAAAAATACGTTTCTAGGCTTTAAATTCTACATTTTTTTCCGGGGAGGGGGGGACCTAGACCCCCGGTGGTCATCCCCCCCCCCGAAATGAAATCCTGGGACCGCCACTGTGATGCATTAAATTAATGTCGCAGCCCATGGTGTGCCAGATCCTGATATATGAGAAAATTTTGAATATAGGGTAGTGGCTGATTTCAATATATGAGCATTACATGAGCAATACATGAGTATTTGCCTATTTGGTTATGAGCCAATTTCAGGCTTTACAATGCCTCCCCCGCATTTGCAAGCAGGCATTGTTTGAGTTGTTGAAGCTTATAAAAGCTATTTTAAAATAGGGAAAAGATTGATGCCCTAAATTGTGGTTTATCATGATCAAGTTAATTATTTTGAAATAGGGAAAGATTGATGCCCTAAATTGTGGTTTATCATGATCAAGTTAATTATTTTGAAATAGGGAAAGATTGATGCCCTAAATTGTGGTTTATCATGATCAAGTTAATTATTTTGAAATAGGGAAAGATTGATGCCCTAAATTGTGGTTTATCATGATCAAGTTAATTATTTTGAAATAGGGAAAGATTGATGCCCTAAATTGTGGTTTATCATGATCAAGTTAATTATTTTGAAATAGGGAAAAGATTGATGCCCTAAATTGAGGTTTATCATCGGATGATGTTACCGGTAAGTTATTGACAACAGTTGAAATATTATTCTATTTATATGAGGCCTTTTGGCAAAGAGAAGGGCCTTCAAATATTTCATGAAGAGGTTTTAGAAATGTAAGTCCTGTATAGAGGCCGACTTGAAGGACAGTTGAAGGTTGAAGGAAGTTATAGCAAAAGCTTACATTGAGTCATTCCATGCAATGAAGGTTTACTAGCTGTTTATTTTCAAGATTTTTCAGTGAGCTCATTCAAATGATAATGCGAAAAATGCAGTTTGATAATTTGTGAAAATACATGTGAGATCATCCCATTTGAGAATCCATTCTTATAAATTTACTAGCGGTACCCGGCGTGCGTTGCTACGCCAGTGGCAGCAATGAGAGGGGGCATAGTGGGCTGTGATAATGAGGAATGCGTGGGGCAGGTAGACGGGCTATGCCCAAATAAAAACACACCTAATTTTTGTACATATTTTGTAACAATATATTTTCTTAATTGTACATGTTTTTAAAAAAATATAAATTGTAAGTGGATATTGATATTGAGATTGATATTTACAAATAAGTTCAAGTTAAGCTTGAAGTTTTAAAAATGTAAAATCAATATTTTAGTTCATCTTAAAAAGATCTACCGAATAGTAAAAAAAATATTAAAAAAAGTATGACTCCCAAACCCCCCCCCCCCCCCACCTCACCAACCAGAAACAATGGGGCACTTTGAACTCCGAATTTTACAGGAACTATCTCAAGACTACTGCATTGCACCTCAAATCTACATCAAAATCATTTTTTCCAAATTGAATATTCATAATTTCACTTCTTTGACCCCCCCCCCCCACGGTCCCATCACTCAGGGGGTGAGGGGCACTTTGATTTCTCAAACTTCAGAAACTATCTGGGACTATTGTACCAGAAAAATATCAAAGGGAACAAAAGCAGTTAGATCACAAAAATATCAAAGGGTAAGTAAGCAGCCCCTCCCCCCACTCGCGGAAAAAAATGGGGGGCTTTGAACTGCCAAACTTCACAGAAACTATCTTGGGACTATTCTACATTGTGCCAGAAAATTTCATCGAAATTGCTTCAGCGGTTAGGACACAAAATATCAAAGTATAAGTATGCCCCCCTCCCCCCCGGAGAAAAAAATGGGGGGCTTTGAACTGCCAAACTTCACAGAAACTATCTTGGGACTATTCTACATTGTGCCAGAAAATTTCATCGAAATGGCTTCAGCGGTTAGGACACAAAATATCAAAGTATAAGTATGCCCCCCTCCCCCCCGGAGAAAAAAAAGGGGGGCTTTGAACTGCCAAACTTTACAGAAACTATCTTGGGACTATTCTACATTGTGCCAGAAAATTTCATCGAAATCGCTTCAGCGGTTAGGACACAAAATATCAAAGTATAAGTATGCCCCCCTCCCCCCCGGAGAAAAAATGGGGGGCTTTGAACTGCCAATTTTTACAGAAACTATCTTGGGACTATTCTACATTGTGCCAGAAAATTTCATCGAAATCGCTTCAGCGGTTAGGACACAAAATATCAAAGTATAAGTATGCCCCCCTCCCCCCCCGGAGAAAAAAATGGGGGGCTTTGAACTGCCAAACTTTACAGAAACTATCTTGGGACTATTCTACATTGTGCCAGAAAATTTCATCGAAATCGCTTCAGCGGTTAGGACACAAAATATCAAAGTATAAGTGTGCCCCCCTCCCCCCCCCCCCGGAGAAACAAATGGGGGGCTTTGAACTGCCAAACTTCACAGAAACTATCTTGGGACTACTGTACATTGTGCCAGAAAATTTCATCGAAATCGCTTCAGCGGTTAGGACACAAAATATCAAAGTATAAGTATGCCCCCCCTAACCCCCGGAGAAAAAAAATGGGGGGCTTTGAACTCCCAAACTTCACAGGAACCATCTCAGAACTATGCTACATCGTCACTGAAAATTTCATTGAAATCGGTTCAGCGGCTTCTGAGTTCAATTAGGACACATAAATATTAAGAGGTACAGTAGCCTACGTTTTGGCCCCCAGAAAAAAATGGGGGGCATCATGAACTCCCAAACTTCACAGGAACCATCTCAAGACTATTCTACATCGTCCCTGAAAATTTCATTCAAATCGGTTCAGCGGTTTCGGAGTTTACTGGGAACATACATACATACATACATACAAACATACATACACACATTCATTTTTATATATTATATAAATTTTAGCATTCAACTCCATGTTCAATGCATTTCTCAATCAGTGTCTGTGGTCTATGAGAGCGATAGCAGGCTACTCACTCAAAACTCATCAATCTCTACCATGAAATTATCGTCCACTGTGCGATCATTCTTGACCAAAGAAGTGAGGACTAGTGAAAAATCGGACAGTAATCGTCCTAGGACAGGTTCGATTAGGAGGGCTCAATTAGTGAATTGCTGCGTCACAAAGCGTACACTAAACGTGACTGGTCTGGGAACTAACAGGTGCGTTAGTTGGAAAGAGATAGTCCCAGGTAGAGAGAGAACTTGCAGACGAAAGTGCCCCACTTCTTCCATATCGTTTTCATTCGGGTGACTTGCATTACTCTCGGTATGATTTCAACTGCCTCTGCTCCGATGATATTCCATCTTCACTCACCGGACAAACATTACGCGGTCCAGTCTACTCAGAAAGATACACTCACGTGTAAAAGACAGATTAATTCGTTACATGCCTGCTCCCTCACAGACCCGCTCCAGCATAATAAACACAAATTCTCTATTCATCATGAACTTAACTATTGTCACTCTGATCCATATAATTGCTTTCTCCATAAATAGTACAGACTATACTATTTTTGTAGTTGACTGTATATTCTTGCCTCTCTGATACTGTATTCCTTTTTGCTTTATGATATTGAGATTTGAGATAATAAAAATATAATTGTGTTAATGATAATTTTGTTATTGACAATAATGTAATGACAATGTTACATTAATAATGGGTTGAAATTGAATACTGTACTCAACTTTACTGATCAGATTTGATTAGTACAACGATAGTTTTACATCATGAGAAACTTTCAATTGTTGATAAAATAATTTTCTGAGGAACCAGCTAAGTGTACTCTTATACTGAGGTTACCTAATGTGCCTTATAGTCTCCACGTGAAATATTCAATTTCTTTCATAACTTATAGCATTTCAACCCTCTATGACCACCCAGAGCCCACTCAAAACATGTCTACCACTTTTTGGGTTTCTCCTGACATCCTCAGGAGACCTATGTTTAGCTATTAACATTAGTACATCCCATTCCCAATGTGAAATCATGGTAGTAGCTTGACTTCCCTCTCAACACATTTCCCCTCAAAATTTCAAAATGCGTTTTTCAGATGATTGTGTTGTTCTAACCTTATAATCATCTCATAATATGCTATTATCATTGAAGATTATTGCGGTCTCAACTACAATTCTCCAACATTCTCCTACATTTTTCTTCTTTAATCCCTCGTTACTATCATTGAATAATATAGATACTCGGGATCCCGATTTTGAATCAAGAGTTGGTCCTACTGTGAACCTGTTTAATTGTGAGTAAGCTAGCTACAAGGAGGAAAGCCAACAAAGATCAGTAGTTGTTGAAGAATAGCCAAAGAGCCGACAGCCGTCTGTTGACTGAATGATTTGGAATACTAGCCAGCCGAGTTGTCATGCTAATGCAGGCCACTGTTCAGTTATTCCAACACATTGGAAGAGAGAGAGGATGACTCCTTCCAGTATTCTAATAGATGGTAGTCGCAACTGTTCAGACAGCTCTTCCACTCATTCGCCGTTCATTGTTGCTGCATCGCTCTTTTCTATTTATTCTCTTTGTATCCTGACATAATATTTTCTTTTCCGACTACTATGTGGCTGCTATTATCCATCAGGCCGCATAGCTTCTTACCTCAAGCCTCAAGCAGCTCGCCTATTGGCTGTCGGCTCTCCCAACATGTGCAGCACTTTTCAAGTGCTTCGACTCGGCGCACGCTGAAAACATTTTTGGCTTCATCATTCCAATCATCTTCAGCGTTTATTTTTTCATTCTAAACGTCCATTGAATAAGGTAATGGTTTTTAAAAAAATGTATTAATTTAAGATAGGACGACAGCATGTCTGCATTTGCAAATCTTACTTTATTGTTTTTTAAATTTCAGTTTAGTCATTGAACTGGGTAATGGTTTTTTCAATGTCTTGATTTTTGATAGGATGACAGCATGTCTGTCTTTCAAATCTGAGCTTACCAGGTAATGCGGTTGTTGTGTTACTGTATTTTAAAAATATGAACCACTGTAAAAGTTCTAAATTCTTGTGATCAAGTAACCATATTAACCTTGAGACTACAGCTAAAGGTTCATGACTTTGCTTTTGAACTCCATGATCTATATATAGATAGTAGGTAGATAGCTGGTAGTTGCCAGGGGAAGTTATAGCCGCTAGCCGTAGCAGTTATCTGTTCAGTCAGATAAAGATAAGCTACGAACTCCTGGGCCTTCTTTTTAAGCGTGGCCAGCAAAAAATCTCTGTTTTCTGCAGTAAAATCACTTCCCGGTTGTTCGGAACCCAGGTGCCCACCTAAACCTGGAGGTTCAACTCATCAATCAACATCATCCAACTCATTGCCCACGCACAGGTCTCAGACCTATGCGGGCTCACCCTCCAAAAAAATAATATAAAAACAACAAGAAATGACTTAAAATGTTCTTATTTGTTATAAACCAACAAACGCTCACTTATCGCGGTCCAGACCCATACTTTTTTCAAAGCGAAGTTTACTATTTTTCCATAGATAGGAGTTCAAGAATCCCAAGGCCTATAAGCTAAGTTATACAACAGATAGGGAATTACTTTATTGTTCCATGCGATAAAATAAATTTCTGTAATATTTTTAAATGATGCAGGTTTTATTGAGTTCCAGCTAGTAGGTTAATCAGGGTTCAATATCCAGTACAACCAGTTCATCACACAAAACGACTTCTGTCCCACCACTCCACTTCTCGCCTATAAAAAGCTTGTCTATCAAAAACCTGTCATCCGTCTTATAGATTCCATTTGGAACAGGCTCAACTTGGCTTGATGCAGACAGACTCCCTCTTCTTATGTTCTTATATCATAATAAGGTAGTTTGTATTCGTGAATGTGACCAGCTCTCAGAAGGCCAGATTGGTAGCTACTACCAATTTTTGTAATAAACTATAGCCCTGGTTAATAAAATCTTTTAGCATGTGCCACGTGTAATTATTGTTTGAAATTAATATTTCGTTGATTAATGTGTAGGCAACAAGACATACAACACGTCAAAGTTCGAAATAACAAGGAAAGAGTAACAAATATAGAAAGTAAAAAAAATAAAAAGTAAAAGTAAAAGAAAGTAAAAAAGTAAAAACACTTTAAAAAGGCAACAAAATCTAAAATTAAGAAGGATTAGGCTAAATAGAAAGGTTGAAAGTGCAAGACTAGACGCTGGTTAGATTCTTTGGTTATTGCAATAAATAATAACAATATTTGGAAAGTAAGACAATAGCAGAGCCTACAATGACAATGAATTTTCAACCTCGAGTTATAAATTTTGAGCTACGGAACTATTTTTTCTTCATTTGATCTTTCTCATAATTTATGTCTCACATGATTTGGGCTTAGTCTTAAACGTGTTAGTAGAATTGTTAGACTAGTGTGGGAGTGGGAGTGATATGCATTTATGATATATGCAAAGGGGTATAAACCAATAAATATGATATTTTTCAATATATACAGATAATGTAAGAACGTGATTCTGAAAAGAGGAAATCAAAATCGACTACACATTACACATTCTTATTCTTCATACAGCGTTTGTTAGAAGATAAGCTGATGTTGGTGGGTGATTAGAGAGTAAAGAGTAGCCAAAGCTGTAACGAAAATCGAGAAGATAAATTTGGAGTGAAGGAGGAAAGAAAAATTTTATGAGCGGAAGACGATATTGTGTTTGTGTTTCCTCAGCTTTGTGTCTTGTTCTTGGAAGGGGTTGGCGATTAGAAGAATGGGAGAAAGAATGGGGAAGAATAGCCGACGACCAGCGCTGCGTTCTATGCGAGGTGCACGCTGTTCTGTGCTGTGGAATTTGGTTGGCCATCGGGCCAATGGGATTGGTGGGACTGGTGGGCGGGTGGGCGGATGGAGCAGGTGATTGGCGCGCCGGCTTCCCTGAAGGGGTGGGAGTTGGCTCCGGGGAGGGGGTTGCTGTAGTCAGTGGAACAGCAGTGCTCTACTGATCAGATGCGTCTTTCCGCTTGTGTCAGATCGTTGTTGTGACTTGGATTCTTTGTTCTTTGCATTGCACTTGCCGGTGGTTGTTTTGACTGTTGCTGGAAGCCACCGTTCACCCTGGCTCACGACCTGGACCTACCCCACCAGCAGCGTCCTGCCGATTTCCTTATCAGGTAGGCCTATCGTTCACTTTTATCAGTACGCCAGTACAGTATTCGACAGGAGTTCAGCGGTCTACTTTGTCATAATAACCGCTAACCACTCGATGTGGGCTGTACAAAACAACAGCAGACGATTTCATTAGTGTTCATCAAAAATGTAAAAGAATTAGTGTTAATAGTTAATTTATAGCGTTAATTAAATTCTGGAAATTTCGTATCTAGATGTTCTTATCAGTCGAATATCTGAATAGTGACTTAGCTCTTGTGTGACTTCGCTGGTTCTGCCAATTTTTTGCGTGATTTCATCATTGATTTGTTTCGTGAACGTTTTCGGAACTATTACGATAATCATTTACACTGCATGCACTTGCACTGACTACAAAAGGTATGTTGATAATAGAATATATCGCTCAACGGCTCAACTGAACAAATAATATCGACAATAGCCTACTTGTTTTTTAGGTTAAAATGGTTCTTTTCAAATAGTGCTTCTCACCAAATCTACTTTTGTTTTCAATTTAACTAAACGACTGATAGGTTATACCAATAATTTACAAGCTAATCATTAGACGATTTCATTTAGGTTTTTTTCAGAGCAGTGAGGCTTATCAATTAGCAGTGTCTAAATGAAAGTGTATTTTATTGCAAGTTATGCATTATTGTGGTAGCCTAATTGAAATGATTCAGGTGTCCAAGCCTTAGGTCAGAGGTTAGGTTGACATCAGTGATTGAAAGTTTCGAAGATGACTTCTATTTTCGTGAGCCTTACCGTTGATATATTTTCATTTACATGAGTTTATAATTATGCTCGAAAGTATAGTTTAATCCATCATACTTTTTGTCTTGTGCGCAAACATTAAATTTACTTTCTTCGCTTGCAAGATTCTATTCTATTTTATAAAGAAAGGTTTGGTTTGGAGCTGAAGTGTTCCTTATCCACTAATTTTAATAGGTATAAATAGTAGTCTACTTATATAGATAGATCTAATGATTCTTATCGTATGAGTTATTTTGAAAGACTGAAAGTTCAGTCCATAAACACTGATCACTGAATTCATCATACATCAACACATTGCACTTCCAATGATTCTAACAGAAAATATACTAAACTACATATACCCTATAGTACATCTTCAGTCTATAAAGCCTATGAAGTCTCCTTTTAATAAGGCTGAATGGATTGACTTTCTAGACTGAATTTGATTGAATAGTAGGATTATTCAGTTTTGCTAGACAAAAAGCAGGTGAAACTTGAAACTGCTCTTCTATAAGCTTTTAGTTTTTGTTCTCAGTTTCTTGAGTATGTCGATATCATGTTATTCATTGCCTTGACAAACATTTTGTTCATGAATTTCATGAATATGGGGTTATTAAGGGGAACATTCATTTTCTGAGTAGAGTGAATCATCTGTGGGATGATTAAAATTCTTAATTTTTTTCTGCTTTATTGTTAAACTAGTAGTCCAGTGAATAGTTGCCCTCACTCGCCCAACACTTAAAAGTGATGATATTTTCGAAAAGGTTCAAGATCAAATTCTACTCAATTTTCATTGCTTAATTTTTTATTGGCAAAATTCAATATTTGAAAAGTCAAAATTTCCCTAGAAATCACCTCTCAAGTTATTTATTTATTCATTTAACTAAAATACAATCAATGTGAATACAACAGGTTATTGCCCAAAACTACTTTTCACAAGATTTCAAAATAGAATCGAAATATTAGGTTGTCTGTTTTACTAAAAAATTCACCTTGAAACATTTTGATTTTACTTTTAACAAAACACCATCACAGTCAAAAAAAAAAATTAATATAGTTTGGAATTTTTAAATTTCTGAGCCAAAAATCTACACTAGTTACTTCAGTTACACTACTGTTATACCTTAAAGGGTTACTTTACATTTTTAGCAGCTCCCAATATTAACTTACAATCATGAAAAGCAAAAATTATCCATTAACAAAAAGGTAAAAAAAAAATCACCCCCCCCCCCATTTCCCAGTGAAAAATAGGGATTTTTATTAAACCGTGAAAAAAATCGATATAGCAAGCTTTAAAGGGGATTTTTATTATAAATTGTTCAAATGGAAGTCTCTGGAGTTTTTATGGTATCTCATGAAAAAAAATTGCTAATTATCACAATATTTGGGTTTCAACATTTTCTGGATCCCCTCCCCCCTATTTTTGTATTTAAAGAGCGGATTAGATTAGTAGTTCAGTGTCAACTTTCCTCTTATAGAGTTATCTTCTACTTTCAATTGAAAAGAGTAGAATGCGTGTTTTGAAAATTCAATTTTTTTCATCATCGCCACCAAATGCTCAATTCATTAGAAGTTCAGTATATGCCATTCTACTCAGCTCAAAAAGCTCTACAAAAAGTACTGTTTAAGCAAAACAAAAAACTAAAGATTTTTAAGATTGAATCTTCCTTTTGTACCTTTTGCTATATCAATTTTTTTCACGGTTTAAACACCCTCTCAAATCGTCTTAATTTCATTTTAAAACCACCCGCACTCAAATCAGACGCCAATAATCGGGGGTGAATTGGGCCACCTAAAAAAAATACATTGCTCGGCTTAGGAATAAGGAGCAATTATGCGAAATGTCATGACAATCAGTCAGGGCGTTTGGCCGCGTAATCATATAACATACATACAGACAGACGGACGAAATGCTAAGCGGTCAACTTAAAACTGAGACCTCAGTACATTAGGTCAGAAATCAATAGAGGTTGAAACTTTGAACAAACAATATGAATGTTTGACTTGAATGGACGATGCAAAAGTTATAAGCCATCAGTTTATTGATAATTAGTAGTAGTAGATGGAGCGTTAAATTTGAATGTTGCAATCTACATAAGAGACTCGTTTGTGCTGTACGTTTTTTTTTGTCATGGATTTCACAAAAACGGCAACGATTTGGAACAATAAATTTAGCACAAAGCTTCCTCTAAACTCGATTCTGTGCACCTCAAATCTGCGCCCGATTTTAGATTCTCCTTTTAGGCTTCAAAATTAATGTTTAAATTTAACTTATAGGCACTATTACTGCAGGAAGCTCATAGAACCGCTGATAACATGATAGGCCTACTATGGTGATAATAAATAAATGTCTTTTTAAAAGCCAGAGCAACATATTAGCACTGAATCAATACTACAGCTGCTAATTGCCCAGCGTCATGCGAGCTTATCGTGTCTATTGAGTTTTTCCAGTAATCTGAAGAACGAAACAAAAAACTATGCAGGTGGGTAGAGCTGCAAAGTTACAAAAAATGTAGTTTACTTATAAAAACACTAAGAATCCCCATCATCAGTACAAATGACAGTATATTTTTGTGAACTTCTCTTCTCAAACCGATGAGCTGTATGATGTAAACAGTGTATGGTATTTCACTCACCCTTCCCAATTTCGTGATTTCTTGACAACTATCATAAGTTATCTACCAGAAAAGAAAAGCTCCAAACTGGATACGCAGGTAAGACCGGGTAAAATGCTAGTGAAAAAATAAAAATAAAGAGCTTGTTATTTCAAATCTCCTCGACAAAGCTGGATCCACCTGCATCGTTTTAAGATTAGGAAGTTCAACTCGCTCCTTCCCCAACCTGATTGGAAAAAGAAGGTTCCAAAATAGTTAAGAATCGACTTTAAAAGCAACCCAAAAGAATTATTCCTAGCTACAGCTTTGTCTTTGAAGCACATGAGAGGATAACATTTCGCAAATTGACGGAAATACTGTATTTCTATTTCTCTGACTTTATTTTTCTTATCTTTAAAATTTTATTTTGAAAAAATAGTACACTGTTTTTGCGTGGTTGCTTTCCAAACATGAAAATCAGTTGTAAATTATAATATTTCGATTACATCTTGCTTTTGTAAGAAGACCAACAAACAGTCAAAAACGGTCCCAGGTGGTAGGGAAAACCCTAATCGAAATCGAGACTACTGTAGAAGAGGTAAACTTGCAAGGTCAGGCTTTACTACCCCCAAACTTTCCAGCTAGGACCGCCCTTCCAAACATGACTAAGAACAGTAAATTGTTAGTAACATCATAGGAATATAATAGATGCTCTCCCTCTCCTGTGGTAATATTCAAGCATTCTAAGAATAAATTTACTTTGAAGCTCAACCTCCATCTATTAGCTCTAACCTCTGACATTAATTTTAACTCTACGTCACTCATTTAATAATAAACTCAAACTCTACTTACTATTTCGGTTCTTTACCAATTTTCAGAAATGAGGCATCGTTTCTCACTTTTGAAAGGCCATTTCAATCTACATAATTAATCGCCTTGCTTTTTCACCATTATTCTTGTACCATTGTACTAGCATAATGTCGACAATGGATCATTTATCAGACAACATAGTTGAAATATAATTAGAACGATACGGTTGAAAAGAGCACAATGCCAGTGGAGGCGGTGCTAGGGGTCTCTGAAGGAATTTTTTGTATTATGGAGAGGGGCTGGAGGAGAGAGAATTAAGGAGGGAAGGAGGCAGCAGATATCGAACGTCAAAGTAACAACACAAAAACGAGGCTAAACAATGAGAAACAAATGCACGTCCATAAAATAATCTACTTACGTATATGGGTGGCGTTGTGATATTCTTTTCATGCTTTGAATGCTCGAGGCCGGCCGAAGAGAGTGATTTATGAGCGCTGTATTGGTACATTGTAGTTATTGACTGAAATATCAATACTCGTTGCGATGGCAGTGCCTTGAATCATTCGCTGATGAATGCCAAGCTATTTGAATAACAAAATGCATTAATGACGGTTACTGTTGGGGCCGATTGTGGGTCACAGCGCGAGGCAACAAAATAAAATTCATCATTGTCGACGGTGATTGGTCTTTTCAATGTGTGGCGGACACTTTCGGAAATTAAGAACTCCCGATACAAGGCTCCACTGTCCACGCTCCATGTATGTGTTCCTGTTCCTTAATGCGGGTACGGGTCTGATTTGCTCTTTCACCTTATTCGCCGATCAGCGTTTTCAGCAGCTCCAGATATAATATTATATAGATATTATATTGAAATGATAATAAATATAATGATATTAAATTTTACCGGACAAAACAGGTATGCACTTCTATTATTTCAGAAACCAAATTCCATAACCCAAATACATTACAAATAAACATTTCATGTATCTCCTGTACTCTCAGCAAGGATGGTTTCCATGTGCAGGGGCATGTTTGATGGATATAGATATAATAATGTAGGTTCTACATATTGTAGTGTCCTTCATTTGAAGAGTGGAAGGGAGTAGGGGACACCTACAATCGAAATGGGCTTTGGTACTATTAGTATTACATGCATGAATTATCCATGTTAAGTAAAACATCCAAATAGTGTTTATTGTAGCTACGATTTCTTGACTTCACGGTGATTATGAAAGTGATAAGAATAGGTAACCAAATATTTCAATTAGTTCACACAAACTTAATTTTTTTAAATTGTTTTTTGTTCAGTATCCCGCTTTCAATGCTTTATATTGCAATCCCAAATTTTTTCATGTAGCTTCATTATTATAATGCAAGAAATAATTAAAGAAAGTATTGTCATTGTCATTATGTTGTCAACACACTATTGTTTTTCAAGGTGGAATTTCAAGTGAAACAGCAACCTAACGATTTCGATTCTACTTTAAAATTTTGTTAAAAGCAGTTTTGGGTAATAGCCTGTTGTATTTCATTGATTGTATGTAAATAAACATTGAATGAATAAATAAATAATATTGCTATTTAATTAGTCATCTCGCTGATATTAATTCTCACACAATACTGCATTTCAAAACAAACATGTTTAAAAGCTAATGAAAATAATCCCTTCAGTCCTGAGATCACCGTGAAACATTATTGATTCTGATCAGGAACGTGTCACTCATTCATCCCAAGTACTAAGATTCAATACGGCATCCAAAATTTCACGATAAATGATCTGAAACAAAAATATTTTTGTAGAAGCCTTCAACAACAGAATTTTCAACTCAGATTTGTATGGAAGAATGCAACGGTGAACTGCTAAAGCTTATATATAGGAATGCGAACCTGTATCAATTTTGAGCGCGTTGGAAGCCCAACAGACAATTCATTGCTACATTGCTTCCTGCCAATCAGAGTATTCTGTTGAACACATTTTCTCTGATGGGAGAATGGATAAAAGAGATTTAGAGGAGCACACATGATCCCTGCGTCCCACTTTAATCGCATTTTACACAATCGTAAGTGTTTTGTGCTCTTTTGTGCGACGGTTTGTATCATGTTGAAATTCACGCTCGGAGAGCCACCAATAGCATTTGGAGGGTGTACTCAACTATCAGTCCAACAGCTGTTGCTCACACAAAAGCAGCCGCCGTACAATATTCGTTTAGCCGTTCATAAACTGTGACAATATTGATCCATTATTAATCGATTTTCTCTCGTTCTAGAATACAAGCCCTATTCAAGCTCTATTGACTATTCATATTTCAACAATACCTTTCCATACAGCTAGTCAGAATGTAACTAGTTTAAATTGCAGTAATAAATAATCGAATGCTATTCTTTATTGAATTCAAAGGCATATAATAGATGACTAGCTACTCAGCGAACTATATTTGCTAGTTATGGTTTTTATACTTATGCTTCATACAGTGAAGCCTGTCTAGTGTTCTTATACAGCCATGAAATTGAGACAAAAGGAAACCCATGCATCTGTATGGAATTAAATCAAAGTTTATTAATCAAAATATTATTACAACAATAAAATTAATCAATAGGAAAAAAATATTCGTTTTCGATAATTCTCATCAATAGATATTCTGCTGTTAGATAATGTTCTTTGCTGTAAAATCACTTCCCGGTGGTTCAGAACCCACCTAAATCTGTAGGTCCAACTCATCAATCAGCACCATCATCCAACTCATTACCCACGCACAGGTCTCAGACCTATGTGGGCTTCATCCTCAGCAAAAAAATATCATCACGTCGATCAAGAAAACTCTGAAGAAACCGAGAATAAAAGCTTGTTTTGAAATAATATTCCATCTAACCCTTGAATTACAATTATTATTGGAATGCTAGTTACTAAATTTTATTAAGTGAAGAGCCAGGAGGTCGGTTGCAAGTGACTAGATCAACGTTTTTTTAGTTTTTCAACAAGATAGTTAACAAGGCCAAAGGCCTTTTCACTGCGCATTCAACATAGATTGGAAAGAGTACGAGTATTTCTATTATCGCTGACAGTCCAAGTAGAAGCTTGTAAAAAGATAGCACAGCTAACTTAATCAAGCACTATGACGACTGTATGCAACAATGCACTTTATACAATTAAACAATGTCTGCAAGTCGTTATTTTTAACATAACTAATTACGTCAATAAGTTTAGTTCGTTGGAGATTAGGAAATTCAAAGTTTCAAATTTGAGATGTCCGAAACCTAAGGATGCTGAACGAGATCAATAAACTGATCAAAATGAGAATATCCAGTATTTTTAACAATCTTCAATTTGCAAGCTCAAGTATTCTAGAAAAATTCTTGGAAGGGTGATTTGGTAGATGGCGATTTGGCCACTTCTTGAGGTTGGCCATGATCATTTCATTATTCAATCACACACAAATTCACTTTTTGTTGCCATTTATGAGAAATATTCATTTCTAGGCTACTTCAAGTGGAAGTGATAACCGCGAGCCGTAGCAAGTATCTGTTCAGTCATATAAAGATAAGTTACGAACTCCTGGGCCCTCTTTGTAAGGGTAACCGAATGGATTGGCCAGCAACAATTTTTTTCTATGTTGTGAAATCACATCCCGGTGGTTCGGAACCCACCTAAAACTGTAAGTCTAACTTATCAATCACTATCATCCAACACATTAACCACGCACAGGTCTCAGACCTATGTTGGCTTCATCCTCAAAAAAAACCTATTCCGATTTTGTCCGATTATTTTTTTGTGATTTTTCTGTTGGAAGAATTAGGCTATTTTCTGGGTACTCTAGTATTATGGGCTAAGAAATAATGGAAAATATTTCTGGTGAAATTCTTAGGTCTACAACAGGACTTGATAATCTGTTCTTTGGAAGTACAGTAAGCAGTGAGACCCTTCGTTGTGGCAGAGTTGGATCGATCGCTGGTTCCATTGTGACATTATGTTTCCTTCAGAGTAGACGGTGACTGTCGGCCCTTGTGCGTGCGTGAGATTTTGTTCGGATTTGGTGTTGGTGCGACAAGAGCAAGTCATATTGTGCGCGGAGCAATGCTACTTAGTTCTTCTCCTTGAAAAAAGAAATTTCGGGGTGGAGTCTTTTGGGATATTTCTATGCACATGCACGTTTGTATGAAGTATATATGCATTGGTATATGCATTGTGAATATTGTTTCGGTATAGATAGCACTCAAGTTGTTCGTATTTTTCAAGTCATCAATCAATATAATAAGCAGGGGTGCAAAATATATCCAGGGAGAGGGAACATTGAAGTTTTGAGTTCTTGAACAACTTATTTTCACGAGGAGATAACTTGTTTGTTCCAACTCAACAAGCTTTGTTTCAATTGTAATTTTTTCAAAAATGTAGAACGAAATACGATTTATTATACCTTAAAGACTTTTCTATAGCCTATAATTATATCAAGTTAGTTTACACATCTCATTTCCTTTGAATTTCCTTCTATTAGTTCCAAATATGCCAATTTACATCTAGCCAGCAACTACATAGGAATAAGCTTCTAGATGGGGCAATTTCACGACTTTTTTCATTGGTTTTTGGAATGCTTAGGTTTACAACAGGATTTGATTAATATGTTCTTTGTGCTGAAGCAATGATAGATACTAAGTTGGTCTCTTTGAAAAAAGGATAACTTCCTCTGTTCGTCTATTGAAGGGGGGTGTTGAGGAGGAAGGGGAGGCCATTGAAATTCACGAGGTGAAACGGGAAAAAATTCCTAGATTTTTTATTTCCTGGAAAAAATGTTTTTGAATGATAATTATAATAATTCTCTTAACATGAATAAGTTACTTCATTGTCTTAGATCCTTTAGTGCAAACACAAAATAAAGACAGAACAAAAAAAGGATTTTATAAAGATTGTATTGAGAACAATAATTCGAGATGAATCACTCCACTGATAAAGTCTTGAAGCACTCTATCAGTGTTATATATCACTAAACTGCTTATGACTATAACTAGCTCTTATCATGCAGTAATTCTCTATGGTTAGCCCTGTGGTAGACTTTGCATAAAGCCTTCATGTTAAAATACTGAATCATTTTTATGATTACAATGTAATGTTGAAATGTGCATTGAAAGACATACATTATTGGATACGCTCTTCTTATATGATTATCATTTTTTCTCTATCGTTGCAACATTATCGGCAGCAAAGTGAATGCCGAATGGAGACTAGTAGTGAAGAGAACTGTCGCCACAATTGACCATTTATGATAAACAGTATCACCCTTGTTATCAATCGCATATGCTTTTCAACTCCCTCTGTTCGCCGTGATGTTGAGGAGGAAGGGGAGGCCATTGAAATTCATGAGGCGAAACGAGTTGGAGTGGTTGACGGCAGCAAAGTTTTGGTCCGATGATGTATAATTTTTATTTAGTATCGTTTTTAGCGCAATATCCACCGACCGTTGCATGGTGCTTGTTGACGTTGTTTTTATTAGGGGTGAGTTGGATTGCGCGGGGGTGGATTGGGTTAGCTAGTTTGGGTGGGGGAGAGGGTGAGCGCCCTAACAAGCAGTCGACTCAACGTATCCGGTTTGATTGCGTCTGGATTGTAGTCCTCTCCTAGCTCGTATTGAAACTGTTAAGGGTGCTGCAATCGTGAGGGGAACGGGGAGAACCCTTTGTGTTTGTTGTTATGCGTGTGGTCGGGGCGTGGTTAAAACAATAAGGGATCAAATTGAGGTGAAACCAGATGCTGTTGCTACTGTCTGTCCTCCTCACCGACTGCAAGGCCGCTCCCCTCACCGACTGCTTATCTGCCTCTTCCATCTATCCCAGGCCCAAACTGCTATAATCTTCTCCAGGACTCTTCGCTGTGGCAGCCAGTAGTGTTTTCACTTGTGCCAACCCTCCTGTGTGACACATTACGTCGACGACTTCACAGAACTTTCCCAGCACCATATTATAACGACACTGTTCCCACCAATTTGTCTCTGCTAACGCACTCGGCCTCGGCTCTCGCCAAAATTTATGGTTTGTTGATAATGCTTCGCCCTCACTCATTCATTAACTGTAGCAAAAGTTTCAGCACAAATTTTCAGCACACTTAGATCAGGCTGTGATTATTCGTTAGAAATATTCAATTGATTAAAAAACAATGTTTCAAATCACTCACTTGATTATTTTTACAGTACCGGGCGATTTCGGGCACCTTTTACGACAAAAAACGTATAAATTGGAAACGCATCTTTTCATAGCTACTGCTAAATTTAATCTATGATTCTACTTCCAGATTGTATAGCCTACTTGTAATATTTAGTTTGCTATGAAGCAAGCCTCAGGTAGTTGTTTCTGTAAATCAGGAGTGGAATACAACTGCACTAGTGATATAATAATTCTATCATTACTCCTGCATTAGTGCTATTATTTTAGTGCTCTAACAGTCTTTACTTACTTTGTCTCTAGATTTTACCTAAGAAATAGCCTTCACGATAAACGGAGTTAATGCTTTTTGTAAAATGAAGTTTTTATTAACTAGTTATTTAGAAAACCTGCGATTTAAGGCATGCTTCTTTCGTCTTTCGGGCAGCAAGAATACTGCCAATAAACTAGTGAACTTGGAGGATTTGTACAAAAAAAAAGTGCAAATATATGCACCTTTTGCTTCTGTAAAGAAGAATTTGCCTTTGTCGAGTATTTGTTAGCAACTGTTAATTAAATATTATTTTGTGCTATTACTAATGAATGCGTTACAAACTTGCCTCTCATTCAATTCCAATTAAGTATTATATTTGAATTGTGAGCTAGTTTTCAGAAGCTACAAATTAGTGGTTAGCTCCTGTACGAGAAACGTACCATTTCTTGGTGTAATCGAGTAAACAGTATAAGGGCACTTGGGCAGCGAATGGCAAGTTCCATCTCGTGTTTTCGAAGAAAATGAGGTGAGGAAGGAGAATAGAATTTAGTAGACCATGGGTTCAAGGTCAATTCCACAAACAGTGACAATATTACAATAGTTTTCTGGACACTCAAAACGAACCTTCAAAACCTCTCCTGTCAACACAACTTTTAAGTCTATTTTTAGACTTCCATTTGTTTGAGCAGCATTTCATAGGATTCTGGGTATTCTCTGAATACCTGCTAAAATTCCAGGTTTCTATATTTCCTCTCCTACTCTAGCATCAGCTTTTATGGAAATTTTTCAATTGCTAAACTTGAGTTAGGCCAAGTCTGCCTGCTTGTGAAAATATTTCAACTTTTTGGAACAATGGAACAATCAAAAAAGTTAAGATAAAACAATAAAAAGCGTTCAATTCAAAATGACAAGATTCAATTTTTGTCGCTTGAATTGCTCCAGTATTAGAATCTTTAGAAAGTTTTATTTCAAAACATAAATGAGGAAATCCAACAATCCAACTTCACGGTAATGACATATGAAAACATAATAGGAAAAAAATCATAATATAGATACAATGCTTCCAATACAGTCATAAATGCTCTGATACTTAAAACAAAATTCTATTCTACTGAGATATCAACAGGCGTTGATAAAACCAAACTTTGCAACATATAATTATCTCGTTTATTTTATTCATGAATTTCTCATACATTCTACATCATGCATCTTATTTCTCAAATGCCCACAGAAATTTCACATTTCATTCCTATTACCATATTCCATTTCATACCTGTTGGATTGATTTCCAATGCTCGGCAAATCTTCAACTAGTCCAATTCAAGATATCTATAAAGATTATTAGCCTGGAAAAATACCAAGTTTTCTGGGACAATCTAAGCCTCTTCAAGTAGAAAAGATTAATTTTCATAATTTTTTTCCTCATACATTCCTCATTATATTTCTGAATCGCTCACAGAAACTTCACATTCCACCTATTATAAGTTAATTATCAATAATAGTCTACCTATAACAGTAGGTAGTCGAATCCAGCTAGTCGAATTAAAAAAAAAACAATAATTATTGGCCCTGTAGAACAAAAATAATAAATCATCTATCAAATTCAAATTGTATGAAGTAAACTTTTCCATCAATCTCATATCCCCCCCCCTCCATAAATTTTGTATTTGCATGGGAGCTTACGCCAAATAACAAGATTTATTGATTGTTTGTCTGAGGACAGATGCAGAATAGTAAACAAGGCATCACATTCAGGACTGCTCTCTGCATTTTCAATTTGTTTTCTTCTCTCGCCCTCTTTCTCGCTTACCAAAAGATGAGAATAAATAACCAGTTAACAATAGACGTAGATATTTCCCTTGTGTGTTGAATGGATGCTAGAAGCACGATAGGAATGCACCCTCGCTTGCCGCATTCCTCGTAGTGTGTCTGTTGATGTATGTGTTGCTCTGGAAGGGATCTTGGTCAAGGCGGCTAGGTCTTGGTGAGTGGTGAGGAGGGCTGAGATGAGTAAGCCATTTTAGCTGGATGTATGGTGGCGATTTGTAAACAATATCGATCAGATAGAACAATTTGTGTCAGTGATTACACACAAAAATCATCAAGCAAGTTGGCGCCAAAAACTTGGCGTTGAACCTAGGGGTAGACATTTTTGTCATAAAAATTTGCTATATTGGGAGCGTTTAATCTTCAATACACTGTTTTCTTGGCCATTTTGTGAGTGTATTACAATATAAAACAATACATGAATTACCTTTAGTATAGTCCGGTAATGTAAGGAAAGTAATAGTAATCAAAAACCCGTTAACAAACTAGATTATTTATTATTTTGACCACACATTTTCAAAAAGAGGTGTTATGGCTCTACCGTAAAAACCGAGTCTATAGTCATGATCAATACAACATGACCACATCAAAAATCATCAAATTACATGACCACACATTTTCAAAAAGAGGTGTTATGGCTCTACCGTAAAAACCGAGTCTATAGTCATGATCAATAGAAAAAATGTCATGGAAATTCTCAGCAATAAGTCTCATTTGGTTTCGTCCTATGTCACAATGTCTTTTCTTCTTCTATATAACTTATAAAATTCTACCGATTCAACTTTTCTTCGCACACAGGCCTTATAGCCCATGTGAAGAATATTTTTTCTCTGACTTATTGTTATTATTCATGTACTTGTTTTTTAAAGAGGAAATGAAAGAACAATTAATTCATTCATTCCTTCATTTATGTTATCTATAGATTTATTTAATGGGTCCCTTAGCCTTATTGAAGATCGGACTACACTTTCATTCCTTTTAATTATCAGCTTATTAATTTACCAGTGGTAAATTCCATAGCTTTGGATGAATTTGTTAGAATTAAACGAAGAGTGGGATTAATTTTTTGGATAAAACTAAATAATGTATATGTAATCCCAATTTATAGGGGATAAGTTATAGTGATTTAGCCTATAATATATCAATGGATAGTCTATGGATTTGAAGTGAAATGTGATAAGAATTCAATTTTATTAAAAACGTGAGCGTGAGAAATATCAATGAGAGAAGTGAACGATATTCAGAATTCAAATTCATTAAATGTGAGTGGGAGAAATACTTGAACTGATTTTTTTTTTTTGTAGGTCACCACCTGGAATGTGTGAAAACGGCGGATTCGTTGGCTCCGGGGACGCAGCTATGTGCCGACTGGTGGGCCCTAGTGCTGGCAAGAAACTGCCTGAGGAGCACATCAAGAGACCCATGAACGCCTTCATGGTCTGGTCTCGGTTGCAGAGGCGGAAAATAGCACAGGACAATCCCAAGATGCACAATTCAGAGATTTCCAAAAGATTAGGTAAGCAACAATCACTGCAGTGTGTCATTGAATAAATTACAGCATGTACATTATACTCTAAAAAATATAGAATAGAAGCTGAAGAGAAGCCGAAATTATATGATCCAGCAGGTTTGAAAAAGTTGACTTTAAAAAAAAAGCTCTAGACTTTTCTCCAAAAACCAGAAGCATAATCCTAAGTCCTACGGTATAAATTATTCATGAAAGTAATAATCATACTGGAGTGGAATTATTACCGATGATTCATTTATTTGAGAGCAATATTACCGCGAATCATTAACAAGATTGATAAAAAATTCCGATCAAAATAGTGCCCTGCGATATTGTCGAAATAAAAACAACAAATTCATCAAAGGATCTGGGAACAGTTATGTAACAATTTACTAATGACGCAATCTACAATTTATTTATTATTCTTATTTTTATTATTATAATAATCTAAAAGTAAAAACTTCCATAAGAAACTACAAATACAAGCATTGAACATATCAATTTGTAAATTGTTATGAAATAACGAGTAGAAGTTTCAATTGTATTGTATGAACAATACTATACATAATTGAAACTTCTATGCGTTATTTCATAACAATTTACAAACTGATGTTTTTAATGATTGTATTTGTAGTTTCTTACGGAAGTTTTTTACTTTTAGATTATTATAACAAAAATATCAATAATAATAAACTTGTAGATTGTAAGTTTCATTTGTAAATTGTTACATAACAGTCCCCAGGTCCTTTGATGAATTTGTTGTTTTTATTTCGACAATATTGCAGCGCACTATTTTGATCGAAATTTTTGATCAATCTTGTAATGATTTTCAATAATATTGCTTTTGTTGAGAATGTAAATAAAGATAATAATTGAATTATCGGTAATAATTCCACTCCAGTATGATTATTACTTTCATGAATAATTTATACGCTTCTGACTTTTGGGAAAAAGTCTAGACTTTTCTAGTCAACTTTTTCAAACCTGTTGGATCATATCATTTCGGCTTCTCTTCAACCTCTATTCTCGAGTATCCACAGTAGATCACGGAAATTCTGCTATTCAATTCAGTGGCAATGGTAAAAGGTGAGTGCGTCAGATGCTCGGGGAACTTTTCAAAAAAGTATATGGAAGATTTATTTCTAATTAGGAATGTGTAGTTATTGTTATTTCATAGTTTTATTTTCCCTGCTGCCCTCCTCATTTTGAATCAATCTTTTTCCCAGTTTTGACGGCCAATCGCCGTCATTGATTCAATCTACAGATAGCAATGATAGCATTGCGATAATAATATCATGAAAAACAAGAGCTAACGATTTTTTGCTGCACCCTACCGTGCAATTCCAATTTTATTGTAAAAAACAAAGAATATCACAATCGATTTGAGAGCTCAATTCAGTTGAAAGAGCCAGCTGGCAGTATCGATCTATAACTGAAAAGACACTCTAGAAGCCCTTTCTCAATAACAGCCTATTATTATTGAACAAGAAGACAATGCATGAAAAATAAGTCGAACGCGTAACAAATGAAGGGACGATTTCTCGAGAGGGCGTACAATGGTAAAATGACATTATTCCGATGAATACCTTTTCTTCCGATTGTCTGCTTGGAGCAGAATACAATTTCTCCGTTGGCTGCTACTGAAGCGTGATAAGTTGGAATTAATTAAGATACAAGCCTCTCGTCCGTGATGACTACAATTGTGTCGTATTCTCTACTTTGCAATTTCATTTAATTTTGTCTGAGACAAAATCGCTTCGCAAGTCGGGGTGGAACGAGACAAGTCCTTTTTGTTCTACATGAAAAAGCATTAATCCTTTCTCCTCCAACTAGTTTCTCCCCTTCCACCATTCCATATTTTTAAAAACAATCTCTTTCAATATCGGAATTACTAAGATTTAATGTACATCCCCCTATTTGTCATCAAAGACTTTTCCTTATATTAAGAATTTTCCTTGTATTGGATTTGTATTTCACGGGAGCTAAAAATAGAAAAACTCAATAAATTGAATATTGAGATTTCGTAACAATTTATTATAAAATGCAAGCTCCTTTCCTGAATGATGTGCTTAGAATAAAATCGATGAACTTCTCATTCAGGTGGATGAAACTTATGAATTAAACAGATACAGATTCAATAAAAAATTCTCTCTAAAACTTTAATACGCTTCTCTCTCTCTCATTCCTCTCATTCAGTACTTAAAAGGCTGTGCAATTTGGGATTTTGGTCTGATTTTTTTTTCAAAGTCTGGTTGGAGATTATTAAGCTACTGAAATGTAATCCATTGCAATAAAAAAATTGCACCAATTTATTGGTGATCACAAAACGACCACTACCCACAATAACAAGTATTACACCCAACCAGAAGGACTACCAATGGGATCTCCAATCTCCAGCGTCCTAGCAGAAATATTTTTACAGCACTTAGAGAATACTAAGATAATAAAAAACACAAAATACTCAAACGAAATCATTTACTGGCACCGCTACGTTGATGGTATTATATGGCAATACAATGGAAACCAAAGACAGTGTGAACACCTCTTAACACTACTGAACAGAATCCATAGAAACCTGCAATTCACAGCAGAATATGAAATAGACTACACCTTACACTTCTTAGACCTCTATTACAAAACTAAATAACATGCACAAATTCAAAATCTACAGGAAACCATCTCTCACAGACAACCTCATTCACAAATCATCCAACTATCCACATCAACACAAACTTGCTGCTTTTAACTCCATGATCCATAGACTCTTAAATATTTCACTATTACAAGCTGACCACCAAGAACAAATTAATACTATCAAATACTTAGCACAACAAAACGGATACAACACAAATCTAATAGACAAAATCCTAAATAAAATGAAAAACAAAAATCCAAAAGCTGCGAACCGAAACAGATTTGTTACACACATATTTCAACAAAAAATTCACACAAAGTAGCACACATCTTCCAAAAATCCGGATTTAACACAGCATTCAGAACAACAAACAACCTGAGACACCAGCTCCAACAAAAAACATCTCATCTAACAAACAACACAATTCACAAATTCAACAACCCGGGAATATATAAGCTCAAATGCAACACATGCCCCAAGTACTACATAGGACAAACAGGCAGATCATTCAACCCAAGATACAAAGAACACATCAAAGCACTACATTCCAGCACTGGCTCAACATTTGCAGATCACCAATCAACACTGGACATTTACACAAAAACATCCAAACTGACTTGGAAATCCTACACACTCTTCAAAAAAGCCACAAACTATGTACACTGGAACAATACGAAATATTCAAACACCATAAACAAGACAGAACCAACTTACTCAATGATCACAGTTCAAATCCAACGCAATTTTCAATTATACAATGGTCGCTCATCCTTACCTCAACAAAACATGACCCCTGGCGGCAGGCTGACGAAGCTTCACTTTAGAAGTGAAATGAATCCCTCCACTATATCCAGTAAAAGTGAGTGAAATTATATATTTTATTGAAATACAGAGTCAGTTTTGATATTAGATTGTTCATCAGGTATTTCGTCATGGAAAAATCACAGATTTTAACAATTTCACTTGAAAGGTTAGTATACATAGGTAGGCCTACACTTGTAAAATAACGATTTTTCAATACTGAAACAGCTCTAACTCAGAAACTTCTAGGAATAAAATTTCGTAATTGCGAATAGAATTACAATCTATTGAAAAGGGAGCTACTGTAAATATGTGCTTATTCAATCGGAAAATTTAGGGCGCATTATGAAAGACAAAGCAACTGACTCAAAATCTTGACACCCTAAGTTTTATAATTTAACTTAAATCAACGACAAATCCATATACCCCTTTCATAGGTGGTCAGAGAATGCTAATAAATAAATATTTAAAAAAATCAAATTTCTACAAGCTTTTATAAGCACTAAATTTTTTCAACAAGTGAGAAAAGCTAGTTCAGTACTAATCCGCAGTAGTGCTGCGATACCAGACCAGTATACTGTGTTGGATAAACTTGTTTGTTGCCTTGAGTCAGGTGTTTTCAAAGAATAATCCTCTCTAAAACTTTAATACACTATACTCTCTCATTCTCTCTTCTAAATCTCTGCTCATAATGATGCCTGCCCAGTATCATTTAATACTTGAGGATAATCATAATCTCAAAATCAAACACATTCTTTGGAATTGTTGTAAGGATGCGTGTGTGTTTATCACAATAATAATAATCACAACTCTGCTTTTGTGATTATCATCAAGTATTGCTCCTCTGTGCTTGCACCCTTATTCATCCCACCTACTACCACCTACCTACATACTTCAGTTTAAGCGCCTACATATATAAAACTTTACTTTTTCGCTAGTATGAATTTTTTTGATATTGGTACAATCATACTTCAGTGTTAGTAAAGGTATTATTGATTGTTATCATTATTTATTGGTATATTGGTATTCATTCATGAGTTGCAATCTCTCATTTTATTGTTTTCTTCATGTGTGCTGGCAGGTGCTGAATGGAAGCTGCTTTCGGAGAATGAGAAGAGGCCGTTCATTGATGAGGCGAAGCGACTGCGGGCGATGCACATGAAGGAGCATCCCGACTACAAGTACCGGCCACGCAGGAAGCCCAAGACGTTGCGCAAAGAGGGTTATCCCTACACTATGCCCTATCAGTCTGTACCCATCGACGCTCTACGTGCTGGTTAGTACATTTCCTCATTTTTAATAGGATGTTTTCTTATATTTATCTTAATAATATGTTTTGCTCTATATAATGTTTTGTTAAAACTGTGTTTTCTTATAACTTACTAAGTGCTTTAAGTAGACTAGGTTATCAATATTTGCAGAATAATTTGATGTTTACTGAACGTCTAGTAGTATTGCTAGAAGTATTATTAATCATACACTTATCATAGTTCTACAACAAATTTACCTTACACCTCGGCGAATTTTTACTCAAAAACACCTCTATATAACGAATTTTTAAACAACGAATACTCTACGTTAAGAATTTTTCTGGTGTGCAATTTTTCCAATCTTGGCAAGACCAGCCCCCTCACTACCCCTTTTGGCCTGATAATGATAATTAGGTATTTATTTAATTTTCTCACATTTCTTTATTTATTTTCTTTCTCCATCTTTTTTCTATCAGATTCTTATTCTTCTTGAAAAGTGTATTCTTTTCTTTCTCATTATTAATTTTCTTCTTCCTCTTTATCAACATGGATGTCATAGTGGATTCTTTTATTTCTTTTGTAATAGGCTACTATGTTTGTGTCAGTAGGCTCAAGCCTTTAACCAATAATTATTTTAATGAATAATTCAATCAATCCCTTTAAAAATAACTTTTTCTGGATAGTCGATTTTGTTATACAGAGCTTCAACTGTCTTTAGGTTATGAGAAATGTTCAGGAACATCTAACTGGACAAATAATTCAACATTAAATATCAGGACAAAATGCTCTCATAATGTTGGTGAAATGTAATATCGTATTTAATTTGAATATTTGTAAATTCATTGTAGAATTTATAAATGCAGTTGAATTGGAAATACTGGATCCAACCAGAGTTGTTATTCCAACTCTGGAATAACTTCTTAGGATAGGAACATAGAATGACTCACATGACTCAGTTACTGGAAAAAAGTTTTAATAATAGGAATATATATAAATAAGGTTATTTTCCTTTTGTTGTAGTGATCTTTCTCTCTGAAAAAGATTTTTAAATTCACCAAGGGTTCGATAAATCTGTAGGAGTTAAAAAGCACATAATCGCTGGAAAATTGGAAATTCATTTTTAGTTGAGGCCTGAGGAAAAACTGTTAATATATAGCATATACTGTGCATTCATGGTTGCTTAAGGTGAATTCCTAATCCGTTGCCAGTGTTTTAAATAATTTTATTGAAAAAATTCATATCAAGTATTTTATTTAAAATTTATTGAAACTTAAATGTTTATTGGTAAAGGAAATAATCAAGCCATATCATTCATTGGAATTACGGCCCTCACTCTTTAGCGTAAGAAAGTAAAAAGAAGTTCAGTGTCAGAAGTTTAAATGTTTGATAATAATCAATCATTCTCATTATAGAATAGAGCGATTAACATTAAAAGATAATCGCAAGATTTTATCCAACTCCTATTGGAACAACAAAAAATGATGACATGATAATGTGTCTCGCATATAATTAATATTTTGAAAAGCGGTTTGAGCGACGGGTCTCAGAATTAACCTTGTCTGCATCTCGACAAAACAGTGCAACCGGTTCAATTCCAAACTGAAAACAACCATTCCGTATCATGCCTCAAAATAGATTTCTTTCGGGTGATTTGAAGCCGGTGTAGGTAAATTGCTTGCAATCTTTCGGTGAACGAAGTAAACTTGTCAAATAAGAAAGGTACACGACAAAGAACTTCAAAAACTTACGACTTCAAACACAATGCGCCACTAATCACAACTTTATTTTCCAACCAGATTTGGAACACTACTTTGTTCGTGGTCAAATTGAGGTGCGTGTAAAATAAAGTGACACGCTCCTCAGCTTTATTAGGGCTTATAATGTTTTCTGATTCGAATAAGAGTTCGAACTGAAGAGCGTAATGAGAATAAATGAGTTCTATCTCTTATTTTGATTAAATAATTTATACTTACTTTTTACTTTATCCGCTTGCATTCATTTTCTTCCCTGGTCTGTACAATAGAAGAGGTCAAACGGAGATTCGCTACGGACATAATCCCAAGACAAGGCCGCATTCTTGTTCTGGCCTTGCTGGACGATATACACACTATAAAGACAATATTCTTGGATGTATGGCTATCATTTTCATAAGTATAGATATAACTCAAGTTCTATGATGAAAACTCCAACACTAGCTACACCATCATTCGTTCTCTGCCCCCTCCCCCTGCTCTTTTTATTAAACTTTTGACTTTTAATAAAAATTTAAACGTCATCTTTAAGAAGAGGTGAATCTTATTGGGACTAAGTTATTAGGTTACAGTTTTTGTCATTCCTGGATGAACATGGAGTTTATTTTAATATAATATTTTTAGCGTAAAGTAAATTCGTATGGCTTTTCGTGGTGGGGAGACCCTTACGACCCTTAGGTTCCACCTCGCCGCTTTTTTAACGACTGCTTTTTTTTTTTTTTTTAGCGTGAACTGTCTCATCTGTTTTAGTTAAAATGCAGTTATTCTGTCATCCAAAGAGTTCAACTTTGTACTTTGATGTCTGTAAAACTAGATCTGGAATTAATAACACAAATTTTTGTCAATTTCGATGAATGAAAAGATTTGATAGCTATTGGAAGGCAGTGGTATTTCAACGGCAAGTAATTAAAAATAATATGATTAATGAAAAATAACATCGACAATTGAACATAAACTAAGTACTGTATAATACCGTGTTTCAAGGGTTATTACTAAATTCTTGTCTTTATTGGGGAGTGTAAAGTAACTTATTATAAAATTGAGGACTAACGATTATTTACTAGCCTAACTTTATATTTTTGGTCCATTTTAATTTCACAAGTTCAACATATTTCACAGGTTTGATTATGTGTACATATAAGAATCAATAGCACTGTACGTATAAATGAATAACAGATATTGGATTCAGTAGCATCTGACGCATTAGGCTTCCATTGCTAAACATCAACTTTTTATGTTTTATAAGCACCTTGGAGCCCAACAATATCAATAAAAGATGATCTATCGTCATTCCACGTTAACATTGTTTATTATTGTGTGTCTTTATCATAGGTAAATAATTAAGGTGACTTATTTAATTATAGTAACTTACTTATTAAAACGACGAGATTCTCTACCTTTCTGATTTTTTAAAAATAATATGGCGCTACAAAGAAGCTATAGGTTGTAAAGTTGCGGGTAGCTGGACATCATAGAATGTGTAATGTACGATGTTTGAAAGTTAATAGCCGGTAAACCATGTGTCCAATTTTCGGTGGGAAATAGTAGTGTCATTTCTGTGTCCGACTCACACGCCACCATCCCCCCCTTCTGCGAATGGTTAATTTATGTCACAGGTCATGAAAGGGGGACGAGGATTTGGAAATGGAGAGGCATCAAAGCAATTAGGCAGTTGTCGCCAACAATTAGTGTTGGTTGTTGTGTGTGCAAGGCAATGGTGTTAGTTTCGGCTGTTACATTGTTTTATTGGGTTCAGGGTCGGCACTCGGCATTTCCATAATTTGACGTTCATAATTCAGAAATAAAGCCGAAGCGATGGTTCGCACCTGGAACGAGCAGTCAGGAATGCCTGGCCTCCCGCTGGGCTAGCTCCTCCCCAACCCCTTCACCATCGACGGGGCTCCCTCGCGGTCCTTTCAAATTTACCCAGCTCCTCCACTAAAAACCTAACTTATCTACAACCTTGCCTTTTGTACCTCTAGTCGTTGCTGCGGCAGCAGTCCCTATCAATCTTCACTAGTTTCGTTTTCCTGTATTAAACCTGTGAAATCCAGACTGTGCTTTGATACTCACCGCATATAGAAATTATTGTGGAAGCGCTATGTAGGCTTACCTACTACCGAGTGCAATCTGATCTTCATTTTTTTCTCATTCATCTTCATTCAAATGTAACAGAAATTATATAAATGCTTCTCAAAGAACTTTTTCAAAAACCTAACTTTAGTGAATGGGGTGTGGATCTAAACCAGTTCAGAAATATAGGAACTTAAATTCAGGAGTATATAGATATAGAAACCACATATCTTTTTTTTGAGGATGAAGCCCGCAAAGGTCTGAGACCTATGCGTGGGTAATGAGTTGGATGATGGTGATTGATGAGTTGGACCCACAGTTTTAGGTCCTTATCTATTTCATAATAATGAGATTTATTTCCAAAGCTGTTACTTGCCATCTCAAAGTGAAATTAAAATCGTATAAGCGGATGTAAAATTGAACATCGTTGAAAATTTCATATTAATTCCTGTTTCAACGATCATAATAAATTATTCATCTGGTGCTTGATAACGTTGCTCTCTTAAGATTTTAACTACATTTTAAGCTCTGACCACATTATGCTAAGCCTATTCAATAATATTTATCATGTATGCAGCGTTATGTAGCATAGATGCTTTTAGTTAGATTGATTGAAATTATTCTTGATTCTTGATCATGTTGATAGTTGTTTCCGTGGTATCTAGATGATGACACTTAACGGTGTTCTCCACTTACGCCCAATGGAAATATTTTTTCTTTACTAATGGTATTAATTATAGAAACTTATGTCATTTTCATAACTGCTTTGAGCACAGTAACGTAGAACAATCAGCAACAATTGCATATTAATTTCGAAAAAGTAATTGCCTTTTTTATTAAAAACCTTACTGTTAAATACGAATTCCTTCTTAAGATAATCTCTAGGCTACTGCGTACAGACATGAATGGAATAAATGAGTTTTATTTCCTGTCCAAAGAAATGCAACGGAAGCTTTGTCCAACATCATTCATAATTATAATTATTTTTTCATAAAAATTACTTATTTGTAAGAAATGCACAGCTTGATTAGGATGAAAAATCCAAGCTTATTCCTCCTTATAATTAAATCCTTTTCTGATCTACTGTCCTTCAAATTCACCGAATAAGATTAAATGTTGGAAAAAAGAATCTCTCACTTTTATATATACATCTATCTTCCCCCGCTAGGGGGCGCAGTATAAAGCAAGGGTTTAATGAATTTGAAGTTCCTGTTAACGAGAAACAATAACTTTACTGCGTTAACTCGAGACGAGTGAACATTTTCGAGCCGATTGGATGTAAGGTTTGGCCCCTTGGCTCCAAATTTTGAAAAGCTGTCCCTTCTAAAATGATTGCAAGAGGGGTGATGGAAGCCGAAGCAGCAGCTTCTAGTCTGAATAATTTAAAAGTTGATTTCATGGAGTAGATGGATGGAATCGTAGGGGGAAGAAAGCTGTGCAGCGGCGGCCGCCGTCAACCATAATCGATACGAATTAATTCGAGTGGCTGTCTAATCTGGCAGAAGGGTGGCGCAATAATGAAGTGACATGACGATGGAGTGCAGGATTTCAGGTGATGTCTCCACCAGTTACCATGGTGCGTGTCGTCACCCATAGCCAAGTGATTTGCAACTCTGCATATTGTCTCAAATGGCATCGATACCTCTCTGCATTGCAATGTGTTCATGACTAGGAAATACCATGTGCCACGAAAATACTGTTCTAAACTAATGTAAGGGATGAGCGTGATCGGGAGACTTGTAAAACAGTTGGCGTGCAACTAGCTACGTGACCATCTACAATAACTAGCTTGACGCTTCTTGGACAAATGTTCCACAAAAGTTTCATTCCATAGAACTTCGAATAGAAACTATCCTGACTGAAAATTGGATAAACTCGATTTCGTGATCAAACTGACACCGACAACAATAGGGTTTGACAAATTTCTTTATTAAATTTGCAAATTGTTAGATTTTTTAATCGTTCAGACTCAAGAATGGTTTTCAAAACTGCACTTAGCTTTCATGATTGAGAGATAGACCAATTTTTGGACAAATGTTCCACAAAAGTTTCATTCCATAGAACTTCTAATAGAAACTGTCCTGACTGAAAATAGGATAAACTCGATTTCGTGATCAAACTGACACTGACAACAATAGGGACTGACAAATTTCTTTATCGAATTTGAAAATTTTGTTAGATTTTTTAATCGTTAAGACTCAAGATGGTTTTCAAAATTGCACTTAGCTTTCATGATTGAGAGATAGGCCAATTCGAAATTGGGCGATTCTTACGAATTATCTGCAATTGAAAAATTTGTTTTTATCTGATTTGAGCATTTTTTTGTTGGATTTTCTTATCGCTCAGGTGCAAGGATTGTTTTCATCATTTGGAATTGCACATTGCTTGCATGATTTAGGAAAGATCTATTCTAAATTGGATGTTTCTCACGAATTATCTACAAGAACTAGCGTGACGCTCCCTAGACGAATGTTCCACATTTCTAAGAACCTCAGATAGAAACTATACTGACTGTAGATTGGATAAATTTGATTTCGTGACTGCCCGTGATCAAACTAACACAGACAACAATACAGATTGACAAATTTATTCCTATCAGATTTTTTCATTACTCAGGCGCAGGGATGGTTTTTACCCATTGCAATAACTGCATTCGACTTGCATGATAGGTCGTTTTGAAATTGCATGATTCTCACAAAATTAATAGGAAGATAGCTGTTGAGTAAAATTATATTGGCTGACATGGTAATAGTAAAAGCAATAATAGCCTACTATGGCAATCAGCAAATTTGTGCGATTTTGTAGAGTATAGTAGTAGGTTGCTAGACATTTGTTGTGGTTTGATTTTGACCTACGAATTTATTTTCATCGTTTCAAAGAATAGTGGTTTATGAATATTTCAAGTTGAGTTGAATTTAAGGATGAGATGCAACAATGCTATTGTATTGCTTAGAGATCTGAATTTTTAGCAAGAGGAAAATTTGATTATCCACTCTTATTTGTATTGCAGCTCGGTAAAGTGCATGTACACTTTGTATTGAAAATATAAGTACCATCAATAAACCTCAGAAATTCAAAATGAATTATCTTATCATCAATATCACTACGAGGAAAACAATTAAGAGAGTAGGATTGGTATAAAAATAAAACATAAACAAATTTGCATTCAAGTACACTGGCTTATTTTGCAAATTTCCGATGAAATTTGAATCATTCTAAAGTTAAATTGACTGCAGGGTCAAGTATGATCAGAAGATGAAATCAATAATTTATTATGAAGTCAGATAAATTATATAATTGAGTCTTGAAAAATAAGAAGATAAATTGCAAATAAATCCATAACAGAAATGATGTGTTAATTACTAAAATACAAATATAGTTACAGTCTAATCAATACTGCCAGTTTCAGTTACTATTCATAAATAGCGTCTGCTACTGCTAGAGCTTCTGTAGCTATAACTAGTCACATGAATTTATTCTGTAGGTGAGGTTTTTTATATTAAATACCGAAGAGCTAAATTTCCTATCGCAGACTAAACATTTTAGTTTTGGAATTTCCATTTTACAATTCACCTTCAGTTTTGCAGAATCAAAATTTTCATCAATCATAAGAAAAATGAGAATATTTAAAAAAATACCGGTTCGAAACTTCCAATCCGATCTGACTGAACGGACAAGACATGCCACATGGAAAGAAGACAGATTATTGCTGAAGTGAAAAGTAACCGATGTGAAGCAAGATGCGGTAGCAGAGACCGAGAGAACTTCGCTTGTAATCTGTCGAGCAAGTTGAAACGAATATCACGTGAGAAAATTGGTTTACCGTGAAAAGAACAGACAGACGTAGCCTACTGCTGAGTTGCTTCCTTGATGATACTCAGCGCTCCCCTATGTAGGCACAGCCTGTGGTATAGTAGCATAATATCCACTGGTCAGCTGACAACTCAGACATCTTTTCCACTGCCTTGACATTGTCTTAGTCGTTCTGAAAGCTAGGCGAAGGAACCCCATTGTGAGTCCATTATCTCTCTCATCAGTTGGAGAGATTAATTAACTCGATTCAGGCTGTGAATAATGTCATCGCGGATCGGTCTAGTTATAATTTCAACCTGTTGTGCAAGTTTCAGAACTAGTGATGCGGGCCACCACTTTCTCAGACTGGCAATTCGATATGCAAATGCCCCGAGCATGAATAAAATGCAACGTACTCTTCAAATACATTTAACGAGTTGCCCGGATTCTATAAAACTAAGTGTCTTCTATCAGTTGGAACGTCGACGTACTTATACTAGTTTTGTTTGTGACTTCATCAAACGTGATATGTTGCTCGAGTTTTCCACATGTCTCAATTTTCTGCAGATGTATTGATATCAATTTTTCGAAAATGAGGGTAGGCTCTTAGTTACTGAAATGCTCATTTATACTACATGAGTAACAGAGAAAAGAGTGTTTATCAAACGTCCCGTCTCTTGGAATGCTCTGTTTTATTGGCAATACTATACAAGCTTGCTAAATTGCAAACGAGAGCATGTTGTTTATATTATTAAAAACACCTGACACTCAACCTGCTTCCTGAAGTTAACAGGAATAGTAAGCTAACAATATATATATTTTGTCTATTGAAACTTCATTTCAATCTACAAGGGAATATACTTTAGTAATATTGTAGAGTAATAGAAGATTAAAGGTAGTTGAACCCAATTTCAACTTATTTCTTGCCATCAGTTGAAAACTATTTTTAAAAGGCTAATAACTAATGTGGTTGAAATGATTAAACCAATACCCAATATTATTGACACCAAAGAAAATATTTAACTTAAATTTAATTCTAAGAGATGTCAAACGATAATTAATTCTTATAACAAAAAAATTCCTGTGTTACAAAAGTGCACTATAGAAATGATAACTTATTTACGGTAGAAATAAATTAACATAGAAACAATGCTATAGAGACCAAACACTGAAAATTAATAGAAGATGCATCAGTATTCTGAATTCAAATGAACATTCCCCATCGAGTGAATGTTTTATGATGTTTTTCTTCTCTTTCATGACTTTAAATTTGTAAATTTGAATTGTTATTCTCAGCTTCTGTTGATTAAAAGATTTCTGTTTTGAAATTTTTTGCATGAATCAACCCACAAACAGACCAGCAGGTCCATGCGAGTGTTGCAATTTTATTTTCATTTTACAACGTATTTTGTTATCTTTATTGCTATATTGTATTTGTCATCATGCTAGAAATGAAAATGAGAATAAATATGCTGAATGAAGATAAAAATATGAGTGAAATGATACATTTCTATAATTTTGTAAATGATGTCCTGCATTATCCTGTAGTAAAATTTATTTATTATTATGGAATAACTAATTTTCCTTGAAGTAATGACCAATGATAGCTTAGTTGAAAGTTCCTCTTCCTGGAGGACGCCAACCAATTAGTCATTCTATATACCCTTCGCATTTTTTTAGCCTTAAAACTATACTGATTATTGATTAATGAGTTTAACATTAAAAGGGCTTTCCAAACTTCCTCAAAGCGATGCGGCCAGTTCTCACTTGTTTATTTAGGCAACAATTGTTGAATGACTATGGAACTCCTAATGAGTATTGATGAAATGACACTTGTACCATTTATTATCCTGCTGACAATCAATTGCCTTGCAGAGGACAATGCAATCGCCCTCCCCTCCTCTTAACACAATCTCGTAATGTTCTTTTATACCATCTCTTTCTATCATTCCTTTGTTGCCCTTTCTTTGCCTTTCTCACACACTGTGTGCATCTTATATTATATTATACATCATGGGGGCATCATTATACAGCACTACAAAGCCCAGGATTTCATTTGCCCGCACGCGCGCTGGCGGCACAAAAGAATGTCAAAAAAAGAGATATATGCGCACATAATACAGTAGTTATTCATCACTCACGTCTTTTCTCGTGTTCTCGATAATTAGGCTACAATTCAACAGCCTAACACCTTGGTATACACTTATTTACGCTTGAATACTTTCGTCTGTCTGGTGTTCTCCCTCCCTTTTCTCTCTCACTCAACATCTCATTAAAAATGATTCGAAGCATTTTCCTATAAGGCAACTCGGATTGAATCGTTGTAATCAGTTTAGCAATCTATTCAAATCTTTGGCTCCCAAATAACTCACCTAGAAACCAATTTCAACATCCTGTCCACTTATGTAACTTTCAGCCATGAAGGAGGCGTTATCATTCGATAACCAATTTGCTTCATTCTGAAAATAATATTTACTATAAAGTAATGCTGAAACATTGATTCATTTAAATCAAGCTAAAATCTATAGGTCTATAATTCATTAGTGAATCGATTGAAGGGTTTCCAAATCGAAAGTTTGGGTTTAAAAGGTCACAGCCATAAAGCAAGTATAGTAGCCAAAATGCTGATGTTGAAGATTGAAGTAGGCTACGTATCTCAGTCACACAGAGCAATCGAAATTCAAATCAAAATCAAATCAAATCAAAATTTATTCAGATTCTCTTTTGACATATACAAACAAGATAATTTAGAACATTTTAAAGAATCCATTATACCTGCAAGGAACAATCCTGTGCGCAGGTATGAGTTGCTAAATAATTTTTTTTTAAATAAACAATAATACAAAAAATGAATATAGAAATAAAGCAGTGAACAGAGAGAAAAATAGAAGGAGATGAAGGAAGAGAGAGAGAGAGAGAAAGAGAGAGAGAGAGAGAGAAGAAACGGAGGGTGATGGAAGTGGTTTGAAAACATGCTGTAAAAAATTAATTTCATGTAATAGTAGACTATTAGAATATTTTTTTCTCAATTTTGCTTGTCAATATCCATGAATCCATTTCAGCCATAAATCGTTTATTTTTGTTCCTGTGAGTATTTTCAAGATATACTGAGGGAATGTGATTAATTAGTTTGGTGGATGTGAAAGAAAATTGTCTCCTACACACATTCAAGTCCATTCTAACATGTTCAAATAAGTTTTGCAAGGGACGTAGATTAAAGCGAGATTCACGCAGTTCAAAAAGGTTTCTATTTTTTCTGATGTACAATATTAAATTTTTTATATAAAGTTGTCTAACCGTTAATACCTGAAATTCGTTAAATAAATCTTTAGTCGGATAAAGTCTAGGTCTGCCTAAAATAGTTTTAATAATATGTTTTTGGATTATAAAAAGTTTCTTGAAGTGTGCATTCAAAGCTCCCCCCCAAGCCCTTAGACCATACTGAAAAACAGATTGCGCATAAGAGAAGTAGATCAGCTTTGCTATCTCAAGGTTATTCAGTTGTTTAATTTGATAAAACTTATAAATAAGGAATCTAAGTCTCAAACACATGTTATTTATGTGAGTATCCCATCTCAAGTATGGATCAATCAAAATACCTAAATATTTAACTTGGTCTTTCTTTTGGATATCAGGGCAAGGGCAAGAGCCTTGACTGTTACAGCTAACCTGATGGATTTTGATACTCTTTAGTGTAAGTGGTTGAGTACGGAGATTGGGCGAAAAAGTCATAAAGACACTTTTACTTGTGTTAAGTGTTAACAAATGCTCCCCAAGCCAAGAATCCACAAACTTCAGTCCACTTTCTGCAAAAATTCTTACGTCATCCCACGAGTCTCCAGTAAAAGTAAGAGCAGTGTCATCTGCAAATGATATAATGCTACAATTATCAATATTTAATTTTAGAAGATCATTTATGTACAGTTGGAATAATATTGGAGATAAGACTGTCCCTTGAGGTAGTCCATACTCAGTGAGTTCTTTAATACTTTCAATGTTATTTATTGTAAGAATTTGGAAACGGTCTGACAGGTAGCTATGAAACAATTTTAAAGGTAGGCCTCTAATTCCTAGGTGTTCCATTTTTTTTAAGAGTCTGGCTTGAGAAATGGTATCAAATGCTTTTGCTAAGTCTAGGAAAGTTGTCAAAGTTTTCTTTCTATTGTTGAAATTATTTGTTATTATTTCCAATAGCTTAGTTATTGCATCCTCTGAAGACTTACCTTGTTGAAATCCGTACTGATTTTCATTGATAATTCTGTGTTTATCAAGGTAACTCACCAATCTTTTTTTAATTAATTTTTCCATTATTTTGGCTAATATATTAATGAGACTAATAGGACGGTAATTTGATGGATTTGTTGGATCACCAGATTTATGAATGGGAACAACTTTAGCGACCTTGAATTGTTTTGGAAAATAACCTAAATGGAAGCATTTATTGATTATATCTGTGAAAGGTATAATAATATAGTGAGCAATTTTTTTTAGACAAACAGTACTTATGTTGTCGATTCCAGGAGCTGAGTTACTTTTAAGAGAATCCATAATGCCCAATATCTCTACACCATTTGTATCAGTCAAATAAAATGAATTATGAGAATTAATTGTAGAGTCAACATGAATATTCTGTGTGGGGATGTTACTTATTAATTTATTAGCATAAAATTGGCCAATGTGTGCAAAATGATGGTTTAGTACTTCTGAATCTATGTTGGGCGTACATGTCTCTCGTTTCTTGTTTAGTAAATCATTGATGCATTCCCATGTTTTTTTCGATTTACCTTTACACTGTAATAGTTTATTTTTGTAGTAGTCATATTTGCATTGTTTAATCATACCATTTAAAATATTCCTATAATTTATAAATTTCAACTTGAGGTTAGTGTTGAAGGGTTGCTTTTTTAGTGTCTGATACATACGATCACGCTTCCTTATTGAAATAATAAGTCCAGTTGTTATCCAAGGCTTGAGAGGTTTCAAATTGTGTGGTACAGTTTTGATATAGGTTTCTTTTTTTATTTCTGTTGATAATCTATTTATGAAGAAATCTATCGCATCATCAATATTTGAATCAAGTAATGCATACAAATCGATCCAGTCGCAACTTTTTAAATTTTTTATCAATTGAGTGTAGTTAATGGATTCCTTATGATTTATTATTGGATTTGTTATCTTTCCATTTCCATGTAAACCTATACTAATGGAAGTCAGATAATGGTCGGTTACACTTGTTTTAATTATAGAGCCAATTGTAGTGTCACTGGGAAAAGAAGTATTTTTATAGAAAATATGGTCAATACATGATTTGGAGCCGTTTGCCACGCGAGTAGGTTTATTTATAATTGATTTAAAACCATTAGATGAGAATGAATTAAAATATTCATTTACTACCTTAGTGTTTCGGTTTAGATCTAAGTTAACATCGCCCGTTATTATTATGTTTTGACAGTTTAATTTGTTTAGATAGTCTATACAATCATTCAAACTATTGAGAAAAGTATTTATATCAGAAGTAGGTGATCTATATATCGCAACTATGATTAACTTCAAATTGCAATTAGGAATGACAAGACTCAGTATTAAAGAATTCGCTTCAAATATGTCGAAGTTTATGCGTTCAACCTGATAATCATTTTTACTAAAAACACAAATCCCATCACATTTATTCAGGTTACTTGGGACACTATGGACTGAATAATTATTTAAATTATAATTGAAGTAATTATTATTAGTCACCCAGGTTTCGCTCAGTGCTATTATATCAAATTTTGTATCGCAGTTCTGGATCATATAAGCAGTCATCAAAATTCCTATTCATACTTCTAATATTCATGTGACACATATTAAAGAAACTGCATTTTTTATTAACATAATTCTGGGGCTTAAAACTAAAAATGTCATCCACTTCAATAGTATCATAAGATTCTAAGGAGATTTCATTATCGAAATTGTTTATCAAAACCATAGAAAGAGGTTAGAGAGCAAGGGTAGAGGATAAGATACAGTGAAAAGAATGAACAAACAGAGATAAGATAAAGTCCTGAAGCTGTAGTCTATGAGCGAAAGAAAATATCTAATTGCACTCACAGTATCTCGCGCAGCACAGATCGTCGCACAGAAATACATACTTTTCCTGTTTAATTCCTGTAATAATAGATTTGTTTTGTTTTATTCGAATCCATTCAAGTCTTCTTCCCTAGCAATTCGCTGCACTGGAGAATTCTGTTTTTCACGGATGAGAATCTTCGCATCACTAACCCAAACGTAGGCTAACTTGTTTTTCTTCTGTAGGTCCTTAGCTTTACTCAAGAGGAATTTATTGTAGACAGTGAGATGATCATTGAAGTAAATATTTCCTGGGGGAAGTTTACTGTTCAAATCCTTGGTACTAAATTTTCCCTTTTCCTTCGCCGAATATTTCCAATTCATTTTGGTCGATCTGGACAAAAAACGCACTATAATAGATTTTGTCTTGTTTTTGAATGAGGGAGCCCTATGAGCGATGGAGATTTCCTCTCTCTTGAAAGGTGTATTTATTACTCCAGCAACCGATTGAAGTACCGCGTAAACATCTTCATTTTTTGTCTCTGGAATTCCAGTAATCTCCAAGTTGTCTAACCGGGAATATTGTTGAAGATCATTCATGTCGTTTCGTAGTTTCTTGTTGTCGATTTCCAGTTTTTGACAATGTTCCTTAATAGTTTTGTTTTCTTCACGCACTACGTCTAGGGAAGATTTTAAGTCTTCAACAGTTTTTTTAAGAGTAGAGATGTTGGTGTTTAGTTCGTTGAATTTATCATTTATTAACTGAGTAAGTGTGTCTTTGATGGTGTATAAAGCAGATTCAAAATCACTGTCTACAAGAGGCGACTTTTCTTTACATTCTTCGCACTTCCAACTTGTTTTTCGTGCTCCTAGCTTTTTGAAATTTTCTAACGTACGAATTCTAGTGCATGTTGGATGGAAACATTTTTTGCACTCACAGCACTCCAAAATTTCTTTTGCGTTGTTGAATTTTGATTCACACTTGAAGCAGTTGTCAGCCATATTTATAAATTTTTAACGAATTTAAACAGGAATAACACTTTCACAATTATTTGACGATTGCGTACGGGAGAGAGCGGGCTTGTCTTCAGTAAATATTCACCATTATCATTGGATTATTTTAGAACCGAAATTCAAAGATAACGCAGCTCGATAAACACAACTGTTCGCTACGAAATCCGTACTGCAACTGAATTAAATGGAACAATGGAACGGAATTATGGAACAATTCGAAAAAAATTGAAGACATGTCCAAAGACACTTGGAAAAACTGCTGCTCTTCTTTTTCTCCTTCCTCTCCATCCTCTCCATCCTTTTTTCCTTTTCTTTCTTCCTGTTTTTCTTCTCCTTCTTCCTCTTTTTCTTAATCTCATTCTTTTGAAATCTGAATTGTTTTCACATAGGTGAGTAGGCCTTTCCACGACATTCACAGTTCTCTTTCCTGAATCTTTATCTTTCATTTATCTCCAGACATCTTCCAGTATTCTGTCAGGTCTGTTATTGGATCTTGCAACTTAGAATATTCTACTCCATTGCACAGCGGAGTCGAGTTGATTTGAAATTAAAAAATGTGTGATATCTTAAAATCGATTCTCATTTAACGGCAGTATAAAGCGAGACCAACCATTCAATGCTACTCCAATTAAAAAGCAGTAAAAGGGTTGAAATCAACGATCAACTAGGAACGCCATATTTATATGATTATGAGGTTCCATTACAAGTTGCGGCTTTTAAAAGTTGCTCAACCAGCTAATCAGACGAGAAGTGTTGTGAATTAAGGTTTGGGCTGCTATTCTGAAAGGAGGCAAGTTACTGTTCAATTCGTGACCGGTCGTCACCTATTCTATAGTCTAATAGTCTCCAATTACAAATTTATTCATTGCGCGGCAATAGGATAGGAAACATGAATAGGAGCTGCTGGTGCTGGGGTGCGTTGAGAGCGTTGGTGTTGGTGTCGGTGCGAGAGAGTTTTGGTGTTGGTGCTACCTGATGAAGCCGTAACGTCACCTGCTTGTGAGTGCGCGTGTGGGAGTTGTGGGCCAGGTGTCCATCTGCAGCACTAGGACTCGGCAGGGGTTCTCGCAGCCAACGCTCACGGGAAAATGGAATCCTACAGTTTTACTAGTCGCATGCATGTCCAGAATGTGTAAATTAGAGATGGGTTTATAAACAAGTCAGGAACGTGTTTGTAAAGGGACATTTTAAGAGAAAAGCAATTTGGAGGCGGCTATTGTAGGGCGCACAGAGTCAGCAGCTGGATGGTGGACTTGAACTGCCTTTAAATTCCGCCGCTACCTTTGCATGATTCATTCGCCGCCATTTCTGCCATAGGCCTATGCATCCGATTTGCCGTAAACTCATACCAATTCTACATCAACTACTTTTCTTAGGAGGTTGTTGCTACGTGTAGTACTCGATAAATGAAAGTAAAGAATAAAATTTAGTAGACTACTTTTAGGTGATTGTTATTAGACTACGTCCACTCCATTTGTTAGAATTTGAACAAAGAATTGATATTCAAGGAGTTTACAACCATAACCTAAAACACAAAATAAGGTGACAAATTTGATTTGATTTCGAAAAAAAATACTGCAGCCAGGCAAGTCAATGGTACTCTTAACCAAATAAGACACTTGAAGATTGCGAATGGAAAACAGTTGCGATTGAGACATGTGCGTCAAAATAAATAAATAAGCGTATTGAAATAGGTAGTTCGGAACCCACCTAAAACTGTAGGTCCAACTCATCAATCACCATCATCCAACTCATTACCCACGCACAGGTCTCAGACCCATGTGGGCTTCATCCCCCCCCCCCCCCAAAAAGGTAATCCTTTAAAAAAGTAGCTCAAATTCTTGGAAAATGTATAATTTTTTTTAAATTCGTCGAAAAAAATGTGTTTGTTCACTAAAAGTCAATTAAATCTCAAATGAGAGATTTAATTCAAATATAATAATGAATATAATTAGCAATTTTTAATAAGTGCACTTGTGAAAATAAATTAGAAACAATGACATAAAATGATGTTTTAATGAAAGATTGACTTTATTATTATTATTATATTTTTTTGATAGGCTGCTTCCAGTACAATAGCTTAATAGCCTAATAGTATAATGTATGAGACAAATATTTTCAAATAAACTTTTAAACATTACCATTTAATAAAAATTGTTCAATAAAAATAATTTAAAATAAAGACTCACAACTTTTGTTATCTGATTATGGAAATACAGTTATTTTAGAAAATCATAAAGTTGTATATCCAGGTATCCATAAATATTAGTATTTGGGATTGCCAATTCCCTGATCTTTCATCAACAGGCTTAGGCTGTTTGATATTTTTGCGTGATAGTGCTAACTTCATTGTATTCTCATATTAATAACTATCTTATTTATTTGGTATCTTGGGGAAGGGAGTTACAAGTTTGGTATTATCGTACTATTAGTAGATAATAAAAGGAGATATTTCCCGCAAAAATATTACTTGTCAGAGAAGGGAAAGCTAAATGTCCTCAATACAGGTCTTAACTTACACAGAAAAGCATTTTTATCAAACAGACAGGTTTTGCGCTCTAGTAAGTTGACTCACTGCAGCTGGCGTTAGTTGACAGTTGGTAATCGTAATTCAGAACAGATAACGTTTTTCAATAAAAAACAACTTGGAAACTTTAAAGAGAATGTGTAGCTCATAAGTTCACGCCCTTGGTTGTAATAAATTAGAATCCCTCATAGCGTAGACTTGGCAAGTCGATTGATGTATTTGATAGGCTACATAATATAGATTTCCCTAGGTAATAAGAGTCTATCATCGTAATAAACTGGGCTAAGTAATTATGAATCAACGTAATCATATTGCAGTTGGCTGAGTATTGAACATTGAACAGCAGCCAACCGAAGTGGGTTGACGTTGTTGTTATTTATGGTGGTAAATGTCTATGTTAGCTGGTATGTCTTGCGAGTTGTATTTATATCAACTTATTTAGATTTTTTATCGATCTAATTTGTGTTGTTTGTGAACAGGAATGGTGGCAGGACAGGTGGGCTCCTACTACAGTCCGGCAGCCGCTTACGGATCTCTTAGCATGGCCGCGGCAGCCGCCGCTCAGACCAGCATCCAAGCACAGGCACAGGTGAGCGAGCTGCTTTACTTTATTGATTGAACTATTGCAATTTCCTTCAAGACTCAACTTAATTTATTACAACCAATTCACTCGATCGATCAACTCCACTTTCAAGAATGTTCAAGACAGCTTTGTTAGAATGGCTAAATAGTCGATTGCCTAGCTTGGAATTTAAAATGCCAGCTTATTTCCATCGGAGAATCCTGAAGTTGATTATCACTAAAAGTGCGCAAGAATACTAAAAAATAATAACCTAACAATGAATAACTAATAGAAGATGAATAAGTAAACAGAATGAAACTGAACCAAAAGCGACTCATTCAAGCAAAATTTAATAGTATTATTTGATAATCAGTTCCTTGATTATCAAATTTCAGGCATGCTTTGTCCAAGTGCTGTAAATTATCATTCAGTGACAACTAAGCTAATAGCTTGGCTTTCATTTTTATCATAAACTTCATTGGAATTTTTTGTCTGAATGGTTGTAGTTCGGCACAGTTGAAATGAGTAAATTTTCGTTAAATAAGGTGTTTACAACTTTTGTAATTTGCATTTTCCAGATAAATTTTCTGGTCGTTTCAATAGGCTACTCATAAGATGGTATTGAAACTTCTTTTACTGTAATTAGTTTACAAAAGTTTTCTCTTCTATACTCTCATAAATCCAATTCAATATTCTCCATTACCATTTGCAATTTTCTTGAGATACTAAATAACTGAACAATAGGAAGCTAAATCTAGTATGATTTATTCATGCATAGTGATTTGAATATTCTTAAATGAAAACTAAAAAATAAAAACGGACAATATATTCATCAGCACGTAAATTATAAATCAAGGTTTGGGTACTATCTCGAGAATAGAACAATTCATTTTCTTTCACAACCAGAAAAAGTGCATCAATTTATGAAAAAAAATCTATGCATTATTTCAAAAATGAAAAATTAAGAGAAATTAGATAAAAAAGTATTAAGTGCAGCTGTATAGCTGTATATTGCATGTTTTATTTTTCCGAATATTCAGATTTATACTACAAAATATTCTTTCTACAATATTCTCCTTATCATTGGTTATTAATTACAACAACTGCTGTTCAATAATGAAGACTAATGACTTTTTTTCAAAAAGTGTTACGATAGAAAACTGTTTGGTTGGTTAGACAAATATCATTCTCTCTTTCATAATAGATGGAACCAAAAGTAAAGCGCAGGTAGTTAGAGCGCTTGTTTGTGAATGGATAAGCCTCTGGCTGTTTTCGCTTCCTGCAGTCTCGGGTTCAAATCTCATTCAGCTATGCATGTTTTCCATCTTTCTCCCATTCACCTCATTACCAACGCACAAGTCTCTATACTCATGAGGCCATCATTCGCAATAAAAAAAAGTTGTAGAAAATTGTATCTATCTAAAACAGTGATGCTGTCTCATCAAATATCAATGGATGCAATGAACAGAATAAAACCGAACTCTATACAACTCAGAAATGACAACAGAAAACAAAAAAAAACTATTAATAAAGTTTCCCCCTACTATCAATTATTTATGAAATTGAAATGTTTTGGGTACCAAAAGGGTAACAGTTTGTTAAAATTATTTCTTTCCCAAACAGGTTGTCTCATCAATGGATGCAATGAAGTATTCAATGGAGGCAGCAGACAAGTACAGGCCGTACATGCCTCCCACCTCACTCACCATGCCAATGTACTCTCCAGATGCCAAATACTTGGACACGCAACCCAAGAACTATGGCTACTTGGATCCGGCTTTCACCAAGGCTTACTTCGAGTCTTCGAAATTGTACATGGAGTCGAGCAAAGCATACGCAGCCAGTGATAGGTACTCGCCTCTTGATCTCGGTAAGTTCTATGCGGGGGATCAGGCGTCCGGCAGGGCTGCTTCTCAGTCGCCTGAGGAAGGTATCAAAGTTGAATGTTCCGAGCCTTCCTCGTCGTCTTCGCCTACTCCGTCTGCGGCCGGACCATCACCCGGAGGCGGTCCGTTACCATGCTACTACCAGAGTCCTTCCGGTCTGCTGCCGGCCGTCCATCATCAGGCCTACCAACAGTACCATCACCAGTCCTCCCCCAGCCCCGTTTCGGCTCCCGTCGCTCCCGAATTTCGAAGGCCCCTCACTGTCATCTTCTGACCAGACAAGCAAGCCTAGCACCGGTCCTCCTGCAGTAATGACGGCACACTCGACGATGAGTGAACGTAAGTTGCGAAGACAATTAACGCTGAGTGCGTCGAGTTTAGTGATCTGAATGTGCAATAGCCGTTGAAGGCATAATACTGTACTCTGAACTTCCCATTCCAGGGGAAAACTGTCTAATACTGGGGAATTTGAGCAAAACTACATGAACAATATTTTTAGTGCTAACCTGAACACTCAACTTGGCTAGCTCCAGAGAATCTTACATTTCAAGCAGGCGGAGGCATAGAGTGTTCAATTTAGAATTAGAAATATCGTTTAAGAAGCTTTGTCCAAACTCTCTACTGCATTATAATACATGAACTTCATCGTTTTTTCGTATATTTAAATCTCAAACATCGGGAATGTCGAGTGTACAACATGAAGTACTGTCTTGTAGACTCGATTCTAAAGTTTTTGTTATCAAGTTGTGCAGAACTCAATCATTTTATCTGGAATTGTAAGTAATAATGCTTTGTACCTGGTGTATCCATATCTGTGTTTTGATCTTGTCAGCCATTTTTCAATAGTGAAAAATGCTGAATCTTGGTGGGAGTCAATGGAAGTTTGAATGAGTGAATTCTGATAATTGTTGTCTACCGAAATAAAACGCTCAGTCAAAAATAGCATTCTTCTTATTTATAAGACATCATAGCAATAACTGTTTTCAGTTATTTGGTTTACTGTGAATCATAAGCAAAATGATATAGATGTATCAAAATGACCTGAGTAAATTTAGAAAGATCGCAAAAATCCATAGCCAAATTATTACTTTCTCATTGAATTATCTTGGTAGTTGGTCTTCAATTCAGAAAGTGAACAGAAAACTTTTCTGTCTGCTATCTTTGGTCGCATTAAGTGAAAAGTCAAAGCCATAACCTTAAATCTGAAGTAATCTGTGATGACAAGAAGCTTTGGCTTTTTTTGTTAGAGAAGGTGAAGTAACCAATTTTCGACATAACGTTTATAAACTTATAACATCTATGCATCAATGAATAATTTAATCCATCTCAAATGTATTAACTTCATGTAACTTTTAAACTTCACTATGTAAATAGTTAATCAATATGTGCTACTGATTTTAATTTTTATCATCTGTCGGTGAGAGGCATAGAGAATCATTTTAAAAAAAAGTTGAAAAAACTCACAAGAAATTGTGAGTCATTAGGCTGAAAATTATTATTAAATGAAGATTTTCGTCAAATTTCTCTTCTTGGAATTTTTTATCGTTAAGTATTTATTAAATGTCGCTGCTTCATTTTTTTCTAAATGCCTTAATTATTGTCCTTGTTACTCTAATACTGCACTGTGAAATTAAGACTAATGATTGAAAAAATGAATTAGCCCTTTTCAAATGTGAACAAGTTTATGCCCATTAGTGATGGATGATATTTGCTTGTTATCCTGATTTGTTCAGTAGAATTCTCTTCTTCTTCGGATAAACTATTCCAAATTAAAATTGAGCCATTTTTTTTGTCAACTTTGTACAAAAATTGAAATGTTTCTATCAATGTTGATGAGAATAGGATGACTGCGCGTTTAGATTAATAGAAGTTATTTATTTCTCTCCAATTAATGCGTATTATGAAAGCCAAATTTCATGCCCACATCATGACTGTAATACTCTTGATTCAATTATTGTCATGTCTAAGAAATCTTTTGATTCTAATTGTAGTATAAATATTGTAGGTTAGTCTTATTAATATAATCTAAATTACAGGAGTATATCCAACTTCATTAATCTGAAATTCCGTGTGTTAATGAGAGATGTACAAAAATAATTGTGATTGAATTGGTTTTAACGAATGAAATGTGATAATTTGTTGCTATATATTTCTTGTTGATATTTTAGTATCCTTTAACATGTCATTTATGTATTTTTCAATTCATTGATTAATAGATAATACACAATATTTACAGTTCATTTCAAAGTCTCACATTAATACATTCTTTTCTAGAGTAATTTAACATTTTGAAAATGGAAATATTTAAAAAAATCATATGTTTATGCATAATATTCTTAAAATACTTCAGAGCAGCTCATTCTAATCAAGAGACCATTACTGATCTCTCACTTTGATTTCAATGTCGTCTAAAGCAGTTATCTATTTTACTTTTAATGTTCAAAATCATATTCCATAGATATAGTATAAATATTGTCTATAAGTGATTCGTTATGTTTTAACAACCCTGATTCCGTTCTGTTAATTCATATTTTAACTCAATAAAATAGCATAAATAAAATCAGTATTAAAACTTATTGTTGATTTTTTCATTTTCTCCTCAAATCCTTGTTCCTCGACCTATGATAAAATATCATCCTTTAACTAGTCCAAGGCCCGTGTTAATGAGCTTCATAATTTTTTAATTCAAATGTTTTGGTAACGGTATAGAAATTTCTTCTGTCTCATATTAGAAACGGCTATAATATTTCACTCTATCTACTTGGTATTTTGTCCAGAAGAATGTTTTCTCTGCTTCTGATATATGGGATTAGGTCATCCAATTAAAATGAATGTCATTTTTTCCTATGAGATATATGTTAAACTCATCACCTTCCACGTGAAGACTTTTTAACAACACGTAAACAACGGAGATGAGTAGCGTCAATATTTTATTTCAACTTTCTGGCATTGAATGAATCTTGAGAGTCCAATCTTTGACAAAATGACAACTACAAGAACATTTCAATCCAAAGTGGTGGTCATAAAATTTGGGAGGTAAGTAGACTAGAAATGCAGTGAATTCAATTAGATAGCTGACTTCTCAAAGAAAGTGAAAAGTCACATCAGCCGTTCACAAATCAAAAACATTATGTTCTGTTGTACCTATCTGACCTTCTCTAGACCAAGAAAGAAAAGGAAAGCAAGATTGTTTCCTATTAACTGCAATGTTGATCTGTCCTTCTGTGACTGTGTACTGCTTTATAATGATAATCCTGCACTGCTTTCTGTATAGTCAGCCGTTGGTTAGCATTATTGAGAAGCCCTCATAGGTATATAAATAACGTATCTATTATTTAGTATAATATATTTTAGCTAATCATATTTATTTCAAAGATTACCCATGGAAATTTTATTTTTCTGTCTACAATGGTCTAGCGAAAAATATGAGTAATCAATAGCTGATTAAGATATGAATCCATGCTACTTTCTCCTTTATTTTTGTTTTTTAACTCTCACAACAATAATTCACAATAATTTGTTATAAATTATTATTTACTAACTCGTGAAACAGTCAAGCAAATAAAGTTTTAGGAAAACATGCTATTCTTTACATTCGAAATTACTGGGCATTTCGGATTTGTAGATCAAACCGTGGCAGGCAATAGAGTGTTTAATATTTTAATCACGGATAATAATGAGCTAGCAGTAGTTCTACCAATGAATACAGATACTATCTGTATTCATTGATAGTATCTGTATTCATTGGTTCTACTGATAGCTAATACTTCCTAATGAAAATATACTACAAGATTCAAGGAAAGTAGATTGTTTAAGCTATAATATTAAATGTTTCTACCGTAATTAGACAACAATTTTGGGTAATTTTCTCTAAATTATTTTGTCTTGTAACTAGTAATTGATAAAAAACCAGGAAATTATAAAATTATTAAGAAGAGTGATACTTTAATATTCAATACACTACAATCACAAGAATTCAAGTTTTATGTTTTAGTCTGATCGTCTAACAAGACTTGAATCTACTGTATGTTCAGGCGCGGCTCCACCAGGGGGGCGCTCGGACACTGTCCTCCCTGTCAATATGTGATAAATTGCATAATTATTGAGAATACAATAATTCCAATATATTTTATATTTTCATCTTTTATTTGTATTTGACAAGAGGAAAGAGAGTGTGGAAGTCTGGAAATAGACAGTAAGATAGTTGAAAATGATCAGCCGCATCGTGGTACGAGAAGAGGTTTTCAGCGAGCCTTTGTAACTATGTTGGACATTGCTGGGACACTTCCTCTTGCGTCCGGCCAGTGCAGTGCTGCCATATCGAAAATGCTATTCAATGAAAAATTCTCTACGAGAGAAATGGCAACATGAGCCCGGCTGTAAAATACGCTCTTCGGCCGGCGGCCGCAGCTTCATTACGCATGCGCCAATCATGTGGCGCCAATTATCCTCAAAGTTTTTAGTAGAATTGAGGTTATAGAATTCATTGGTTGTTTATAAATTATTGTGGATGCAGTAGTGGTACGTGGAATTTTTATTATTTTCTCAATCATCAAGTTGTCCATTCAAATGTGATTAATGTGAGCTGTGATTAGTATTAGTTGACTGTATTTAAAATAAATTCCGTGGATTATTTGAAAAATAACGTTTGTGATTTCAAAACGCGGTTGGCAGTAAAAAGGCCGGGTCCTCTAAAAATGTCTTGCATAATACCATCGCACAAAATCACTATACTATCGCACAAGATAAAATTCCCTAGCAATGCTTTCAGTCGAGCAAAAATTAATTTCTTAATTTCTCAACTTCAATGAAGTTGTGATTGAACATTTTGCTTCTGCTAAAAACCGTAAAATTGAGCTAACTTTCAAATATTGCTGTTTAATCAAACTGTTGAAAACTTTCTGATGATATAGGCCTTTAAGTAGTGTAAATACATATTTTATTGTCCGATTGACTCTATATTTATTCAGTGTGCCTCATATTCAGTTTTTGGACTGGGCCAATTAAAATAATGCCCCTTTTTAAAGTAAATGACAGAATTATAATGACGTTTATTTAGTAGGGAATTATTAATATCAATTGAAAGAAACACTTGTGAAAGTAAGACTTAGTGAGAAGTAGGATAATCTTGTGATAAATCTGAGCATCTGCTTACAATCTGGATAATGTGCTGTATTCAGTGCTAGGTTTCAAGATGGAGCACTTATGCACTCTATTGATATGAATGGTGAGTGAGCCTACACATTAAATTTCCTATTTTTCACAATTACTGTATAATCGGTTTTTCAAAATAGCCTTTATTCAACAGTACATAGAGCCCATATTCAACTATATTTGCGGAGTTGTACTGTATGATGTGGGGGGGGGGGGGGGTAGTGTCCTCCTCAAATTTCTCTGTCAGAGCCGCCACTGTGTATGTTAGTTCGAAGTTACTGACAATTGAACAAACTGACAAATTTACTTATACAGAATTTATTAATTTCGAATTCCTTTAATTGCTATTAGTTTATACTGGAGACTTCCACAATTCGATTTCCATCAGCTATTACGATACGTTAACGTTACACGTTTGGTAGCTTGTACAGTCTCTCAGTCGAATTTTTAAAAAGCAACACATACAGTAGTTTATTAATTTCGAATTCCTTTAATTGCTATTAGTTTATACTGGAGACTTCCACAATTCGATTTCCATCAGCTATTAAATACTGTTGTCAATATCCGCCATTGTGGAAGTCTCCAGTATAAACTAATAGCAATTAAAGGAATTCAAAATTAATAAACTACTGTATGTGTTGCTTTTTAAAAATTCGACTGAGAGACTGTACAAGCTACCAAACGTGTAACGTTAACGTATCGTAAGCAAATTAAATAAACCGATACAACGGAGTATTCAAGAACCCGACTGAACAGTTATCAAATAAGTATAGGAAAGCCCTCAAATAATTTATAAATTGCATTGAACAGCTGAAAAGGTTTCCAGTAAAGTTCAGGTTCGGACTGGATACACTTGGGCCCTAATAATATTGATTAATGATGATAATAGAATGATAATTATAATGATAGTAATGTAATAATACTTAAACTAGCTGGGTCTTCAATAATAGTAGCTATTCTCTATCGCAGAATCGTCTTCAGTCTTCACTTCACGATGGCAATAAATAAATTTCTCATGCGACACTCAACTATCATCTTTTCAGACGTAATATCCATGAATCTCATGATTCACGAATTCACAGTTATGCATAGCACTTTTTATGAAAAATATTAGCTCCAAAGTCATTAACAGTGTTTCAATATTACTAATTATAACAATAAAAAAATAATAATGAAAATAAAGCCTACCCACTATATTTGTATGACAGTTAAAATAAAGATGATCTTCAAAAGAAAAAAAAGAGAATAGCAACTATTATGGTATTACTGTATGAATATGAAATAGATAAAAACTGATAACGTGAAAAACGTGTTTTTTATATGGACAACACTTGAGTTATATTAACTGCCAATAACATGACTCGGTTTTCAAACTATTGTCATTTGCGACGTCTAAGCGGTCTAAGTACAATGGCGCTTTGTTTTTTCTTTTTAACTCATAGATCTTATAACATTCCCCAATATTTTGTTTGTTTATCTTTTTGAAGTCGATTCATACTTGAGAAGAGATTTTGAAGCAATACAATATTATATACAGTCACACTTGTACTGTATACATAAATAAATAAAAATGGATAGTTGAGGAGGGCAGCATTCAAAACGGTTTTTATTTTCAAACGTAAACAACACCAGTACTAGCAGTCTGATCTTTTGATTTTAACTAGCCAGAAGTAACCTAGTGGAAATCTGTTTTACATCATAACTATTTTTATATTCGACCCCCAAACTCCAAAATCAATAGCGATCTCACTGGGACTCCTAGGAAGCTATATACCAAGTTACAAGAGTCTAGATCTAGAATCTTCCATCCAAGCGCTAGGGCACAAATGGACGGACGGTCAATGGCGCGATTTCAATAAGGCCCTGTCAGGTTCTTAATAATTGAATGATAAATTTATTTACTTTTCTATGCCTTAGTATTTAAGTCTTTTCTTTGACACAAAAAGTAGTAGTAAAAAACACATTTTAGCGAAAATACATTAGAATACATTATCTTTCGTTATTTTATAGACCATCATTTGAAAGTAAGTTCTGCTTTTTCAAGCTCGCATAGAAATGCTGTTTAGAGGTTGAATCATCTATATGAATATTACAAAACATCCGTCATTGCCTATCGCTATTGGAAAGCTAAGACGGTTAGGAATGAAGGATTAAGTATGTAATTAAAATGCATATTATTATTATTATTATTAGTTACATAGATTCACAAGATAGCTCAAGTGGCATATAACATGTTTAAAGATAAAACAGGTACATAAAACAGTATATTTTCTCCTCACTTTGATTTCGAACGCCAAATAGCAGATTGCATTTCATGCAGTTATCACAGTTCGGAGTGCATTTACAAAGAATTAGAAGGAAAGCTAGGCAAATAAAATTTCCATTTCAACAAGGAATATCATCAATACTTTTTTGGGAGAAAATAAAAAAGTGGCAAAGTACGTTATGATTAATATTTAACAAGAATGAAACGTGCTTCTTACTTTTGTCAAATATTCTCCTTGAGTCGTCCATTTAAAAGACGACAAACAAGGACAAATGTCAGCTACTTGAAAGGCTTTCGGCAATTTTCTCTTTTTCTTATCTCTCACTGAAGTGCTCGAGCTTGGATGAAATGCTGATTTTTTGTATAATCTCAAAGTTGCCAGAATAACAAATCCATCTATAATGAGAGAATATAGTTAATTTCTCATTGCCAATCCCCAAAAAACTGAGTTCATGTACATCAGGTTTAGCAAGAGCTGTGAGCAGCGCGAGAGGAGAAGCTTTTGGAGTCTAATTAGCCATTAGCAAACATAGCCTACCTACAATACATGTACGATTGCAGCAAATGTTTTTAGAATGGCATGTACAACACGATAGCAACTCTATAGGCTGTTGGTGATAGACTGAGACTACCGCTTGCCCCTCCACTGCAATTGTCGCTGGAATCACGGTGCATCTCAGCAAGATCATACATAGCTCATACTATACCTGACGAACATTAACGCTATAAAAAATATGATTATCAGTTTATCATGTCAGAAAAAACTTATATTATAAAACAAATATTTGTGATCTGTCCAACTAAATTATTTTATCTGCTGTGTGTATTAATAATTGTTGAATATTATAACAGTTTATTGAATCCTGATGTTAATATTCTTCTTTTCACATTAAAAGCCGGGCGCGAATCCAGGGGCTTGATAAAGGGGATGAACCTCCCTGCCTGAAATTCTCAATCAACACTAAAAGAAGCGGTATTTGTGTTTTTTATGGTGGTAAAGACCGTTTTTTGGGTGATATTACTCCCCCCCCCCCACCAAATAATTCTTCATTCTCTCCATCATATAGCTCTATGACTTCTATATTACATAACATAAACAATGACCCACCGAACTTTCAATAATATTTTTAATACTAAATAAGTTCTTCAAAAGTGGCAATATCCTTTATAGGTTATTAGAATACCATTTTATTAATAAATGTATCTTTACTGCGTGGTTTATAGATCCAGCTAATGTGGTTCCAAAGTTTAAAGAAATTGACCATTTACTGCTTTCAACAGCATAAAATCAGAACATTCACCAAATTTATTTTAACAGGCTCCGCCAGATCAATTCAGTGAAATGAAGAATTTCATAGCTCTTATACCATAATTTTTCATTTCTTCTATTCAATCATTTTCCATACACTATTGTTATGAATAATGTTGATTAGCACTATTTCATTGAAGTGGTAGGTTGAATAGCTAAAGCTGAAAATGAAGCTCTTGTTGGATATAGACTACAGCTTTCGTTGTTCAGTAGCATCATAGATTAGGGAGTAAACTTGATGGTTCGCCTATGGTAGCATGCATTGATCAGCATTAAGGGCACCGTACAAACAATACGTGGAAACTGGGAACAAAATGAGGATGTTGAATCAGAGGAGGTGAATTGCTGTGTGCATGCACTTAGAAACAGTGAGTATATGGTATTATCTTCCGAGTACGTCCCTCAAAACTCTTTGACTGTATCAACTAAGTTTAGATGCTAAGAGAAATTCAACAATCTCTTCCAGATTCGCGTCTTTGTTTTAGCGAGTATTAAGGCATCGACCGTACTGAAACAATGGCATCTTCAAGGAGTTCAAACAAGCCGGTGTTCAGTTCGGTAGATGAATTGAGTTGTGCTATAGTTGCTGGAAGGGTATATAAGTTGTCAGTTTCGGAAACTTGAAATAGCCTTTGGAATTGTATTGGCAAAGGGTGCAAGAATCACAAAGGCAGCAGTTTGTTGACAAGTGAAACACGTTGTCTAAACAACATGCCGAAACCAATCATATTCCTTATCTCCACAAAGCAGAATAAGGAAGGAGCTTGTTAGCGCTGCTTTTGCTATTCAGTAACTTCCTGCAGAAACCATTCAGACGTCAAACTTCTATTCTGGCTTGCGCATTTTATTCTTCTGTATCCAGCGATATTCTCCAGTTTCTGTATTGTAATGACCTCTACCCACGTCTTCGCGCACAATGCTAATCTATATGGAAATCTGCTCGCATTCAGGCGCGCGGTACACCTTTCGCCCGAATGCCTCTGCTCTGCTCATCGACCCCCTCCACGTCCCTCACCTATCACTCACTTTATACTTTTTGTTCATCATACTACTCGATAGAAGGTATGAGTAACCAAGTTTTCTTAATAGATGAAGTCTAAAAGTGCAGGTCTGAATGACATGTTGTATCGTGATTTGAATTGGGAAAAAATATTTTTCCTATTGATAGAAAATTCTATATTAGAAAACAAAAGCAGGGATGAAGAAGCAAACTGGGTGTGTAGAGAATCATTTTACTTTTGAATTTAATTTTACAGTGAGATTTAGTCGCTTTAACAGTCTACTATACCTCACCCCTATAGATTTACCACTAACCAAAATACGGTTGGACGAGAAGATTAATCTATGCTACACCTCATACAATATACTTAAAATAAAATAAGAAAAAATTAGAATAATAGCACATTGGAGATTCGATACTAGTCAAGATGCTTAATCAAACACAAGCTGTGGACTAAGCTGAAATGCTGCTGGCTCTAGTATTGCACTTGACTTTTGTCTCTAGTATCGAAGCTCCACCGTGCCAGCAGCCTCAATATGTCAACGACACAAATGTTTCAGTTCTTATTCCTTTTTATCACAAATTTTCTTATTTTCCAAGGCGTGAAGTTGTTTACTTGAAATGAGCTTTTTAAAAAGTCGAATCTGTACGACAAGGTTTGGGCACCTACAAGAAGTCTTATTTTCCAAGGCGTTAAGTTGTTCACTTGAAATGAGCTTTTTAAAAAAGTCGAATTTGTACGACAAGGTTTGGGCCCCTACAAGAAGTAATACTGTCCTACTTTGGTTCAGGGTGGACAATAAAAAATAAAAACTACTCTACATGCTTTATATTCCTCAACTTTCTCAACAGGCTATTTGAGTCTCTTGATTCTTTCTCATTCACACCAGTTGCCAGTTGAAAATCATCTTATAAACAGGAAATAATTATTATCCACCACCCCAATTATCCCACAGTAGCCTTTATAGTACCGTAATGAAAAACTACTGATATCCTTCTCAGAGAACATCGATGATGAGAAAAACCATTCAATTGGTAAAGTGGAAGTAGGGACTGTTGCTATTGTTCGTGGTTGAGACGCTGTTTAGCCGGTCGGTTGGCAACAGTAGCCAGCCAGCCAGCTCTACTAGTGTTATTATCGGCTTGGAGTCCGATGACGAGAGGTTTCTAGCTGCAAAAAATGTATTGTTAAGCGCTAGTGGTGTAGGATGGCGGTGCGGTGGCCTCCGCCCCACGGGGTGCGATAATTGTATATCGCGATCGGCCCAGCGCCGCCCCTTTGTTGGCTGTGGCGCGGCCCATTGTCTTGTTATGTTGGTAGTATTGTGCTTGTGCGCAGGTACGTCGGCAATTCACTGTTGAAACGTGAGTAGGCCCCGTAATTTGGACGTCAAACCACTGTCGAGCCACTTGCAAAGGGTGTCATTTACTTAACAATCCCGTAGAAAGGCTCCTTTATACGCGTAACAATTTGTTCCTTATTTCAATTTTGATAATAGAATCGAAAGAAAGAAAGCGCAGCGCCAAGAAATGAGGCCTGTAAGTTTAACAGAAATAAATTATAGCCTTTGTCAGCGCTCGTTCTTCAGTCGCCTTTATTGAGCCATCATCACCTCAGAACAGACGAGATAATATCGTGTTCTTAGTGTTGAAAAGCAGCGCCATGGCCTCCTTGTGTGTCTAATCATTACTAACGAATTCAGTTGAGTAGATTGCTTAACGGATCACAATCATCACAAGCAGGAAATAGAGTATTGAACAGTAGCCTACTGCTGGTGCTGGAATGTTTGGATAAGAGAGAAAGTACCAATTGAAAAGTTTTTTGCTGTCATTATTGTTTTAATTTCTATAAAGGCTAGTATAGGATAATAGATGGGGGTGACAATGATATGAAATCCCAATTGTTTCCTGTTTTTAAATAAACTTACTTATTTCTCACTGACAACTGGTGTGAACAAGTAGAAACAAGAAACTGAAGTAGCGTGTCGGATGTCTATGGTTTAATTATCATAGAAATCTCAATGTATTCAATGGATTGAAAATTGGAATGATTGATGCATCAAAATATTCAACTTTCACCCGCATCCTAATTTTTTCGGAATAATAGGAATATATTCAACCGAATTTTCTTCAATTGATGTAATTTTGTTACTAATAACATATAATATTTCTTTTTGTAACTTCAGTAAGAACTCCTGAAAAACAAACTATATGTTTAATATCTTTTCAAAACAAATTGGGTTAGAAACAATTTATGAAGCTGGAAAGTGAAGATAATAATATTATAGATTACAAATAATATTGATTTCAAAAAAATTGTAGAAGCAAATAAGTATGATTTGACCTAGAAAAAAAAAGGAAGAGATGAAGTAGATGAGGAAGATATAAATTGAAACAGTTTCAAACAGGATGATGGAGACAGGAAAATGGAATTTAAAACCTGGTAATAACGAAATTAAAGATTGTGTCTTATAAGGGTCCAGAGTAGGTACCTAAGATATATTGCATGAGAAAATGGAGTGAAGCACCGCCTACTGAGCTATTAACTCCTGTCGGTCGAACCGATTCAAAAGGAAGCGAAAACAAGATGCAACTGAAATAAAGCGAAAACGAGAATAGAAAGCTGGCTTGCAGACTGTGTGATGTCTGTGAACTTGAAAGAAACTCATATAGCACGATGACCTTCCATCCGATTGGTCACAGCTGTTTGGCCCGTTGAGGTTTGGGTGGAGTTTGACTCAATTCTCTCTATTGGAATAGACCAATAGACAATAGTAGATTTGAGAGTGCATTCAAGTCAAAATTTTACACAAAATAGTCTTAAAATCCGAATAACCAAATACGATTTTTTCTAGAATCAACTTAGTGTTTTCAATGAATGTAAAATAAATAATTATTTCATATACTATTTTTCATAGCGTGTGGCTCAAATTGCGAGATGAATGCTCATAAAGGTGGTCCCCCACCAACAGAAGCCATACGCTTATTATTATTATGTTTAATAATAATTGCATTCCTTGAACAGTAGCTCATAAGGTGAAAGAATGCAAAATTCTGCCTTCTATAGGGATTTACCATTAGATTTCGAATGTGACTTTTTGCCATACGATAAATAAGTCATGTATATTCAGCGGTTACATGGCTTCCTGACTCCTTCTTATGAAAGCAATTAGAGGCATCCAGGATAGCAAGTGATGCTAGTGTTTGAATAATTGCTAGTTATTGAGAAATGGTTATCAATGTTTGTGATGATGCAGATGCATTTATGCTTCTGATGGTAGCAATAGGAGGCGAGACCTATTACAAGCAGTAAACACCTATTCTTTATACTGGAACTGTGAGCACGAACAAAGCGCGGCTGACTACAAAGGCCGCTTTCTATCGGCCGGTCGGCGCTGAAAAGCCGCGTGAAAAGCTACAGGAAAATGCACGGTCGTCGTACAAATGAAAGCGATGAAAAATGCCGACAGGCCGACGGACGACAGCTTCGATTCATAGGAAATAGGGTGTTCGCTCGGCACTGTGCACTGACGATGCACATCATTTTTCCATCGACGCGATTACAGCCTCTACCTCATCTCATCCTCCCCCCTCCACCGGACAACACCGCGGATGTAAGCCAATCATCAGCCGGATAAATAGACGTTGAATTGATTTTGAGTCACCCCGTACGTCTACTATGCTGTTATCTCGATAATAGAACAATCCAGCATTGCTTTGTCTCGCCTATTTTGAACGTGTTTCATAGAATTTCTACCATAGCGATCGACGGCGACTACTGCAGCTGGTGATGACATCGGTAGCACTGACGGTATTGTCAGTGCAGAACGAGTGGTTGTGATCTGCTGTTTATTGTAAATATGCATGATACTGGTTTCTGAGGGGAAGTTTTGTTTTATGTTAGATATAATTGTCTACTGGGATGGATTCCTGGCACAGGGAAATTTCGCATACTATTATTCCCTAATATTAAAACTGACACTGTATTTCACTTTTTAAATAATGTTTTACTCACATATATTGGAGATGCTTGAGGAATGCATTTCACTTCTGAAAAGAAGCTTCGTCAGCCTTTCTTTTCAGAAGTGAAATGCATTCCTCAAGCATCTCCAATATATGTGAGTAAAACATTATTTAAAAGTGAAATACAGTGTCAGTTTTAATATTAGACTTTTCATTAAGTATTTCGTCATGGAAAACTTCACAGATATTATTCCCTCTTGAAATCAATAATTCTAAATTTTCTCCATTAGTGAGTATAATACATATTGATATTTTGTAGCTCATTGCTGAGGGATCAATGATAATTATTATTTATAATTTATATTTATTATTTGATTATAATTCAATATAGATCAATATTTAAATAGTAATTAATGACTATTCAATTTTCATTTATTAAAGGATTATTCCATGAATGGATTGAATGCTTATTACAGGCTCAAAAGTCCTGACCAAATTGTTGCAAAAAACAGTACATACTCTAATATCTGGTCGAAGCAGAAACTTACTGTGATCCACTTTCATGCTACACGAGAGTTCAAATTAGGGAATTTATGCCTAATACTTTCTATTGTTAAGTTATCCTTCTAAGTTTATACGATTATTTCTAATCTGAGACAAAAGAATTCTGTTACCAGAATACAGGAGTGAACTCTCTCTCAAGTCTACTCTCATGTAGAAGTACCATAGATTGCAGGGGCAAATATATTTTTAACTCAAACAATTATAGCAAGTTCGGCATTCCTCGATTTATTAGGCTATAGTTTGGTAAATATCATTTATAAAGGGCTCAAGCAAATTGAATAGGCCTAATTGAAAACACAAATTTGTGTGTGTGGAATTTTGTTTTACCAAATTTATCTCATTTCGGGGGATGGCAGGGCTCCCCTGGCCCCCTTCCTTATACGTCCCCGTTAGTAGTTCTTTGATATGCTTTCAATAGTACTTCACAATATCTTCGTTTGTAGGGGTGGGTGTTTGCAATTAAAAATCTTGACAAGTTTGCAAAGTATCGGTTACTAATCGATACGAAGAAATAATATTATTTGATAAACTTGTCAGTTGATGGACGAGCTAAGTTTCATTCAATCATTTTAGATAAATGGCTTTCCATTTTAGCATTGGGCCCTGACAAGACCGTATTCAAAGAGGTTTTCAAGAATCATTCAAGTTTTCCATTCATAATCTTAACTAAGAAAGAGTTATTTGGTTTATTAGAATATTTCACATCTTCGATATCCATTCTTTCATTTTTCAATTTGAAGTGATCAGACAGCAGAGAATTTGATCACTGTGAAGTCATAGCTTATTGCAACATGAGTGGGTTTGAACTGTAGCTGAGCGTGGTAGGAGGGGCAGGTGACGCAAGACGTTTTCGAATAGAAGTAGGGCACGAAAATCTGTCATTAATCTTCTCATTATCCATTTTGAATTAATAGAGACAAAACGGCGTGCACGAGAAACTTTGAGATTACTTTTTATCGAATTATAGGGAGAAGTGGTGAAGAGGTTAGGGGAGGGGAGAATAAGTCTCTTTGAAACTTTCAACAGTAATTAGGACTGGAAGTAATTTCTTCTACGCGCCAGCTGAAAGGCGCAATTTTTTCAAGTCAGGCATTTTGTCAAGACGTAAAAGCTAACAAACTTGAGATCAGTGACTCGAAGACTGATGAAGAAGTATAAAAATAATTGGGTACACCAATTAGAGCCGAGTAGATCTGTGTAGGAGCGTTTGCAGTTCAGAAACCAATGAATGGAATAATCTTCGCCTTTTTGGCGTCGAGCAAGAAGTCGAGTGTCCTTTTTTCATGTAGAATGGGGGGAAGAGACAAGAAGAGGTTAAAAGTGTTCTGTGTGTGGGGTGGATGAGATGAGTGGGGTCGCTGATGTCAAATGAAAGCAACCTCCCATTACCGAATATTTGCCCGCGTCGCTTAGCATCATGTAGCATACGTTTTTCGTCGCTGGTGATGCAACATCAGCAAAGACCGCAGAGGGCCGCCGCTAACGAGCTGAGGGGACGTGCTTTGTAAGGAGCAGTGCAGAGACTGAGTAGAAAGCGGCTTACAATGCCATTATTATTACAAGATGTCAAGTAGAGCCCTTGCTTACTTGCTTGCTTGCTGCTCATGATGCGTTGCCTGTGGGCTGTGGTCGGTCTCCATCGCCATTATCACTCAACGTCACTCTCACTCTATGCTCCTGCTCTAGATGCTGCTATTTTGGCGCCAACACCCTCAACATTTATTACAATTCTTCAGAAACGAGAATATTCTCTGAGTGGAATATCCCTGAGATCTGGTTTGTCTAACCTGAGGTATGGCTACATTAAAAATAGAGGAAAAGCAAGGTTATCAATGACAGGAAATATTTCTCAATGGGAACACTGAATTTTAAATCGGTTTAGGGAGGAGAAAAAAAAATTGTTAAATTTAAAGAAGCACTAGACAAGAATGACATTATAGGGATAGCAAAAACTTGAAGAAGTTATCACAACATTGGATAGCGGAATTGCAGTCACTTGCTATGTCACCGCAGTTTTTAAAATATCTTGGAAATATCAAAATATTTGAGAACAATTGAAACAATATATAGTTGATTAAGCTTTTTATAGTGTTCTAGAAGTCTTTTCAGATCAAATTAAGCCTCACCTCAATTATTTGAGATTGTAATTTAGCTGTTTCAAAATTGGTAAACTTCACTTTATTTTACTCACACGTGGCCTATGTTATAAAATTGTGGGGTGGTTTTGCAAATGTACACTTTCAAAAAGTATTCGTACTACAAAAAAGAGCAATTCGTTATTTGGCTGGACTCAAGTTAAATGAAACATGCAGAGAAGCTTTTGTAAACTTAAAAATGTTAACACTGCCGTCGATTTATATGTACAAACTTCTAATCTATACAAAAAATAATATTTGTAATCGGACTACGAATGCTGATATACACAATTATAATACTAGGGGGGGGGGGGGGGAATAGTCAGCTTCCTTGTAGCCAGAGCATTTCATAGTGTAGAAGAGTTCAATTTTGTATAATTTTTTTCGACATTCGGGATTTGAAATAATTGTTAGGACTTTTACAATAGACTAATATCTAGCAGCTAAGATTCAGTGTGTTGTACAACTTCAATGTTATTTATTGAATACCTATTATGACTGTAGCCTAGTGTTACTTTTAGTTTGTATAATTTATATTTGACGATATTCAACTGTATAATAATGCGCTATGTTGAATAAATTAAACTTAGGCCTATTATGTTTTAACATGTTGACACTATCACCTTTTATGAGAGGATTTTGTTCTGAAAGTGCTCCAGTGAAGTTATATTTTAATTTAATATATTATGGCCATATTAAACGCTGCTTTGTTAGTTTGGTAGCGTGTTTGTTCATGTAAAGAAAATGAGACGTAGTGATTATTAGCCTTCTGGAAAAATCTAGGTTTTATTTTTGAACTACGCACTAAAACAAATTCCAGTTCAAACGGAAACCCTATTTGTTCTTCCAACATGAGTAGGAATCTAGGCGGAAGGTTTGGTCCAAGGTTTTCAATAATATTTTGTTCTGGTGCAACTTAGCACGAATTTCGCTCGTGAAGCAACAGCAATTTTTTTTTTTTTTTTGGAGGATGAAGCCCACATAGGTCTGAGACCTGTGTGTGGGTAATGAGTTGGGTGATGGTGATTGATGAGTTGAACCTACAGTTTTAGGTGGGTTCCGAACCACCGGGAAGTGATTTTACAGCAGAGAACAGTGTCTGTTTTGCTGGACAATCTGATCGGTCACCGTTACGAACAGGACCTACGAGAACGCAGCTTATCTCTATCTGATTGATACCTGCTACGGCTCGCGGCTATCACTTCACGGTGTTTTAAGACAGTGCCATATCGTAATAATGGCTTTCGTTTTGAAATAAGCGATCGGGCTTGTCGTACAGATTTCCAATTTTTCCCCCTATTTCCTATTTGTAATAGGCCATTATTTCCTTCTAATTAGCATACTACCGGTATCGGACATAAGTTGCATGATACACAACTTGTCAGTTGTCATCTTTTAAAACGTGATTCATGGAAAGAGATAGCAATAAGGGGGAGGCGAGTTCTTACCTCTTTGAGCGTTTTATATTTGGTCCCCACTAAATATCATTAAAACCTCTCTAGAATTTCATTTGAGAGTAAATCAATTATGATTCGATTCTAACTTCTATTAAATGCTAATGCTATTGTACCTGAGCGGGGGAGGGGGGAGGGGTTGTATACCAATGTCTCATGTCAATTAAGAATAGACCCAATTTTGCTTTCAACCTTCTCAATTGTCAATTGGCATTGAATGGAGACCCGCCCCGGTTAATAATATCTTCTGATCTCAGATAGTATTGGAAACATCCGTACACTAGGGAAGTGATAGCCGCGAGCCGTAGCAGGTATCTGTTCAATCAGAGAGATAAGCTGCGTTCTCGTAGGTCCGGTTTGTAACGGTGACCGATTAGATTGGCCAGCAAAGAAGACATTGTTCTCTGCTGTAAAATCACTTCCCGGTGGTTCGGAACCCACCTAAAACTGTAGGTCCAACACATCAATCACCATCATCCAACTCATTACCCAAGCACAGGTCTCAGACCTATGTGGGCTTCATCCTCAGAAAAAAAAATCCCAAATAAATGGACACTCCACAACCCGATTACCACCACAATTCCCGTTCACTTTTTAACTTTAACTTTTTCTTTTGTTTACCCTGCTCTGAGAGGAACTGGACTTTTCCGGCCCAAACGTTCCCTCTCCACGTCGCTGCAATTCACAAGGTCGCAAGCTGCACGTGGAGGAAAATCATCTTCAATGGTTTGGGAAGGTGGGTAATGAAAACATTGCAGTATTTCCATAAGAGAATTAGCTACTAATTTTCCAATATCCACATCGGCTATCCCGGATAGCTCGGCTATCCGAGCCGCAGCTACCGTGAGAACGCTAAAAAACTTGCAAAATAAATGCAATTAAAGCGTCTCGCGGACGCATTCGTTAGCAGAATCTGATTACTTATGAAAAAATCCCACGTTGAAACAATTTCTCATTGAATTAAAGCCGGAAATTTATTGCAATAATTGAATTAATAGTAGTCTTTTTCGTTCTTAATAAATGTTCAAAGACAATGTTCAAAATAATTCCTGAAATAAGGACATCAAAACAAATAAATATTCACAATATCAATAATTTTCTATGTTACACTATATTCAGTATACTAATTATGTTTCAAAATTCGAGTATACGTTATTTTGATGACGATTCTTCCATTTCTGGGTTTATTATACTATGTAGGTGCCTACTCGAGTTTTTCTTTAGTATTGTACTGAACTGAAAGCTTTTTCTAATCTTCATAGGTCTTCCGTATTGTTGAAATATCACTTACTGCCAGTTATAAATTGTTTGAGCTCACTCAATCAATACTTACTGTTGTTGGGAAAGAGTAGCTTCATTGTTAGGGTATTTTTTCAGGTAGTATTTTCCCTACCACATAGTTATTAACCTGCTTTTCGCCCTACAGAAAAGCTCCACGTTTCGCCAGGAGATTATAATTGGAGAGGAAGGAGAGTATTGTTTAGTGTTACGAAATATCGGATAGAAGGGGTGCTGACTACGTCGAAGCCAGGTGACTAGTTGTTTCCCAGAGGACAGGATAAGGAGAGAAAGAAGAAAGCTGGGTGAGAGGGTGGGAGGAGGCTCGAATTTGACACGCGTTTATGAAGCATCCTGCGGATTCCCCTCTTCGATAATAGCAGAAAGGGCGCGGGAGTAGCGAAGCAAGGGCTGGCTGGCTGGCTTGCAAGGGACGAATGAAATATTTAAGCCTGAAATAAGGAAACCCATTCAAAGCGACACCTAGCACAATAGAATACGTATAAATAGTATATGTGGCTATACAAAAGACCGTCCTATTCATGTTCTTCAGAGGATTAGCTTTGAAGGAGGCGAGAGGAGGGTCGAGCTGGCCGGACAAAAGGCTGCGCGAAATGAAATAGAGGTGAGGTGAGAATAATACCTCACCGGGGTAGGTGAGACGTGTTGCGGGGGGGAGAAGGATCGTGAAGGAAGGTGCCGGTGAGAGACACGAGGATGAGGCAGGGTCGCCGACGAACAGGAGTCGAGCTAAGAGCAGAGAAAAGAAACACTCAGTACACAGTGCACACACATTTGAATACCTTGGCCTCCCCAGACTCTGTGTTCTGCAGCATCGAGCTCAGCTTTCTTCCACACTACTTATTCCTTCTAGCACCGGGCATTCTAGGGGCTAAATCATCCATTCACTCTGCATTATATTTTATGGTTGAATACCTCCTGAAACAATTATTCACATATTTCAAAAGTATCAAAAATTTAAGTCAATTTTTCACCTAGAAAATGATCAAACTACAACTAACATAACGTAGTATTCATATAACTTGGCTGCGTGTAGAAGATGGGAGGACTTGCTAGATCTGAACCCAACTGCTGCCAAGTTATATGAAAACTACTAGTAGTGACTTGCTATTTTACCAGTTGAAATTTCTAATAATTTTATATTTAATGTTGGGTATTTTTCAATGTTTTCCCTTCTCATCTTAATTTGAGAAAACGATATGACCATTAATCGGGCTTGTAAAATGAATATCTCCAGTTATCTTCAATTTCTAGTAGAACATATTTTCAAATTAAATTCAAAATAAGATAAAACTAATTAATAGACTACTACAACTGATTCAAAAGAAAATGGCTTCAAAAAAAGATTAAATTCAACATATAAGATAAAACTACTGAACTACTAAAAGTTATAGACTACTAGAACTACTGGTACAAAAGAAGATGGAACTATACATCAAATTAAAATATTATATAATATAAACTTTAAAAAAACACTTTTAAATGGAAATTAACTCACGTTATGGCGTGACGGCCGTTTCGCTCTGTTTATATTACATATTAGTGGAAACAAGATGGATCTTCAACATCAAAATATTATAGTTTTAAAGTTGATGAAATTCTAACAAAATTTTTGCAAAAATAAGGATCATCATTAAGTGTTACTACTCTTTACTCTCCCCATTTTTACTGAATTCGTTTTAATGTAAACGCACCCCTCAAAACTGCAGTCTCTGTTCAAGTAGCGAACTGCTCGGCAACGCATGAGGCATAAGTAAACAAGTGATTATGAAAGTTTTGCAATTCAAAGCACGCCTGCTGACGGAAATCGGAGATCAGTTATTGGATCTTTGATAGCTTCCGTCCCCATTCAGCAACAAAGCTGATGAATAGCGAGCGACTGCTGCTGATCTCACTGATGCTGCTGATGTTGCAGACGAACGATGTTCCAATACAATGAACTGCACTCAGCTTTTTCCGATTCCGGAAGACTGAGGATTTGCTTCATCCTATTATGTCGCCCTTTCTTCCCAGCACAATCATTCACCCTCTTAAATGACGAATCCAGTACAAGCTTCTCACGAACTAATACAGTTTGTTAGCCTTCCTCAATCGTCAAATTGACAAATTATTCTTACATAAATAATTTTAGTAATACGAGCTTATATAATTGATGTGGAATTTACATTGAATACAATTTTTAAAATCAATGAAGTCTGAATAGATTATGAATTAAATAGCTTAAAATAAATCTAAATTCCATTCATAATGCCGTAATATTTTTAAAAATTAAGATAAATATTTAGTACTTGATACATTTGTGCAAAATATAATTGGGGAAACATAATGTAAATGAAGTTAGTTTCGTGATAGACTTGGAGACTTGTTTCGTGAAGTTACTTTGGATAGATAGACTTGAAACCTACCATTCACTTTGGTAAAGGTTGAATGCTTTTTTCTAATTAAAGACGAAAGACGTTCGATACTAGAGCCTAGAGCATTGCTGAGGAATCAAGCACAGGCTGTGGAATGATGGATGACAGAGTGAAGCAGCGTGCGTCAAGTATCTCAAAATGATTTTCCTATTGATTAAACGTGTTTATTTTTTACTCTTATTATCGCACTTGACTCCTATGTTATTACACTTGATTCTAGTCTCTCTAAGTTTAGTATCAAAGCTTCATTGTGGGAGCACCCAGTTTAAGGCATTTTAAAAGATTTGTTTGCATCACTAGAATCTCATGATTCAAGACTATTGCTTTTTTTCTTTTTTGTACTATTTTCGTCTACTCTAAATTTTACTCGAGATTTGGTACTCTATAGTGAATGAACAAAAAATTCGCTAGTTGTGAAACTAGTTCCAATAAATAATAAGGATATTTGATAATACTCGTTAGAAGAAGGGCTCATCTGGCTCACGCTAATCCTCAGGTACAATTTTAATGAATGATTAGGGTAGTGAAATGGTTCACTAACCCTTGCTCAGGATTAGTCTTAATCAAGTACGTTGAGGGTGTGAGGCTTATCCGCGTACTTCCTGCCTTAACGCTTGAGAATCAATCAGGACGATAAAGGTGATGACGATGTTATTAGTGACCGACAAGAATCCTCCCCTCTCAGAGATTGGATGCAGCTCTGATTTCATTGGTGGAAGAGCAAGAATGATAAGAAGAGTAAAAGGAAAACAATAAGGTAAGCTCCCGGAAGAATGAGGCTCTGCATAATAATGTCTTATCCCGAGCGCTGAAGCTCACAAAGAGGAAAAAGCAACGAACCCCTTCTCAGCCTTGCTTTTCCGCGTCCAAGACATCCTTTCCTTTTTCTATGCGACCCGCCTACCACCCATTCCTCGTTCCAACCTATTCGTGAGCTCGCCTTTTATCCACGTTCTTCTTATAGGCTGGCATTGTTCTTCTATGGCGGAGCGCTTTTTCCAGCAAAAGAGGTGGAAAATGAGCTCAGTTTTGCGGTGGATTAAAGTTGGAGTGCCATAACACACAATGAGAGAGTAGTGCACTGACGGGTGGCTGGCTCAAAGAAGTCTGCTTGCAAAGAAATAACCCAGCCAAAGTCTACAATCTTATTCGCCTGTGCGTATGCAATCCGTTCTCTATTGTAATGCCTTTCTTATTGAAATATGACAAAGACATACTTGTTAAATTTGATTTAACTTTCATAATTCGGAAGGTAGGTGGGTACTCAAGCGCAACAATTTTTGCTAACTCAATCATATTCAGTCTTTTCTAGAGAACTCATTGTAGGTTATTTTAAAAAGGTCACACTAGAATTTCTTCCTGATTCAATGTTTAACGACCGTGTTCATTATGTTGTAGGTAGAAGGGGCAATTTGATTAGCCTGAGACCCTATACTTCATGTTGAATAAAGTGCTAAAGTGTATGAAAAAGCATAATCTTGCTTCTCTGCTTTTCACTCACTTGGAATGTATGAATTTCTAACAAAGATTGCAATTGTGCTTTATGATCGTTATTTTCAAATAATATACAGAGTTAATAATATACTACCCTTTAATGTACAATCACTTAAACTGCACTGTTTGCTCCAAGAACTGCTACTAATCAGGGGCAACCCTTAATTTTTTTCAGGAGCAATATCAACTAAGAAAATATTTTGGAGGATAGCCATAAAAAAAACTATTTCCAATATTGATAACGAATTTGAAGGAAATAAAAATCTCCTTTGTACTACCACTATTCGTGTCTTCCTCCAGTTCCCTTGTAGATTACGTAACTATCACACTCAGAAATAGGGTAGTCTTAATGCTGATGCTTCCTGCATGCGTAATCAATTGATTTTACATCGATTATTAATCACATATGTATAATATTTTCATTTTTCAATAAAACCAAGTATAGAATCAGAGGAAACTTGTCTTTCCTATAGCTCTGTACTAAGACGTTATTTTGAACGTGATTAACTCGACAATCCTCCGACCAGTTGAAAAATATCTTTCCTTGTTGTGTCTTTACTATTTAAATAAATTTAGAAGACACAAACTAACTTAATTTAGATGGCGAAATAAGGAGAAAGGAAGAAATTACCTTTCTACTCTTTTGTACACCAGAAACATTTAGATTTATATGAACACACAAGGAATAAGTTACCAAGCCAAATTAAGCAACAGCTTAGGAAACTACCACTCAAACTGTAATCTTAAACTCAATAACAAATCATTAATAATATTAAAGACATTACCGCAATTACAATTTCCCCCAAAATTACATCACAATATATTTTTTATATTCCCCAGACATTAAGCTTCTAAACAATTTCAAAACATAGTCCTTTTTGATTTCAACTTTTACGTTAAATAAGTTTTATAATTTCGAAGCTTTTTTCCTTTTTTTTTTGTTTTTTGAGAAGTATGAAATTAGTACTTTACGACGCACGTAGCCTACTTTCCACTTGAATAATTTACGAAAACAAACTTGGTTACCTCTGTCAGTTGCTAATTTTCTTACTGTACCGGGTCGCTAGATGCCCACTTCAACGTAACATCCCCAGAACAGCAAATGATGTTTTCATAATTCTAAGGACTTTCAGCAATAGTGCGTGGTTCCATGATTTTCTTGGGTTACATGAATTCGTTGGTAACAAGGACATTAATTTGTGGATGTCATTAATGGCATGGATAACCAGGAACATGAAACGCTTTTTCAAACGGAAAAACATAATCCTATAGGTTAGAATACCCTCTTCATAATAACAAAGTAAATAATAATTGATTGGCTGCCTACAAAACTAAACTATCTCACATATTTAAAACTTTTAACCAAAGAACTTGCTACAAACACAGACATATAAAAATAATATTCAAGACATATTAAACTGGTCACATATTTTTCTTTGTCTATAGGAACGTGAAGTTAGCTTAGCAAACGCTCGACTGTTTCTGAAGGAGCAATGGCTGGAGTCAAATCACATTTTTCGGGAATTAGTGTTCACCATTAGATTAAGTACTCTCCTCCTTTATTTATTTTACCATTAACCCAATGACGAAATAGAAACTGCTCGGGGCATGCGCGGTGAGATTTCCGCGGCAACTTATGCGCACATCTTTAAATTCTAAGATTGATTGATTGATTACTTAATTCATAGAAATAATAATTCGACAGTTACAAGTATAAAATACAATATATAATTAGGCATCGTCAAGTATTATTACATTAAAAAATTAACCCACATAGGTCTGAGACCTGTGCGTGGGTAATGAGTTGGATGATGGTGATTGATGCGTTAGACCTACAGTTGTAGGTGGGTTTCGAACCACCGAAAAGTAATTTTACAGTGTATTTGTTGCTGGCAAATCTGATCTGTCACCCTTACAAAGAGCGCCCAGGAGAACGCAGCTTATTACAAACTGTAGACAGAGACAAGAAATGAGAAAAGTAGTTTTCCTTCTCTAAAATCAAACTGTGGGAACTCGATAGAATGAATCTGTTTGTTATAAAGTAAGCGACTCTTAACTTGCCTTTGTTACTACTACAATGGGTTGAAATAACGAATATACTTATTATTGAAGTTTCTATTACCTGAAACTCCATTATATCCTAATCAAATAGACGATTATTGACAAAATACACACGATCTCCAAATCTAATTATTAACCAGTCAAAAATAAGGACCCAAAAACGAAAGTGATGCGATAAAAATTAGGCGAACAATTGGGCTAAAAAAATGCATTACATGCTAGGTGAAGAATACTATAGATACTGTACAGGACAGCAATTATTGTATTCTATTTTAGTAAAGAATCAACTCACATTAGGTCTAGCAATTGTTTTGGAAGATTCAACTTCCTATCATCAGAATCGTGGAGATGCATTCATGTGAACATGGCCACGAAGATGATGCAGTTATTCTTGTTCAGAAAACATATACCGCTATCTAATGACATGGGAATTGAAGTGAAGTTTTGCCTGTCCCCCTTGAAAAGTTGGAAGTAGTGAGTAGTGTGTCAGTTGGACAAGGCGTGAGGGTGGCGGCGTGCATTGTGCGAGGAAAAGAACTACTCTTTTAATGCCGGCAGTCATCGTTGGCGGGTGAAAGCGGGTGGCATTGGCGACAAAGGTCGCGGGACGATTTTCCTATGCAAATGTGGCCTGCGACCCCCGGGAAAAGGAAGCCGATCGAGCCGGTGCCGGCAATTGTGAACTGTCGATAAAATATAACATCTGTGTTGCCCCGGTTGCCCCAAACCCAGTTCTCGTCATCGGCTAGGATTTGTATGCATGACAAAGGCCGGGAGGCCGGGCGACAGCGTGTGTTTTTGGGGCGCATTTATTTATTTGCGACTCGAAATGCGGCTGCAAATCTTCAGCGTACAACGCAAAAAACCCCTTTTAACGACCTTCTTTCCTTTCTGCACAATGCCGCACAAAGCCGACGAAAATAATGTATACAAAAAGCATTTCTTTTTCAGCGGAAAAGACGTATACAAAAACCCTGTCTCCAATACACTCTCAAGCTTCAAGCCAATGAACAGCTAGCTGCAAGCAGTTCAAGGCTAGTTTTTCGGAAATAGCTCGATAGACACAATCATGCTTTGAATTGTCTTAGCTAGTTCTAGAGAGCTTCTCCCTGAAATCTCTGAAAACATTAAAATTAAGAAAATTTTGAAAAAAAAAATGATAAATAGGCATTCCATTTTCATAAAATTTACTCCACAAGGTCATTCCTAGAAAATTTGTGAATAATATTCAACTTGAAGGAATTAAAATTTGAATTTCATTTATGAGAAAGCTGAGGGTAAAGAGGGATTGAAAAATGTATACACTAATAAGGAAAAATGGTGTATTCTAGTCAGAACCACCCAAAGGTCTGAGACAGGCTTTAAAATTAAAAATTAAATGCATTTATAAAATGAGCAGTGTTCGGAATGTAAAAAAGACGTTCATAATATAGATATTAGCCTAATTATTGGAGAGAACATCTGCCAATAAAGAGAACCTATCTTTAGGGCAGAAACAATGCTCAACCAGCATTTAACTCGATTATTACGCTATTTTGCTCTCATCAAATGTTTGCGTATTATTCATGAAGGCTATATTTTTTATTTTACATTTATAGTAATAGTAGGGAATACCTTATATCAATACTCTGGAGATGTTTCAGTATAAATTTCTTCAGCAGCATTGTAGAGCTCTTGACTCATAACTCGTTTGAGTTTGGTAAGACTCAGTAAGACTCTCCAGTATAGCTAGATTGACAGAGTGTGATTGATTTAATTTCAAGTAACTTTCAAGTTTTAATTTCGGCATGTTCAAATTCAACAGTTCTAAATACTCCAACAGTCAGCGTTATCAGTTTATTTGATAAAACTTAACAGAGCTATAGAGACCCAAAGCATGATCATCTTCATTCCATTGGAAATGAAGATGTCATGCCCAAAGCCATCCATATTCGCCGATTGTATCGGCATGATTCTCCATCAGACACTAGATTTCTGTTTTTTTTTTTTTTACTGAAAATCGCCTTTTCTATCCAGGTGCGATTTCTATCTCCTAAGTGAAGAAATATTCAAAGAATTCTTCTCTGCATGTCTTTATTTTGTTTCCATTGGAAGGACCCATTCACGTAGAGCATTTCACGAATAAACTGATTCGAACTTTGAACATTATTGCTTTTTCTATCGAACGCATGGTACCAAAACACGACTGTAGTTTGTTATCCGTTTCATTGGTTGGCGACTCATTTCGCCCGCTCGCAGATCGGATGAAAAGGCGGGGAGATTCCGCAATCACCTGAAAGTCACAGTTCGTGTAGTTGGAGAAAATTACAGGCCGCTATAAATAATAGCCAAGCGAGCGTTTTCCTCTCGTAGGTACGCAGAGCGTTCGGGCACCTGCACAAGTACAAGCAGGACAATCTAAGGAGTAGAGGGCATAAATAACGGAGTTAGTGCACGCTCCTCCCTGATCCTGATTTACTCCATAGACGCGCCGCACGCCGGGGTCGGGTTTATTCATGCCCCCCTTTTCACCCACCCATGCCTTCCATAAGAATAAATACCATTATTTATTGTCTTACTCCGTTGGTGCCTTACACAGCGGCACGCAATTTAGCTTGTCTATAAAATATTCTAATCCACTCATTCTTACCAGAATATGTTGTAATGCGCTTTCTCTTGGACGCTCTACACGACAAAAACTTCTTCAGTCTGTCTTCCTCCCATTCATTCTACCTCCTCTTCAACCCCCCCCCCCCCAACCATCACCCACCAACAAACACAGGTTCACAAAAACAGATCACCCCACTCCAGCGAACAATGTAAATACAAGCTGGCCCATTCATATTGCTAGTCGTATTCATAAGCAAATAAATTGCTTCAAATTCAAACGCTCCCTGTTATCTGCGCGTTCCTTTTAAATACGTTCTAATTTACAGGTCGTCATGCCGGATTATGCAAGAGAAATCGTCCACGCTTCGCATTACGTTAATTTTCTCATCGTGCTTTGCTTTTTCTTGCATCAGCTTAAATGGAGTTTACAACATCAACCAACTTTGCACAATAAGTGAACTGGTACAAAAGTGATTAGGGAAGTTGTAAGTGATGTTATCTTGGACCAGACATTGTACGCTACTTGAATCTGTGGAATCATTTTGTCATTCGCGATGCAATCCTATTCAAGCTTCAAGCCTATAATTGTATTTTATTTATCAAATGAATACCTTTTTAAAGCGTAACTGATGATTTCATCTTAGTTAATTACCTGTTACGGATAAGAATCCTGCAACGTTTTCAATGCTGCGGTATTTACAAGATTTTGTGTAAGATGTCACTATTTATCAACCATAAGGCTTTGAACATTCAATCATGTTTTTTCAGTGTATTATTTTTATTATGAGAACAATCTATTATGAACACAACCTATCTCATGATACAAAGGTGAGAATGTTATGTTTTCTCTGTACTGTTTTATTGTGTAGAGACGTAAACCTTCATCGAAGCTATGTGCAATGTGCCTGGAAGTTTTCAAACTGTTGTATCGGAGAATACTCAAGATTCCATGAGCTGACCGGGTCACAAATGAAGAGGTCCTCAGAAGAATGAGGAAGAGGCGAAAAGTTGTGATTACCATCAAATCTTGGAAGCTGCAGCACTTCGAACACATTATGTGAAATTATTCCTGACATGCCATCCTGTAAAAATATTGGGTTAGCGAGGTTTAGGGTGAAGAAGATCGTCCTAGCTGAAGAACCTTAGAACCTGTTTCAAGAAAACATCCCTGCAACTCTTTCGCATCGCGGCTAATAGAGTAAATAATATTGTCATGGTGATCGCCAGCATTCATTGCTTCAAGGAGGCACTTCAAGAAGAAAATGAGAGCAATTTAATCTTAGTATTTTGAGTTTATTATTTAAACTCTATTCAAAAACCAGGACAGGCCAAATTACAAAAATAGCATTTACATATTCTAAGCTAACGCACCACCTATTCACTGTTATGAATTTGGGAGTAGCCCAAATTTTTTTTTGTTAGATTACCTTGAATAACTTACTTGTTTGGTATCATTTTAAACGTTATTAAATTCTAAAGATATTTTTTTATGTAAAGTTTTCTGAATTAGGACATTTTAAGCTAGTTATTGGAGAGTTTAGATTTTAATTATTCGTTTTCAATAAAAGTAATTGAATCGATTGGGTTTTCATGTTGGGATTGGTATTACAGTAGAGCATTGTTTTGAGTTTCAATATCGAGCAGGATTGAATCCCACGCTAGTCTAGTAAAAAAGGATAGAGCTCGTTTCTCATTCTTTTGCTCTATCTCACACTCACTTTACCTGTTCATTTTTCATTTGCGGAATAGGCGTTCTGCGCAGGCCTGCAGGAAAATCTAGAGTTTTGATTCGATGAAAAGTACATAGTTTTGTAATCCCCGTTTTATTTCTGAACATCGATTCCCACCTAGAGCAAACTCGGTTTGTAGGCAAGCGATCGGCTCACTTCTCAACGAAATTGCATGGAGCAAACACCACGCTGGTTAAGACGAGCTTGTAGTCATTTTTTTTTGAGGTTATGGTGACGTGATTGTTTTGTTTTTGGCCCTTGTGCTGGGCAAAGTTTATAATATCAAATTTATTTTAATTATGTGATTTAAAAGTTAATTATTAGGAAACCGCCACTCACCTCATGTTTAGTTTGAATTAGTTTGTTTGATTTGAAGATAATTTGTGATGTACTTCGCCGCTTTATAAGCGGTTCCCGAGTTGGGGTCATTCCCGAGTTGGGTCGTTCCCGAATTGGAGTCATTCCTGAATTGGAGTCTTCCTGAATAGTCAAGACTTCGAAACTTCGAGGGCTTGAGTATTCCAGCATTGGAGAGTACGAGAATTCCTGACCAAGGCTGTATTAGATCAACATGAACTCTATACCTTGGAAGTAGTAAGGATTATCGAACGAGGTAACAAATTTATTATATTTCTTGCTTCGATCAAAGTGAGTGCAACGAATTGTGGGGAACTATTAATTCAATGGGATTACGAAAACGACGATATAATTTTGTTAATTAAAGTAACCTTCGAAATGCGCAATAATTTAAAAGACTTGAAATAAGGATAAGTTTAGACTGTAATGTTGATTGATATGTATAATTTTTGATTTGGTTATTTTGAGGTTAATAAGGTGTGATTATATTTTCGAGTGGTTGTTTCCTAAACATGCGCTTCATTTGGCTTGGTAACCTAGTTCCTCTTGGTTTTGTATGCATTGGTATTTGATGGTGTTTTGGTGTACAAGCGTGTAGAAAGGAAATGTTTTCCTTTTTCCACGTTTCGCCTTCTAAATTTTTGGTTGTTTCCGTCATTCTAAATTTATTCTAAATTAAAAACAAATTGATGGGACATCACTCGGATTCCAAAATCAATTATTCACGTTCATGAACTTTTATCACAATCAAAGAGCATGCATTTTGGGTGAAGGAATATTAGTGGCCGCTATAAATTCAACAAATGAATGAAAAATGTAAGTGACGTGATTCATCGTTTCGAGGAAACCTCTAACGGATCTAACTGCTTCAGGTGTATTCAGGTGGAGGGATGTTTTTTAATCAGCTACTTAACAATGAGACCAAGAGTAAGTATTCCAACGATTTCCCAGAAGGGTGCACTGTTGTAGCCTACATCAAAGATCTTTCGACTGATAAAAGTTGATACAGTTATTGACCTAGTACAAGTAAGCTTGATTGCTACAGTATTTGTGGAAGGGTGCTTCGCGAGCAAAAAATCTGAAGAGGCCTAGGCTGGAAATATGGTTTTTCAGGTAGCCAATTTTTAATTACTATTCAAGAGTACACCTAGAGCAGAGAAGGAATTTTCAATCTCACAACGAGCCTAATTCAGACAAGACAAGCGGGACAAGAACAAACGCTTGAGCTTATTGTGTTATAATTGTACAGACAATGTTAGGGGTGGTAGCAAACATGGCAGAGGTAGAAGCAGAGACATCAAGGGCTTCTCACGGGACGATCGCCTAATGCAAGGGAGCTCAAATGACTGAGTGAATTTAATCAAGCTATTGTTTCAGAATCCGACACAGTTGCCTTCTCCTTCAGAGCAATTGTAATGATAATAATTATGTGCGTCTACTGTGGATCGGGCTATTCAGTATAGTGCAGCATTGTTCTAGTTTCCCTAAGCTTTGTCTCGACACAAACTGGTTCAAGTTACTGTGCGAAGACTTTTAGAAAAAACAAACTAGTCTTATATTCGTTCTCAATAAGCGAAGGGCCAGGGCAGTGCGACTCAAAATTGTCCAGTAAATCGTAATGGACAGTTAACGAATAAACTATTCTAGATGGTAATTCAATGCTAGGTGACCCTCTTTTGAAAGAGGTTGATAAATAACTAAAAAATTAGTTTTTACTGCTAGGGCACGTCCTATTTGGCAACCTGCATCAATTTATGATGGTTCAATTTTGATACAAAGTTCTAATGAATATAGAATAGAGTAGTGAATAAGCTTAATCAAACATATAACATTTCTTATAATTGGACTTTCATATTCAATTCCATTCCCAACACCTTTTATTCAATTTTTCAACTTATTCATTCATTTTAATATTTTTACGGTTGATTCCAGATTTAAATTAATTTTCTCAATGAGAAAGATCATTTTTTGTCTCATAAATAGTCGTTTCTGACAGTAAATGTGGTTTTATCATATAAGAGCTTATTCTTTTTTTCTTAAAAACATTCTTTGTGTGTAAGATAGAGGAAATCGTTGGCCATCAGTCATGCTTGATATTGGTTTGCATGATTATTTAATAAAGCACCCAAGAGTGATAACCTATGACAAGATGATTGGGAAAAAATCAATACAAAAATGCTCTTCCCCTTACCGCTTAATATTTATCATCAAGAAGACCTTATTTTATCGAACTTATTCTTTACAATTAAATAGGTTGAAAATGCATCTTGTGCTAATATGAAACGTAATTCATAGTGATATTTTTTTGATATTTCGAGTGAATATTGCAAGTGAGATTCCACATAGACATTTCAAGGCAGTAGCCTGTTCAATAAACAATGTAGACCACATTCATCTTAAATATTGAGTATACTGTTAACATACTAGTTCAGCGCTCGATTCCTGGATGTACTTCAACATCCAGGCATAAGATATGAGAGTATGTGGGACTTAGCACGATAAAATAATTAATAAACAAAGTTTTCGGAAACTGTAACCAAAATTATCTGCTTGAATGCAGCTGGGCATCAGGAGAATTAAATGAAAGAGGGAGAAAAGATTCTTATAAAAAAGTATATAATCAGATTCAGGATGCAATAGCAGGAAAATAGAGGGGGTTAAAGTGTGCGACAGGAGGTGGAGTCTTACAGAACGCCTACTCAAGAGATAAAAAAAAGAAAATTATGAGAGAGCGATTGAAGACAGAGACAAAGAGAGGAAAGGAAATGGAGAAAAGAGAATGCCCAAAGCCATTATAATCCGCTGCTATGCGGTCTGCACCACGTGCATGTCGCTGGCCCGGCCATGTCTGAATTTGTAAAAACAAATTATGCCACTATTAAGTACCTATTTCGTACTATTTAGTACCTCAAATAAATATTTTCGTACCTCTACCCTGACCGAGCTATTAACATTCTTAAGTTGCCGGGCCAGCGACATGGTAGCCCGGCCATGTCTGAATTTGAAAAGAAAAATTATGCCAATATTTGGTACCTATTTTGTACTATTTAGTACCTCCAATAGAAATTTTCGTACCTCAAAGGTTAAGGAGATACAACATAAAATACTAAAGGTCAATGACCTCTCAGCCCGGCCATGTCTGAATTTGCATAAACAAAATATGTAACTATTTAGGATATATTTCGTACTATTTAGTACCTCCAATAAAAAATTTTTTTCCTCAACCACAACTGAGCTATAATTTTTTCAAAATTTCACTGGCCTTGTGAGAAAAAATCGTTTACTCAGTTAGGGATGAAGTACAGATTTTCTTTTTAGAGGTACTAAATAGTACGAAATTGGTACTAAATATTGGCATAATTTTTTCATGAAAATTCCATCATGGCCGGGCCAGTGACATGCATGTCGCTGGCCCGGCCTTGTCTGAATTTGCATAAACAAAATATGTCATTATTAAGGATATATTTCGTACTATTTAGTACTTCCAAAAAAAAATTTCGTACTTCAACCCCAACTGAGTAATCGATTTTTTTAGATGTTCACTTTCATGCATCATAGAACAGCTGATTCTCGCTTCTTATTCTTATACAACTGCTGTTTGACGTCACATGCTGCCAGCCACCTATAACACAACACAGAGCGTGATAATTATTTCCAGTCTGTTGTGGAGGTCTTTCTCATTCACTCTCACCCTCACTCACTTGTGCTCCCTCACCCACATCCTTTTCATTCTTCATCTTTCCATGATATCTCCTTCTTCATTACTACGTCCAATCCTTTCTCACTTCCCCATTTTGTTAATCGGCTTCGGCACTCTTTTCAGACCTTCCCTCGATTACACAGCCTTTATTATCCATAGCATAATAGAATGTTTCAAAATAATAATTGGGTTTGTAACATTTTCGGAGACTTAGATTGTGTCATTCCTTAGAGCCCGAAAATGTTCTCTTTAATATCCCAATTTAAAATTCACTTGATTGCCGAACTGAAACCATAAAAAATGTTTTTTGCAGTTATTTTCACACCTCTAATAGAAATATGTTAGTTACATTACTTGTATTCCATTCTTCCACAGAAATAGCTATCAACTGTTCCTGTAAAACAAAATGTTTTTTTGCTATAGCCTATTGCCTAAATTATGATTGCTCACCTTTTTCAAGAACTGTTATGCATAGGCAAAAGAATCTCTTCCCATGAGTATTGGATAAAGACTCATTAAACGATTTGAGCTACTAGCTCAAATTTGCGAATTTTTGCGGGCATTTTGTAGTTATTTCTGTCAGTTAATAGATAATTATTATTAAACCAATTATCAAAATCAATTGAACTTTCGATATTCCTTTACTTTTTAAACAGAATTTATCAAGAAGCTGATATTACATTTGTTCAAAATAGAAAAAAACATACCTAAGTACTTCTTATTAACTCACAAAAGGAAAGATGTGGTGGAAGTAAGGAAGTTGTTTCATATCACAAATTGAACTATGCTTGGTAAGGGAATTTGATCATAGCGTATTAGTTTGAAAAGAAAATTATAAACTATACTTTTAAAATAACAATTGAGAAAAGATTTTCAAGTAATTGAGGTATTGGAGCTAACCCCCGGCAACCAGTTCTTAACCAGTTATCTAAAAAATTCGGTTACTCAGTTGGGGTTGATGTATAAATTTTTCTATAGCAGTTACTAAATAGTCCGAAATAGGTTCTAAATATTGACATAAATTGTTTGTACAAATTCAGACATAGCCGGGTCAGCGACATGCATGTCCTTTAACCCACACAAATAGTAAATGGAAATCATTGTAATTTTAGCCGATGAATATCGGGAGACAATGCTTGCTAATTTTATGTATGTAGCCTTGCTCCAGCACCAGCCGGCGACTAGAGAGAATAGAATATTCTATTCCAGCGGTTCCCAACCGGTGTGTTGCAGAAGAGTTACAGGTGGGTCGTAACTATCCTAAAACTATCAGAAACTATGGTATAAACTATAAGAGAAGATAAGAAAAATCAAATTGTGTTTCAATTGTTTTCTTGGTTCTTGACTTTGGCATCTGGGGCAGACTACAGAAGAACTGCATCTCTCCCAGGCGTAGGCGTAACGAGTGGGGGGGGGGGGGGGGGTGTAACCCCCCCCCCCCCAACCATTGCTTAGAAAAATTGTAAGAAACAATTTGGAAAACTAAAAATTTGAAAGATTATTCATTTAATTTTTCGCTAGGGTGAAGAAACCGGCAGCTGACACCTTAGTGAGTCAATTCATGAATATTATCTATTTACTTTGGAGCTATTGTATAGATTAATAAAAAAATGTTTACAATCTATTTATTCAAGTCTTTTAAATGGCCGATTGAAATTTGGGAACACTTTAAATACTAATTTCAACGTGAAATTTTGATTTTAAAATCACTTGACATCTATACCAATAGCTGACACCTCTATTTTTGATCACCTCCAGTAGCTGACATACCTTGAATGAGCTAATTTGATTTCATATATCCAATAGTAATCATACATATAAAACATTTATACAACACATACTAGAGATATTAAAAATAATTTAAAAAATGATAATATCTAATATATTTAATGATTAATAATATACTAATAATTAATAAACATAGTAGAGAAATTGGAAAACCAATAATAATTACAATGAGTCCTCATTGTAAACTAACTAGTTCGCTCATTTTCTTCTATATAAAACAGATAAAATAGTCTACATATAGTCCAAGAATAAAAAACAAATAAATAAAAAATAAAATTTCTCATATAATCATTTCAATAAGTTGAATAAATTTTAAATTCTCAAAGCGAATTTAAAGTGAATTAAATAAGTTCATTTCATGAATAAGGATTGGATAAAAAACCATTGAAGTAAAGACTATAAAAACTGTTTATTAAATTCAATTTCAAAATGCCTTCAAATATTTATCAGGAACACTGAATTTTTGATGGTCATTAACTGGATTATGCTGAGCAATTTTTTTTAATGACATCTTCTTTTGACTACCATATTTTCTCTTCATTGCAAACAATAAATTGAAATCAATGAGTAGGCCTCAATCCATGCCCAAGGAAGAACTAGAACAATGTGGAATGGCCATCATATATACATAGTGTTCACATTCTCTATGATAGTACCTATTACATTATTAATTATTTATGTTTAAATAAAAACATTTGAGAGAGAGCAAAGCAATGTGTAATAGATGTGGAAATTAATTATATTCAATAGCCTTGCTATACTGAGCGACTGTAGTTGAGGTCGCGCGCCACAATTGAGGCTCAATTATGTCAGCCAACTGCTTTTGTTAGCGTTTGGTTACTTTACCCTGTATGAATATTGTATAACATGTATTATATCTATATTCTGAGAATTTTTTTGAAGGGAGTAATATGTAAGAGTGATTGACCAGCGGAGGGGGTGGTAAACTCCCCCCCCCCCATCATGAATCAGCTCTATTTACACCACTGCTCCCAGATGACTCACACAGGTTCGTGTGAACCTGTTAATTGAGAAATTTCATCAATTACAATCTAAAAACTCAAGAGTTAGCTTAAGCCCCCCCAAGAACCCGAGCTCCTTAAAAAATTGTTAATAATTTTCAAGAAAATGTATTATAGAGAATATGTGCTGTAGGCTGATTAGTGTTGGTACATGTCATGTATTCAGCTTTTTAAGTAGAATAATGTTCATAACTAGTGGCTTGACATGGGGGGCTTTGGCAGTGCCGGATTTACCACTAGGCCGACTAGGCCGCGGCCTAGGGCCGCAAGCAAAAAGGGGCCGCAGCGTTTTGTAAAAAAGAATTTTTTTTTGTAAAAAATTGAATTTTTATTTTTTTAAATTAATTAATAATTACCGCTACAAGCTCAATTAATCGAGTACATTACTTTTGTATATAAACAATACAATCCAATTAAAATAACCAATGTTCATATCGTATTGAACTGAGAGACATCTTTGATTCCTATGAAAAAAGAGGAAAAGAGTTGTCTAAAAATGAAACCTATATTCTTGAAATAAAAAGACGCTCGAAAAGAAAAGCTCTCCCTGGCGAAGACAAAGAAGATGAATCCACTGAACCCCACTTTAATGGCAAAGAAAACTTAAAGATTAATACATTCAATGTTGTAATTGACAGGCTTTATTCAGAATTGAATAAAAGGTCCGAAGTTTATTTCAGTCTTAATGAAGAATTTGGATTTTTAAACAACTTATCGTCAATTTCCAATGAAGGAATCAGGGGAAAAGCTTCAATTTTAACTACAAACTATCGAATCGACATAGATGGTGACTTTGGAGAAGAGTGTGTACAGTTCAAAGGCTTTGTTGAAGGTATATTTGATGAAGAAAGAGAACCTCATGATAACAAGATTACTAAGCCTCCGAGGAATACACTTTTGGAGTATCTGAAACTCATTCGTGAAAAACAGTTAACATTATTTCCAAATATGGACACGGCTTTGCGCATTCTATGCATCTGGAGAAAGATCATTCAGCATGTTGAAAAGAATCAAAAACTACTTGAGGAACTTGACTTCTGACGAAGATTCTAAATTGTCTAGTTTGGCTAGTTTTGTTTCAAATGTTGAGCTTTTTCAAGATTTGATTAAAGATTTTGCAGCCAAAAAAGCTAGAAAAGTGAGTGTTTAGAGTTTAGATATGGTATTAATTATGAGTATGGAGTGGAGTGAGTGTCAATGCTAATCACTAATCCAACTTTATCCAAATTAAGAACATGACATTCACGTTTTTCAGAAGAGAATAATGTGAGAATTGAATGATCTAGAAGTTTATTTGCTGTATTCTTAATATTTTTATTTTTCAGTAATGTAGCTTATTACTATAACAGTTCTTATTATTATTTTGCTTGTTCTTTTACTTAAAGTGTCTTTTCAACTCGGCTTTTTTTAGCCTTTTGTTGTCACCTGTACTTTTCCCCCCGAATGAAACAAATGTTATTTAATTTTAACAATTAACTGCAATACTAATTTATTATATAATAATTTTAGCAATATTAATCATTTTACAGAAAACTGCTGTTTGCTAACTTTTTGAATTATATATTTTCTATAAATATAGAAATTGTTGTTAGAGCTGTTTTGGGGTTTTAGCCAAATTTGTCAACTAAGATTATTTAATTAGCGAATACAACATTTCAACCTATTTATGTACTATATTCAAATAGAACATTACTGCCATTTCTATTCATGTATGTTATGCTTTGTATGTTATACCAATTTTAAAAAGTAAAATTAAAACAAACGTTATGTATTAATATGAAATGTGAAATGTGCTTTATGCTTTAATTACATAATCGTGAAGTTATCGGGGGCCGCTCGGGGTAATTTGGCCTAGGGCCGCAAGTACCCTAAATCCGGCACTGGGCTTTGGGGCTCAAGCCTTTCCCTCAGGTCCTGAAATCCTTATCAAAACGTTGATAATTTTAATTTAAGCCAATTGACTGTTTGTATCATGAACTTTAGGCTGTACATTTCAAACTTTTTTAAATTTAAATTATATTGTATGAAGTTTTTAAAATAAATCATGGATATTGTCAATGTAATATTTTTAAATGATTGACTCACTGTATATATTACGATCATTCGCATAATATTTTCAATTTTGTTTGTTTGCAAACGTAATGAGAACTGTTTTTTTTTTTATTGACTTCTGCCTTTCAGTGCATTGTAATGTTCATAGCATTCTAATTTCCAACAAAAAAGGATGAGTTTTCATCAGAGGAATGAGTTTTGACATTCTTGATTGATTATTATTGTATAGTGATTTGTGTAAACTGACGTTGCTGTATTCATATCATTGTTTACATAAGCGTGTAATATATTAAATGATTATTACACATAGATTCATCTAACCACTATTATTTTATCTATATTTTACAACCCATTAATTTTTTATTTTGATTGAATAAAAATAGGATTTCTCATGGAATTCCTTCCATGATGGATTGGGAATTTCAATCGTTGATGTATTTGTACTATTGCTAAAGTAGAAGTAGCATGGAAGTCTCGATATTGATACTTTGTGATTAATTTTCTAAGTATAGAATGAGTGACATTGAGTACTTAAATGTAACAGGAATGGTATGCTGCAACTTAGACTTCAATAATGGCTCTGCTCTCTGCACTAAGGATCTTTTCCTTTACACATTTTTCAGCTTGTAATGAACTTGGAGGCTATGGCAACGATTTTCCAGTTGAAAAATGCATCAGTGCACTTGAAGTTTTTTGTGTGTTCCGATACACACAAAAATTTTATTGCAAGAGATTTGTAAAAGATTTGCAAGACATCTGTGCTGGTCATACAAATCGGTTACAATTCCAAGCGTTCATGTCTCATCTTACTGAACAGTAAGATGATCGATGACAGTATGAGGCGAGTATCTAATGACTTTCATATTGACTAAAAAAAAAAATTGCAGATTGAGTAGCAAGCTGATGATACTTAAAAAGAAATGTTCTAGAACACTATATTTATTTATTTACTGTGACAAATTTACAGCGAATGTGAAGGTGCAACAGACTCAAGTCCAAAGCTGCTCCCTTCACAAATTTTGAATATGTTACATTGTCCAAAACATTGAGGTTAACACAGGCTAAGAATTTAAGATTTGCTAAAACCTTCACTCGAAAAATAACAAAATGAATCTTCTCTCTTAAACACTATTAATTTAAAAGTTCACTTGAAACAAAACAGTTAAAAATAGTTTATAATATAAAATTTTTATAAAAACTTCTGAGCCGAAAAATATTGCATTTCATGCTAGTCTTCTGGCGTTATTTGCAGAACTGAGAGAAAATCTCAATTTTGGTAGTACCAGACTTATGTACATGTTGTGAGAAAACTTCTCCAAACATGAAACACGCATAAAGTCTTCAACCCGGTCTAGACTCACAGATTACACAAAGCTTTAGACAATTCACACCAACGTTTCAGAACCTGTATAATTAAGGTTTACAGAAAAGTTTCCCTAATCTAATCATTAATTTTGTTCAATTGACATAGATTTTGTCATTCAATTCCGATATAATAAATATACAGTACTTACAATACAAATAGTGCCCCACAATTATTTTCTTAATTCATTGTAGTAACACATTTTAATATAAATGAGTTCTATTTCAGTATCTTGAAAAATGGATGGAAAGTTGTCAGAGATAGGTAGAACAATATTTGTTATAAGGATGCTTTTCAAGAATATTATGGAAGTTGCTTGAAAAATCCACAAAATACAGTTAGTTATAGTTATAGTCACATTTTGTACTTTATTGGAATCAGTTACATTACCGATCTAAAATTGGGAAATAGCTTGTATTATTATTAATATGGTATTGCTATGAAATATTTCATTCAATCTTTTTTCATATGTAACTCAAATTTAACTGATGGATTAAGGAAATTAGAGAGGATATGAATGAGCTAGGAGTAGTAACCCTGGGCAATTGGAAAAATTAAACAAAATATAGAAATATATATAAGTAGGATTCAATCCTAAAATAGACACCGACCATGGTGGGAGGGAAGACTCCCTGCCATCATGCAAACAACAAGCCATACAAAAGATATTTACAGCCTAGGAACGACAAAGGAGATCAGAACGAAAGTGGCTCTGAAAGAAAATTACAGAGGAAAACAAGACATGATTGACTGAAATGGTCTAATGGCCGTAAAAGCAAAATAATAATAATTATCATAATAAATCCATCAAATAATTAAGATTGTTCAATCTTAGTGCACTTTGAAAGACACATATTGCACATATATGCAATTAATATTTACTTTCGATTTGCATTGCCTACTCTACGTTTGTCTTGAGCTTCTAAAATGAAACTTCTTTTCTGATAAAGAAAGGTGGGTCACCAGCTGAAAAAAGGTTGGGAAACACTGTTCTATTCTACTCTTTCTGCCGGCGACTTGCCCTAGCCCTAATCGGTCATTTCTTCAGTTTCTCCCCTCTTTCGTTTGTAGGCTACGTGATGACATTCCACAATAATTGGGAATATGGAAGGGAGCCGCTTGGATACACAAACACACCTCACCACATACAGCAGCCGGCTGTGACGTCATACTACAGATAATCTAGAAAAATCGATTACTCAGTTGTGGTTGAGGTATTAAATTTTTTTTTGAGGGTACTAAATAGTACGAAAAAGGTACTAGATAGTGGCATAATTTGTTTGTATGATTTCAGACATGGCCGGGCCAGCGACATGCATGCCACGTGCATGTCACTGGCCCGGCCATGATGGAATTTCTATAAAAAAATCATGTCATTATTAAGTACCAATTTCGTACTATTTAGTACCTCTAAGAATAAAATTAGTACTTCATCCCTAACTGAGTAAACGATTTTTTTCACAAGGCCAGTGAAATTTAAAAAAATAATTATAGCTCAGTTGGGATTAAGGTAACATTTTTTTTCTTGGAGGTACTAAATAGTACGAAATATATCCTAAATAATGACATATTTTGTTTGTGCAAATTCAGACATAGCCGGGCTGAGAGGTCATTGACCTATATCATTTTATGCTGTATCTCCTCAACCTTTGAGGTACGAAAATTTCTATTGGAGGTACTAAATAGTACGAAATAGGTACCAAATATTGACATAATTTTTCTTTTCAAATTCAGACATGGCCGGGCTAGCATGTCGCTGGCCCGGCCATGTTGGAATTTGTATAAAAAAATTATGCCAATATTTAGTACTAATTTCGTACTATTTAGTACCTCCAAAGAGAAATTTCGTACTTCATCCCTAACTGAGTAAAGAATTTTTTCTCACAAGGCTAGTGAGATTTTTAAAAAATCGATAGCTCAGTTAGGGTTGGGGTAATTTTTTTTTTATTGGAGGTACTAAATAGTACGAAATATAACCTTAATAATGACATATTTTGTTTATGCAAATTCAGAAATGGCCGGGCTGAGAGGTCATTGACCTATATCATTTTATGATGTATCTCCTCAACCTTTGAGGTACGAAAATTTCTATTGAAGGTACTAAATAGTACGAAATAAGTACCAAATATTGACATATATATATTTTTTTAATTCAGACATGGCCGGGCTACCATGTCGCTGGCCCGGCAACTCAAGAATGTTAATAGCTCGGTCAGGGTTGAGGTACGAAAATATTTATTGGAGGTACTAAATAGTACGAAATAGGTACTTAATAGTGGCATAATTTGTTTTTACAAATTCAGACATGGCCGGGCCAGCGACATGCACGTGTCTGCACCGAAATTTAACACGTGTAGTGTACGTTTGTTGAAGGAGTAGCAACTGAGGTCTTGGCTTATTGCATCTCTTATGCAAATTTGTATGAGCACGACACGACTATAATTCAATTTAAGCTCATATACAAAAATAATTGTTAGTAGTAGGCCTATATGTAGTTAGTAGTTGTAGACTGTACTACAGTGAATACTGTATTATTATATTAATAGCTTTTCACCCGGTCTTGCCCTGGAACCAGTTTGGAGTTTCTCTTTACTGGTAGATCTTATGGTACGTCATAAAATTACTAAATTGGAAAGGTTGAGTGAAATTACAGTGTTGCTAGCCAGATAGTTCAACTTTTTGAAAAGAGAAGTGCACAAAGCTGCTGTGTTTTTTGGCTCAAAGTAATTAGCAGCTGCAATATTGATACAGATCCAATGTGTTGCTTTGGCATGTGACATATCATCTCATTTATATTAGCATCATAGTGACGTGACATGTTACAGCTGCTCTACGAGCTTCGTGCATGAGTTTCCGCCGAATTACAAAAATTCTAAAATTGAAACATTAATTTTGTAAAAGGTAAATAGAAAATTTCAACTCAAGTTCAATAGTCTCTTTCTTCTTCTCTTCCTAATCCTATTCTTTCACAATCTATCCTTCTTCTACTCCTC